>SKCR01013353.1:0-679535 GCA_019454045.1 Zanthoxylum bungeanum
AACAGACCCTTCAGCAACAAGATCCCAAAACATGAAAACAACTTCTAAAATCGTAAACAGTACCAACAAAATTCACCAATAGCATCTTAATACCTTTTCATCTTCCTCCTCTATCAAAGAAACTTTACCACTCTCTATATCAATCAACCAAAAGAAGCCAAAAAAATAAAAAATGCAACAGTTACTGTTCACGGTGATATTTTCAGAAATGGCTATGATATTGGTGTTATTGTTCAAGACACCATTAAGGAAGCTTTCGATCATGACCCTCGATCGGGTAAAGCGTGGCCGTGGGCCAGTTGTGGTCAAAACGGTGGCGGGAACGGTGTCTGTTATGCTGATTTCGAGTGTTTATAGTATGACGATGATCCAGAGGGGGTGGATCGCTGATGGAGAAGCTGTGCTCAATCCCACGGACCAGGTGCTTATGGCCAACCACCTTCTTGAGGCCACTCTAATGGGTATTTATTAATTTCTTTGAATCTTTCTCTTTTTATGATTATTTTTTCTTGTTATTGTTATTGTGGTTGTTAAAGTTTTGATTTTTATGGGGTATTGAATTTCTTGATTGTTAATGTCTGGAATGTGCTTGATTTGGATTTAAGTAAATGGGTTCTGTTTGGAGTTTGAAAAGGATTATTGTGAATTTTTATTTTCCATGGGATCATTGTTTTGTTTATGATGTGAATTGGGTAATGCAATATTGAAGCTTTTTTTTTGTTAAGCATACATGCTGGTTTCAAGTATAAAAACATGTACCTTTTTATGCATTATTCCAAAGCAGGGGAGACGGTCCTGCAAAGTCATATGAGGATTTTTTCGACTAAAGATAAAACTGTCCTTAGCTGCTCACAGTGTTCCCTGTGCCCAAGATTGGCTATGTCAATTCACTGATTTTTTTAGATCATCTAAGGTCTAAGAGTTCACATTGGTGGAAGAGATTTTGGCCCAAAAATATTGATGCAGTATTGCTTTTGATGTATCATTATGGACTGTCAAGAGTGATTTTCCTCATTGTGAGGCACCTATAAGTTCTCATTAACTTTAAGAATTTTGACTTGAATCAGTTTTTATTTCAATAACAGCTCTAAAAAATTTATTCTTACTTAGTCTAACTTTACTACACAGCCAAAGATAACATGCTTCTGAATGCATACCTCAAACCAAGTAGTCTTTGCTCTATACTGGTTTATTTAATACATAAAGAGCATGTTTCCTAACCTTTCTAATGATAAGAATACTGCAGTAATGTTGTGAGATTTGTGGTTGGGCGACTTGTTGACCTCGAAATGTGATGGAAAGTCATCTACAGTGAATTTTCCTAATAATGGATGTAAAGTTGATTGTTGTATAATGTTTCCACAATCTTGCTTAAAAGGGAGAAGAAATCTCCGTTTCTTGATGTCTTATATGTATAACGTTCTGTTTTGAGTATTTCCTTTCATTAATAATCCCCAAAGATTGGCTTTGTTGGCTTAACTCTTGGAGTGGAAGCAAGAGGTAACGGGCTCAAGTCTAAGGGTTTACGTTATTTTGGTGTTAGGGAAGGGTGGGGTGCAATATAAAAGAAAAATTCATTCCATTAATAATTCCTTTTAGGAGTACTCTGCTTTTCACTAGTAGGCATTCAAGTGGGAGAACTCATTGTTGTTTGTCCATCCAGTTCTTTTATGAACTTAAATTTTGACCTTTAGGACCGAGCTTTTTGTTTCATTTTGAATTCTCAGTTGACCAGTAAATATTTTGTTGGCCTTTGGACATTGCTTGCAGGAGCCTCTATTTTCCTTGCTTTAATGATAGACAGACTACATCATTATATTAGAGAACTTCGTATACGAAGGAAGAGCATGGAGGCTGTAAAGCAACAAAGTCAAGGGTTTGAGGATGGGAAAGCTGCTGGCTCAGAGGAAATAAAAGCCTTGGAGAATGAGATGACTACAGTGAAGGCAAAACTTCAGAAGCTCGAATCTGAACTAGAGAAAAAGTCCAAGGAGGTAAATGCTGCAGAAACCAATGCAATTGCTTTAAGGAAACAATCTGAAGGATTCCTTCTTGAGTACGATCGTTTGCTTGAGGAGAACAAAAATCTACGGAATCAATTGCAATCTTTGGACAGGAGATTGTCACATTCAGGTAGCAAGAAAGATAGCTAAGGGATTGACACCTTTTACCAGAGAGTCCAATTGACTTTTCATTTTCCATAGTCTCATATTGGGAATTTCTAATGATTTTGTTGGATGCATTGGTCATGTCTGCAATGTTGTAAGTTAGAAGAAAATCTTCAGATAAAAATGCAAAAAACAAGAGTGGGGGAGATAAAAGAAATAGATCTTTTCGTTCGTTCATTTTTAGCTTGAGAGCTGAAGTAGATCAGCTGATTCTCGGTTTCACAAATTGTTATGCATTAGAGGGGTTTAATAATAGAGAAAAAATTTCTGCTGATTTCGTTTTATCATTATGTACAATTATCTCACAAGTCTGAGAATTGTGTGCTGGATTGTCAAGGAAACTGCATCTGCCGCTTATTGCACAGCAGAAGTTCTGGAATTTGAATTGTTAACAAAACTCAGAATGGGGTCATCTTCATGCAAAAGCTTACTGGTGTTGGCTGCAGTGAGCAGTATCAAGCCAAGAAATACTAGAACTGATAGTGATGATAACACAAGCACTAGTGCAGGTGCTGCACGGCCTTTCACCTCTTTGGCATATTCAAAAGAGGCTAGAGTAAGAAATGTTGACGTGAACGAGTAAGCGCACCATGCAACGTTGAATTTCCTCATCGATTTCTTGAAAAGAGCTGGCCTACAAGCCTATTAGAGGGGGAAAAAAGGATAGAGAGATCAATCAAAGTTTGTTTTTATTTGTTAAGCCTAATCTTGCCACCAACTGAAATCAGCAAATTACCAGAGATACGAAGAGGAACAAAGACAGGAAGAATAGCATCTTTGATGTGGTATTGAAAGCTCCTGAAATTGAAATCCAAGCTAGACTGCCCATGCTTGATGCAGCAAAGAACAAGAAAAAGGCTGGCCGCAGTATTGAAGGAAAGCTATTGCTGCCTGACAGACGCTGATAAAGTGATATAAAGAGTATTATATAGTGCACCATTCCAAGAGAAAACATGCAGACAGCGCTCTCTCACCATCCAATCTGTGCTGCTGTGCGTGCAACTGCAAAGTTTGCTATCACTGATATCTGGCTAGTTGGATTTGCAAAAACTGATAGAATTCTCTTCTCTGCATAAAGCTTTACAGCAAGTAGAATCACTGGAATGGAAAATACCCAACAAAGAAATGGATATGAAACTTTGTTAAGAATAGGTAATGGGGCTGATTGAAGCAAGAGAAGCAATGATATCCAAGGAGCATACAAGTAATTAACTCCAACATGGTGCAAGAACTCTTCCTTCACCAAGTGAAAGCGAAAGAAACATCTCAGAATATAGAGAAGAGACCGTGAAGCTTGTGTTAAAAGCGCCAGCCACCACAGCAAGAGAAAAGCTGTGGAAGGGAGCATGCTGAGTGCATGGCATATATATTTTGAGTCGCTTTTTGGGTCACTCAAAATCTTCCATAGCAAAGCTTGGCTACCAAGGGAGAGGCTTATTCTGAAATAACCTGCATGGAGCTTAGTGAAGATTGATGAAGACTGTGATATTGCTGGCTTTGAAACGTCGAGTGATTGACTTTAGTAGTGCTAATGGAAGCATCGATTACTACCTCAAGTGGGGGATTACATTCCAAGGTTTCCATTAGTTTAATTGTATTTGTAAGAGTGAGTTAAGAGTATAAGTTCACCAGATGGTTTGCATTCGGGTTCATCAGTGGTTGCACTTATACAAGGAGATAAATGGGATGTGAAACAAATTTTAATTTGTTTAGTTGACCTAGCACAAGAACGCATGACAAAAACGAGAATTTGAATCCATTGTTGATCTTTTTGTATTCAGATTTTTATAATCTTTTCTCATGCTTGCATATATAGTAATCGATGGTTAAGATTCAATTATTTATAAATTCTTATCTAATAACTATCAATCATAATTTATATAAAAAATATATATATAATACAAATCGACGGTTAAGATTCAATTATTTATAAATTCTTATCTAATAACTATCAATCATAATTTATATAAAAAATATATATAATACAAAGCTCAGCTCAATGTCGGTTCCAAAATCAAGGGCCTATACCTAATTCATATAATATTTATATTGTAAATGCAATCGTATCACCATGCCTGCCAATAAGAATATGCATAGGATGGGAAATGGGAATCGATTGAAAGTACAAAGCCTTGCGGTCTTGAGTTGAAATTGAAACGAATCTGCAGCTTTTGAATTGAATGCTTGTTTTGCTTATTTGGTACAACTTGAAACTTTGTAAGTTACTAAAAATATCAGTATTTGCATTAACAAGTTAGTTTAAGGTGGCAGCTAGCCAGTATTTCTTCAAATCCTATCTTGCCTTTATTCTTATTCATCAATTTGTCTACGTTTTGCAAGCATTTAATTCTTTCAAATCTTTTCCCATATCAGGGCTTGTTCCATAGATTTTGATGTTCTCCAAGTTTAGTGGATTACCATAAGAAGAAGAAGAAAGGAAAGTTCTTGAGAATTACCCTGATCACACATTTGACAAATAAGCACTTCCTGGACTTGAAAAAAGGAATAATTAAAAGGGCATGTTAGAAGATGAGTGGGCAAGAGAAGGATAAGGAATGGATAAAATGAATGGTGTTAGCTAAGAAAGCAATGTGAAATATTGGCTGACAAGAAAGGTTTCATTTCTTTCTGCTTTTCCTAATTTCATGTTAGGTTATTGTGGATTCCACTTCATACTTGTTCCCCTTTAAATTTTTAGTTTAGTTGAAAACAGCATGAGTAATATTGATGCCTATTATTATTGGAAACTTTTAACTGATTTTGCATGCTGTGAATAGCCAATTACAACAATTTTGAGAAGAAACAAAGAATCAAACAAGCGTCATGCATGTTCTATTCTATCAAATGTCATTGTATCTATCTATAAATTAAGATGATTCATTATAATCACTTGTAGTTGTAGAACATATATAAAGATGGAATGTGAATCTGATGTATATATGTATGTAGTTATTGAAAAACTAAAATGTAATTGTTTCATTGGCATAATTCATTTTCAGAAAAAGAAAATATTGCGATCAGTGGCGCTGTCAGAAAATTGATTTATTAGAGATATTTTGAATTTTACAAATATAATAGATACTCTTCATTTTTGTGGGAACAAGTAAAATTATCTCATTAATCAACCATACTTTTCATTAATTTATTGAACGATAAAATTTTGGATTAAACAGGATCAACTGTCTCCTCCACTGAATGTGATAATAAATTTAAGAGGAGAACATAAAAGTTAATAATGCATAGTTGGCAAGTCAGAAATAACTTTTAACCATACACACACCATTATATGAGAATGAAAGAGAAGATGCCACTGTTTTATTTGAACACCAGCCCTAAGTTGAGGGACTGCTCTGACTCTTGTCCAAGTGTCAAAGTTGAGCAAAGGCAACACAGCTGCCATTAATATGATCTTGTTGCAATGATAAATCAGATAACTTTTGCCAGGCATCATGAAATTAAAATGAAAGTTGAAAAGAGAGTTTGCTTTTTTCATGTGGGCTGTGCTTATATTTATTTATGTTTTCGATCTGTGTATATCGATGAGATCATTTACATAAATATATATATATATATATACACTCACACTAGTGGGTGCCCGTGCCTACGGCACGGTGTTACATAATTTACAGAGAGATTAAGATTCTGTTATTTAATTTGTTTATAATGAAATGATTTTATTTTTTAATAAAATGATTTTATTTTTTAATTTATTTGGTAGTTTTCATTTTCCATTAATAAATGATTTGATTGTATAATTTATTTGTTAGATTTTATAACGAAATGATTTTTTATCAACCATTAGATTATAATGAAATGATCTGAGCTGTTAATTAAGCCACATAAAGATAGCCTTTGAATTCATTATCTATCTTCATCCTAACCATCCACTACATTCTCTTTCCTCCCACACCATTGTGCGTTATAATATAGATTCTTTATCAACAATTAGATTATAATGAAATGATCTGAGCCGCCAATTAAGACACATAAAGATAGCCATTGGATTCATTATCTCTCTTCATCTTAACCATCCGTTACATTCTCTTTCCTCCCACACCATTGTGCTTTATAATATATATATATATATATATATATATATATATATATATATATATATATATATATATATATCTATCTATATCTATATAATAAAGCAGAATGATGTTGGAGGAAAGAGAGTGCATCCAACGGCTCTCTTTATGTGACTTAATTAACGGCTCAGATCATTTCATTGGTAATTGCAGGAAATAGAGTGAATTGGTCAAAATTTTCAAATTAAAAAATAGAAAGTTAAAATAAAATCATTTAATTCTATAACACTGTGCCGTAGGCACGAGCATCATTTAATTAAAAAATAAAATCATTTAATTATGTAACATTGTGCCGTGCCGTAGGCACGGGCATCATTTAATTAAAAAAAAAATCATTTAATTCTGTAACATCGTGCAGTAGGCACGGGCCAAATACTGTAACACCGTGCACTGTGCTGTAGGCACGAGCATCATTTAATTAAAAAATAAAATCATTTAATTATGTAACACCGTGCCGTGCCGTAGGCACGTACATCATTAATTAAAAAATAAAATCATTTAATTTTGTAACACCGTGCACTGCCATCATTTAATTAAAAAATAAAATTATTTAATTCTGTAACACTGTGCCGTGCCGTAAGCACGTACATCATTTAATTAAAAAATAAAATCATTTAATTATGTAACACCGTGACGTAGGCACGGGCCAAATACTGTAACGCCGTGACGTAGGCACGGACCAAATACTGTAACGCCGTGCCATAGGCACGAACATCATTTAATTAAAAAATAAAATCATTTAATTCTGTAACACCGTGCCGTGGGCACAGGCCAAATACTGTAACACTGTGTCGTAGCCACGGGCAAAAACTTTTATATATATATATATATATATATATATATATATATATATATATATATATATATATATATATATATATATATATATAAAGATCGATGTACCCGATAAGTGGTGGGAGTGCCTATATTTAATAAGAAAAATTGCGTATTTTGGAGTGCATGGTGAGAAGGATGAGATTGGTATATGCTTTTAGCAATGAAATAAAATTAATTTTAAAAGGCATTGGAATAGAGGTCACAAGGCAATGTCTTGTTGGGCACTTAAAGCTGCAGGAATTCAGAGATGGTGAGCTACTTTGTTGCTTTAGGAGGAAGGTAAGCCTACAGATCAAGGGCCAATTTGTCAGTACAATGCATCCTTCAACTTAATTTTGAATCAAAGCTCATTGCACTTTAATTTCAAATGGGCTGTCAGTTCTGCAAATAGGCATTAAATAAATGTGCTCTATTTTTGAAGCATATTCAGCAGCCCGAGTGGGTATGAACTCGTCGTCATCCTTACACATAATATAATTGGTTGGAAAATCACCCTTACAGATAATGTGATCGGTTGGAAAAGTGGCCTTTACAGTGGCCGTTTTGATGGCTTTTACCTTTTAGTTATTCATCTTTGGTCACTTTCAAGCTATTAGCTTATTGAATTTTGAATCACAAAAGTTTCCACCTCCAAATCCATGGCTTTCCACCTCATATCCTTTTATATGACGTTCTGAAAACCCAATTCCTGCTGAGAAGATGGTTCATCCCCAATATATAATGTGTAAAAAGTAAAGACTTAATTTGGTAGTCAGTTTTGAAACTCAAATTTCACTTTAATAATTAAATCAACATGAGCCATTTTTTCTTGACCACTAATCCCTCCTAGGGATAATGTGAAAAAAGCAAAGCAAAGCAGTTTATGATTTTGAAAACTCAAGCACACAGTACTGTCCACTTTTCAATATTTACAAGCAAACATGAAATCTTTTTTAGCCATTAAGGCTGAGGCTCGCAGTATCACATTTTATCACCAACTCCATTATCAAGATGATGGAGAATAATATATAGAAAGAGGAGACCTTAAGGTCCATTTATGCTGCCTCAGCAAAGCCCACTCTCTGATTACCGAAATCAAAGACTGTATGGTAACGACCCATGAAGACATCTCCCAAAATCCTGCAGTAACACACATCAATTTTCAGAATCGAACAATAATAAACAGGAGGGCATTAAGGAAAATATGCGATCGGACGCTTGAATATAAGAATATGATAGATGTAAATAGAATACCAGAGAGGACCACGAGGAGGAGGAACATCCAAAGCAGTAAATCCACTTATGCACTGAGCTGCAGGACCTTCGCCTACCTTGAGAATGTACTGATCATACCAATAAGAATGAATGACATGAGTTATATGCTACATACATCATCCTCAAATTTATCCTAGTGTTCAGAATTAGCTACATTTGAAAAGACTTTACAACTAAGTGAAAATGGCTAATGATACGGTACCTCCTCTGGAGTGAGGTCAAAGACTTTTCCACCCATAGTGAAGGAAACACTAGGCATGGAAGATAGCTTTCCACATTCCACAGCTGATTCTCCCATTGGACTTGGCATTCGGTCGCAAAGCTGTAAGAAGTAGCAGAGGGTGAAAATTGGCATAAGAATCAATGCCTCGATAAATTACTGGTTGATGTATTGTGTTCATCTTAATTCTCACCTCGTTGACGTATTGCAAAATAAGTTCTTGAGTTTGATTCTGCTGAAGCTTGTTTTGCATCCACACAACTGCCATCTCACAAGCAGTGCACATAGCATCATTAAGAACACCGGAGGATTTGCCATTGCTCTCATCTACCACACTCTCGATGCCCATACTACAAAACACATTTCATTTTAAGACCGCATTCACAAGCATGGTGGCATAGTTTATTTGGTTCCCTGAAGAACAAGGATAATTGGAAAAAGAATAGGATCTAAACCAAATCTTGAGAGCCTGACCTAACACCATGTTTTCCATCAAAGGTGCACAATCCCATTTGAGAGCAGATCTTCTTAGGACGTGCCTGTAAAGCCAAAGTCAGGAAAACACATAAAAGATATAAATATAATCAGTTAAATTCCTATCAATAAAGGGACATTTAGAATAAAATCAAAGTATTCACCCCAGATAGAAGCAGATCCATAATTGTCAGTCCATATTGTTCAACAACTGCTTTGCATTGTTGGCTAACAACTCCAGAGGCCCCAATGGCTTGATTTATCATGGTAATCACAGTCTGGAGAGAGAGAGAGGATTTCATTTAGTGATAAACTGCTCCCCGACACAATGCTTAGTCAAGCAAACATGCTTAACAGATACACTTGTTCATTAAGTAATCTTCCAAAATGTAAACAGTTAGGCTTCTATTCTGACAATTGAAAGATACAAAATTTGAGGCATCAATATATACCGTTGGACCCGCCAACAAAGAAGTTCCAGAATCTGCAATTGCGGAACAACCTCCTGCACAATATCCTGGAAAAAAAATATGTATTCTTATTATCAGAACAGCAAAACAACAAGGGAATATAATGTGTGTCATTCGCTTCCTCGTGATTGTTTTTAACGAAAAAATACATAAATTTGTCAAATTATTGAACAGTAATTATTTCATTACAGGCTAAATATATCAAGAGGAACATACCAGTGGGTTTACCACCAATAAGAACATCACCCATGTCAAACTATCCAACAAAAAATAATGTGAAACAAAATTAGACAAACAGAGGGAAGGCATATAAAAGTGTTGATCAAGCTTGTTCAAAATTTTCAAGGCCAACCTGCCAGTAGCCTTTCTGTGTCACAGGAACATATGTGTGTTTGCCTTTGTAATGATTTGGATCAACCCCACCAAACACAATTTCACCACCTTCTTCTTCCTGTTGATTGCGGTTAAGCCAGAATGAAAAAACCGGATCCTGAATTAGGCCTTGTTTTACCATGTTGTACCTGTAAGACATAAAAGTTCATCATCAGAAACATGGATATCAAGTAAAAACTTATTAGCGAATAGCTGATTCGTATTGAGGATTCCCTCCCTTACCAGACTGGGACAGCATTTCCTACTGAAATCTCTTGAAACCCAAGTCCTAATATGCCGTCAAACTTGGCCACCAGAAATGTAACACCAGGTTCCCTGGTTGCCTCAATAAATTCCTGAAGAGGAAACAGCGAAAAACACCATAATTCAGTACATATTACTCCAGCAAAGCTGTTGGAGCTTATGCAAGCAGAATACTAAGAAGCATAGATTTACCTGATCTTTCACAACCAGGTCACCTACTTTGACATTGTCATAACTAAAGAAACCAGCTATAGCTCCAGTACCATACTGAATGGAAGCAGGTTCGCCTACATCATAGACGATCCCAAACAAATCTCAGAATGCATTCACAATAGGATGTCATGGGAAAACATCATCCTTCCCATGTGATTGGTGTACAAACCAAAAACAAATTTAAGGAACTCTCAAGTGTGTGAAGTCAGAAGACTAACCATTCTTCTTGTAAGTACTTGATTGGCTTGACTTGTACTTGTTATGGAAATAACAAGAGACCTAGCCACAAAGCAAATTTCTTAAATCCTCTAACCTCCAATTTATTCTAGTTCTTTTAATTACAAGTACCAATTTGATTCAAATTCACAAGATGGATGCAAATGAAAAATCTCACCGAGAAATAACACTTAGCGGAAGGCACCCATAAATTAGAGCTGCCCGTGTCAAAGATTACAGTAAACAACTGTGGAGGAGTACCAATTCCAATCTCACCATAATACTGAGCATCCATATAGTTTTTCAATGCAACAATATCAGTATCCTTAGAGTCTCCAAGTTTATTAGGAAATCGGTACTTCTTGATAGAAGCTTTCAAAGCCTCTCCATGTTCAGACTCCAGCCGGGCAGCAAGCCGGTTGTTCGGATCCAATTTCACTTTTTCAGACCTATCCTAACCAGTCCATCATTGGACGCAGAAGCAACAAGTGTAAACAACAGGGTCGAAAGGAACAATGACAACACCATTGCTTTGATTTTGGTTGCCATTTTTACCTATAAATTCCACATTTGAAATTCAAATTCAATGAAGACAATCTAAACTACTAACATTTATACTCAATTTAGATAATAATTCTCTCACAATGCACAATAATTCTAAATTACAATCATCCCCTATTCAGCATTCATTGTTCAATACTACAGAGTCAAGAAAAAAAACTTATTTATTATTTTTTTTCCTTTTACCTTCTCATCCTATAGAAAATATGTGTGTGTGTTGATAACGAACAAGTAATCTAACGTACAATTCTTCGCAGATCACAAATCAACAACACAACACATAATATTAAACAAACAATTTGATTGGCAGCTTACCGGAATCCAACCGGGAAATCGGAATGTAATATCAAATAACATAAAAAAAATATAATAACAATCTAAAGAAACTGTAATTCTGAAATTAAAAATTGAATGAAACATTTCTCACTGAAACTTGGATTCCTTGAGCAAAAGAAAAAATTTTGAAATTTGAAAACGAGCGACTCGACTATAAAGCTACCTGTCAGCCACCCGGGCCCCGCTCAGATGTTTTGTCGTTGTTCTTTTATAAAATCTTAACCGTTAGATTTTAATCAAGTGGTAACCTTTAACTGTCGATACAGTAGTCACGTTTCTTGGACTCAAAGATATAAGCGAATGAAAGGCGTGACAGCGGTTGGATTGCGTGCTTTGAGCAGAAACGTAATGTGGATCTTGACCGTTGAAGTTGTAATGAACGGTGATTAAGAGGTGGGGAAGTTTTGGATACGAGGAATGTGGTGGGCTGCGATATACGCGTGCTTTTTATCCGTTTTTGATGCGATGGTTAACGACACGCCGGATTAAAGAAAGATGTGAGCGTTATAACTGAGTTCGTTTTACGTGTCATTGAAGCATGCATTTGGTTTGCTGAGCACGCGACACATACCCCTTGTTCAGATTACGTGTAAGCAAAAAACATGCATTTATATATCATAGTATTTAATTTATATTTTAATTGTATTTTTCTGAATTGAAGATAATAACACATTATTTAGTTTTGATGTGTCCCTCAACTCCCTTTTATATTTAGTAAAATTGCTTATGATTTTCTTTTCAAAAAAATAAAAATTAAGGTGCAGGAAAGCTCAAAGTTAATTCATCAATTAAAGAAACTTGTTTAAAATTTATTTGATCCAAGTATCGGTAGCGGCTATGAAAGCTTGTAACTTACTGTATTATCTATTGATATTAGTGAGCTTTTGGATGATTAAATGTCAATGTTGTGTGTGAAAGGCAATCTTTGTGGGGGCTAGTTATACCAACGAAACTTGTTCTTAGCAAAATGGTTTAGAAAACAAAAGAAGGGAAGGTACGGAGGGAAAATGTTGCCAAGAAGCAAGGGCTATTTAGTGGCTTTTGGATGATCAATTTTCGATGGGATGCTTGACAGCGCACTAACGCAAAGCCTTGAGTGTAAGAAATAAAAAATTGCTGACGAATAGCCAGGGCCAATGCAAACAAAGAATAGTTTCATATATAGGTGAATACAAATGCTTTATGCTTCACCCCATTAATGTGCTTCTATATATGTCTTTTAAATTTCAATTAAAATTATAAATTTCATTACAGTTACATGTACATATTTGTGGGGAAGATAAAGTTTTCTTTTTGATGTAACGGTATTATGTACAGTATAAATAGTTAGTTGCATAATTTTTATTTTTAAGAACAATTACATTTCCTAAACAAAAAACATAGTCAACTTTACGGCTAAATTTTAGTTTGCTATTGACTCACTCAAAACTTTGTGAGACCAAGTGTGAAAGTCACAAACTTTCTATCATTGTTCAAGGAGGGTTGGGGGAAAATTAAGAATAATTTAAGAAAATTGATTTTTTTAATAATATATGCTCCCACAATAAACAATAAAAGACTTAACTTCACTTCGAGAATGAGTTCAAAAAGAGATTTAGATAAATTTCATATTGAATTTTTAAAAAATTGTGATTGATAGTTATTAATTTTTTCTTTAATAATTGAATTTTGATTTTTCATTGTTATTAATGCACACATATAGAAAATTTATAAAATACTTAGTTTAACTACAATTGAATATTAAGTTTGAAAACTCATACAAAATACAAATCATTAGTTAAAGAGAAAGATAAATTTTATTTTATTTTATATTATTTTATTTTTTTTTAAGTTCAACAAAGACAATTATCAATTAAGTAGTCGATGTACTTTGAAACAAAATTTTTTTTAATGATGGAAACCCAACCGCCAAATCACCAATTCCGGATTTAAACGGATGAGGTAAAATCCCCGATTGTCCCAGACTCTTATAAAAAACGTACATCTTGTATTCGAATTTTAAACCACCAATCACTTGAGAACACTTTGAAACAAAACCCTCAAAAGGAAAAAGCAAAATTAGATTAAAAACTATGCTTAGCTTATGAGTCTATGCATGGATGGTAGCATGCCTGGATGGTGATATTTAGGCGAGGTAGATGTAGGTAATTCGACTCCATTAGTTAGTTGTTCATCGTTCATAAACACTTCTTCAAACGTGAAATTAAGGCTAAAATCCCCAGTGATATTATCTTCAAACGAAGGCAATGCTGGCTCAGATTCATCACTCATCAAATATTCTTCAAGCATCGAAAGACCTGATTCATCGCTACTGCGTGGCAACAAAGGTTGTTGTTGCACATTATAATTGCTGTCACTGAAATAATCTTCTAACATATGATTCCACTCCCCAATATCAGATAAGTCTAAGTGAGGCAACGCAGAAGGCTCATCAAGCATTGAAACTTCTTCGAGTACAGATTCTAAATCATGTACCCACAAATCGTCATAGTACTCTTGATTTTGCGGGATGTTATTAACCACACATTCATCAGCAGTACTGTGATCAACTGCATAATTATCTTCATCATTGAAGCGTTTATTATATATCCTACAGATTACATAATCAGCATAACCATTGATCTTCTTCCCCGAATCACCAGCAAGCGAAAACTCATGCATGATCCATTGACCTTTAATCTTTCTGCCTTTACCTTTTTTACCTTTACCCTTCACTCTAAAAGAAAAAAATTTCTTGAACCCAATTACATTCTTCTTATTTCCATCATAAATATCGACTTTTTTCTTGTCAAAATACCAAGTCCCACAACCAGCAACCCTAGCCATCCGCTTATGACTTGCCTTCTTCAGTTTTGTGAAAACATACATATTCTCTTTAGTGCTTTCACCAAATATCTCCCATGGTGCCATGTTTCCGTAAAGCTCGATGCATGGGATGTCGTACGGTGGCAGCACTTGGCCAGCAATCTTTCTGGCAAGATAATGCTGTAATAGCTCTTCGTCAGTTGGGTCAAATCTAAACCCTAATGGTACCTTGACAGGGATCCTTGTCTTATCCATTGATAAAAGTTTGAAGACAAGTAAACCCTAACGATTTTTCGGACACTGGACAGGAATGTTGGAACTTGCGTATTATATTTTTATATAGACGTTTCGTTCTTACCGAATCTTACGGGGGAAGACACATTGTCTGAAAATTAGAAACCTGTGGCGGTGACATAAATAAAAAAAAATCTTATTTACCGGATTGCATTCATCTGTCATTCTCTCTCTCTTTTATTCCGTAGCTAGATAGGAATATTAGGTTTTTGCTAGGTTAGTGTTCTTTTTCCTCTTTTGTTATGGGGCCGGGGATTTTAGAAAGGAAAAAAATTGACTGTATTATAATTTTTAATTAGGCTGGGCCGGCCTAACTAACAATTGACATGGAATAGGGTATTTTACACTCCACAAAAATCCTAAATACACTTCATTTTAATTTTATTTTCTAAAAAGTCCTCATCTTCTTTTGTTTTCCTCTTAAACGGTATTCCAAACCAAAATATCCTATTTTGACTCTTCTGATTTTACTGTCCACCCGCAGATTCAATTGTACAAAAAATCCACTATAAAGAGAATCATATATAATGAATTTAAGACATGATAACGTAATATCATGTGTGATCAGTAAACAAACAATACCCTGGAAGCAAATGAGTCAATTATCATATTAATGCTCAGTGAGTGGGGACTTCATTGAATGAAGAATCAGAGGTAACAGATGTAATTGCAGAAAAAGTTTTCATCGGAAGAGAATAAGAGATGATGGATATAAAGAGATAAAGCAGAGAATGTGTAAACTAAAAATTGTTAGTGAACCAAAAAACACAATATTTCGGGAAGAAATCATTTACATGTCTTTGTGTTTTCAATCATTTTACACTCGATATATAAAATAAAATTGTCATGATTTTACTATTCATTTTGAAAACTCAAGCTTCTCACTAGTTTATGATGCAAGAGGAGGAAAGGAAAGGAAAGAGAAGGTGAGGGTACTTTTGGGGAAAAAATAAAAGTAGTGTCTCTAGAATATTAGGAGTAAATCTTTGGTGCAACAGTGGTATGGATGACGTGGTACCACCAACCAATTAAAAATTAACATGTTTAATTTTCTTCCTATTTTTTAGTTGTTTTTTGACTTTTTAGCACGCGTGGCGAAAGATGATTAGCTTGTTACATGGATGACATGGTACCACTGTTGCACCAAAGATTTACTCGAATATTAGAGGCGTGGCAAAAGCACCACTCATTGACATACCCTTTCTGAACCTCGACCCGTAACCTTATTAAATTATATATACTGGGGCCTCGCCAGGCCCAGCCCTTACTGGGGGAATATAAGCTTTTCTTTTGCATTTAATTTTTATCACCGTTTTGATTTATAGTTTCAAAGCATTAATTTCCACCGGGATCATGAAAGAATCTCACTATCTTTTCCATTGCTGACCCATTAATTAATCAATTTCAGCTGCAAGATCAGTGCCACTTGTTTCGTTGTCTTATTTTCACCCTTTTATTTGTCTAAACTCTAACATACTTCAGATCCTAATATTTTTTTTTAATTCGTTGAAAATTCCAGAGCAGGTAAGATCTCCGGCTGTCCCAAGCTATTACAAGAAACACATTCCTTGAATTCAAACTCATGACGCCAATATAAAATCTTGAACCATATACCATAAAATCACGTCTCTTGAAGACCTTCAGATCCAACATGCTTGCATTGACATGCCCACAAGTTATCTTTTTTTTTTTTCTTTTTTAATATGAGTTGATTCAATGTTTGGCAAGGATTTTAAAATTATAAAAAAGCGATAATTTAAAAATAAAAAGGAAACGAAAAAATACTAAGAAGGTGATTGTTTGAAGTGTATGATTAAATGGTGACAAAATACTATCCAAAAATATATAATTTTGAGAGTTAAAAAAATTACTTGTTATTTTGTTATTGTTTTATCACCTTTATACTCATTTTTTCAAATCTGATTGACAAATGCAAACCCATTTCCATTGACTATTATGAGGGAGACTTTCATTTTCTTCTCAAAGTTTTGATTGCGATATAACAACTCTCATTTAGAAGCACGCTTCGCTGCAAAGAATTTAGAATATGATTGTCAATTTTTATGTTTGAATAATCAAAAATTTTACATACTTAACTTAAATTAGGATCTTATGGGTTTTGAACACTTCAAAAAAAAAAAAAAAACTCTCATTCAGAAATTACATTGTTTGATCCTCGATTCCATAATAAAAAGAAAAAAAGAAACAACAAAAGGAAAACCTAAAATGGGCTTTTGCAAATTTTAAAAAGTCCAAGATTGCCAACAAGGATTGCTCAGATAATCAAACTAATTTAGCCCATCTTCAATATGCTTGCATTTATGTCCAAATTCAACCAAATGAAAACAGCCGGGGAACGTTCAAAAAAAATTGAAATTTTTTGAAGTATATTAATTTTCACTCTAAATTTTTAAAATGCATTGATTTCCATAAATTAATGGTAGACAAATGAAAATTTCCCAAAAAATTCCCGTGGACATTAATTCACTTTAATTTTTTTTGATTTGACTAAACTTAACTTCAGGTGATAAATTTACTTTCAATCAAATGGATTTAGAGTTGCAGTCTCAACCTTAGCTCCTCTCCCATCATGATAAGCTGATTTTTATTAAGCTAATCATGTTTTGCTATACGAAATCATAATAAATATTCATATATAAAATTTACTTGAACTAATTAAAAGCAAGCTATAACAAATATAGATACATACGACCGATCAATGCTTATGAACGACATGACACCTTCATGAATTAATAATTTAAAGAATTAATCATATAAGCCTATGATATATATAAAATAAATAAATTTAGTTATTTTAATTTACGTATAGCTGCAGATTCCATATGTGCATGAACTCCCATTCTTACACTTATTATGGCACTTCCCACAGTGCTTCTTGTTGAACAATCTGTCGCAATGGCCATATACATGAGCATTATGGCTAAGATAAGAAATATCTTCATGGGAGAGATACTTAAAAATAGGCTTGAATTTGATGGAAATGTAATATTTTGATGTGTGAGAATAATGGTGGCTAGCTTCTTTAGGCATTTATAGTTCAAAATGGAGGCTGAATTTAAAAAACGAACTGCATGGGTTCAATTGTGTGGACTGTTAGTGGAGTGGTCTTATTCAAATAGTTGAGAAATTTGATTTAGTAAACGAAAGTTGGGTTTTGGTGAAATAATGTTATACCCCAAATTTTGAAGAAACCCAAATGGTATGCAACTGTGGGCATTTATACGACTCTCCTTTAGTTACCGCTTGCTAATTAACTAATCCCAGGTCTCATGTTTCTTACAACATCTTTTAGTTAAGTTTAGTGCGCGAGTAATTTTTTGATGGAGGTATGCATTATTTGGTACTATCATATATTTGTAATTGTATTTTATAATTTATTTGATAGTTTTTTTAAAATTTTACATGTTGGGTGATATATTATTAAGTTATTATATAAATAACGTAATATCACTATTATATTATTTCCCCAATATGCATATGCCTAACCGTTAAGTAAATGCATATTATTTATTTAATTTATTGATTCTTATTTTCTTTTCTTCTCTTTGGGCAACGAAGAAGATTTCAAGATTAAATTAATGCTAATTATACGAAAAAATGTATTACCGTTGTGGAAGATTATTTTTGTCTTTTGTCTTTTGATCAACTGATTATGGTCCAAATTATCAAAATACAAAAAGATAGATCAATCATATTTCACAAATTTCCAATCAACAAAAGAGAAGACAGAAACATACTAATAATTAGGAAGGTCACATATATAATATCTATAAAATCTATTTTATTAACTATTATATAAAGAAGATGATGAATGATCACGTGTGAATTATGAAATTAAATATTTAATAAACAATGCTGGCTTGCCTTATAGGTAAACACATACATATTTATGATGCATATTAATTAATTGTCTGCTTAGCTATTACTATAGTTAATTTATTTAACCGTAGCTGCATAGCCCATAAACACACGAGCTTCCCTTATTGCACTTATTGTTGCATCGGCTACAATGTAGCTCGTTGACAGAAGGGTTCACACACACTCCATGGCAGCAAATTTCAGAGTTCATCAGTCTTCACATCAACACATTTTTTGTAGCAGCAATTAGGCCCCGAATTGCCCTTGGCATGGCAAACTCTAGGATACTTGTCACAAGTCAAGGCACCCCGGGGCTTATCGGATAGGAACCGACCCGTTCCTCTAAATGGTTCCTCAATTTTTGGCAATGGAAGTTCATTGGAATGATCTTCTTCATCACTAGTTGCGTGTAGCTGTGGCATCGAATGGGCCAGAGCTATTGTTCCCAAGAATAATAGAAATAGGATTGATGACTTCATTATATGTGATACTACGCGATCAGGCCAAAGCTATTGTCCCCATAATTATATTAAAATTAATGCTTGTTGTTGAAGCTATTTATAGTGAGTAATAAATGGGGAGTGAAATAACGATCAGGTAATGAAGGTCTTTATCAATGGCTTAAAAGTAAACTGAATAAGTTATGCTCAAAATTCAAAGGTAATATTGGAAAATGGGGAAAAGGAGAAGAACCCAAAATCTACTTTGTATTCGATCAAATCTATGTAAGCTTATTTCAAATGTCTTTGTTAGAAAATTGTATCATGTTTCTTGTGTATATGGAATATGGTGCAAAAATATCTAACCACAAGGAGCCATAAACTCATATATATATATATATATATAGCATTTCAGGTCCGATTAATCAGACTATTTGATTGCATATTTTTTACAATAAAATAACGTTGATAATTACTAGTAAAAGAACTAAATAAAGATATTCGACTTGTAAATACTGAATTACTAGTTTTTCCCTTATTTTTACTTCCTTTTTAATTTATTATTATTTATTTTTTAAAAGATCAAACTCGACAACTTCAATTACTAGCATAATGTCATTACAATATTGTTAGTCCAAATCTCTGTCTCATCAATTATACTGCACTTCGTGCTCTATCAATCAAATTTGCATAATTAATATCTCTTATTAAAGGAGAGAAGTGGAGTACAATTGATGAGATACAAGATTTATACTCTAATATTGTCACAAGTTGTATGATCATTAACCGAAGGTGTCCTTAATTAATATATAACGCAGGCTTTCTTATATTACGCGATCAACGCAAAAGTCCCCACAGCCCAAGTCGCCAACTGTCGATTGTAAGTACGAAATTCTTATATATTTTTTTTCTAAAAAAAGTAGGCTTGAATCCGTTACAAAAGCACTTAAATATTAGAGATGAGTGCCTATTGCCTTCCCTCTTTCAAAAAAAAGACCTTATTGCCCTCACGTCTTTGTTATGTGCTCTCTCTTTTATAATTTTAACAATAATGCAAATGTATGTATTCTCAAGTAGAATATTTGGCGATCCTGTAACTGCGTAAACTATATATATTATTATATAATTAAGAAGACTTCCATTTAAAGTTACTAAGGGGGTTTCTTCCAGCATTAAGTGCTTAATTTTGTTGTTACTTTTGCCAGATGAAGCAACTTATTTGTGACAATATTACTTACCTTCCCAATATAAAAAGACACTTGGCAATAATTAATAAGAGCACTTGTAAAATGACACACAAAACAAAGTCCACTACTGCTAATAACTAGGAATAACATTAAACAAGCTAAAGACTCAACTGTACCAAAATCATCTTTAACACTTCAAAGCTAGCTAAAAAATAGCAAACGACTCATCCACTAGTTAACAAACAGACCATTAGAAATTATTCTAATAACTCAAACTTAAACCAGCAATTTACTCGGTCAACAATTCCACATGATGGTGTTAGTTGTTTTTAACGTGCGTCCCGACGCAAGCCGCGCACATGAGTAAAATTTAATTAGAAAATGTAAATTTCACTTTGTTGTTGAATAAATAAGCGTGTCGCAACTCCCATGCATGCCAAAGTTGGTGAAGAAAGTCGCGACGCGCAAACGCGCGTCTTGACACGGAAATATCGACTTTAAATCACCATAGATCTGATTTTAAAGTAGGAAACACCCCATGAACCTCCTATATAAGCATAAATTCGTCTCAAAACCTTTTAAAAAAAAACTCATAACATATTTTGGAGCCTTCAAGAGCATAAAAGAACGCCCATAGTAAGACAAGAACAAGTGCATCAACGAGAGTTGAAGTTTGAAGACGAAAACTGCAAACAAGAGTTCTTTCTTCCCTTCACTCTCTACTTTTTCTTTTATGAGTTTTTGCTTTGTAATAATGATTAGCTTGTGTTTATTATTTATAATGAGTAGCTAATTTATTAAATTTAGAGTTGTAACAAATCTTAAGCATGTATAATCAGTTTAATTGCAAAAAAATGTTTGCTTTTGGGTTTTTTTTTTATTATTTATTTTTATTATCTATTATTATTATCTATTATTCTTTGTGTTTGAGTGCTTATTTTATTTGTCTGGCCAATAATAAAATAGTCTTGGTAAATTCTTAGGAATTCGACAAAAAGAATTTGGTATGGGTGTTCACGGGTCCGGTGATCAGTTTTTTTTTTTAATTTTGTGAGACTCGATCGGGTCGTGTCACGTGGGTCGGGATACCCGAACCCGAATTTTGAAAGGTGAAACTTGATTGGGTCCGATCGGCCAAAAAAAGAAAAAAAAATTTAATGAATTAATTATTTGGAAATATAAATATTAGTTATTTTATGTCCAAAAAATTATCATATATATAAAGCTTCACTATAAAAAAAAAATAATAAACAAATGAAATAATAGTAAAAACTTTAAAAAAATAATATTTTTTTTAAGAAAAATAATAAAAATATTAAGAGAAATATTAAGTTCATGTGGGTTTGACATCATACTTTCAGTCACTATATTACTTGAGTGATACGCTTGCGTACTAAATATATAATATCGCGATCAAATTTTTGACGCCGTTGTCGGAGACTTAATTTATTTTTCTTAATTAATATTAATGCAACAATTGCTTAGCTAAATGCCCCTTCTTTTTTCTTTTTTTTTTTTTTTTTATTCCATGTGATCAACCTAATGGAGTATCATTGAGCGATGAAGGCACTAAGAGTTATAAAAGGTGTTGCTACATCTCCTATCGGTGAGACACGATCTGATTTTATGTGGCCTGTTGACCATGCCAATGCTTATCAGTGGATGTCAGAAAGAAATAATGCAATACATGCTCAAGCCTTTTAGAGCATAATGATGAGATGTGAGATGTGTGAGGGCAACTATATGAGTGATCATTACACTTTCAACTACAATCCAGGGTGGCAAAACTATCAGCATTTTATATTGTCCAACAATGAAGGTTCTACATGTCCCACCGAACCATTATATCCCTTATACCCACTGCAAGCTCAAGAATTTCCTCAAGAATTAAAACCATCTGTGGAGGAACTGCTTACGTGGATGGCCGAGCTGAACAAGCTTACTACTGAGCTGAATAAGGAAAACGTGAATAATATGGATAAATTGGAAGCAATGGTACAAAGTCAAGCCATATATTTGAAAAGACTGAAAGACCAGATAAGACAACTAACTAATAGCCAGAGCTACATACCTCAAGGAACACTGCCAGGTGACACTGAAGAAGACCCATGAAATTAAGAAACTCACAAGAATATCGTAATGGGGACATAGACAGAGCCGTATATAGAGAATGATGTTTCATCATGCATTGTGCAGATGTCTGATAAAGAGCTAGACGGAGAAATTCGAAGATGCGTCTATGAGGATGTAATGGAACAAGAAGTTAGGCATGAGCATTTGTAAGAGCCTATTAAAAATCTCGTGACACAATATGACACATCGCGACTTGAGGAAGTTAGCATCATGGATACCACATATAAGCTTGACAGAATGAAATAAATATTCGAAGTCAAGCATCATACGAGACATCCTGATAATTTGTTGTTCCTTTTAAGACCTCCTAGAGCTAAAAAAGTTGAAGAAAGTAGCATGCGCACTAAATGGAAAATAATATTATTTGCCATCTCATTTCTTGGAAGAAACGCTTGAAAAGTAATGTACATGACACTGTCCAATCTAGGAAATTCAAAGCCACATTGAAGGAATATCTTAAGAGACTGTCTGACTGAAGAAGTTAAAATTAGAGTTAGGTAAGGGTGTTCACGGGTCGGGTCGGGTCGGATTTTTTGAATTTTTGTTAGACCGATCGGGTCGGGTCAATGAGAAATCGGGTCGCAGGTCGGGTCACGGAGGTGTGAAACCTGATCAGGTTCGGGTCGGGTCAGGTCATCGGGTTATTTTAAAAAAAATAATTTTTTTAAAATGAATTAATTATTTTGAAATATTAATATTAGTTATTTTATGTCCCAAAAATATCATATATATAAAGTTTTAATACAAAAAAGTAATAAACAAATGAAATAATAGTAAAAACTTTAAAAATAATAATAAATATTTTAGAAAAATAATATATTTGTATAGGGTCGGGTCGGGTCAAGGATATCAAACCCGTTGAGCAACCCGCAAAATTCGGGTCGGGTCAGGTCAAAAATTTGCAAATTTTTTTATGAACCCGCGCGGGTCGGGTCGCAGGTTGACCCGACTCTATGAACACCTGTAGGCATTGCATTTTTGCATGTGAAACCCGATGATGAGTCTCATTTGGAGGCACTACCTTTTGAGTCATGAAAACCGCGGGAAACGGATATCGGAAGGGAAAATTCAGAATAAACAAGGTTCACTGTTTTCGTTCGTGCTGCGTTCGTGCAGGCGTTCGAACGGAAAGCAGATTTCGAGCGTTCGTGTCACGTTCGAGGAGGCGTTCGAACGGTGTCGGTAATTCTGGTTTTGCTGCTAGCCTCACACCCCAGCCCATTTAGCTCCCCAAAGCCCATAAAACACATCCCAAATTAAATTAAATAAATATTAATTAAAACATTAACTAATAAGATAATAATTAAATTAATTAAATAATTAAATAAAACATTTACCAAACATAAAATAAACAATTACCAACTTAAACTAAAATCATGCCTAAAATAAACAAATCACACACTAAATCAAAATATAATCATGCCTAATTAAAATCAATCAACCAATTATATTCCCAATCTAATAAGATTATTCCCAAACTTAAAATATTGTATGCCTAATTAACACCAATCAAATATATGACTTCCTAATCTAATAAGACATCTACCAATTTAGATTAATTGACTTCCTAATTAAAATATCTTGTCCCCCCTCAATCTTGTGTATACCTTTCTTAGGACTCCTAATTTGGAAACCAAATCCCTTCCCTTGTCAACCTTAACCCTTCTCTATATAAACCACTCTTCACCAAAGCCATTCGGCTCTTCACACAACCTAAGTCACGCCCAAGCCCTAGCTCTAGACTCCCCCTATACGCCCAAACTAAAACAAAAAGAAAAACACTTCACATAGACACAAAAAGAGAAAAAGAATACACCACAAGCAACTATCCTCCATAGTTGAATCCAGAACACCAAAACCCTTCAAAATCGAGACCACCAACCCTCCTTAGCCGAACCAAAACACTCATCATCTTCACCCTCTCATCACCGAATTACAGCAGCAAAACGACACCAAAACAGTGGGAAAAACAGTGGAACAGTGAGCCCAAAACGCGAAACTAGTGAACCGGAAAAGTAAGGAGCTTTCATCCCTTCCGATCTCCGCGAAATGCAAGTCCGAGGACAACTAAAAGGTTAGACCTGAGGGTTATTTTTCACACTTATTTCTATTTAATTTCTGCTCATTTATCTTGATTATACTTTCTGTATTTGTGGTATTTGTTGCATATACGATGTTTGTTGTGAATTTTGGATGAAAGGCATGCCGCCTCTTGTGGTATATCGGATGGAAACCCGGACGTAAATTTCATAGCCGATTCCGAATGGACGGTAGTATGATCTGTACTCGGGCCACAACTCCACGTATCACTTGAGTAAACGGCATGTTCATTTGTTTAATTTTGAGTTGTTTAATTATTCCGCCATTTAATTTTCTGCGTGATATTTATTTATGTAATAATGAGAAAAGCGCATGGGCTTAGTAAGTGCGATGAAAGGTCCTCTAATTGAAGAGGTTAAAGTTCTTTACCACGATGCTTCGCCGCGCCAAGTATCTTTGTGTTTACTTCTGTCTTTATTTTATGCATATTATATGTTCATTGCGCATGGGCTTAGCAAGTCGGATTAAAGGCACTCCGCTTCACGGGGATAAGATCCTTATCACGATACTTCGCCGCGCTGGATGACGTATATTCGATTGGACGTGAGATGTGTTCAATCGGATATACAAAGTCCGATAACTCGTCTTTGTTATTATGCCTTTACTTTTATTATATGTTCATTGCGCATGGGCTTAGTAAGTCGGATTAAAGGCACTCCGTTTCACGGGGATAAGATCCTTACCACGATACTTCGCCGCGCCCCTTTAGCTTTCATGTATCGCGTCCCATTTCATGCAGCAGGTCTGTTCCCGTTCGAACGCGTTCACGAACGCAACTCGAACGCGCATACATTTTTGCCTTATCATGCATCAGGTCTCATTTCCGTTCGAACGCGTTCACGAACGCTACACGAACGTGAGCATTCTGTCTCAGTTTCGTTCGAACGCGTTTACGAACGCTACACGAACGCGAACACACTAAACTGAGACATACTCATCACATGCCATGTATAATTGTTTCTTAAGTGATTTTTTGATGAAACCACACATAGTCGTTCTTATCTTTGTGCACATAATAATGAAAAGCATGTTTATTCCCTATGATTGCATTATCTACTTTAGTCTTGGCTTAATGTATCATGATTTATGCATCCGTGTTGTCGTCATTTTGATTATATGCAAATGTTACCATGACTGTTTGTGTTTATGATTACATGCATGATTGAGTTCTTGTGAAGTTATGTGCTTGTTATTGTAAAAGTCTACCTTTAAGCATGTGAATTTGGCAATAAGATTTGATTTCATATATGTTGTACGGGCCAAATTTGGCCCCAAGGGTAAAATCGACATTTTACCTCGAGACTGACCAATATCAGGCCAAGAAGCCTCACGGGCCCAAGCTCATTGTCATCAAGAGGGCCAACGGACGCAGTAGTTACCAAATCAAGAAACGTCCAGACTCATAAATATCTCACATAACTCGACAGTTTCCAACATCCAACAAACGAGTAATTAAAGGTAATAAATACACACGTTTTCCGAGAGTGTGTATATAAGAGAAGAAAGTCTACGAGAAAGAGGGACTGGGAGCTGTCCTACTCACAGCTTCGGGACACCCTCAGGCTTACTACACCTTATACTTACCGCCCTCACGGCACCCTACAACGTTAAAGGTAGCATCTAACCTTGCTCTTCCATTACATACAGCTCGTCTCCATCACTGACTTGAGCGTCGGAGTGCCCCCGGCACCCACCACACCGGTGGGCAGTCTACTCCCGCTCACTCTACATTCTTTGTTTGCAGGATCGCCAGTGCCCCCTCCTTACTAAATCTCAATTGTAGGCCTCGGTGAAAATCAGCGTCTTTGCAGGATCGCCAGTGCCCCCTCCTTACTAAATCTCAATTGTAGGCCTCGGTGAAAATCAACGTCTACAATTTGGCGCCCACCGTGGGGCCCTAGCGATTCATAGCATGCAAAGATCTCACCATCCACTTAATCACCAGCAAAGCCACCATGATTCTCCAGCGGACCGATCACAACAAGTTTTCTCCTGCATACGAAAGGAAATACAAAAGTTGGAAAGAGTGATTCTCACTAGCCTACCCGGTGCCAGACTACCAGTGAACCAACACTTGGATCATTCTACACACTTCCACCAGTCGACCAGAGAATATCCTCATAATCCACAGCCATTCTCCAATCAACCAATAAACTATGTAGGAGGATTGTCATCACTTCCAGACTACATGAAATAAGTGTTATCTTCTTCAGACAACGTTAAGAGGAAAAATGCGCGTCCCTTCAATGGAACCAGTATAAGAAGATTGTCCCATTTGACAATACCCAAATGAAGATTTGGCGAGGACATCCCGGTCAACATTACCAGGTATGACCTGCACTTTTAAGAATCTCTCAGTCGACATTAGTAAGACATTAGACTTATAATTGGTGTTGTAGTATGAAATTTGTCATGGGTGTCACAGTCGACACTATAATTAAAACTAGATAATTGCTATGGATGGCACAATCGACATTTGCAATGTCTGACATGGGACCTGTTAGGGATCTTCCTCTCGACATCAATATGTTGTTGAGGATTTCCCAATTAACTTTACAATATGTATCTTTTCACTGGCTAGAGATTCCACTCGACGCTCCACATTTGAGGCTTATCACTTGTTCAAAATCTCATTTGACATGAGATGGAAGAACAACTAGCTATAGGCAGAAGCACCAGCCGACACTACGAGGATGTAGTCTCGGCTCAATGAAGATGCTTCAAATAAACGTCATTAAAATACTATCTTATTCGACACTACAATAATGTAGACTCGGCTCAATAAGGATGCTCCAATTAACATTTGTGAAAAATTCATATGTGGTGAATGTCTCACTTGACATTGCGAGGCAGTAGACTCATTTTAAAGAGAATACTCCACTCGAAGAAAGCTCCCCACCACGTGTTACCCATGACCATTCGAAGACAGCCCATTATGAACACCTATGTCGTCTCAATATACAAACCGTCCCTCAAACCCAATCCATGATGCCCGTCACCAAACCCATTACCCATGCGACAATAAGCTCACACGACAATAATCCAGCTGAGACTGGAGGCATCCAAGCTAAGAAAAATCACAAAACCACATAGTTTTCATGCTCAAGAAACCAGACTTCCTACACTCGACAAGAGACCAAAAACCACAGCACCTGAAAAAAGGAATTTGAGGCAGTGAGTACCAAAGCTTTAATCCAACCCCCCATATGTATTATACATACTGCCCGGAGGGGAATCCACGTTAATAGACATACTATCTGAATGAAATCCAATCCAGTTGACGTAATAAGCATGTGTAGTTGAAGTGCAGCTTCGACTCGTCGTGTGATGGGAGAGATTTATTTAGCCCAATTATTATTTGGAAGCTGAAGGAGCGCATAATTATGGAGCTGTGCCATGCTACGCACGCCACTGATCACCCTTAACCACACATGGCCACACTACAAAAAACCCCTCATGCAAAAATATTGTCCCACATCAAATAATAAGCATACAAGCCCACGAAGGATGTTCAAAATAGAACATGTGTGCCACCCAAGAGGCATCCCAAAAGCTCAATAATCACATGAAGACAATAAGCCCAAACGTAAGCCCAAACGGTAGCTGCTACATGTTGTATACAATATGCTTCCTGCTTCATCGCCTATTCATACCAATCACGCCAGCCCACTACATTCCCCACCAACAGTCCACGCCATCAACCCTCGAAATCAGCTTACCCGGCCCATAGTCGTTTGTCCACAGCGAACACAACAGGCAAATGAAATGAGTCAATACATCCAAACCCAGCTACCAAGTCCACGAACTTCAATCAAAAGGAAGCTCAAAATAGCCCATAAGCTGTCAGCCCATAAGCCACATAAATCAAGTTCTTCAAACAAGAATAATAGCCCACAAGAAGACCTCAATTTCCAATCAGACCCATACAATCAAAGTCCAAACACTTACTGCCAAAAGATGCAGGCCAAAACTGAGAAACAAGAAACAAGAAACCTACGCCATCAAGAATAAAGCCCACGCTAAATTCTAGTAGGCCCAAATCAACATCATACCCACTAAAAGGCAAAATCCACGCACATGAAAGCAAGCCACGTGACAAACAGATTTTTTTTTTTTAACTGAGTCAACCCAGCAAAGGATCAAACCCAGGAAATTTCTATGAATATGATGAAGATTATTTTGATGAAGATTCAGCGGTCAACGTTGGTCAAAACCAGTTCGAAATTCAGATTCGATCACCAATCGCGAGCAAAAAGACATTCCAATAAGGCCCCCATAAATTGTCGTATGCTAAAAATAATAAATATTTTAGTGTCGCGCTAACATGTATTGTGGCGACCTACGGAATCAGCCTCAACTAGCTGAAACTGCTATTATTCGAATAACGGTGTTGTGCTGCAAATACACAAACTACAAATGGCAGTGACTTGAACGACCATATACGCCAAATGACCATGCACCATACTGCAATGACGTCGCCATCATGGAGATTAACGAGTCGAGGTCCTCTGACGGAAGCAGGAACTTCAAGATAAATGACCCGCCGATTGTGAGAGCCGCGACACGAGTGAAGAGAGCGTGATGTTACGATCGGCGACCATGATGCAGGTTTCTCCACTGACGTAGAAAAGCGACTTGTCGTGTGGACGTGGCATGAAGTGACCGCCGTAGCTGCACATGAGACAGAGCTTAGAGGAAGGGAAGGCGGCACTGTTTGGAAAGGGTCGTCCCAAGATTCGGTGTGTTGGGAACGAGGAGAGGAATCGATAAAGTCGGCTTAGGGTTGAGGGATCGTCGTGCTGGGAATGGCGAAATGAGGCTGTGGCGGGTCCATCGCCGGTGAATGGAATAGTTTCTTTTTAGGATTGTGTTTTGTTTATTTTTAAGTTCACACTCCCAACCTACATGCGTGCCTCTAGTAAAGCATCCAAACAAGACATTCCACAGCCTTTCTACATCAATAAGTCCATGTAGTAGAAGATACGTCGTCGGCCCATGCTCCAACTCAAAGCAAAAATCTTGACTTTACTGATTATGCCCTTAATCACTCGGCCCATGTTCCATGAGAGTCCTGTCTGGTTGCAGGCTTCTTCTCTACTTCGCTTGGTTTATTTTCCAACCTAGCAGTGTGAGTCGAATGAAATGATGGTGAAGAAGCATCCACATTCTCATATACCTAAAGACGCGGGCCTTGGTTGATTATGTTTGGCCCATTCTCGGTTTGCCCAATAGTGCCATTAGTCACGTGCCCAAAATAACATGTGACGTGCTCCCCTCTGTAGCATAAAAGTTAGTTGCTGCTTTCCTAGCTGTGGGACCTCTTGCAGCGTCACTCATCACATCAGCATGCCAAACCAGATATTATGTGAGTTCCAGCCTAACTTCCTTCTCAGAACTATTCTCGCCATACGCCCTTTGCTGACCTTGAGAACCAATCACACTTGGAGATGAACCAAGGGCACGCGACAAATGAATCCCAGACTTAGCGGGCCCAATAGGCCCAATCCTTTTTGCTGCACGGGACGACATATCCCAATAGCCTCATTCACTTTTGCATTCAAACTCCCATGACAAGCAGAAAATTCCCCATTGGACTCATGTCGAGTCAAGTTATAGACACGGATTACACGTGTCGTATGACTTATATCTCCCTGGGCTCATCAAGTCCAGTCGACCGGGGACATCCCTCATTGACTCATGTCGAGTCAAGTTATAGACACGGATTACACGTGTCGTATGACTTATATCTCCCTGAGCTCATCAAGTCCAGTCGACCGGGGACATCCCTCATTGACTCATGTCGAGTCAAGTTATAGACACGGATTACACGTGTCGTATGACTTATATCTCCCTGGGCTCATCAAGTCCAGTCGACCGGGGACATCCCTCATTGACTCATGTCGAGTCAAGTTATAGACACGGATTACACGTGTCGTATGACTTATATCTCCCTGGGCTCATCAAGTCCAGTCGACCGGGGACATCCCTCATTGACTCATGTCGAGTCAAGTTATAGACACGGATTACACGTGTCGTATGACTTATATCTCCCTGGGCTCATCAAGTCCAGTCGACCGGGGACATCCCTCATTGACTCATGTCGAGTCAAGTTATAGACACGGATTACACGTGTCGTATGACTTATATCTCCCTGGGCTCATCAAGTCCAGTCGACCGGGGACATCCCCCATTGACTCATGTCGAGTCAAGTTATAGACACGGATTACACGTGTCGTATGACTTATATCTCCCTGGACTCATCAAGTCCGGTCGACCGGGGACATCCCTCATTGACTCATGTCGAGTCAAGTCATAGACATGAACTACTCATGTCGTATGATATATATTCCTGGACTCATCAAGTTCAGACGACCGGGGACATCCCCCACAGACTCATGTCGAGTCAAGTCATAGACATGAAATGCTCATGTCGTATGATATATTTTCCTGGACTCATCAAGTCCAGACGACCGGGGACATCCCCCATAGACTCATGTCGGGTCAAGTTGTAGACATGGATTACACATGTCATATGACTTATATTTTCCTGGTCTCATCAAGTCCAGACGACCAGGAACATCCCCCATTGACTCATGTCGAGTCAAGTTGTAGACATGGATTACACATGTCGTATGACTCATATCCTCCTGGACTCATCAAGTTCAGTCAACCGGGGACATCCCCCATAGACTCATTTCGAGTCAACTTGTAGACATGGAAGGCACATGTCGTATGACTGATATACTGACCTTCATCTGGTCCAGTCGATTGGGTACTTCCCCAATGGCTCTTGAAGAGTCAAACTCATAACTTGATATTCGTTTGGCAGCATCAACGCTCGAGTACACCTACATACTATGGCCTCAAGCGACACACGCGTCAAGTACTCTCCAAGTCAAGGACTACTTGACTTAGAGAGTAGGGGACAAACTGTACGGGCCAAATTTGGCCCCAAGGGTAAAATCGACATTTTACCTCGAGACTGACCAATATCAGGCCAAGAAGCCTCACGGGCCCAAGCTCATTGTCATCAAGAGGGCCAACGGACGCAGTAGTTACCAAATCAAGAAACATCCAGACTCATAAATATCTCACATAACTCGACAGTTTCCAACATCCAACAAACGAGTAATTAAAGGTAATAAATACACACGTTTTCCGAGAGTGTGTATATAAGAGAAGAAAGTCTACGAGAAAGAGGGACTGGGAGCTGTCCTACTCACAGCTTCGGGACACCCTCAGGCTTACTACACCTTATACTTACCGCCCTCACGGCACCCTACAACGTTAAAGGTAGCATCTAACCTTGCTCTTCCATTACATACAGCTCGTCTCCATCACTGACTTGAGCGTCGGAGTGCCCCCGGCACCCACCACACCGGTGGGCAGTCTACTCCCGCTCACTCTACATTCTTTGTTTGCAGGATCGCCAGTGCCCCCTCCTTACTAAATCTCAATTGTAGGCCTCGGTGAAAATCAGCGTCTACATATGTTAGTTGTTACTTTCAAGCATGCGAATTTAGGATTGTGGTGCACTTGGAAATATATGTCATAGGCTTGGTTGGATTATTGCATAAATCTTTACATTACAAGTGGCATAAGTAAGGGACCATTCCGAACCCAATGGTTCGAGGTCTTCCCTTGCGAGGGGTGAGTGCGGCCTTAAACCTTTGTCCCGGTTCACACCGGGTGGCGACTCCATGTTATTTCTCCGGTTTAGTTCCCCGCGGACTATTCCGTACTCCCGACCAGGCCGCGAGCCTAGAACAGCGTCGTCAAGTTCTGTTGCCCACAGTTCTGGCGACTCCACTGGGGATAGAGAATCGGCCCCGAAATAATGCCTTGTAATGTATAGATTTATGCTTTAATTAACCGTGTCTACAAATGTGCGAAATGAGGGTTGTGATAAAAGACATTTTTTTGAGGCTTGTTAATGATTTGGTTGTCTTCCCTCACTCACTACCTTTCGAGGAAAAGCTGTGAAGGCACCTAAATGATCATTACCATTAGCCTGTTGTGACATACTAATTTGGAGGATTTGTTGCTTATTCCTGACACCAAGCGATAAGAGCCTAAGAGGCTTGGGTATTTAAGTGAGCCTCGCTTCACCTTCCCTCTGGGGAATCTGCAACAAGGAATCCATTTGACAGTTAGTCACACACCATGACTTGTTGGCACGTACCGTAAGGTATAAAAAAGGGCGCGCTTACTTGGTCGCTCGGACCCTTGAGTGGGGAGACCTAGTTGTAGGCAATCCTTCGCCGGCAAGAGTCTTTGTCCATGCTCCCACGAACCCATGCGTAGACCGGGTTGTATAGCCTATAACAAAGTATTTCCTTGTGCTTTAGGACCATTATCATTTCGATGAACTGGACTCTTTGTAAAAAAAATGCGAACTTGCTGGGCCATTTAAACTGGGGCAGGTTCGTATCTTATGACAATTAGGCCCAGAACTTCTGAAATGATGATGGGCCACACGGTAGAATTTACCTTTTTACGTTTATGATGTCTTCCTTGTATGCTTATGTTTGAGAACATTGCTATTTGAATCCATATGGATCTTTTGTCATGAGATATGGGCTTGTTGGGCCATTTAAACTGGGACAAGAACGTATCTTATGACTATTGGGCCAAAGGCTTCTAAATAACAATGGGCCGTTTTATGATTGTGTTCGGGATATTATCATTTGGATTTAGTTGGGCTCCTTGCCATAAGACATGAATTCGTTGGGCCATTTAAACTGGGACGGATTCACTATTATGACAGTTAGCCCAAAAGCTTCTAAAATGATAATAGGCCGATTTGTTTGAGAATTTTATTTGATTTAATATATGTTATATGCTTCTTGTGCACCTCATGCATACATATGCCTTGTTAACACCCTCTGTGTCTTAAAAGACACGATAGATACCGTTTGGGTTAGGGAGAAAACCAGACTCACTTAGAGAACGGTTGGAACCATGAGTGGATCAGATAGTGAAGTGTCCTGAATGGATCAGTTGGAAAACAGTCTCGCAAAGATTACTGAACAGTTGCAAGCCTTGACTACTGCTGTGGCTGGTATGGCTGTGCCTCATGCTGGGGGAAATTCTGAAAATGTGAGGCAAGAGGAATCTCCGAACAGATTGGGGGACGATGTCCCCACTTTTGATGACGACATGGCAGAATATGCAACATGCAAAGTGATTGGGTCTCCGGCAGAATTTCAGAAACTTCGGGATCAGGTTGAAACAGTTACCCGCAAGATGAGGGGTAAGTATGAAGAGTTGTTAGATTATGAGGCAATGACATTTGAAGAACAGTTGCCTGCTCAGTTCAGAATGCCAGACATGGCCAAGTTTAATGGGAACGGAGACCCGAGGGTCCATCTGCAGCAATATGTCTCAGTCATGAGTTCAATGGGCCTATCACAGCGCCAAGTCCAAAAGATGTTTGGGATGTCACTCGATGGGGCACCTGTGGTTTGGTATCATAGCCTTGGAAAGAAGGTTAAGGAAGATTGGAAGGAACTAGCGGATGCTTTTCTGAAGCAATATGTTACGGACTTGGAGATTGACTTGTCACTCCGTGATTTGGAGAACACTAAGCAGAAGCCGGAAGAAAGCTTCAAGGAGTATGTAGACCGCTGGAGAAGCCAGCTTCTGAAAATGCAGACTATGCCCTCTGAGAAGGACCAAATTAAGATGATTATCAAGGGCACCAAGCCCTCCATCTATGGGAAACTGAGGAGGATGACCTCCATGATTACAGACTTTCGGCAGTTGAGGGAAACTATCATGGACATTGAAGAAGAGGAGACCGAGAACCGGAAGTTTTATGGCCAGAATAAGAGAAATTTTGGGGGGCATTCTGAGACAAGGCCCACTACTGCCGAGGTTACCGCCATCAGAAATAGGCGATTTTCCAACCTTGGCAGGCCTCTATCGAAGGTGTTTGAAAAGTTGAAAATGCAAGGACTCCTGAAACCCTTGGAACCTAAACCACTTCCAAGCCCTGTACCCTACTACCTTGACTTAAACTTATTCTGTTACTTCCACCAACAAAAGGGTCACGAAACTGACAATTGCCTCCGCCTTAGGCATGAGATCCAAGACCTCATTGACACCCACAAAATACCTGACCCAGAAAGAGAACAACCCAATGCACACAGAAATCCCCTACCCAACTACATGATCAACTCTGGCCTACCCGAAACCCTTGTCCTCCAAGCTCTCAACCACTCAGCTTCATTCATTGGGATAAGGGATGACAATGATGAAGAACCATAGGCTGAGGAAGAAGGCGCTGCTGTTTCTCCAAGTTTATCTTGCATTGTAATAAAGACATTGATTTTGTTTGCTTGTTCGGACCTTTTCTCAACAATAATAAAGAAGTTCATTTCGCTTACTTGCCTGAATCTCCACTTCTCAACTTGCAACATGAGCGCATTTGAGAAACGCACTCAACCTTGGTACTATGAAATTTAGTGATGTTTAGAACACGGGGAATTCTCGAAAACAGCAAGCAGAAAAGATATGATGATCATCCAGAAATTGGGACATGGGGCAGTGAGACTATCAGACTTGGAAGGGAATGAGTTCACCGAGCCGATTAAAGTGGAAAGGATGAAGCAGTACTTTGCCCGAGGAAGAATTGGCGGAAGACCTAACCCAACGGAATAGGAACTTCATCCATGCATGCATACACGTAACGTATTTTGGCATTCTTTTTTGTGTTTGTTTTGTTTTGTAAATCACAGGTTTCAACAACGAAAAAGAGAAAGCGTCAAATACAAGTCAACCAAGAGCAGCGACAGTACAATATTAGTCTGGGGGCGAGGCCCGCATCAGTATCAGCTTGAGGATGAGTCCCAGGGCGAGGCCCGCATCAGTATCAGCATGGGTCGAGGCCCACATCAGTATTAGCCTGGGGGCGAGGCCCGCATCAGTATCAGCATGGGTCGAGGCCCGCATCAGTATCAGCACAGGGTTGAGGCCCACATCAGTATCAGCTTGAGGATGAGTCCCAGGGCGAGGCCCGCATCAGTATCAGCTTGGGGTTGAGTCACAGGGCGAGGCCCACATCAGTATCATCATGGGTCGAGGCCCACCTCAGTATCAGTATGGGTCGAGGCTCACATCAGTATCAGCTTGGGGATGAATCCTAAGGCCGAGGCCTACATCATCAAAGATTGGGAATGAATCCTAGGGTCGAGGCCCACATCGTCAGAATTATGGAATCAATCCAGGAATGAATCCTAGGGTCGAGGCCCACATCATCTTAGTTTTGGAAGGAATCCAGAGAATGAATCTCAGAATGTGGAAGGAATCCAGAGAAGGAATCCCAGAATTTGGAAGGAATCCAGAGAATGAATCTCAGAATTTGGAAGGAATCCCGAGAATGAATCTCAGAATTTGGAAGGAATCCCGAGAATGAATCTCAGAATTGGAAGGAATCCAGAGAATGAATCTCAGAATTTGGAAGGAATCCAGAGAATGAATCTCAGAATTTGGAAGGAATCCAGAGAATGAATCTCAGAATTTGGAAGGAATCCCGAGAATGAATCTCAGAATTTGGAAGGAATCCCGAGAATGAATCTCAGAATGTGGAAGGAATCCAGAGAAGGAATCCCAGAATTTGGAAGGAATCCCGAGAAGGAATCTCAGAATTTGGAAGGAATCCCGAGAATGAATCTCAGAATTTGGAAGGAATCCCGAGAATGAATCTCAGAATTTGGAAGGAATCCAGAGAATGAATCTCAGAATTTGGAAGGAATCCAGAGAATGAATCTCAGAATGTGGAAGGAATCCAGAGAATGAATCTCAGAATTTGGAAGGAATCCCGAGAATGAATCTCAGAATTTGGAAGGAATCCCGAGAATGAATCTCAGAATTTGGAAGGAATCCAGAGAATGAATCTCAGAATGTGGAAGGAATCCAGAGAATGAATCTCAGAATGTGGAAGGAATCCAGAGAATGAATCTCAGAATTTGGAAGGAATCCAGAGAATGAATCTCAGAATTTGGAAGGAATCCAGAGAATGAATCTCAGAATTTGGAAGGAATCCAGAGAATGAATCTCAGAATGTGGAAGGAATCCAGAGAATGAATCTCAGAATTTGGAAGGAATCCAGAGATTGAATCTCAGAATTTGGAAGGAATCCAGAGAATGAACCTCAAAATGTGGAAGGAATCCAGAGAATGAATCTCAAAATACGGAAGGAATCCATAAAGAATAATCTCAGAGTTTGGAACGAATCCAGAAGAATGAATAAGAAAGCTCGGAATGAATCCAAGGGTCGAGGCCCACATCAAACTCAACACAACAGGCGGACCAGGTGACAGCTGGCGAGTCAGGTAAGTAAAAATGCATTGCATAGACTTTGATAGGATTGTCACTGTCACACACTGCACAAGTCCCATCAAAGTGGAGGCGACTGTAGGCATTGCATTTTTGCATGTGAAACCCGATGATGAGTCTCATTTGGAGGCACTACCTTTTGAGTCATGAAAACCGCGGGAAACGGATATCGGAAGGGAAAATTCAGAATAAACAAGGTTCACTGTTTTCGTTCGTGCTGCGTTCGTGCAGGCATTCGAACGGAAAGCAGATTTCGAGCGTTCGTGTCACGTTCGAGGAGGCGTTCGAACGGTGTCGGTAATTCTGGTTTTGCTGCTAGCCTCACACCCCAGCCCATTTAGCTCCCCAAAGCCCATAAAACACGTCCCAAATTAAATTAAATAAATATTAATTAAAACATTAACTAATAAGATAATAATTAAATTAATTAAATAATTAAATAAAACATTTACCAAACATAAAATAAATAATTACCAACTTAAACTAAAATCATGCCTAAAATAAAAAAATCACACACTAAATCAAAATATAATCATGCCTAATTAAAATCAATCAACCAATTATATTCCCAATCTAATAAGATTATTCCCAAACTTAAAATATTGTATGCCTAATTAACACCAATCAAATATATGACTTCCTAATCTAATAAGACATCTACCAATTTAGATTAATTGACTTCCTAATTTAAAATATCTTGTCCCCCCTCAATCTTGTGTATACCTTTCTTAGGACTCCTAATTTGGAAACCAAATCCCTTTGTCAACCTTAACCCTTCTCTATATAAACCACTCTTCACCAAAGCCATTCGGCTCTTCACACAACCTAAGTCACGCCCAAGCCCTAGCTCTAGACTCCCCCTATACGCCCAAACTAAAACAAAAAGAAAAACACTTCACATAGACACAAAAAGAGAAAAAGAATACACCACAAGCAACTATCCTCCATAGTTGAATCCAGAACACCAAAACCCTTCAAAATCGAGACCACCAACCCTCCTTAGCCGAACCAAAACACTCATCATCTTCACCCTCTCATCACCGAATTACAGCAGCAAAACGACACCAAAACAGTGGGAAAAACAGTGGAACAGTGAGCCCAAAACGCGAAACTAGTGAACCGGAAAAGTAAGGAGCTTTCATCCCTTCCGATCTCCGCGAAACGCAAGTCCGAGGACAACTAAAAGGTTAGACCTGAGGGTTTTTTCACACTTATTTCTATTTAATTTCTGCTCATTTATCTTGATTATACTTTCTGTATTTGTGGTATTTGTTGCATATACGATGTTTGTTGTGAATTTTGGATGAAAGGCATGCCGCCTCTTGTGGTATATCGGATGGAAACCCGGACGTAAATTTCATAGCCGATTCCGAATGGACGGTAGTATGATCTGTACTCGGGCCACAACTCCACGTATCACTTGAGTAAACGGCATGTTCATTTGTTTAATTTTGAGTTGTTTAATTATTCCGCCATTTAATTTTCTGCGTGATATTTATTTATGTAATAATGAGAAAAGCGCATGGGCTTAGTAAGTGCGATGAAAGGTCCTCTAATTGAAGAGGTTAAAGTCCTTTACCACGATGCTTCGCCGCGCCAAGTATCTTTGTGTTTACTTCTGTCTTTATTTTATGCATATTATATGTTCATTGCGCATGGGCTTAGCAAGTCGGATTAAAGGCACTCCGCTTCACGGGGATAAGATCCTTATCACGATGCTTCGCCGCGCTGGATGACGTATATTCGATTGGACGTGAGATGTGTTCAATCGGATATACAAAGTCGATAACTCGTCTTTGTTATTATGCCTTTACTTTTATTATATGTTCATTGCGCATGGGCTTAGTAAGTCGGATTAAAGGCACTCTGTTTCACGGGGATAAGATCCTTACCACGATACTTCGCCGCGCCCCTTTAGCTTTCATGTATCGCGTCCCATTTCATGCAGCAGGTTTGTTCCCGTTCGAACGCGTTCACGAACGCAACTCGAACGCGCATACATTTTTGCCTTATCATGCATCAGGTCTCATTTCCGTTCGAACGCGTTCACGAACGCTACACGAACGTGAGCATTCTGTCTCAGTTTCGTTCGAACGCGTTTACGAACGCTACACGAACGCGAACACACTGAACTGAGACATACTCATCACATGCCATGTATAATTGTTTCTTAAGTGATTTTTTGATGAAACCACACATAGTCGTTCTTATCTTTGTGCACATAATAATGAAAAGCATGTTTATTCCATATGATTGCATTATCTACTTTAGTCTTGGCTTAATGTATCATGATTTATGCATCCGTGTTGTCGTCATTTTGATTATATGCAAATGTTACCATGACTGTTTGTGTTTATGATTACATGAATGATTGAGTTCTTGTGAAGTTATGTGATTGTTATTGTAAAAGTCTACCTTTAAGCATGTGAATTTGGCAATAAGATTTGATTTCATATATGTTAGTTGTTACTTTCAAGCATGTGAATTTAGGATTGTGGTGCACTTGGAAATATATGTCATAGGCTTGGTTGGATTATTGCATAAATCTTTACATTACAAGTGGCATAAGTAAGGGACCATTCCGAACCCAATGGTTCGAGGTCTTCCCTTGCGAGGGGTGAGTGCGGCCTTAAACCTTTGTCCCGGTTCACACCGGGTGGCGACTCCATGTTATTTCTCCGGTTTAGTTCCCCGCGGACTATTCCGTACTCCCGACCAGGCCGCGAGCCTAGAACAGCGTCGTCAAGTTCTGTTGCCCACAACACCCCTAGCGTTAGCGGGAGGCAACCCACGATTTTAATTTTTGTTGTCTTTAATTTAATTTAATTTTATTGTGTGCTATTTGCGTGTTTATTAGTTTGTGTGTTTATCTGTACAGTACTAGCACAACCTATACACTATACGCAACCAAAGTCTAACCAGCATGAGTCTAATAAACTCCATGCACAATAGTGTTGTTCCTCACTATTTTTCCTTTACGCTTATCTTACATTGATAACAATACAAGTTTTAAGTTTGGGGATGTGTGCATGCTAGTGTTAGTTCCTATTATTTATTAAATTTTTTTTTAAAAAAATCTTTAAAAAAAGTGTTGTTTTTAGACATATGGTTGTGAAGCATAGTCTAAATGATGAGTTCGTTTGTTTTATGATGAAATCTTAGGAAACGATAAGTGTCCAAATTGAATTTATTTGATGCATTGAGTAGGTGATTTAGGTTAAACTCATAAGCACTTAACAATATATCTATAGCAGTAATAGCCTATATAATTGACAAAGTGACTAGTTGAATAAATTGATTGACGATGAATGACTGTTTGCTTAGATGTCTATTTCGATTTTCTAGTGTTATGATATATGGTATGGTGGAAAAAAAATGAGACAAAGAATATTAAAAAAAAAAAACAAAAAAAAATAATTAAACCATCTATAACCAATAGGCGTGAAGCTATCCATGAGCGAGTGTTAGCACCAGCATGAGGAGAAATGTTACCTTAAAAGGTAGGTGTGCTAGAAAAAAAGAGAGAGATATCGTGTCATACAGAGCAAAAAAAGGCAGATACACAGTACTTTTGAGATATTTAAATTGGTTTGACTCATCAAATCTTAATTTTTAAGACGAAATCACTGAGTTGGTTTACTCATGAATCGAACTGTGACCGAACTCTTTCACACACACACACACACACTGTGAGTCTGGCATAAAAGATTTAATCAAGAATTTAGATTTGAGTTGTGTTGGGTACTTTGAAGGATCTTTAGTTTTGTTATTGAGCATTCTCCGATGACAATATTTTGTGTAACTCCCCTGACGGTTTTATTATAGTTAGTTTTTATTTTTATTTTTGTATTTGTGTGTGATTGCATGTGTGTGTTAAATGACGTTTGCGGGTGTCGTCGTTGTAAGCTCTCACAAGACTGTAACTTGTTCACTATAGGAGCCTAGGAGTTTAAAGACTTGTTGCATACAGCAAATGCAATTGTGATTCTTATGAAAATGGTTTAGGTTAATTTAATTTATTTTTAGTTTGTTTGTTTATTTTTTTATTTTGCTCGATAACTGGCTAAATGTTAAGTTTGGGGGTGTGATGAGCGGTCAATATACATATAATTACCACCTATCTATCTTAATATTTGTGAGTGATATCGAGTTTTATGAGCGAATTGATGTGTTTTGGGTGTGTTTTACAAGTCAAAATAGTATCACGACTCAACAGATTTAACTAGGGATGAGAACGCCAAGATTCAGAGCAAATCAGGGGTTTAATTCGGAGTCAAAACTCACATCCCAACACAAGCCGCGGGTTAAGACGCGCGCATTAGCAACATTTAAACAGAATGCAAATTTCACTTTGTTGTTGAAAAATTTGGCGCGTCGCGTCGCACACCTAAGTTGGTGAAGAAAATCGTAACACACAAACACGTTTTGCGACACGGTAATTTCGACCCTAATTCGCATTGGATCCGATTTTTAAGTAGAAACACCATTGAACCTCCTATATAAGCATAAGTTTGTCCTAAAATCTAAAATAAGTCTCATAACATATTTTGGTGCCTCCAAGAGCATAAAAGAATACATAGAGCAAACAAGAACGAATGCATCAACAAGAGTTGGAGTTTGAAGTCAAAAACTGCAAACGATGGTTCTTTCTTCTCTTCACTCTCTACTTTATCTTTTATGTGTTCTTGCTTTGTAATAATGATTAGCTTGTGTTTATTATTTATCATGAGTAGCTAATTCATTAAATCTATGATTGTAATGAATCTTAAGCATATCTAATTAATTTAATTGCATAATTTTATTCTTTTGGGTTTACTATTTATTATTTATCATTTTTTGTGCTTTGAACGCTTATTTTATTTGTCTGGCTAATAATAAAATAGTCTTGGTAAATCCTTAGGAACTCGACATAGGGAATTTTGGTTAGCCGTGAGAAAAATAGTGTGTGATCTTATTCTTGAATAGATTTCTCTGCATGATGGAAATATACCGAAAGGGCATACATAGCCAATATTAGAACCCGACCTTTAAGGAATTCAATTTAATTTAATTAACATAGACATATAGTTAATTGTGGTATTCTAAATATATTCATTTGACCATCGAAAGAGACTTATGAATAATTTAGTGTTATAAGTTAATAATTAGTAACAACAACCCAATTAAATTAAAAATGCTTGAATTTATTGTGTGCATGTTTAGGTGAAGTTGCAACCCTAGATTATTCTATCTCAAAAGGTTTTCCCGAAGTTTTTTATTTGTCTTTATTTACCTTTTCAGTTATTTAATTTAATCAAAACTCTTTCTCAACCAATAGTTTAATTTAAGTTGAGTAGGTTAATCTTGATATTAATAAGAGAAATATTAAGTCCATGTGGGTTCGATATCCGACTTTCAGTCATTATATTACTTGAACGATAAGTGCGCTTGCGTGCCAGATATATAATATCGCGATCACTCACCAATGACCAAACTGAATTTTTTTAGCTATTATCACAAGACAATAAACAGATACTTAAAAGAATTTACTTTTTCTTAATTATTCTCGATGCATATACTGCGTATATCAAAAGTCTTTTCGAATCTTATTTGTAACGAGAGTTTTGTGTAATGGGTACGATTTTTATTCTTGTATCTCTTCTTAATGCATGAAACTTGTAACAATTTGGAGATCTAATTAAATAAAAGCCCTTGCTTTACAAGGTTACATGTATTTCCTCAGAATTAAAATATGTGATGTAAATTTCAATAAGAATATGTATGAAAATAAAAATAACAATTTGCAAGTTTAATAGAGTGATAATACTGATCATGCATAATTGCACATTCCATGAACGCAAAACTCTCCCTTTTTGCATTTGTTATTGCACCCACCACAATGTTTCCTATCAAACGAAGCATTCACACATTGTCCCTTGCAACAGATTTCAGTGTACTTGCACTTGTATCCACACATTTCACAATTTAACCGATCTGTCTTCACATTAACACATTTTTTCTTGCAGCAATCTGGCCCTGGACTGCTCTTGATCGTACGACAAACACGAGGAAACTTGTCACATGTCAGGTTGGCTCTCAGGTTTTTCTGTGCCAGGAACCGGCTCACTCCTCGCAAAGATGCTGCTTCTAGAATTTCAGCTGGCAGGTTGAGTGACTCTTCATTATTGTAATCTTCAAGATCATCTGTCGCCACAACAATGGCAATGCTTGCTAAGATTGCAAAGAAGAGTGTTAGCAACTTCATGGCTATATAGTTAGAGGAACTTGGTGAGAATTTATTGATAGGATTTTGTGTTTATATAGTGAAATTGGCGGGGGAGAGTTGACAAAAGGAAAATGAATTAACAAGCTATGCTTTCTCTGTGTGTGTGAGTGGTCTTTAATTCAATAGACTGCTTACAAATTACTGAATATCACTAAAGAAGAAATCATTTGATTATATATATATAAAGACAAGTTGAGCTTCCATTGATTCTATATCTCAATTATGAAGAAAATTTGATATACAATGAATCTCACCCGGTATCTTGGTCCCCAATCACATGTCACCACGTGAATTATTTGTCTTCAATTGCAAGATTTTGACATATATCAGTTTAATTATTTTCACTATCTTAATTATGGTCTTAGATGAATGATCATTTTATTTAACTTATGAACAAATTGAATGATTAAAGCATATGTATTGAGTATTAGAAAAGAAGAGCAAAAGTCAAAATATATAATTAGGAAAGGAAAAAAAAAAGAGCTAAAGAAAATCAGAACAAAATCTAACTGTGTTGTGTAAGGCTATTAAAGCAAAGACAGACATGATTCCCTAGTTTGATAAGAAAGGCACATATTCTTATAAGAGCAAAAGAGTTTTTAAATTGCATCATATGTAACTTTTGCCGAAAACATTTAATTTATTTATGATCATATTCCATTTCTAATTTCTGAGACTAGCTATAAGCTAAGAAACTGTTTCATTGACATCTTGTTATTAAGCTAGAGAAACACAATTAAATTAAAATGACTCCTTGCTGCATCATAATCCTGAGTTTGATCTTTCCTCTACTTTCTACATTTAGTGAACAGGTTTCTCTCACGAACCTGGGAAGCCAAAATAATGAAATGCATAATGCTACTTCAATTCAGCACATAGAGACAGAGAATGAAGTGACAACAACAAATCTAAGATCAGGCAAGGGCCAAAGCTTCTCCCGCGGTCGGCATCACACAAGGAATGTAAGCATATTACTGTAATGAATGTAACTAAATAACAATATATATGAATTGTTAATAACAGCACTGGAAGTTTAACTGTACAGGCTCATGGGATCCTGAACATCGTAGGATGGGGGACTCTCTTGCCAATGGGAGTGATCATCGCCAGATACTTCAGAAGATTTCCATTTGAATATGATGAATGGCACCAAATTCACATGCTGTGTCAAATTTCAGGTTACATTCTTGGTACAGTTGGATGGGGCATTGGCTTATGGCTTGGCAACTCTTCTAAACATTACACTCTTAAAACACATCGCATTCTTGGCATCCTTGTCTTCACATTTTCAACCATTCAGGTAAAGTTTTTAATTCTTCTACAAATGATCAAATGATTAATTGTTCTTCAAATATATGAGATGTGTGTGTTTGTTATGTTATTTAGATTTTGACTAGCTTTCTGCAACCAAGAAGAGATGATGAATGTAGCAAGTGGTGGGGGATTTTTCATCAATTTATGGGATATACAGTAATTGCTTTAAGTATTGCAAATATATTTCAAGGGATTATTCATCAGAGTCATGCTGACAAATGGAAATGGGTTTATGTGGCAATACTTTCAATTTTAGCTTTTCTTGCTGCAACATTGGAGATTTTTAGATGGGTCATCAAGTCTAAAATTCAGCAGCAAATCCCATTTGACAACAATATTTACAATTTCACTTGAGTTTTTTTTTTTAGATTTAGAAATTAAAATTCAATTTCAGAAATATGTTTTTGGGGAGGATGATCTGTATAGCCAAATATACTGAACATTTAATTGAGTACTCATATGATCCTCCGGATTTAATTTCTATTACTTCCCAATCCAGCAGTTTGGCATCTATTGCTGCAAACTAATTAACACAAATATTGTTCCACTACTTTATATTTGTAGTATACAAAATTAATATTAAATATAATAAATTGTGAAAGTCGGTGAGATCTCAAAAATCAATTCTCTTAAGATACAGTCTCAAATATTTATAATTAGAATCACTTAAAATAGACTATATATATGCTTTCAAACTTTTTTTTTTTTTTTTTTAAAAAAAAGATCCTCACCAACATCTGCACACAGACACCTCCAAAAATCAACTCACAATCATGAGAATTTCTGCCAACAAAATAAGCCAAATTTACTAAAATTTGAGAGAAAATCTTGGCTAAAAAATGCTCATTTATGAAAAAGAAAATGATGTAACACTCTTAAATAGCGGATGGTTTCTTGGATAGTTGAACTTAAATGATTTATTTGAACATTATTATTAAGAAGCTTTATCATATATCATTCCTTCATTTTGTACATTTTACTGTCTCCGGGGAAAAAAAATTAATATTCAAAAAGGAATAAATAAATAAATATCAATTAATTAGTGGGCTTAAACAATCAAAAAATCTGAAACATATTAATAAGTAATAACCATGAGTTGACAAAAATTTAGGGACCTATTTGTTAATGACCGTAGCTGCGCTAATTTCTGAAATGTGTCGGTTTCTCGATAGGAGAGATTTTTTTGGTGTAAAGTGAATAAAAAAAATGAGACGCAGAGTATTTTCACCTATTTTTTAATTATTTTTTTAATTTATAATACATATATTCGTGTATGATTAGTTTGTTACATGTGATATCACTGTTACATAGAACATTGTCTCGTGAGTAAAAATCTCAACTACTCAACTGATGAACAATCAGGGACATGAAGAAGAAGGCGACAAGGGAGGAGAATCGCATCAACGAAAAAGTAGAAGCAGAAACCATGGCCGCGTCTGCCGCCACAGATGGCGTTGCAGCGTCGGCGCTTTGATCCGTCATCCAACGGGTCCACCAAGCCGCTGAGCGATCTGGTCGCCGGCCGGAGCGGATACTCATCGTCGCTGTTAGCAAAACCAAACCCTTCTGAGTGGAGAATTGTGTTTTGCAATCAGACACCAGGGTAGTTGAAATACCAGAAGAGCAATGTGATCTGTCTATGGGAATGTCAGGCGACTTTGAGCTTGCTGTACCTGTAAGCAATACTTATTTTAATATCTTTCATTATCATCATGATGAAGTCAAACTTTGTTCCTATCATATTCACAAGAACTAAGTAGTCGTGCTTACTAGGACTACTGGCATCGATTGTTGTCCTTGTCTAGAATTCCATCCACCAACTACTTTAATTACCCTTTTTCTGAGAGTTATGAAAGATTTTACATGCTTCTTTTTTTTTTAACAGATTGAAATGGGTAGCACCAATATTGTCAGGATCGGATCCACAATATTTGGTGCCAGGGAATATCCGAAGAAGAATTAAACCTTCCACCACCTGTCCTGAAAACCATGGCCATTGTAATCGTATTTATCCTAAGGTATGATCCTATAGTAGAGTAGGTTAATCGTATTTTATGCACTTGACGTTTTACTCTAAACTTGAATGAAAATGGGGATCATACAATACAAACATACCCTTTCAGAATTATATGATATTTGTATCATGAGCCTACGATTTCTATAATTCACTGATGGATGCAAATCACCAACAGATTTGTTAGTAATTTGTATCTGACTTTCAGATCCAGACTTTACCAGTGGAATTTGATTTACTGCAGTTGACTTGTCATTATGTAAATGTCTAAGATTAGTTTACCACTGTTCTCACTACAACAATCGTAACGGGTTCTTTTTGGATCCTTGGATTTCTACTTAGATGACCATCTCTGTAAGTGTTAGGCTTATCGTCAATGAGACCCCTTTTTTGGATTTGTGATGGGAAACTGGAAGCAGAAGTTGCCCATTCATATCTAAATCTGTACTCCTCCAAGTTGTTATGGTATTGGTGGGTACAATGTACAACCTACTATATCACCTGTGATTAATTAGAAGATTGTGTCCGTGTTGCGTGTGAAAGGTGGAACTGCATTTCCAAATTTGTGGGACTTTCTTTCAAACTTTCACATGCTAATGTCCTAGTTTCATCACCAACAATTAGCCATCCCCGCCAATTTAATACACGCTTTAATTAGTTTGTCTATGCATGTTAATTAGTTTGTCCATGCATGTCAAACATGAGTAATTATTTAATGCAAACGGAAGTATGGACGATATGGTATCACAAATAAATTAATAAATGACATAGTATGATTTTATATCTATTTTTTAATTATATTTTAATATTTTAACACGTGTGGCAATAGATTATTGAATTATTACACGAATAATGTGATACATCCGTATTATAGTCTATAGATTTTCTCATTAAACAGAAATGTTGTCTCGTCATTCCCTAGTTATTTGATGCAACTTTCCTTACTTTTTTAGTTTTCTTGTCTCTGTGTGGGTGACCTGGAGCTTCATTATAGTCTTCAAATAACTAAAAAAAAAAAAAAATTCTTAGCACACATGTAACAGTAAAAAACAGGAAAGCAGTTGTTTTGTTTGTCAAAAAGACAAGGCTATAATGCTATTGGAAAATTGTCAATACTACCACACACCAAATTAAATGGTGTCTAATTATAGACTGTGAAAAACTTGTGGTTGAAAAGAATCCTGCAGTGGAACTGTAAATTGTAATATTCCAATCATACAAGTTGTATTACTAATTCACTACAGCCGTCAAATAAATTCATAATCTAAATGGTAGTTGGGTTTGGCCCAACTGAAGTAATGAAGTTATCAGACTTACTCAGCAGTTGTCACTTGTCAAAGTACAGGCCAAATTTAATTTACAGAGATTCAAATCTTGTGCAGACTGTATATATATCAAATTACTGTTGTGTTTATGTGCGGGGTAGAGACTAGAGAGAGAGAATGGGAAGTTGGTTCTGCATTGCTTCTTTTAGTAGCACTAATGGTGGGTGTAAGTGAAGCTCAACTTGCTTACGAGTACTACAAATATACTTGTCCAAACTTGGAAGCAATTGTGAAGAAAGAGGTGTTCAGCATTTTCTTGACAGATGCTACAGCACCAGCTGCTTTTCTTAGGCTCATGTTCCATGACTGCCAAGTCCAGGTAACATTACTTTCCATTGCCTTGATTACTTCTCTTTTTATTGGCCAAAAATTGGAGGAAAAAAACTCATGTTTAGCATTTTATGATACAGGGTTGTGATGCATCAATCCTGCTTGATTCTGATGATGGCTTCAACGACGACTCCGAAAAGGTTTCCTCAAAGAACTTTGGTATAAGAAATGTAGAAAAGATCCAATATATCAAAAATATACTTGAAGCTGAGTGTCCAGGGAAGGTATCTTGTGCAGATATAATTGCTTTAGCTGCTAAGGAATCAGTGGCTGTCTCCGGAGGACCTGAAATTCAGATTCCTCTTGGAAGAAAAGACTCCAAAACTTGTAGTCGCCAAAAATCTGACATTCATTTGCCCTCTCCAGGAATAACAGTTGATGAATTACTCCATATCTTCATGTCTAAAGGAATGAACCTTGAAGAATCAGTCGCCATCTTAGGTAATGAATCCAGGCCAGGGTCTGTTTGTAAATATTTCGTTGAAGCTTCAATTCATTTTCCGAATTTTCCTTGCTTCAGGTGCACATACGCTGGGTGCTGGACATTGCATAAACATAGTGAGCAGATTATATGATGAACTAGCCTTTTCTCCTGATCTGATTGGAGCTCCACCGAGTACTGATTACCGTTTGATGAACAATACTTGTATGTTGGTGGAAACTCAATGTTCCCTCTTTCCAACCTTGGAATACTCCACCTTCTTGTTGCTCCTTCGAAGCTGATCAAACTCTTGCAATCCTCTCCAGTCTTGCTTCTTTATCAGTCGCCATCTTAGGTAATGAATCCAGGCAGGGTCTGTTTGTAAATATTTCGTTGAAGCTTCAATTCATTTTCCGAATTTTCCTTGCTTCAGGTGCACATACGCTGGGTGCTGGACATTGCATAAACCATGGCTTTGAGCTTCTACTAAAACTTCAATGCCCGACTAAAACTCCTCTGACAAATCTCACGGCTGTGCCCAATGATGTGACGCCCTTGATTTTCGATAACCAGTACTATAAAGATGTAGTGATGGGGAAGGGCTTGTTCCTTGTTGACTCCAGCATTTCCAGAGATCCCCGCACTGCATCCACTGTAAATCACTTTTCTATTGATCAAAATTATTTTTTCCAGGTTTTCTCAACTGCATTCATTAAGTTATCTGCTACAAATGTTCTTACCGAATCATATGGTGAAGTTAGGAGAATATGCAACCGAGTAAACAGAGCTCATGTATAAATTGGATTTTGTTGTTCTAACATTATCGAATTACCCAAAATTGGTCCATCATATTCAAGCCACTCGATAATTCAATTTACATCGCCAATGGGCTCATGCCCCCTGCAGCAGTAATAGCAACTTAATTATCTGTGGATTATAGATAAATTTCTTCTATTGCCTAATGTATCGATAAACAGGTTCGAAAAAGGAAAAAAAAAAGAATTCGAATTACATCACAGATAGTATTTTCCATTTCACTACCATTCAAAAAGAGACGAACCAAAAAAATTTGTTATATATATGTTGAGATTATTAGTATAGTTTAATGGTATACAACAAGAACAAACATCATGGAAAATGTGACAGCATAAAGATTGTCGTGGAATAGAGGGCTGCGAGCAAACAATAACATCAGCTCTTGGTAGAATCTCGGGGCAGGAGGCTAGTAATGATGGCATTCGAATTGCTGCTGTCCTAACCATTGATGTATCTCTAAAACTAGTTGCTGTCTCTGTTTAGGTTATCCAAGTATCAAAATCTGTTCTACGTATATGCTGGTGCAGTGTATCAAGTAAAAGCTTCAGTGAGCTACCTGCTGGCTACCAAGATTATCTTTTTGACGTAGGTCAGTTGACAGTTAGGTGCTGTCAGAGATGATAACCAATCACTGATCATCAAATTGGGTCTAGTAATGTAGAGGTATCAAAAGTGCCAATTATCCCCTCACTCAAAAGGCGCATGGCAGCCCCGCGAGAAAATTTTCTTGCAAAAAGAAAGCAAGGAACAAGAGCGGAATTAGTCCGACACCACTCTGTCCGGAATTCAGTCTCATAGTACACATGGTTGATGCTCTGTTCAATTGCACAAAACAAGAATGAAAACAAAAACTTCATTTTTTCCCTTCAAAACAGCACAGGATATACTAAATGGAAAGATAAACATGCAAAAGAAAATTTAAATAAATAAATAAAAGCACATAATATTTCTAGGCCCCAAAACAAGTACTATTTGTTGGGGATATTCATCAATCATATATCAGGATATTCATTTAAATATCTTTGGCAATGTAAAAGCAAGAAAATGACAGATAAGGTAACATATTACCTTTACTTCCTTGATTTGTTGAGGGCCAGCACTTGCATAGCTAAATGTGAATGGATGCCAATTTTGATTCCCTGTTGCAGACAGGTTCCACTGGGTATAGGTCAATGTTCTACGCTCAAGTTCACCTTCAAGCTCACTCATCTAACAGAAAAAATAACCAATCAGGCCAAAAATATCAGCCATAAAGCGCTGCGTACCCTAAAACAAAGGTCCAAATAATTACAATGGAACAGAGAAGAAGAGATATCAAAAGAAAATAACGCCAGGAAGAACCACCGCAACGACAAGAAAGATGGTAGAAAAGATTAAACATGAATGGTTACTTACTGCAAGCAGTGTCTGCACATAGTGTTCATCTGGAATACAATTGTGCTGCTTCTGAAGTTTCTGCATTTAGCATGAGCACCCAAATCAGAAAAACTTATCAATTACTTGAAAAGGGAAAAGATATGAATCACCACAAGTATTTAGCCTTTGCTTTGTGAACTTCAGCAGTAATTACTTGCTTATTCCCTAATTAAACTTTCTGACTAGTATTAAACTTGCAGACAACCATACAAAGTAAAATAACTGTCATAGTTTATGGGCGACTCTATTCCACAATAAAAAATTGCAGGTTAAGTATCACTTACAATATTCATCTTTCCTTTGCGTGCATCTAGAGGTGGGCGTCGCTGCAAAGAGAAAATATGTGAATTAACTTCTTGTATGATCCAGAAAAAGGTACATAGTTTTTCCACCCTAAACAACTGTCCCAGTTAACAAAAATAATGTTGATTAAAAATTGACGTCTGCTTTGTTGTGAACGCAGAGATTGACATGCATGCCATTCTAGAAAAAACAACAAACAACATTAATGGTTGTACATGCCATTTTACATGAACATTAATAGTGATAATTGCTGAAAGTAGTATTTAATATTAATCGAGTAAGACAGAAAAATGCTTGACTGCATACCTTGCAAAACTTCTTAAAGACCGGAAAAATAATCACATCATCTACAATGACTTCTGCGTGCCTTCGTACTAAAGCGATCCACTGCAACAAATCAGTTCAAGTTAAGATCATGAAATATGCCTAGGTAGTAATACAGACGCTGAGACGCATATCCTATCCTTGATGAAACTCTAATTGATAAGAGGATAATGATGATGCATTAATCCTCTAAAGATTTTGATTGAATCCAGTAAGGCAAGTTATCATATACACAAACAATGAGTCAATGGGTTGAAGTTCCATACAAAGGTGACAAAACTATTTGTAGACATCAGGCTGAATTAACATGGATGGACCTACAGTTTTTGAAATTATAGCTTTTACAGCATCAAAGGATGATGTGTATTACAAGTTACTATCGAAAAGTTAGATATGCTGGAATGCTGAATGCAATAGAAAACCTGAGATCCTTTTCGCCATTTTCCCTTCGGTATGATAGGTGACATTTTTGGGTTGTAACGGCCTTCCTTCCCATCAAGAAAACTACAAATACCAAGTACAAAAGAAATTTTACCCTAGTATTTCTTAAAAAAGAACTTGCAAACAGCTCGAAAACAGCAAAATACTGATCCTGACTAACTTTTCCAATGATATTGAAGATTTTTGCAAATAATAGTGCTTGGCACCTCAAGAATCAAAGCCTTCCATCTAACCTGTCCACAAAACTCCTCGGAGAAGCCATTAGATAGCTGTACACATAGCTAAAGTTGTAGAGGGGTACACAACTGCAACACAAAGAATGAAATTCTTAAATATAAACATCATCAAAACAACTGATCTCTAAGAACCCACATCATAAACAATCACAAGCAAATCATATGTTCTAAATCTTTTGGAAAACAAAATTGTAAATTGTAAAACAACCTGTCAGAGAGAAGCACAAATCTTTGATTTGCCGGATCTTCCAAAGCAGCTTCAAGTAACAATCTCTCTGCTGCAATCATACTAGATTCACCCCATGCTACCTGTAACACATCTTCATCGCATCATTTCTTCACATACAAGAAATCACCATTAACTCATTTCTTTATAAAGAAAATAAATTTAAGATTGAATACAAAATTCGTCACAAGTTCTTTTTATAGCTACTACAATTTTTCCATTATTTATATTAAGATTTAAGACTAATAATAACACTAAGCCAAGATGTTGAGGAAATAATTGCAAAAAAATTAACCCAAAAAAATCTAACTTTTCATTTAAAATAATAATAATAACTCTTAAAAGAAAAAAGAACGAAAATTATGGGTTTTTTTTTTTTCTAAAATGAATCATAATCACCTGAATGCTATTACTCAACTGACGACCGTAAAAGAACTTTGACCTCGTCGTTGACTCATCGAACACAAACCCCGGCGCCGAGTGTATATAAATCGAAAAATTCGCCACGTCAGCATTCTGCAACCAACCAAACTGATAAGATTCCATAATCAAGATAATTGAAGGGAGAAAATCAAGGAATATCAATTTTTGAATCTTTTGTAATTATGTCATTTATCTAGTAGTTAATCTCTTTCCTATTTTAAATTTCAAACAATGTGTATATATAGTACTAAATGGCATTGTGAAATATAAGAGAAAAGACATATTTCTTCAACTTGTCCTCTTCAATTTCTACATGGTATCAGCGCCCAGATCCCTTCTCTAATTTTTTTTTTTTCCCAACATCACTTGGCAAACTTTTCTCCACTATCTCCATCCTCCGTTCCAATGGCCTCCGACGGTACCCAAAATGTCATCCCCAACACCCAAGAACCTACAAAACCTTTGATCATAGTTGCCATCCACAACTCAATCAAACTCACATCAACGAATTATCTCTCCTGGAAAACCCAAATTGAAGCCATTTTCATCGGCTACGATTTACAAAAACACATTGATGGAAATCATCAAACCCCACAACGTACCGTCACCACCAATAATGTCACTTCTCCAAATCCCGAATATCATACCTGGCTACGCCAAGACAAACTGATCTTTGCAGCTCTGGTCGGCACCCTATCACCATCGCTAGTCCCTCTCATCACCCAATCCACCACCACCTATGAAGCCTGGCAAACACTTGCCAACACCTATGCCCGTCCATCTCGGGGTCACATCAAACAACTCAAAGATCATCTTAAACACATCACCAAAGGCCCTAAAACCATTACCGAATATATGCAATTCATCAAAACCACAGCAGATCAACTTGCCGCCCTTGGTAAACCTCTTGACCATGAAGATCTAATTGAAAAGGTGCTTGACGGACTTGACGATAACTATCAGTCCATCATCGACTCTGTCAATGGCCGTGATTCCACTATTCTCTTTGATGAACTCCATGAAAAACTCATCAACAATGAGTTATCTCTCCGCAACAGGACCAGCTCCCCTTCCCACCCGGCATCCGCACATCCCACCAATGTTCGGACCTACAACCGACCACTACCTAATAACACTGCCCAGACCGGTCGGTTTACACCAACCACCAACCACCAACTTCCCAGAAACACTTCCACCAACACTAGAACCGACCGACATCCTCCTCGTCCATTTCTTGGTCGTTGCCAATGGTGCTGCAATCAAGGCCATGTGGTCTCCCAATGCCCTCTCTTCCGCCAACACTTCCCCGGTGCGCAACCACCAACCCGGTCGACCAACTCCTCCAACCCTCGCACGCCCAGTCCCTGGCAATATCAAGCAAATGCTACCACCACCTCTTCATCCAACCCAAACTGGCTTCTCGACAGTGGAGCCTCACATCATGTCACTACTGATCTGAACAACCTTGCTCTCCACCATCCTTATGACGGCACAGATGAAATAATGATCGGTGACGGCACTGCACTCCCCATTTCCCACCACGGTTCTACCTCTCTTAATACTATAACTAACTCTTTTACCTTATCCAATGTTTTATATGTACCCAATATGAAACGTAATCTCATCTCCATTTCTCAATTTTGCAAGTCCAATAACACTTCCATTGAGTTTTACCCTCTTCTTTTCATGTGAAGGATCTCCGCACGGGGGCAGTTCTGTTGCAGGGTCGAACTAAAGATGGTGTCTACGAATGGCCGACCTCCCCCACTCGGTCCCCTCTAATCGCCTTTTCAAGGGTCAGCACCACTGTACCTGAGTGGCATCATCGGCTCGGACATCCCTCGTCGTCAATCTTCAAACGCATCATGTCTTCATTTAATTCTGCTGTCTCTAATTCCTTTCATTCAATTTATCATTGTAATGCATGCCAATGCAATAAAAGTCACAAATTACTGTTCTCTTCCTCCACTCTTACTACCTCTGCGCCTCTTGAAGTTATATATACAGATTTATGGACCTCCCCGGTCTACTCCTTCGACAACTTCAAATACTACATAATCTTTATCGACCACTTCACCAAATACATATGGCTTTATCCCCTAAAACGAAAATCCGACACTCGTGATGTCTTTGTGCGCTTCAAGGCACTGGTCGAAAAATTCTTCAATCGCCCTATAATATCACTCTACTCTGACAATGGGGGGGAATACCAAGCCCTCTCCTCCTTCCTAACAATCCATGGGGTCTCCCATCTCACTTCCTCCTCACACTCCTGAGCACAATGGGTACTCTGAACGTCGTCATCGACATATCGTCGAGACAGTCTATCTCTCTTTTACTCAATCCTCCATGCCTCTCTCATATTGGCCCTTTGCGTTCTCCACTGCAATCTATCTTATAAATCGCATGCCCACACCGACCTTACACCATCACTCCCCCTATCAAAAACTCTTCGGTCATATGCCGAACTACTCGAAACTTCACAGTTTTGGCTGTCTCTGTTACCCTTGGCTTCGTCCATACACATCTCACAAACTTCAGTCTCGGTCCTCTCCTTGTGTCTTCGTAGGATATTCTCTCACTCAGAGGGCTTATCTCTGTCTCGAGCCTTCCACAAATCGACTTTACACCTCCCGACATGTCCGCTTCGTTGAGTCAATTTTTCCCTTTGCCACATCTCCTTTGTCTCCTTCCCGTGCCACTCCTTACACCATCTCTGAATGGTGCTCCATGACCTTACCGGTACTGGACCCACCATTGCAAAATGTCGACCCTGCACCCCGACAGAATTCCACACTCATCAATGCCCCGAGCCAACCTCCCCCTCCACCTCACATTACTCCCACAGGTACAACCACTTCACAAGCATCAGCAGACCACAGAAGCCCTATCGGGCATAACCAATCCAGAGCATCATCATCACTTACCAATCAAACCAATTCTGACCGACCACAAACAAGTCCACAATTACCACAACTCGATGATCACTCTAACCTCGACCGACCCACTGCAGGTCACTCACCCCTCACCAATAATCCACATAACAACCGACCTCATACACACAGCCGGGTATCAACCCTCCCCAAAAACACAACCCGCGACACTCCACCTGACCACTCTCGACCACAACCCAACACCGACCACACAAATACCAACCGAGCACATGACCTCTCAACTACAGCATCCGTGCCCGACCACACAAAACAAAACCGACCACTTGCACACTCAACTACACAACCCATACCCGCCCACACCAAAACCGACCACCCGTATGAATCCTCCGACTTACCCCGTGTCATTGTCACACGTTCCAAGCACAACCTCCACAAACCAATTCAAAAACTTAACCTTCACGCCCAGCTTCTGCAACCTACTCTCGAACCCACCACCATTACCCAAGCCCTCAAGGACCCTAAGTGGCGCCAAGCTTTGTCGGAAGAATATAATGCTCTACTTCGCAATGGGACATGGGAACTAGTGCCACCCTGTCCCGACCAGAACCTGGTCGGCTGTAAGTGGATTTTTCGCACCAAATTTAATGCTAACGGTTACTATTGACAGGTACAAAGCTCGATTAGTTGCCAAGGGATTCCATCAACGTCCTGGCGTGGATTATTATGAAACCTTCAGCCCAGTCATCAAGCCGACCACAGTTCGGATTGTTCTCAGTCTTGCGGTTAGTCAAGGATGGTCTCTCCGACAACTTGACATCAACAATGTCTTTCTTCAAGGCACTCTCACTGAAGATGTTTATATGTCACAACCTTCGGGCTTCATTGATCGGGATCACCCCAATCACGTCTGCAAACTTCGCAAAGCCATCTACGGCCTCAAACAAACTCCTCGAGCATGGTACCATGAACTGCGTCAATTTCTTCTACAGTCCGGCTTCACCAACTCACAGGCCGACACCTCACTGTTCATCTTCACCAACGCCCACACCACACTATATCTCTTAGTCTATGTCGACGACATCATCATCACTGGAAATGATGTTGCAGCTGTCCGACGATTCATTGACCAATCTCTCAGCGCTTCTCTCTCAAGGACCTTGGCCAACTTGCTTATTTCCTTGGGGTGGAGGTTACTAGCCACAACGATGATCTTTTCCTTAGTCAACGCAAGTACATTGCCGATCTGCTCACCAGAACCCACATGATTGACGCCAAGCCAGCCCCAACTCCTCTGGCGACAAACCCGACACTCACATTACAATCTGGATCTCCTTTACCTGATCCGACCGAGTACAGAACTATTGTCGGGAGCCTCCAGTATCTCTCCCTCACTCGACCAGACATTGTTTATACTGTAAACAAACTTTCTCAGTTTATGCATCAACCGACCGATGACCATTGGCATGCAGTGAAGCGTCTATTGCGATATCTCTGTGGCACTCTGGACCATGGCATATTTCTCCGCCGGAACTCCCCTCTCGCACTCCATGCCTTTTCCGACGCTGATTGGGCTGGCAACAAGGACGCCTTCACCTCCACTGGTGCTTGCATAGTATATCTGGGTCATAATCCTATTTCCTGGAGCTCCAAGAAACAACGCTCTGTTACACGCTCATCCACTGAGGCTGAGTACCGATCAGTAGCCTCCACTGCTGCCGAAATTAGATGGATTTGTGCTCTCCTTACTGAACTTGGTGTCACTCTCTCTCTCCAACCAGTAATCTACTGTGACAATGTTGGGGCAACCAATTTATGCTCCAATCCTGTTTTCCACTCACGCATGAAACACGTCGCGCTTGACTACCACTTCATCCGGGAACAAGTTCAAAATGGTCTACTCCGGGTCTCACACATCTCTGGAGCTGATCAACTAGCGGACGCCCTCACCAAACCGCTTGCTCGGTCTCCTTTCAATTCACTCAAGTCCAAGATCGGACTCTCTCCACGACCGTCCATCTTGCGGGGGCATGATAAGATTCCATAATCAAGATAATTGAAGGGAGAAAATCAAGGAATATCAATTTTTGAATCTTTTGTAATTATGTCATTTATCTAGTAGTTAATCTCTTTCCTATTTTAAATTTCAAACAATGTGTATATATACTACTAAATGACATTGTGAAATATAAGAGAAAAAACATATTTCTTCAACTTGTCCTCTTCAATTTCTACACAAACCAGCTCATTTCCCTACCAGAAAATTCAGGAAGAATTTTTTTATTTTTATTTTTTAATAATTTCAAATAATTTTGAACAGACCTCGAAAAAGCTTCCCCAGAGAAAGTCAACCGGGAGCACACGGCGAGTGAGGAATAGAAAGGCGATCTTGGCAGGGCCGTCGAAATCATCGTATCGAATCCGCGATCTAGTGCGAGAAATTGGAGACGACGAGATATCGTACCGAAGGTGGAGTCGGTAAAGAGCGACGAGAGAAAACGCGATGCAGAAGAAGGTCACGAGCTTCCAGCTTAACCAAAGTACGTGGCGCCCCATAATTGGCGCAGATTTCTTCGTCATATTTCCTCTTCCAAATTCAAAACCAAAAATAAAATTTTAATATTTACTTTACTTTTGTGTATGAAATGAAAGAAATATCTGAATGGATTGAGTGAAATGAATTACATTGAATGGATTGTGAATCGATAAAGAAAGAGAGGAGCATTTGTCGCTCTGCGCTGTCGTTTAGTGAGTTAAAAAGCGTGGGAACAGAGAGAGTTGAGTGCGGGCTTGTAAATTGTAAAGGACAGAAACAGAAGAGGAGGCAGAAGGAAACGGTGACGTTTTATGTGTGGGGCCAGAAATCTTGGACTAAAGGGTGGGTGATGTGTTAATGAATAGAGTAGAGGAGAATCAAAGAAACTTCCTTAACCATTTATTTAAATGACAGCGGTGATGTGCCGTGCCGTGCCGTGACGTGAGTGAGACTGATTGGCTTTTTCTGGTCAAACTTGAGATTGGTTATACTGGTACACGTGGCATATGTGATTATATCATTTTAGGTGTTTATTTTGATTACTTAATATTTTAGATCGTATGATTAAAATAATAAACAAATGGTCACCAGTTCTTATATAACTTACCAAACAAATGTTTGACAACTTCTATCAAGTTGTTAGTAGTTTTTAAAGTTAATAAACTGCATGTGTGATTATATAAAAATAAATTTTTACCTATAAGCATAGTAGTTGACATAAGTTTTTGGAATTTATCCCTCTACGGTTTTTGAAAAATATCATTATAAAAAATCATTAAGTATTTTGGAGTGATACATGGCGGTATCTTAAGGGCTAAGAGGATAATTATAATAGTAAATAAGCTTATTAATTTGGATTCCATTAACTGAATGATTGCTCTGTTGCTATATGATTGCAGCGGGGTTTTAGGGTTTGGAGATAAGGAAATAATCTTTGAAAGAGATGGATAATTTTGGTGGACAAGTGGGAACAAATAAATTACTGTTTTTTTAATAATTAAAATTTACAATTTTTTTTATTATTATTTTTTTTTTTTGAAAATGAAATATTATAATTCTTGATATCACGATGTTATTTATATATGATTTGTAATACAAGTCATTATCTATGCTCAAACATATGTGAGTCTTTTCTTTACTTGTACGGATCCATATCCATTCCTTTTTCCTTTTCTTGTGGAGGGCATGAAAATAAATGAGGTATATCATCTATCTACTCATTCATTTTTCTACAACAATGACATTACAGTTTGAGACATCCCCCTCTAATATTTTTTCAGATTTTTGGTCTTCCAGTTAATTCAAATTTATCTTTATAAATCACTTTTCTCACTTCCTCCACCTATTATGTCTTCGTATATAATAATTTTATGGAGATTTTTTTGTGATATTTTAATATTTCAAATAGTTGTATATTCTATTCCATCTCCAAAATATATAACTACTTGAAACATAAATATTATTAAAATATTACTAAAAAAATGTCCACCTAAAAATGTCACTTCATATATAAGTCACCATTTATGGACTCTGGGCCATTAATCCTTATGTTACTATCATATGTGTAATGTGTGGCATATATAATACACCAGCTTCCTGGTATCCGTAGATTCTCTGTATAAATATACACGCACATTCTGCATCTCATCTACATTCTATTTTGCATTTTTGCGTTACTGATTTTCTTTTATCTTCATTGCTACATATTTTCCAAGAAACAATAAAATGTATATAAAACGAAAATTATATTTTTTCTATATTTTTTTTTAAAATATTAAAAATTCTGTCATTGAAGCACTCAACTCAAATTTAAAGGAAATAAGTAAAACTCATATCTCAAATTCTTATAAAAAAATAAAAAATAAAAATACACACCCGATTCAAACTCTAGCAACCAAGTCTTAAATTCTAGCCACCGAAACACCATTGGGTATATTTTTCCTACACATTAAATAAAGACGCAGACGCCACTTCCGCCCTTGCCAAGCCATGGCAAGATATCTGGATATATGCTTCTCCTCTCCCACTTGTCCACCAAATTCCTCCATCTCTTACAAAGATTACTTCCCTCGATCTAAACCCCCAAGGCCGTTGAGGCTGGTTTATGATAATGACGTAAGGTTTGGTCAGATGCCAGTGAATCGCAGTTTTAAATGTAATGACCAGTTACTGCATGAAGCATGCATACCATGCAACTGCTTCTAGATGATCCAGCTGCAAGTCATTGTCATCAAGTTGGCATGTCAACATCCAGCAAACATCAACATCCAGCAAGCATCCACATCCTACCAACTGCAGGCCACCCTTGAAGACTAATTGAAGAAAGAACCAAAATACTTTTGATGTAAAGCTTCCATCACCATGAATCAAGAAGTGATGAGTGGCACAAATCAAGGGTGAACAGTAACTATTTTTGTACTATAAATTCAGTCTTCCAGTATGCTTAGGAATCATCCCAAATAGTGTAAATTGTTACCGAGAGTGTAGAGTGAGGTTTTGTAAAGTTTCAAGTTGTAAACTTGTATTTCTATTATTGATAGTAATAGAATTGAATTCAGTTTTTTCTTCAATCCTCTCTGAAGTGGTATCACAAGTTTCGGTTCTTCTTTGGGGTCGTAAAACCGAAAAACAGAGCTTCCATTCGGAAAATCAGTTCCGACGAAAGTTGTCAAAAATTCAATTTGAGGGTACCATCAGCTAGTTCACGTCGAGACGAGTTTGGTGGTATTTTCCGCTGATCAAACGGACGTCAGACGGAGGCTCACGCCCCAACACGCGCCGCACACGCGGCTAGAGGTTGAAGACAATACATGGCGGCCACGTCAGCGCCACGCAAACTGCCACGTCAACGACCTTGCCACGTCAGGCAGCCACGTCAGCTGCCACATCAGCAACCGGTCCCACCACTGCCACGTCAGTACTGTCATGTGAGCATCCTAGTAAATTTTATTTAGCCCCCTGAAGTTTTGAAATTTATAATTTTACCCCAGAACTTTTAAGAATTTACAAATCAGCCCATGTGTCGGATTTAGACCAACGAAGTGTCTATTCCACCATTTTCGATCGTTCCGGACGCAACGGTGACCTCCGATTTGTGAAATTCAGTCCTGATTTTAACCTATTTTCATTTTAAACCTTAAAACTTAAAATGGAAATGGAAGATTCATCTTCTGGTGCAATGATTAAACTGGCTGCAACTAATTACTCCATCTGGAGGCCTCTGATGATAGATTTTTTGCATTGCAAAGATTTGTTTGATATTATCGAGTTGAAGGGAGTGAAACCAGAATCTATTAAAGACTATGACTGGAACAAACTCAATAATAGAACTCAGGGTCAAATTAGGCAGTGGATTGGCCATAATGTCTTCCACCACGTAGCACATGATACACATGTTTATGAAATATTGAGGCAATTGGAAGACATGTTCCAGGCCAAAACATCTCTGAATAAGGCCTTAATCATGAGTCATTTGGTGAACCTGAAGCTACGGAGCGGAACTTCCGTTGCAGAACACACCAACGAGTTCCAAAACCTGGTGAACCAGTTGTCTGCAGAAGACATGCAACTGGCAGATAAAGTTCAAGCCCTCTTGCTACTCAGTTCTCTTCCTGATAGCTGGGAGACTTTGGTGGTTACTCTCAGCAACTCAGCTCCAGAAGGCAAACTTACCATGCCTATGGTAAAAGATGTCATGTCAAATGAAGAAGCCAGAAGAAAAGACGTGGGCTCAGATCAAACAGAAGCCCTTGTCTCGGAGCAACGAGGAAGACAACATTAGAAACATCAAGGTGGGAGGAGAGGCAGAAGCAAAAGCAGAGGCAAATCCAAGGAAGGGAAAAAGACATACAAGTGCTTCCACTGTGGCATAGAAGGCCACTTAAAGAAAAATTACCGGAAACTGCAATGGGAGCAGTGACAAGGCAATAACCAACCGAAGAAGAATGATGCGGAGACACTAGTAGTTACCACAGTAGATGTAGCTATATGCTCCGGCCAAGAAGAAGCATGTCTTCACACCGCAACCCAGGATGTCGAGTGGGTGGTAGATAATACAGCATCCTACCACGTCACTCATCACATGGATTTCTTCACAACATACAAAGCATGAGACTTTGGAGCACTGAAGATGGAGAATACCAGTTATTCTCAGATTGTGGGAATTGGTGAAATACAGTTGCGGACAAATGCAGGGTATACAATAACCCTGAAGGAAGTCAGACATGTTCCAGAACTTCGGCTCAACTTACTATCGGGGGTAGCCATTGACAAACAGGGTTATGCTAGCCACTTCAGCAATGGCACTTGGAGGATGATAAAATGTGTCATGGTCATTGCCCGAGGACATATCTGTGAAACCTTATACAAAACTCATGTGAAGATTTGTGTAGAAAGCCTCAATATAGCTTAACCGGAGGCTTCTCATAATCTGTGGCACCAGAGACTCGGTCACATGAGTGAAAGGGGGTTGTCTACCTTGACAAATAATGATCTAACCTCTGTCTCCAAAAATGATGCTCTGGATCCTTGCAACCATTGTCTATTCGGTAAACAACACATAGTCTCTTTCAATTTCTCTTCTACAAGAAAATCAGAGTTACTCAGTCTGGTGTACTCTGATGTATGTGGTCCCTTGGAGGAAAATTCACTAGGCGGTAATAAATATTTTCTGACTTTCATTGACAATGCTTCTCGGAAAGTATGGGTGTATTTTCTGAAATCAAATGATCAGGTCCTGGACTATTTCAAACTATTCCTTGCCATGGTCAAACGTGAAACATGGAAGAAACTGAAGTGTCTTCGCACATACAATGGAGGTGAATACACTTCCAATGAGTTCGATGTCTACTGCGGAAGCCACGACATTCGACACGAAAGGACTGTTCCACGCACCCCACAACACAATGGTGTCGCTGAAAAGATGAACCGCACCATTATGGAGAAATTCAGCAGCATGGCTAAGCTGCCAAAGCCATTATGGGGAGAAGCTGTTCGCGTCGCCTGCTACCTACAGATCACCATCTGTACCATTGAACTTCGAGATTCCGGAGAAAGTGTGGTCTGATAAGAATCCTTCATATTCTCACCTCAGAATATTCGGATGTTTAGCATTTGCACATGTATCCAAGGAGCTCAAGCAGAAGCTCGATGCAATGACTACTTCATACATCTTCATAGGCTATGGAGACGAGGAATTTAGATACAGGCTATGGGACTCGAAGGAAAGAAAGGCATCAGAAGCAGAGATGTAGTGTTTCTCGAAGACCAGACAATAGAAGACATTGAAAAGCCCAAGATGTCTTATAAATCCAGTGCCAACAAAGCTGATGCAAATCCAGACACAACCTCAGCACCAACACTAGTGGCCACAGATGATGATGAGGTGCAAGACATACCAGAAGCAGAACCAAAAGAGGAAGGAGGTATTGAGCAGAGGGAGCTGCAGTCTGCTCCATCAGAGGCTTCGGGATCATCCACAGATCCGGATGACAACAGACAGCCAGAACCTCTAGTACGAAGATCTGAGCAAGGCCGGATTCCATCAACCAGATACTCATGATCAGAATACATTCTGCTTACTAACGAGGGGGAGCTAGAAACCTTCGACGAAGCTGTATCTCATAAAGACAAAGACAAATGGTTGCACGCAATGCATGATGAGATGGAATCTCTGCAGAAAAACAACACTTATGAGATATTCAAGTTCCCACACGGAATGAAGACACTGAAGAACAAATGGGTGTTCAAGCTCAAGAAAGATGGCAGCGGAAAAATGGTGAAACACAAAGCTCGGCTAGTAGTCAAAGAATTCCTACAGAAAAATAGAATTGACTTTGATGAGATATTTTCACCAGTGGTAAACATGGCTTCAATCCGAGTTATCCTAGAATTGGTAGCCAGATTGAACTTGGAGCTTGAACAGATGGATGTCAAAACAACATTTCTTCATGGTAATTTGAATGAAGAAATCTACATGGAGCAGCCAGAAGGATTCAAGGTTTCAGGAAAAGAAAATATTGTCTGCAAGCTTAAAAAGAGCTTGTACTGGCTCAAGCAAGCACCGAGGCAGTGGTACAAGAAGTTTGACTCATTCATGATGGGTCAAGGCTACAAAAGAACTGCATCAGCATCAGTGTGTATACATTCATAGGTTTCCAGATGGAAATTTTGTAGCTCTTCTACTGTATGTATATGACATGTTGATTGTTGGGCAAGAAGCAGAGAAAATCAGCCAGCTGAAGAAAGAACTCTCCAAGTCTTTCGACATGAAAGACTTAGGACAGGCTCAACAGATTTTGGGAATGAAGATTGTTCGTGACAAATAGAACAATAAGTTATGGCTTTCACATGAAAGTTATATTGAACGGATAATCAGGAGGTTCGATATACAGAAAGCCAAACCAGTCAACGTTTCGCTAGCGCACCATTTCAAACTGAGCAAGAGTTCGTGTCCCTCATCCAAGAAAGAGATAGAGGAGATGTCATCGATACCATATTCTTCAGCTGTTGGAAGCCTAATGTATGCAATGGTATGTATCAGGCCAGATATTGCACATGCAGTTGGTGTAGTGAGCCGATTTCTCTCTAACCCTGGAAATCAACACTGGGAGGCAGTCAAATGGATTCTCAGGTACCTCAAGGGTACACCAAATTTTCGTCTATGTTACGGGGGAGCTGATCCGATCTTGGAAGGCTATACAGATTCAGATATGGCAGGAGATCTTGATGGTAGAAAATCTACATCAGGTTTCATCTACACTTTTGCAGGGGGAGCTGTGTCACGACAGTCAAGATTGCAGAGGTGTATTGCATTATCCACAACAGAAGCTGAGTACATCACTATAGCTGAGGCATGAAAGGAAATGTTGTGGCTAAAGCGTTTTCTCCAAGAGTTAGGGATCAAGCAGCCAGAATACAAGATATATTGTGACAGTCAGAGTGCTCTGGACTTGAGCAAAAACTCAATATATCATTCCCGGACGAAGCACATTGATATTCGCTATCATTGGATACACGAGGTGATGAATCAGCAACTGTTGAGACTAGTGAAAATCCATACATATGAGAATCCAGCGGACATGTTAACAAATGTGGTTACTCGGGACAAGGTAGAGTTGTGCAGAGACATAACCGGGATAGCTGTCAGATGACAATTTCTTCAGACGCAGCTGGAGGGGGAGAATTGTAATGATCAGTTGCTGCATGAAGCATGCATACCATGCAACTGCTTCTAGATGATCCAGCTGCAAGTCACTGTCATCAAGTTGGCATGTCAACATCCAGCAAGCATCCACATCCTACCAACTGCAGGCCACCCTTGAAGACTAATTGAAGAAATAACCAAAATACTTTTGGTGGAAAACTTTCATCACCATGAATCAAGGAGTGATGAGTGACACAAATTAAGGGTGAACAGTAACTATTTTTGTACTATAAATTCAGCATTCCAGTATGCTTAGGAATCATCCAAAATAGTGTAAATTGTTACAGAGAGTGTAGAGTAAGGTTTTGTAAAGTTTCAAGTTGTAAACTTGTATTTCTATTCTTGATAGTAATAGAATTGAATTCGATTTTTTCTTCAAGGGAGATTGTTTGCAAGCGTTTTGCTGCATCAAAGTTAGTATTGATCGAGTTTAAGGATAATGAGGCCATGAGGATGAATTGGTAACCATAACTGGCAGAGTCCTCTGCAGACAGCCTGATGATAAAAGAGCCGGATGCAGATGAATCCAGTGTTATTAAGGTGAAAACGGTCCTGGAGCTAAGACTTGAGCCGGAATAAGTGACCCAAAATATGGATTTATTGCATACAAGTGTGTGATTGTCGATGTGATGGCTTATTTTTCCCAATTTTGTTGGATCACAACAACAATCTTTTATTTTCTGTTAAATGAAATTTTAATTTTAATTACACTATTTTGATTTTAATGACACCCACCCCCTTAAAATTTGAAGTACACTCTATTTTAATGTATTTTCTCAAAATACTCATACTTTAATTTATTTATTTTTCCTTCTTTTCCCCTACTTTGTACATGAGTAACATATTATCTCTGATCTGTTACTGTAATGGAAAAGGGAAAAACAAATTAAAATTGAAGTATTTTAAAAAATAAAATTTAAATGGAGTGTAATTAAGAGTTTAGTAGAGTGTCAGAAGCTCCACTAAATGAAAAAGTGTTGATATGTAATTTAATTTCTTAAAATCCAGTTATAAACTGACAAATAAAGGAGAGGAGCTAATTTTGGTTATTTTTATTATTACCAACTAAATTTCAATGACAGCGCCTTGATGTAAAAAAGGAAAAAAGAAAAATCTAGCCTTGGGCCAATGCTCTGAAATCCAAAACAAAAATATAGAAAATTTTGTCAATGAATGCCCATAATGACACTGAGTTGGATAGTAGCTTCCATTTCCATATGATTCAATTCAAAACTGGCATCAAACTCTTTACGTCTTTGATTGCTTGAGCAACTGCATACAGTGTCATTTTCTTGATCTGCTCAAGACACAAAATGGAAAAAGAAAAAAAGTTAAAAAGTTAAAAAGGCTTTAAGAAGAAGATATCATATGCACAGAGCATTTTATGAAAAGAAGGTAGCTAGGTATACTTCAAGTTTGTCTTCTCTGGCTCTATGGCTCTTTGGAAGAAGTCTGAACTCCTCTGTTAAACGAAGGCATTCCTGCACATTTTCCGGGGAGACAAAGTCCACAGCCACTTTCGTACACGACTGCATGCATATCAAATGAATATGATAAGCGATGCCAAGTTGTTTGCACATGAAGAAAGGCAAAATTATTACGAATTTCTTACCTTGAGATTCCTAACTTGGTGTGGGCATCCCGCCGGAATAAATACAGCCTCTCCCAGTCTTTGTTCGAATGTCCAGGGCTCAACTCCTATAAAATGAATAACAAATATTTGAAAAGCTCAAGTCATATGTGGCAGTAGTTAAAAGAAATTGTCATTGGATTATTTACTAACCAAATTCTTCTTTCAACTTCCTTTTGTGCTCTGAGGTTAAATAAAAACACTGGTCATGAATCGGATGAATGATCTGATAAAGATGAGCATAACTTGTTAGAAAAATGGGCTCATATGACATGTTAAAGAAAAGCTCTGATTCTTTACTACTAACATGTTCTACTGGTGAACAATAGGTGTGCCTGAACTCTTTGAAGTGCTTTCTTAGATATGCCTCTAACTTGGGAACATCCTCCCTCCTGAAAATGTCCCACAGAGCACCGCCTGATTCCTCCTTTGTCCCTTCTAAAGGATGACAAGAAAATCCAGTCCCTTGGGTCTCGTCTCTAGACATTTCGAAGTCTCCTTTAATTCCATAGGGGGACATCTCTGAATCTTTGACTTCTGAGACCTCCAAATCTTCTTTACTATTACCAGCATTGGGTATTGAGTCATCTGTTCCCTCCTGTACAAGATTTTCTTTTAGGTCCTGTGCTCTGTGTTCCTTCTTCAATCTTTCAACTGCAGATCGCTGCTCTTCAGTTAATACTACTTCTTCTGTATGCGTCAAAATGTTCACCTACACCCATCAACATTTTGAGAAAAAAATAGTTGAATACACAAACCTGTATAGAAGAAAATATAAAAGAGGTGGTAAATTCTAGCATCACTAGGCATAAACTAGATCCTATTAGAGAGATTCCAATCATTGAATAACACAAACCTGTCTGTTTTTTGAAATCTGGACAATATGAATATGGGATCCACATATGCCCATAATGCAATTTGGATCACCAAATTGAAATTAATTATAAAAACCGTCATCCTCGTTTGACTCCAGAAATGGCATCTACTAATTGGTCATTGATCATTATTTTTGAAGTCACGCATTGCCATCGGATTATCTTCCACAATAACTATCAACATGATACAACCACCTTTGATATACAAGATCTTCTGCCCACAAGAACCCACACATAGCATGATTTCTGCTTATTCTGATATAATTTTTTTTACATTATGCAAATTCCATGCACATGTTCTAGAAGTTGTCTAAATTGAAAGAAAAATATAATTTAGACAACTTTACATCAAAATAAGCACGAAATCAAATGCTAAGAGTTTCTGGAAAGAGAAAGAAATGTAATCAAACATGGTTCTATATTCAAGAAAAGATCTGTAATGATAAAACTTCCCACCATATCAGAGAAAAGCTGAAAAAAATAAGAATTCTGGAGACATACCGCATCTGACATGTCACAATGCAGCTTTGTTACAGAGTCCCCTCTTCCAAGTTCTTCGGCAACTCCATAAGCAATATATGTTTTGGGACCCAAGTCCGGTTTCAAGACACCAGATGGAAACTTAACAGCAAGGTTGAGGATACCGGCCCTGGGATCACTGTATTCTTGAAATGGCAATGCACTTATAAATTCATCGCAGTGGCGTGGCAGAAGATCTTCAAACTTGTCAGATGGAGGCCAGTCCTTCAGTTTGAGCATCTCCGGCCAGAAGTTATAATATATTCTCCCTTCTGTATAACCTTTAAAAAACTGGCGCGTACTAATCTCCACCTGTTTTTATGACAAACTTAGCGTTTGAAAAAAGGCCTTTAAAAAGAAAAAAGTACTCTGTTCAACAAACTAAACTGTAAGACTTATTTGGAGTAAGAAATCATAAGAAAACGGATGACGCGTGATAAAGACTCAAATGATATCTGCACATAGCTGTCAAATTGAGAGTTTTATACAGATATAAAGAAAAAACAAAAAACAAAGAATTTGAACATTCCGCTGAGATGTCAGGCAGACTTGTTTAGAGGGACATGAAAAAAGAGTATGAATAATGTCAGGAAAAAAATTGCAGATAGAGATTCTTTTGCAAATGTCATGCAGATTCTTTAGAACCAAAATTTCATAGCTGAAAAATTAAAGTAAATATGGAGAGTAAATTATAGAACTAAACCTCACAAGAAGCCAAGCAATCAATAGCCTTAACTTCTGACATCTTAGAACCAACTTCTGAATCTACATTTTCACATAATGCACGCCACATGACCATTGGCTCCCAGCTCAAACCAGTCACCTTGTCAAGAACATTACGAACAATAACTGGTTCACCTTTAATCCAGTGCTTTTGAAAGCGGTAAAGCTCTTCTACCTCCTGAATGTTTGTTAAATCTGGACAATATAGGAAGTTGTCATCAGATCCTTCTCTAGAAGCTGCTTTACATAGCATCTCTGTGCCTGTTTCAGCAATGTTCCTCAAATTTGTGAATTTATTGTCCAAAATCTGCACTAAACTTCTAGCCTCATTTTCCAAATCTTGAATCCATCTATCTGGAAGAATTCGCTTGAGCTCCAATACACAATAATTACAGCCACCCATTTCAGTTGGAGGGCATGCAATACTTCCATTTTCATTAGCATTCCACCAAACTAATGGCTCAACATGATCATCAGGAGTTCGAGTAGGGCACAATTCCGGCAGAGGATCCCCACCATGCATGTAACCATAGCCTCTGTTGATGTATTGAAACTTCAGTTCAGCACGGTCTGAAAGTCTTCCCTCACGAATCTCTTTACAACAAGTGAGACAGAGTTCATATGAACACTTTGGGCAGCTTCGATGAAGATCGATGATTGAAGTTGCACAATGGTTGCTGCTTAAAGACCAAAAATATAACCAGTAAGATCTTCGAGAATAATACAACCAATTGAATATGTCTATAGTCTCTTGTAGAGTGAGATGCTTACCAATACACACGCTCATCTTTGCGACACAGAGTCTCTAATATGCCAACCTCTGAAGAATTCACCGCTACAAATTAGGAAAAGCTTTTTCAGCATACCATAAATTTAAGCAAAAATCTCAATACTTAAAATGGAAATTACTTACTTTGAATATTAGCCTCAATCTCTATTTCCTGAGTTTGTTCCTCACATATTTGTCTTAAAAAAGGAAGGAGTGACTCCATCAAATAGCGTAGATGCTCAACCTTTTCACAATCAGTCATGTTCCTCTTTGATGTCTGAAGGTCAGAAATTGATATACATAATTGTTTTAGATCAAATGTAATACCAATGAATTTTTAAATAGGATAGTTCACAGTGACGAACTTCAAGTAAGATTAAATAGCTGAACACACAGCGTCTGAAACTAGTTTGTGGAATAACCCAATAAAACTAACAGAACCTTCTATACCTATCTACTGTATGCATAAAACCACCTATACAGGGCTACGTACGATCTCATAGACAAACTAAACATATATTTTCTCTGGAATAATACCCAAAGAGATTAGAATAAACTAGCAAATTCTCAAAGAAGGTCAAGGAACATGAAGACTGAAAATGCAAAACACAGTTGCAAACAGAGTCGGGATTTATTTTCTTTCAAGGACAAACTATGGGTGATGAAAACTTGAAACACAAGTACTTAAGAAAAAAGGTATGACAAAACTTGCTGTCTCCAGAAGGGAAGCTTCAGCAGACTTCATCTAACCAGCTGGCTTACTTTTAAGTGACTGAACTGGTGCAATTACCTTTTTGTTTAGTGGTGCTGGAATGACTTGTGGAAAGTTTGTCTTAGCCTCTTAAATATCTACAGCATACTAAAAATAAAAAGAAGAGATATAATTAATACAAACCTCAATCAACCCACTTGTGTGCAAGCATACACTGCAGTTGCAATTTCTACGGCAATATGGGCATACTTCTGCTACATCTGCTTCTGACATATTAGGATACCTATTGGAAACGAAAAATTTGCGGAGAAAAAATCATTACATTATCGAAGCAAACAAAAAAATATAATGAACTATTTAAGCTACAAATTTACCATTGCTTGATGCACAGGATACAGTACACTTTGGTTCTACATTTGCTGCAAGGAACAACATATTTGCGTTCGTTCTTCATACACTGATGACATTTAATGCGCTCTAATTTTTTGGCCTGCTTCAAGCAGAAATTCTAACACTCTTGAGTCCTTAAAACAATAATAAAAGTTCTCTTCAAGGGGAAAAAAAAAACAAACTATAACATACAATTGTAGGAAGGAAAACGCATAATAGAAATATTACCTTTGCACTTCTTGCTGTGCATCTGCCATTGCTATTACCATCACTTTTAAGAACTGAATCGGAAGAGCTAGAAGATGTTGACGATGAAGAACAAGAACTATTCACACAATCGAATTTCTCTCTCTCCTTCTTTGGACTTATTTTGATCATAGGACAACCCAACCTTCTAGATCTAACACGTTCTCTGATTCTAATCAGAGCCATTTCTTCAGCATCATAATCCAATTCATCCTCCCACATTTCACTTTCAAAACTTCTTTTCTTGTTTAACACTGCATCTTCATCTTTGTCTTTATAACTAATTTTCCTGTTTAGGGCACTACGAGGTTTCTTGGGAACCCTCTTAAAATCCGAGATCCCATTTTCTTGATTCACTCTCTGCTTCTTAGATACCGGAGATGCCCGCACATTGTCTTGAGCAATTTCCTTGATGTTTTCAAGGTCTGACACATTTGGAGCCCCTCTCTTTTTCTCAAGCAACGATACATCCGAGGTTCCTCTGATCCTCTGCATTTTATCATCAGAGTAACCGTCTATCCTTTCTCGCTTTGCAATCATAGCAGCCATTCTCACTGCAGATGCAATACAAAAACAGATTTAATATATCCTAATTTGATTGCCAAATTACAAGCAGTTAGATGAGTCTAAGATCATTTCACGTCGCAAAATAGTCAATTTCTTTCGTCAGAAATACTTTCCCGGGAAACAAACAGGCCCCAAAAGAAACCAATCAACCAATCACAGTGAAACTACACAACACGTAGGCTCAAAACAACATCGCCCACTATATTATTTCTATGTATTATTTATTAAATAAACAATCTTTACATCACTGCATTGATCATTAATCAAGCACCAAACGCAAACAGTTAAAGAGATGAACCAAACACAGGGATTGACCCAAAGTCAATGAAAAGCTAGCTATAAAACACCACACACAAAACAAAACAAAAAAAACAACATCGTAAAAATTTGGAAAAAAAAAACTAATATAAAATAAAACGATTATACATTTAATGCACCAGACTGAACCTTTCTTGAAGCCAAAAAAGGAGACATGAAATAAACGTAAACGTCGTCGTCTCGGTCCCGGAAGATAACAGAATGAATTGAATGCAATAGTTATAACTTACAAGCTTTCAAGAAGATTAAAAAAAAAAAAAATTCTTTTGTTGAGATAATGAGAAAGAATTTTGTAAAGAAAGAGAGAGAGAGAATAATCTTGTGAAGGCTTTTTTGTTTTGGTTTGGGATTTTGATTCCCAATATTGATGACTTGTTACGTATTTTATATTATTGACATAGTACATTGACAAATATGAAACAAAGTCAGTGATGGTGGGCAATTAACAACGCGGGTATTTGGCGCGTTTACTGCAATCGACGATGCCCTATTCTGAGCGGATTTATTTACTCTCCTTAATTGGGATTTTGTGATATCTTTTGTTAATTAATGGGGGATTAGGACGAGGGATTCGGTTCTAGTAATATAAGATATGCATGCTCTATATTAAATATGGAGATTGTGTTTTGTTTGAGGGTTTTTAATTTAGTTTTTTTATTCCAACATGATTTTAATTTTATTTATTGTTCATGAAAAAGAGAAGGTTTCAAAATATGGATGATAAATCAAAAGCATGTTTTGGTTTTAGTTATTTTTGCCTAAAGTAAAATTTTACCTATTTTGGCAATTAGAGGTTGCCTTCTACAGCAAGGACAGTGATGATGGCATAAATTGTACTTGGATCATTTGATTACTAGTTTTGTAATAAAAGAAAGTGTGAGATAAATTTTCATAATTTCAATATCAGTTGTCATGACTCATGTTATTGTTGTGAAAACACGATCACTTTAGGAAGTGTTTTAAGGAAAAACCGAATTGTATTATTACTACCAAGAATAATACACAAGTTTTACAACCAAGAAAACTCATAAAAAAAACCTCACACTCTCTATACACTTCTCACACACTCATTGGGATTACAATACAATGGGTGGGTGGCTCATTTTATAGGGTTTAGAAAACGTGTGCACTGTTCACTTGACAGCTACACACGTTTTCCTTTTCTCTCTTTCCAGCTTGCAGCCCAACTTGCACACACACAGCTAGCACTACTTTCGGTGGAAAGGCTGGCAACCAACAAATCTCCCCCTCGGTGAAGATTTCACAGAAATCTGAGCCGACCATCAATCACCCAAATCGGATCCTCCCCTGGCTGCATCTGAATGACTGCCTACGTACCCTGAATCAGGATCAAGCCAATCGTAGTTCTAGGTATCTGAAAAACATCATCTGTAAGCTATCCCGGTTGCGTCTCTGCACAACTCTAGCTTGTCTCGGGAAACCACCTTTGTTAACATGTCGGCTGGATTCTCATCTGTATGGATCTTCACTAGTCTCAGCAGTTGTTGATCCATCACTTCGCGTATCCAGTGATAGCGAATATCAATTGTTTCGTCCGGGAATGATACATTGAGTTCTTGCTCAAGTCCAGAGCACTCTGACTGTCACTGTGTATCTTGTAGTCTGTTTGTCTGATCCCTAACTCTTGGAGAAACCGCTTTAGCCACAACATTTCTTTTCCTGCCTCAGCTATGGCAATGTACTCAGCCTCTGTTGTGGATAATGCAATACACCTCTGCAATCTTGACTGCCATGACACAGCTCCCCCTGCAAAAGTGTAAATGAATCCTGATGTAGATTTCCTACCATCAAGATCTCCCGCCATATCTGAATCTGTATAGCCTTCCAAGATCGGATCAGCTCCCCCATAACACAGACGAAACTTCGTTGTACCCTTCAGGTACCTGAGAATCCATTTGACTGCTTCCCAGTGTTGTTTTCCAGGATTAGAGAGAAAACGGCTCACTACACCAACTGCGTGTGCAATATCTGGCCTGGTACATACCATTGCATACATTAGGCTTCCAACAGCTGAAGAATATGGAATTGCTGACATTTCCTCTATCTCTTTCTTGGATGAGGGGCACGAACTCTTGCTCAGTTTGAAATGGTGCGCTAGCGGAACGCTGACTGGTTTGGCTTTCTGTATATCGAACCTCCTGATTACCCGTTCAATATACCTCTCCTGTGAAAGCCACAGCTTCTTGTTCTGTCTGTCACGAACAATCTCCATTCCCAAAATCTGTTGAGCTGGTCCCAAGTCTTTCATGTCGAAAGCCTTGGAGAGTTCCTTCTTCAGCTGGTTGATCTTCGCTGCTTCTTGTCCAACAATCAACATGTCATCTACATACAGTAGAAGAGCAACGAAATTTCCATCTGGAAACCTCTGAATGTATACACACTGATCTGCTGCAGTTCTTTTGTAGCCTTGACCCACCATAAATGAGTCGAACTTCTTGTACCACTGCCTCGGTGCTTGCTTGAGCCCGTACAAGCTCTTTTTCAGCTTGCAAACAAGGTTTTCTTTACCCTGAAACCTTGAATCCTTCTGGCTGCTCCATGTAGATTTCTTCATTCAGATCACCATGAAGAAATGCTGTTTTGACATCCATCTGTTCAAGCTCCAAGTTCAGTCTGGCTACCAATCCTAGGATAACTCGGATTGAAGCCATTTTTACCACTGGTGAAAAAATCTCATCAAAGTCAATTCCCTTTTTCTGTAGGAATCCTTTGACCACTAGCCGAGCTTTGTGTTTCACCACTTTCCCCTGCCATCTTTCTTGAGCTTGAATACCCATTTGTTCCTCAGTGCCTTCATTCCATGTGGGAGCTTCACTATCTCATAAGTGTTGTTCTTCTGCAGAGATTCCATCTCATCCTGCATTGCGTGCAGCCATTTGTCTTTGTCCTTATGAGATACTGCTTCGTTGAAGGTTTCTGGCTCCCCCTCGTCAGTAAGCAGAATGTATTCTGATCCTGAGTATCTGGCTGATGGAATCCGGCCTCTCTCGGATCTTCGTACTGGAGGTTCTGGCTGTCTGTTGTCATCTGGATCTGTGGATGACTCTGAAGCCTCTGATGGAGCAGGCTGCAGCTCCCCCTGCTCAATACCTTCTTCCTCCTCTGGTTCTGCTTCTGGTATGTCTTGCACCCCATCATCTGTGGCCACTGGTGTTGGTGCTGGGGTTGTGTCTGGATTTTCATCAACATTATCGGCACTGGTTCTAGAAGGCATCTTGGGCTTTTCAATGTCTTCTATTGTCTGGTCTTCAAGAAACACTACATCCCTGCTTCTGATGACCTTCCTTTCCTTCGGGTCCCATAACCTGTATCCAAATTCTTCGTCTCCATAGCCTATGAAGATGCATGGAGTAGTCCTTGCATCGAGCTTCTGTCTGAGCTCCTTGGATACATGTGCAAATGCTAAACATCCAAATATTCTGAGGTGAGAATATGAGGGATCTTACCAGACCACGCTTTCTCCGGAATCTCGAAGTTCAACGGAACCGATGGTGATCTGTTGATCAGGTAGCAGGCGGCACGAACAGCTTCTCCCTAATGGCTTTGGCAGCTTGGCCATACTGATCATACTTCTGACTTTCTCCATAATGGTGCGGTTCATCCTTTCAGCGACACCATTGTGTTGTGGGGTGCGTGGAACAGTCCTCTCGTGTCGAATACCATGACTTCCGCAGTAGGCATCGAACTCCCTGGAAGTGTATTCGCCTCCATTGTCTGTACGAAGGCACTTCAGTTTCTTCCCTGTTTCACGCTCAACCATGGCATGGAACAGTTTGAAATAATCCAGGACCTGATCCTTTGTTTTCAGAAAATACACCCAAACTTTCCGAGAAGCATCATCAATAAAAGTCAGAAAAAATTTGTTACCGCCAATGAGTTCACCTCCAAGGGACCACATACATCAGAGTACACCAGACTAAGTAACTCTGATTTCTTCGTAGAAGAGAAATTAAAAGAGACTCTGTGTTGCTTACCAATAGACAGTGATTGCAAGGATCCAGAGTAGCATTCTTGGAGACGGTGATTAGATCCTTCTTTGTCAAGGTAGACAACCCTCTTTCACTCATGTGACCGAGTCTCTGGTGCCACAGATTCTGAGAAGCCTCCCGTTCAGCTACATTTAGACTTTCTGCACAGATTTTCACATGAGTCTTATATAAAGTTCCACAGATATGTCCTCGGGCGATTACCATGGCACCTTTTATCATCCGAAAGGTACCGTTGCCGAAGTGGCTAGCATAGCCCTGTCTGTCAAGAGCTACCCCCGAGAGTAAATTGAGCCGAAGTTCTGGAACATGTCTGACCTCCTTCAGGGTTATTGTATACCCTGCATTTGTCCGCAACTGTACTTCACCAATTCCCACTATCTGAGAAGAACTGGTATTCCCCATCTTCACTGCTCCAAAGTCTCCTGCTTTGTATGTTGTGAAGAAATCTCTGTGAGGAGTGACGTGGTAGGATGCTGCAGTATCTACCACCCACTCGACATCCTGAGTTGCGGTGTGAAGGCATGCTTCTTCCCGGCCGGAGCATATAGCTACATCCACCGTAGTAACTACTAGTGTCTCCGCATCATTCTTCTTCGGCTGGTTATTGCCTTGTCCCTGCTCCCTTTGCAGTTTCGGCAATTTTTCTTCAAGTGGCCTTCTATGCCACAGTGGAAGCACTTGTATGTCTTTTTCCCATCTTTGGACCTGCCCCTGCTTTTGCTTCTGCCTCTTCTCCCACCTTGATGTTTCTCCTGTTGTCTTCCTCGTTGTTCCGAGACAAGGGCTTCTGTTTGATCTGAGCCCACGTCTTTTCTTCTGGCTTCTTCATTTGACAAGGCATCCTTTACCATAGGCATGGTAACTTTACCTCCTGGAGCGGAATTGCTGAGAGTAACCACCAATGTCTCCCAGCTATCAGGAAGGGAACTGAGTAGTAAGAGGGCTTGAACTTCATCTGCCTGCCAGTTGCATGTCTACTGCAGACAACTGATTCACCAGGCTCTGGAACTCGTTGGTGTGTTCTGCAACGGAAGTTCCACTCCGTAGCTTCAAATTCACCAATCGCCTCATTATTAAGGCCTTATTCCGAGCTGTTTTAGCCTGGAACATGTCTTCCAATTTCCTCCACATTTCATAAGCATCTGTGTCCTGTGCTACGTGGTGAAAGACACTATGACCAATCCACTGCCTAATCTGACCCAAAGTTTTGCTGTTGAGTTTGTTCCAGTCATACTCCTTAACAGAATCTGGTTTCTCTCCCTTAAACTCGATGACATCAAACAGATCTTTACAATGTAAAAAATCTATCATCCTAGGTCTCCATAGGGAGTAATTAGTGGCAGCCAATTTAATCATTGCACCAGAATGAGAATCCTCCAACTCCATTTTAAGTTTTAAATTTTAAAATGGGAATACCCTAAAATCGGGACTGAATTTCACAAATCTGAGGTCACCGTTGCGTCCGGAACGGTCGAAAATGGTGGAATAGACACTTCTTTGGTCTAAATCCGACACAGGGACTGATTTGTAAATTCCTAAAATTCTCTGGGCCAAAACTGTAAATTTCAAAACTTCAGGGGGCTAAATGAAATTTACCAGGCTGCTGACGTGGCAGTGCTGACGTGGCAGGTGGGACCCCCCTGACGTGGCCGCTTTGCTGACGTGGCAGCTGACGTGGGTGCTGACGTGGATCGGCTTCGACACCTCTCAACCTCTGGCGCGCGTGAGGCGCGTGCTGCGAGTGGGGGCGCGTGAAGAGCCTTCTGGACGGCGCGTGCGGCGCGTGAGGGATTCTGGGACGTCGGTTCGGTCACCGGAAAATACCACCGTGCTCGTCTCGACGTGAACTTGCTGATGGTACCCTCAAAATGAATTTTTAACAACTTTGCCGGAACTCGAATTTTCCGAACCAAGCTCCGGTCACCGGTTTTTCGATCCCAATGGCAAACCAAAGCTCTGATACCACTTGTTGTGAAAACACGATCACTTTAGGAAGTGTTTTAAGGAAAAACCGAATTGTATTATTACTACCAAGAATAATACACAAGTTTTACAACCAAGAAAACTCATAAAAAAAACCTCACACTCTCTATACACTTCTCACACACTCATTGGGATTACAATACAATGGGTGGGTGGCTCATTTTATAGGGTTTAGAAAACGTGTGCACTGTTCACTTGACAGCTACACACGTTTTCCTTTTCTCTCTTTCCAGCTTGCAGCCCAACTTGCACACACACAGCTAGCACTACTTTCGGTGGAAAGGCTGGCAACCAACAGTTATCTAAAAAAGTTACGGGACTCGAAAAAAGAAATAGCCTTGTTTTGGTCTAAAAAATAGTGAGATATTACTAGCCTTGAGACTCTCATTTTGTTGCAATGAATTCTTTAAACCTTTTGTCAATATAAGTAATTGTTGATAATAAATGACTTAAAATTTATTTATCAGATCTTGAATTTGAATTTAGGATGTGGATTTTTTATAAGAATATAAGATAATCGGAAGTCTTATCTATTCTGTTTAAGTCCGTATCCAATGATTTAATGGCAAGATTTTTAATATTTTTTTAAAAAAAATAAAAAATACTTGATGCAGCATCACATTTATATATTTGGTTCTGTACGCTACCAATGCTAGACGATGTTTCCACATACATGGTAACCTTTTTAAACAATAATGAAACGTGATTGACTTTGGGAAGTTTAGTATTTGGAGTCTTTAGCCTTAACTGATGTGACCGTTATTTATAATTTTTTCACATTAATATTATTATTTAATATTATTAATATGATAAATTACAGATAAAATATCAGATTAATTGGAACTTAAGTTGGAGATTTAAACAGATCCCAATGATTATTGATGAAATTTAAATTTATGTCCACGTGTTTTTTTTATATAATGGAGATGTGTGACATGAAAATAAATATATGAGAAGGATTTAGACGGACAAACCTAGCTTTGATGTATGAGTATTATAATAAATTTTTAAATTTAAATTAGAAGTATGAGATCAACTAGAGGTCTAGAACCCACCATAACTATTTATATTCACATTCCAATACATATATTTTTGGAAAATAATTGACTCACATTTATCCATGTGAGTACCGACAGTTTCCCTATACTCTTACGATTATAATTTATTAGTAAAAAAAATGATAGAATACAACGATATTATCATATCATTTATATAATATTTTAATAATTTATTATTATGAGTGTTAAAATTTTTAAATAAATAATAATTATATTTAATAAAATTAAATATGTCATAAATATATTAATTAATGATTTGTATTAAAAAATTCGCATGCACCCTTTGTGACGTGGAGCTATTTGGGAGCCCACTTCCTTTTATTGGAAAATATTCGTTTTCCAATGTAAGGCCAAAACCCATGGGCCATCCACACGATTGCAAGGGGAGAGCACGCATTTCACGTTCCCCTGCCAAGTACTTTTTAGAAAACTACTATTCACACCCCTCCTGACATGCGCTCCTCCTCTTGGAGAAAATCTTTGGTGCAACAGTGGTACCACGTCATCCATGCAACAAGCCAATCATCTTTTGTCACGGGTGCTAAAAAGTCAAAAAACAACTAAAAAATATGAAGAAAATTAAACATGTTAGTTTTTAATTGGTTGGTGGTACCACGTCGTCCATACCACTGTTGCACCAAAGATTTACTCCTCCTCTTGTCTCCCCATAAATTTCAAATTTGCCCCGTGAGTCAAAAATTTCATTTCCCCTGCCATATAGTTATGCGCCCTAGCATAACTTTAAAGTAAAAAAATTTACTCACTCCAATCCGAAAATTATTTAAAAAAACTGAATTTATGACAATTTTTAACCTGCATTATGTTAGAAATTTAGATAAAATTATTTCAAAATTGGTCAGTTTTGTATTTTTTTCTATTTTTTATTTTTTTAATAAATATTGCAAATTTAATATTTATTAATTTAATTTTTTGATTATTTTTTTATTTAATTAACAATATTTATTTGATTCTGATTTTATTTTTACTTTATTAAAAGTTGTTTTTCTTATTTTATTTCGTGAGTCAGTATCCATATCTACTTGCCATTAAGGTCCCACGCAGTTCCAGAGCATGAGCGTCAAGAAATAACTATTGCTCATGTCAGTAGACATTTTGTGCAAGTTTTCTTACACTCTCATTACTATGTACCACTCATCCTAATGTGGTGGTGAGAACATTCATCATACGAAACTAAAAGAATGGGCAACTCGTTATAGATTTCGTAATTAATTATGGTACGAAATATTGGGTATCTCACCAAGTGCGCTAGGAGGAGACTTTGGAGGCAACATATATTATAATTTGTGTTTTTATATTTTTAAGTGTAATTTTTTATGTTGTTATTTGTACTTTTTTTAAATATATATTTTTCTGATATACATGAGACTATTTTTATAATACATAAGTAGTATTGAATAAATTAAAAAAGAATCACAAAAATTAAATAAATAAATGAACACAAAATAATTAATAATAAATATGAAATTTATAATATTTATTAAACAAATAAAAAATACTAGATATATAAAGAACAAAAAAAATTTAATTTTAAAAAATAAGCAAAATTTAAAAATTTAATTAACAAATAAAAAAAATGTAAGTTGTGTTATACACACACATATATATAAGTAGTGTTAAATAAGTGTATATATATTGGGAGAGTGGATTTTTATAAAAGAGATGGGCAATTTCGACATTTTAAGTAAGAAATAGAAGGTGAGAATTTTGGAGAGGTAGGAGTAGTAGCCCTCACTTTGTAACAAGCCAGTTAGATACACCGTACACAGATATTTTAATTTTATTTTGCTTTTATAAATTATTGTTTCATTAAATTCCATATAATTTAGAGCTGATTCTGCAAGTTTATGACTAATATCAATTTAGTTTATCTCTCTTATTTTACATCATTTGCTATCTTTTCTATAGGAAAGTACTTTAAGGCCTCGTAAGACTGTTGAATTCCATTTTAATTAATAAATTATTTCAGATAAACTCTCTCTTTCGACGTAGACCTAGAGATGGCAACAAGACCGGACCCGATCGGGGTCTGCATGGACCCGGACGACCCGGGTCCGGAATTAAAAAACTGGACCCTGGTCTTTAAGATTAAGATCTGGGTGATTCCGGGTCCGGATTCGGGATCACGTGGGTCCGGACCGGGTAGACCCGGGTCAGAAAAAAATTTAAAAAAATAATAAATTAGATTTTAATAAAAAAAAATATAAAATATTATGCGCATATATATATAATATATATATATATATATATATATATATATAAAATAAAGGAGAATGGTGTTGGAGGAAAGAGAGTGCATCCAACGGCTCTCTTTATGTGGCTTAATTAACGACTCAGATCATTTCATTGGTAATTGGAGGAAAGAGAGTGAATTGATGGATGGAAATGGTCAAAATTTTCAAATTTTCAAATTAAAAAATAGAAAGTTAAAATAAAATCATTTAATTCTGTAATACCGTGCCGTAGGCATTGGCCAAATACTGTAACACCGTGCCGTATGCACGGGCATCATTTAATTAAAAAATAAAATCATTTAATTCTGTAACACCGTGCCGTAGGCACGGGCCAAATACTGTAACAACGTGCACCGTGCCGTAGGCACGGGCATCATTTAATTAAAAAATAAAATCATGTAATTCTGTAACACTGTGCCGTGCCATAGGCACGAGCATCATTTAATTAAAAAATAAAATCATTTAATTCTGTAACACCGTGCCGTAGGCACAGACAAAAACTAGTATATAAAATTTAACAAAAAAATTATAAGAATTGAAATAAAACTAATAAAATTGACAAAATATAAATATAAATATAAAACAAATCAATTAAAATTAAAAAAAAAATCAGGGTAATCGGGTCCGGATCGGGTCTACCCGAGTCCGGATCGGGTAGACCCGGTCCGGACCCGGGAATATTTACCCGGGTCCAATTCCGGACCCAGGATAGCAAAACCTCTTCCGGATCTAGACTCGGGTCCGGATCCGGATTTTGCCATCTCTACGTAGACCCAATGCGCTCCAATTTCAATTTAAAAATGTATTTCCAAGTTAATCTGACCCGATCTGATTTTTTGTTAATCAGGTCACAAGTTTGAAAATCAAACCAGACCCGATCCGACATGATATATTTTTATTATTTTCCTAAAATTTTTATTTTTTTAAGTTTTTATTATTATTTCAGTTGTTTATTACTTTTATTATCTTGAAATTTTATATTGATGACAAAAATCGGGACATAAAATAATTAATATTTATGTCTCAAAATAATTAATACATCAAAAAAAATTTACTGACCCAACCTGCCTCTGTGATCCAACCCTTTCGGGTTTACAATCTAAGAATTCTGGTTCATTTTATGCAACGTGCATCACCAGATCCATGAACACCCCTACTCTATTATCCCATCTAAAATCTGCAACGTTGTCAGTATTTGATGGATCAAAGATTTCTTAACTCATCGGGCGCCATTGGGCTCTTGGCCATTTGGGAGAGAACGAATTAAACTCCCTGTTTAGGCAGAGAGTTAAAAATAATCTCATCATATTTGAATGAAAATAGATAACTCGTTTTTTATATATGTAAAATTTTAGATGTGTTATAAAATATTTGTATTCAATATTCTAATAGATTTTTAATTATATATATGTAAATTTATATTGTACTCCCAAAAAAAAAGGAAAGAAAAACTCATCTGGCGCCCCTTGTTTCGTTTATAACTTATAAGTACCAAAGCTGAGAGCATTTATTACGAAAATCTGTTGGGAGAATTGACCTTATCTTTTCTTGAATTTTTTTCCTTTAATAATAAGATACTTATTGAAATGCCAAGTATATTTTAATAAAATCTTAAAAGGAAAAAGGTTCAACAAGTGAATAATTTACAAAGAAGGCTACAACGGTACGAAGTAGAATCATATAAAATAGTTTTGGAAAGGATTCTTTGAAAGCAGTGTTAAGCACGCATGCATGTCTGTTAATATACAAACAAATCCAAACAATTGCCTAGCTCTCACAACATTCACACAATTTACTTTATAACATCATATCCTCTTATGGGACTGACCGCTGCAAAATCCAGATGTCGCTTCTTGCCCAAGTTATGTAGACCGAGTTCAACTGCCGCTCCTCGTCTCCGTCTATACAAATACTATAAACTGTGCTCTCCTTTGCTCAAATAATTTACAGTCTCCAACGATGTGCAGAAGATCGGATACAGCAACTACAAGTCTTTTACCAGATCAAGGTTCTGGATGTTCCTGAACAACCTCGGGCAAGGATGGAGAGGATGCACCGCTCATTTTGCTGGGCACTGGTGTGTTTCTCCGTGATTGCCGTTTCGTGGGGACTAACACATTTTCATTTTCCTCCTTTTCGTAAACAACATCATCGTCGTCGTCACCACCTTTAAAGACGGGATGGATATATGCATTTTGAAGATAACCTTTCAAGTTAAGGTTTGGTTCCCTTGCACGCTCCAAAGTATCTTTCATCATTGCTTCCTGAAAATCATGACAGAAAGAACAGTAAGTTGATAACAGTTGTTTAGATAATCTAGGTATGATCCCAAATATACCAAGAGATGATGAGCCATCATCAGAACAAATTGAAGTCCGACAAACCTGTAATGGGTATTTAACAAATGCAGATTCATAACGGCCTTTAGAGAAATAATGGAACCAAATCGTCAGCACAGGAAGAGCAATGAGAAATGGTGTTGAAAGAGCAGCTTTCTTTGTACTCAACAACCCCATTAGAAGCAACTGTGATATAACCAATGCAGCAATGATACGTCTATGGACGTCGGGCCAAAATGCTGCTGCACTCTCGTACTCTTGGTTGTAGACGTTTATAATCTACATTTATAAAACAATAAATAAAATAAAAGGATTAACATACAACCAAATGTCATCAAGAGAAGCACATAGCTCAGTCCACAAAAAGAAATATTTCAAAAAATATTATTCATTGTATTATATGCAAGCAAGATGTTGACATGTCCCTACAATGTTCGCATAAAAGATTGAACTTTTCGGCCTTCATCTATTAGGTTCAAGTACCAATGAAAAATATTGGGGTTTACTAATTCGATTAACAAGGACCTTCCCACAAGCAAAATTAAATTGAATATTGTATAATCAAAAGTTTGACTCTTTACCTGATGACGGAAGACAACATAAGCCAGCGCAAAGAAAACTATAATGAAAGGAAGCAAGAGGGGTGTCACTGTGGCATACACAAGGCCTAGAAGGAAATAAAACTGTATACGAGGTTCTCCACTGTTGAAACCAAGACTTCCCGGATCCATCGCCTCCTCCCTGTCCTTCTCAGTCTTCACCAAGAAGAAATTCTTGAGGTGGAAGATTATGAGTGGTTTCAACATCAAAATCTCCCCAGCTATACCAGCCCATCCGTCAACCATTATATAAGTTATGAAGAAAGTTGCTTTATTTGGTATAGCTATACCAATTGTCTTGGGGATACTGTCAAAATATAAATACATTTTAAGAAAGCAACATTTTAGCTAAAGTAATAATGCAATCACGTCTCAGAAAGGAGTAAAATGCCACCCTTACCATGCAAACAGCATAAAGGTTTGCTAGATATAAATTTTGACAAAAAGAGATGATGAAGATTAGTCAGTTATAACTTACTCATTTGCCGACTGCTTAATAAAGGAATCCAGCTGTTCAAATGCAGAACCAGCGATTAAGCTCCCAAGGAATACATTCACGAAATTGAAAATATAATATCTAGTAGCTGCTCTTCGTTCTAGAGAAGATAGAGATATAAAGCCTTCAAATTTAGACATGATCATCAAAATTGTTGGAAGAAAGATGAGAAATAGCTTCAAAACAATGCCAGGTAGAAAACCTTGGATGACCGACTTAATAAATTTGCTGCATTACAAGTTAAAATAAAATCAGTAAACTAAGTGATGCAATTTGGATACCAAATAAAGAGGTGTGAGGATGACAGAAAATTACGCTTCAATTACGGGTTTCAGAAATGGAACTGCTTTCTCGATTCCTTCAATGCTTGCAAAAGATTGTACAATTGCAATAGGGATCATGAAAAAGAAGGTAAGAAAAAAGAATGCGACACCCATGATCAGTCTCTTAACTGAAAGTGAAACATATGGAATTGCTAGGTTTGGCCAATATACATCACGTGGCTCAGGAGCCCACTCTGTCAACCACAAAGTAGGATTTCTGGTTTGTTGAGTTTGTGCACATACAGCAGCACCCCATCTAGATTTAAAGGAAACAAATGCTGCTGGTATAATTGTCTTAGGATCATTGACAACCCTATCTCGCTCTTCAGCTATCTGAACAACATCAAATGGTGCATTTCTTCTTAAGCAAGAATTTATAATGGCAAAATAAATTATGCATATATGAAAATATAAGTGTGTAGAGCGCGCGCCTACGTGTGGCTATGGCTAGTGTGTGTGTGGAGGTATTTAAAAACAAACAAAAAAAAACGAAATAAAAACAATAGACAGCAACCTATGGCTTACTCAAGTAAAGCAGAGCATGCGATTTTCAAATTACTATATCAACTCCCTTACATAACATGCACTAAGTCTTTAAAGTATGAAGCACAAAGAAAATCCCCGACAATGCTTTTAGTAGAAAACTTTTTCCCCATCTAATTATTAAAAATGAGAAATATAGTTATTGACCAAACCAAGATCATATATCCATCACTATTCTTACAATGGGAGAAACTATTCTACGGTTCAAAGACTACGAGAAAGGTCAGAGTTTAACCCAAAACATTATCAGCACTGCAGAAAGGGGAAAAACGATATGTATGTTCACTTAAATGTTTAGCAGCAAACAGTTTTATAAATTATGGAGAGACAACAAGAGAGACAAACACAATGTTATACAGCTAAGCTAGGGCTTCAAATGATACAAAAAAAATATGTACACCAGTTTAATCAAATTTTCCAGGATCAGACATTCTTCCAATTAATTGTGCAAGTGCAGTTATTTGAAGACAATTATACATTTTTTAAGAAAAAAGACGATTATTCATTGACACAGCTAGAAATGATATGCAATCTCAAAATTTATAAATGCTAAAAGAGAAAATAATTGATGTGTTTTAAAACAAACTACCAATACCATGACTAGGCTTGAGTTCTAACCACTAGGCCTGTCACATCAAAGCTACTTACCAATTAAGAAAATGCCACATACGAGAGCAATATAGAAGACAATGCAGTAAGGAGGATTACTCACTTCTTTTGACAATTTTTCAATTTCAGATATGTGATAATCAATTCCGTCCACTTTTTCTCCCCAAAGACCAAGAAAACCAGTCTGGTAGAGAAAAAACACAAAGGTATTGATGACAATCACAAAATAAAAGATAACAAATAAATAACTAACCTTGAACATGTTATAACGACCAATCAAATTGAATATAAGTACCTTCATTATCGGCCTCTGAGAATTATTTCTAGAATATTTAAGTTGGTAGTAGTCAAGCCAATTCTGCAATTTTTTCTTCTTCTTCACCAACTTGGCAAGTTTGTTTGCATTGACAACCACCTGCGAAAGTTTTTCCAACAAACTCATTATTGAACGACAATAATAGAACGATTCCCTAAAATATATGTCAACTTGCAAAACGATGCATTACTGTATCAAATAGTCAAAATGCAGAATATTTTCAAAATGTGACTGCCAGGTAGCTGGGGTTTGTAAAATTTCTAGTAATTGCACAACAGGAATTGGATCAAATCATTCACACACTATGAGGAAGCATGATGAGCTACCTCCCATTTTGTAGCCACAAACTAATAGCAACAAGAAATTCTTTTACATTAATGAATTCCTTGAAATAATCAAATTCCATGACACTATAAACCAACACTTTCCAACCAAAGGATTTTAATATAAAATGTCAGATTTAACCAAAATTGACCTGATGCGTTAGGTAGTGATCTGGGTGGTTCACCAAAAAGAAATGCTCCACAAGCTCACTAATAGATTCATCTGGATCTGGAGGAACATTCCTAACAAGGACCTGCAGAATAATAAGATTTCATTATACAACTTTGGTTAGGACTTAGAAGCATGATATATATAAAAGCATCTTAAAAAAATGCGGATGCTTTCTAGCTCAATAAAGAAAACATGTAGGGTAGAAAGTCCATTTTCAAATTTGCTTTATATGTTACCAATCTAACTAGTTCCAAGTGGACACTAATAAGTAATGATTACAAAGTCATAGAATCATTTTGCTGATGCAGATGGTATGCGTGAACTTGTAGGATTGAAAGTCCATTTTCAAATTTGCTTTACAATGTTACCAAATTAACTGGCTCCAAGTTGACTGAATAAGAATTATAAAACCAGTAAAAAACTCGAACCTTACTTTGAATCCTCGTTTTTCTTAACAATAACAAATACACACAAAAAAAAAAAAAAAAATCTCAAAGTAATTCGAAAAAAGAATCAGCAAATTCAAACTAACTTAAAGAAGAAAAGAAAATATCTTACTGTAAATTGATCTGGACGTCGTTTTTCTGATGCAACAAATTGCAACCGCAAATTAGCAACTTTTTCGTACTCCTTTAGCAACACATAACATGTCCAAAAGGTAAAGGCATAAGCCATCACAACATGAGTCCAAAATCTGCAGCCCAGGAAGAAAATGTCACGGAAAAGGTCTAGAGTTCATTGTCATACAGAGAAAATAAGTTAAGAATAAATAAATTAATGACCAAGGTCTCATACCTTTGAGATTCGAGTGGGACATTTGAAATCGAGAGCTTATCAATGTCACTTGCAGTTACATTTGATATCTTGATGGCTTTGTCTAATGTGTCATTTGTCCAGTTAACCGGTACCAAAACAGACCATGCAATCAATGCTATAGGAACAAAAATCTTAAGTCCTATCAAGTAAATCCGCAAGTAGACAGCAGAATCCAATCCCGCATGCTCAATAAGCTCAGGTTCCGGCATTTTCAATGCCTCAGGCATCCAATTCAAGAACCGTATATATGATCTAAAGTCCAGATTGACAAACTTCCGCACAAAAGCTCCCGCATGTGTTGGACTATCTCTTAAACCCTTAAGGTACCATTTCGGAAAGTATACCCTATCGTTGAATGGTTGAAGTCTTAATATGGCAAATGCTATTAAGAAAATTAAGGCACTGAGAATATTAATAGCTGCTGAAACCCCTATATCCCCAAGCGTCGCCATTTATATCTCCCGACAAATATAGATCCCCCCCTACAAAATTGATCAAGAAGAAAAGAAAAATATCCGTTAATAAAGAAACAAAATCTTAACCAAATGAAAATTACCAGTACTATTCAAAATTAAACTAAAAAATTACTAAAAATAAAAACTTCGACTACAACCCATACAATCTTAATCAAATTAAGCATAACAGATTTATTTGTTTGGCGCTAAAATTAAACTTATATCAGCAGAGATGTTGCTAAAAATAGAAAATTTTGAAAAAAAAACAGCACAATTTCTCTACCTAGGACTTGAATCACACTATAACTAAAGCAATTTCCGAACTTTTTACCAAAATACCACTTAATTATTCTCAAAACAAGTCTTTATACTCACTAAGCTTCAATTAGACAATTAAAGCACAATAATAAATTAAAAGAGAAAAAATCAAACGCGGCTCCAAAAAAGGAAAAAATAAAAAAATAAACTATAGTAGAAGAAAAACTCATACTGTGATATCTTCAAAGCTAATCACGACTCCTTAAAAACAGAAACAAGTACCGATTAGCGAAAGAGGAGGCGAAAACGTTAAGGCGTTATCGGATCTGAAGTTGAATTAAGAAGTGTTTGGCATGCTTGGAAACTCAATCCAAGCTAAGAACATTCTTGAACCTGTCTCCGAGGGTAAGTACAAAGCAAGTTTCCCCAAAATTGAAGTGATAATAATACAAACAGATAAGGGAACCAACCAATCCTTGTGTTTAAATATAAAAGGAAAGTGAATTTACTGAGCAAAATAGAGAAGATTTTCTTTGGATATCAACGGAAAGGCTGAGGGTCATTCGGATTTAAGCCTTGATGTTTACGTTTAATTATTTTCGGGCAACATTTATACGGATACCTGAGTTTTTGCAAAAATCGCAAATAATGTTTTTTTCACATAAGTCCCTGTCGTTACTCATTATTCATTATTGTGCTCTATTATCAACTAGGAGCGTTGACAACTGTAATTGCCAAAATTTACATTTTGTGTCCTTAGGATTGTAATAAAATAGCTTTATTGTGATTTGTCTAAAAAATAAGGGGTCCATATATTATTACGCTTTAACTATTATACCGTGTCGTTTGCGTGGCTGAACATAACAAGGCAGGTCAATTTTGGTTTTCAACCAAAAAAAATAAATTAAGCGACGAGTCGTTTAATAAATAAATAATAAACTTCATTGTCGGCAAGCTTCCACGTGCGAATCCGGACTCCCAACGGCTACTTTTCGTGAGATTTATGAACTAGGCCGCTACAATAAACTTCTTTCATAAGCAAAGAAAGGGAGCGTGGATCGCACGAGAACATTTCATTGGATAATAAGGAGGTGTGCAAGGTCATGATTGTTAAAAAAATGTCAATAATTTGGCACGCCGCGTGGATATAGCGTTAACTGCGAGGATGTAACGGAGATGACAGCAAGGACCCAGTTGGACCGGACCGGCCCAGATTTGTTTATTATTATATTTTGTTACGGCTGATGTAACAGAGGTTAGACAAGTGGATTATGCTCTATATATATATACTAGTTTTTGCCCGTGCCTACGGCACGGCACGGTCACGGTGTTACAGTTTTTGGCCCGTGCCTACGGCACGGTATTACAGTATTTGCTCGTGCCTACGGCACGGTGTTACAGAATTACATGATTTTATTTTTTAATTAAATGATGTCCGTGTCGTAGGCACGGTGTTACAGTATTTGGCCGTGTCTACGGCACGATGTTACAGTGTTTGCCCGTGCCTACGGCACGGTGTTACAGAATTAAATGATTTTATTTTAACTTTCTATTTTTTAATTTGAAAATTTGAAATTTTTTGATATTTTACATCAATCAATTCACTCTTTTTCCTCCAATTACCAATGAAATGATCTGGGCCGTCAATTAAGCCACATAAAGAGAGCCGTTTGATACACTCTCTTTCCTCCAACACCATTCTCCTTTATTATATAGATATATATACACATATATATACACTACATATTTCTAGTGTCTATGATACGATATTACAAAATTTATTGTATGATCTACCATTGTAATTTTAGAGAGAATTTAGGATTATATTCTTTGATTTGTATGATAATTTACAATTGTCATTTCCAAAGAGATTCTGTAATGAATGGTGTTGACGGCTGATTTTGGTCTCAGGGTAATATGGGAATATCATTCCCGAGACAATCCTCCCTCAATAGTGAATTTGTTTGGTTATGGGGGACCAAAAGCAAATTTAGCAGAAGACAGATAAATGCACCTAATCAACAAGGAGATTTAACGTGGTTCGGTGGATTTGGATCCGACCTACGTCCACGGACACAAACAGGATGATACTTTTATTACTCAAACACGATTCTCATATCTATTCTGTCTTTACAAGTCAGAGCTTGATGATTCTGATCTTTCTATTTTCATGCTCCTTATGCGCACTCTACCCTCCTATTTATAATGGTGAAGGAATCAATTTCCTACTTTTACAAGAACTCCCAGTCTGAGATGGTTTTCTTTTCCTACAAGGATTACTAGTTGAATCAATTCCCCTTTCCCATAAGGATTCCTAACCAAACCTATCTTTTCTTTCTTTATCCTATTAGGACTCTGACTCACCAGTTTACCCCATGAAAATAGGATAGCTTATTATCTTATCTTGTAAGGGTAGGATGTCATATCTTCTCTGAACGTGCCATGCTCGGTTCTCATGAGGTCGGTCTCAATGGTCTTTTGTACTGAGAATGCTGCTGTCGATCTGATAATTGCCCGGTCATCTTGAACTCAAGTGCTCGATCACTAACCATAAAGTGATCGGCCCCTTACTGCTGGCTCTTTAGGGGTCGGGTCTGCATTAAGGACCCGGACCAAGAAATGAATTACCCTTTTACCCATGTCGTGCTGCTTAAATACCATAGTGCCTGAAAACACCATCAACAAATGGATTTTGCTATTTGATTTGTTTGGTAATCTACAATTATCATTTTTAGAAATATTCTATAATGAATGGATTCTATATCAGCCATTAGTTTATAATGAAATGATATGAGTCGTCAATTTGTTGTGATGAAACACACACAATAGAGGAGATGTGAGTGGAAAACTCTTCTTTTATTACTCCACAAAAGAATTACAAAGCTTTTACAAAAACTTTACAAAAAACCTTCCAACCTTCTTTACTCTCTATTCTCTCTATTTTGGGATGAAAAACAATCGAATGGATGCTCAAATTTACAGTGCCTAAAGACGTGTGCACTGTTATGCGTTTCCTGCATGCATGTGCTGGAGTCTACTGTCAATAACTCCATCAACCTTCAGCCATCAACTTTCGGTGCATTTTGGCTGCATCTTTTGTTGTCTTCAATTCACATGTTTTGCTTCCTCAAGTTGTACGCGTAAACCTCTAATGCAAGCTGTTTTCAACAAATCTCCCTCTCGATGAAGATTTCCCCAAAATCTGAGCCGACCATCAATCATCCAAATCGGATCCTCTAAAGGATCCTCCCCTGGCTGCATCTGAATGACAGCCTACGTACCATGAGTTGGGATCAAGCCAATCGTAGTTTTCTGTCTCTCCCCACTCTGACTATGTGGAAAGTTTTTTCATCCCGACTATGGCACGACAGATTTTAAGTTTCTCCTTCGGTAAAACCTTGGTGAACATATCGGCACCGTTGTCGTCGGTGTGAATTTTTCTGAGTTCTAACAGCTTTGAGCTCAGGACGTCCCATATCCAGTGATACCTCACATCGATATGTTTTGACCTCGAGTGAAATGTGGAATTTTTACCGAGATAGATAGCACTCTGGCTATCACAGTACAAAGTGTACGTCTCCTGCTTGAAACCCAATTCCTGGACGAATGTCTTCATCCACGTCAATTCCTTGCAAGCTTCTGTCATTGCAATAAATTATGCCTTTGTTGTAGAAAGTGCAACACATCTCTGCAAACACCCCCAAACTTAAGGTTTTGTTAGTCCCGAGCAAAATATAAAAATAAAAACTAAATTCAAATTAACAAATAAAAATTACTAAATTAACTAAGCCACTTTCGTGTAGGGATCACGATTGCATTTAGCGTATGCAACAAGCCTTTAAACCCCTAGGCGGCCCTAGTGGACGAGTTATAGTCTCGTGTGGGCTTACAGCGACGACACCCACAAACGTCATTCACACACAATCATGCAAAAAATATAAAAATAACAAAACATAATCTCGATAGTTACGCATAAATATATCCTCAAAGAAAGCTTATAAATGAAATCAAAGAATCTTCAAAGTACGCAATTGCAACTCGAATCCAAATTCTCGAGTAAATCATCTAAGCTAGACTCACAGTGGTTGTGTGTAATGGTTCATTCACAGCTCGACTCATGAGTAAGCCACTTAATGATTTCGTTAGAAATTAGAATCGATGGGTCAAAACAACCTAGATATCTCAATTATGCTATGTAATTGCTTTATTTTGTGCTCAGTATGGTATGATTTTTTTTTCTTTTCTTGTCTTTTTTTGCTTCTCTTTTTGCTCTTTTATTTTTTTAATCAACACACCTACCCTTTAAGGTAGCATTTCTCCTCATGGTGGTCCTAATACTCGCCCATGGGTAGCTTCATGCTTATCGGTTATAGGTGGTTTATTTTTTTCTTTAGAGATATTTTTCTTTTTAGCTATACCATACTTCATAACACTAGCAAATCAAGATAGATATCTAAGAAAACGGCCATTCATCGATATGCAATTTCTTCAACTAGTCACATTGTCAACTACTTAAGTTTTACTGTTAAAAACATGTTTTTAAGTGCTTACGAGTCTAACATAGATCAGTTATTCAAGGCATCAGATAAAAGTAAATTGGGCACTTATCATTTCTAAAATTTCACTCATAAACAAACAATATCATCACAGGATTTATGCTTTACTATCAAAGACTAAAACAATTTTTTTTTCTCAATAAATTAAACAAACAAATAGCAAGCAAACAACATGCACACACCCCCAAACTTAAAATTTGCATTGTCCTCAATGTAAGATAAATATCAAGAGCAAAAGTGAGGAACAACACTACCGTGCATGGAGTTGATCAGACTCTTGCTGGTTGGAATTTGGTTGTGTGGGTGTTGGTTGTCTCGTGCTACCTGCATAAATAACATGCAAATAATTTAATAGCACACAATAAAATAAAAATAAAATAAAATAAAATAAAAAGTAAGAAAATAATAATAAAAGAAATGCAAGGGTTGCCTCCCCGCTAACGCTAAGTTTAACGTCTTCAACCAGACGCAACCATCCAAATGGTGGTCATGGTAGCTTCTTCTTTTGTATCCACTGACTGCTTTGACATGAAAAAGATAGCTTGGCGGCTTGTTTGTGTTGTGACAGTTTATTAGTTTATTAAAATCCCCATACTGCTGCTTGGTTATGGAGGATGCAATCTGCCCAATCTGTGTTTCTAAGGACTTCATTGTGGCCTCCATATTTTCCATGTGTGTCTCAATATTATTTAGCCTTGACTCAGTCTTCTCGAATCTCGCTGAAGTACTAGCAACGAACGTGCTCACGAATTCTTCTAAGGAAATTCTGCTCATCTTTTCTATAGTCAAAACCAGAAGAAGGCTGCAAGGTATTCTCTGTGAGCATATGACAGGTTTGGATGATAACGATTAGGCATAAGATTTCCTCTATAGCTGTTGAAGTTCCGATTGTTCACATATTGGACTTGTTCAATGTTCGGGTTTCCTTCCACTAACTGCATATTTGTAGCTGCCGCTGATTCAATAGATGATACTCGTGGTTTTGTCAGGGCTGCTACTTGAGTGGCCAAGGTGGAAATCTGAGCTGTAAGTGCCACAAGAGGGTCTATACTTCATAAATCCCAGCCACTTTGGTTACCGTAGCGCGTTCACTTGGCCATTGATAATGGTTAATGGCCATTTCTTCCAATAAATTGCGCGCTTCCTCAGCTGATTTCCTGAATAGAGCGCCCCCAGCTGCTGCATCAACCACAGTCCTATTCGGACCATTTAACCCATTAGAAACAACTGAATCTGGACCCAATCTGCATAATCATGTGTGGGCATCTTCGTAGTAAATCCTTAAAGCGCTCTCATGCTTCATATAAAGTTTCAGTCTCCATCTGCTTAAATATGCTGATTCTGCCCTCAGTGAGCTGATTTAGCTGGTGGAAAGAATCTCTCAAGAAATTTTGTGGCCATATCCTGCCATGTCATGATACTCCATGTCTGTATTGATTGCAGCCAATCCCACGCTTTATCCCGTAAAGAGAATGAAAATAAGCGTAGCCTGATAGCCTCTTTACTCACGCCATTTACTTTTATGGTATGCGATCTCCAGGAACATCTTTAAGTGCAAGTTAGGATCCTCTACAGCTGAACCCCCAAACTGATTCCTTGTACCATGTTGATCAATGCAGGTTTTAACTCAAAACTGTTGGCGTTGATTGGTTGATGGGCAATCCCAGAGCATATATCATCAAGGACCGGTTTGAAGTGATCTCTGATTGCCACATGGCGTGGGTTGTTCTCTGTTTTCAGCTGCCATTTCTTCTTTTTCAATTTTCCTTTCTTTTCTTAGTCTCCTCGCAGTTCTTTCTATTTCAGGATCAAACAGGAGCGAATTGAGACTTGTGGCTTTTCGCATTCACTGAAGCACCAAAAGAAAAATAAAAATCAATAAACAAAATAAAAATAAAAATTAAACACAAAACAAAAATAAACTAAAAATAAAAATAAAAATAAAAATCTAATTAAAGCTAAAATTACTTGGTAGTAGTATTAATGTGAATTAAACAAAAAATCCCCCCGGCAACGGCGCCAAAAACTTGTTGTGATATTTTTATATCGTACCGCAAGTGTACGGTGTCAAGTTTTAGTATAAATGAGTTTAGAGTGTCGAACCCACAGGGATTGCCAACTCGCACTAAGTACTACAATTGATAATCCTAACTTTATTTAGAAAACAAATAATAAAATTTTAAATAAATAAATAAAATATAAAAAACAATAAAATAGGAGAACTAATACGATAGAGATTCTGGATCCTGATTTCACCTAGCTGTCACCTATGCATTTGTCATGTCAATTAATCATGTTCAGTTATATTGTTTATAAGTCAAGACTCCTAAAATATCCACTCCCTCTCTCGAGTGCCGAGTGAAAAGATCATCAACTATAGAGTTCGATATCTCTATAAAAATCCAATAGTTAACAACTCATTACGCTTTGTGATTCTATATTAACGACTTCAAAGGACTATAGATTCTCTCGAACTCTATAAAATCCTAGGTCATATTCTCTAGATCTATTCAAAATCCCTCTCTCGAGTGATAGATTCTAAACATTCATCATCTCAATTGTGGCCAACAATCAAGAAGCATTAAACTCAAAAGAATATAAATAAATCAATAAAACTTCATAACAAAATTGATAAATAAAATACAAGGTTTGAGCATAGATTACAATCGTTCTCCAAAATTAAGGAGTAAATTCATGACAAAAGATACAACAATAAATAATCAAGCCACGAATCTAATGGAAATCATTAGAGTTTTAAGAAAGAAATAAGAAGATAAAACCCGAATTGAATCTATTCCTCTCCGGATATTACAGCCCTTAATCTCCTTTTGTCGCTCTTCAATCCTCTCCTTGGGTCTCTAAAAATATGTGTTTCTGTGATTTGTGCTCTGTATTAGCCTCCTCCTGAGTGTTGGATGTAATGTTATATTTATAGTTGAGTTTGAGAGTCTTTGGGTATCATTAGGATTATTGAAAACCCAAATCACTTCCCTGAAGCGCGTCTGGTTCTTCCCGCAGCGCCGCTGCTCCTTAAGTGGGCGCCGCGGCGCCTAACTCTCTGGAATATGTCGGGGCTGGATCTTCTAATAGGCGCTGCAGCGCCTGGGCTATTGGAAAATTGACGCCGCAGCGCGCCTAATTCTTCTAACAGTGCCTAATTGTTGAATGGGACCCACGTGACCTTTCTTCAAATCAGCTTTCACGCCTTTGCTTTTTTTGGAGGTCAAAGTTTGCGGCTTGACTTTGCTTTTTTCTTTAATTCACGCCTGAATTTTTTGTAAGCCAATTACTATAAATCAACAATTCCCAAGATGGCCCACTTGTTCTTCTTTTTCAGCACTTGGTTGGCGCCATGGCGCTATGAGTTGTGGAATTGGTGGCGCCATGGCGCCATTCTCTCGGCATTTTGTATGGGTCATGTGCAGCTTCTAGCGCTATGGCGCCGGTTATAATATCTTCACCCGTTCTCCCCTATTGTCCCCAAAAACACGTGTAATTATCTCAGGATCCATGTATTAATGCTCCTACAAATAAAAACATAAAATAAACTATAAATGATATTAAATATCTCGAATTATAACAAAATAATAAGCTAAAGATATTGGAATAAGTGGGTATAAACCACACTTATCAACTGCCATGCCACAGCTCCTCCTGAGAGAGTAATCAGATACCCCGAAGTAGACTTTTGGGTATCCACATCTCCTACCATATCTGAATCGGTGTAGCTCATCAACATTGGTTCACTGCTTCCAAAACATAGTCTCATTTTGGATGTGCCTCGTAGATACCGCATAATCCATTTAATGACATTCAAGTGTTCTCGTCTTGGGTTTGACATAAACCGGCTGACCAATCCAACTGCGTGTGCTAAGTCTGGCCTTATGCACACCATGGCATACATGAGACTTCCCACTACTGAGGTGTATGAAACCTGTTTCATTTCCTCATTCTCTGTCTCATTAGAGGGACTCTGTTGTGTACTCAATCTAAAGTTGGTAGCAAGAGGAGTGTTAACCGTTTTAGCCTTGTCCATTTGGAATCTCTGAAATACCTTCTCAATGTACTCCTCTTATGACAAGTATAACCTTCTGGCTTTCCGATCACGGCCGATCATGATGCCAATAATCTATTTAGCTGGCCCCAAGTCTTTCATCTCAAAAGACTTACCCAGTTGCTGCTTCAAATTATCAATCCTCGATTGATTCCGGCCAACTATCAACATATCATCTACGTACAACAGTAAGATGATAAAGTCATCGTCAGAGAATTTCTGAACGAAAATACAATGGTCTGAAGTGGTCTTCTTGTATCTCTGCTCCCTCATAACTGACTCGAACTTCACGTACCACTGTCTTGGTGCTTGTTTCAAACCATAGAGGCTTTTCCTGAGTCTGCACATATAGTCCTATTTCCCTCTGACTATGAAGCCTTCTGGTTGCTCCATGTAAATTTCTTCTTCCAAATCTCCGTGAAGAAATGCGGTCTTGACATCCATCTACTCAACTTCCAGGTCGAGGCTTGCTGCTAGACAGAGTACCACTCTGATGGATGACATCTTCACAACTGAAGAGAATATTTCATCAAAGTCAATGCATTTCCTCTGATTGAATCCCTTGACAACTAATATGGCTTTGTACCGGGGTTGTGAAGTGTGTTCATGTTGCTTCACTCTGTACACCCATTTGTTCTTCAAAGCCCTATTGCCTCTTGGCAATTTCACCAACTCAAAAGTGTGATTGTCATGCAAAGATTTCATCTCATCTTGCATGGCTTCCTCCCACTTTTCTTTGTCTTCTGTTTCCACAGCCTCCTGATAGCTCTCGGGTTCTCCCCCATCAGTAAGCAGCACATACTCATATGCAGAGTATCTAGTTGAAGGTCGCATCTCTCTGTCAGACATTCTCTGTAGAACTGTTGGTGTAGCTTCTGGTACTGGTGGTTGATCATGATCATCATCTCTGGGAGCTTCATCACATGTACCTTTATGTCTGGGAACCTCATCTTTAACTTTTACTGGCACCGGTGTATGAGGTTCTGGATTCACTTCTCTGTATTGCTGGGACATTGTCTTCATCTCCTTTCTGACAACATCTCGGCTTCTGACAATCTTCTTCTCCACATGATCATACAATTTATAGCCGAAATCATCCTGACCATAGCCAATAAAGACACATTGTCGCGTCTTTGCATCAAGCTTGGATCTCTCGTCATTTGGGATATATACAAATGTTTTGCACCCAAAGACATGCAAGTGTTCATATGACACTTCTTTACCTGTCCAAACTTGGTTAGGAACATTACCTTTAAGTGCGACCGCTGGGGACATGTTCAAAACATGTACTGTTGTGTTGAGTGACTCCCCCCCCAAAAATGTCTTCGGCAGTTTGGCTTGTGACAGCAAGCTTCTGCCCCTTTTGCACAAGGTTATGTTCATCTTCTCAGTTAGGCCATTCAGCCGAGGTGTCTTCGGAGGTGTCGTTTGATGTCGGATCCTTGCGTCTTGCAGTATTGATCAAACGGACCTTTGTATTCTCCACTGTTATCTGTTCTGATGCATTTGAGTTTCTTGCCGGTTTCTCTCTCCACCATAGCATGAAACTCCTTGAACACTCCAAGCATTTGGTCTTTTCTCTTCAAGGTGTATGCCCAGATATTCCTTGAATAATCGTCCATGAATGTCACAAAGTAAAGTGACCAACCAAGTGTTCGTGTCTGCATCGGACCACATACATCTGAATGTATGAGGTCAAGTACATCCGGTTTCCGTTGAGGCGGGGAACTCTGGAAGGATATCATGTTCTGCTTTCCAGCCATGCAGTGTTCACACTTCCGTAAGTGTGAGTTCTTCAATTCGGGAAGAATATTCCACATGTGTAGTATCTTCATCCCTGTTGACTCATGTGACCGAGCCTTTTATGCCATAGCCTGGCTGCCTCATTACTGTTGATTGTATTTATGCTACTATTGGAAAGTTTAGCATGCATCAAATACATAGTTGAATCTTTCTTACCTCGTGTCATCACCATTGATCCTTTAGTGAGCTTCCAGGTTTCGTCACTAAAGGTGCTGTAGAAACCTTCATCATCCAGTTTGTCTGTTGAGATCAGGTTTAACCGGATAAATGGGATGTGCTTGACTCCCTTTAACACTAGTCTTGTCTCGTTCTCTGTTTCAAGGCAGATGTCTCCAATACCGACGGCTTTGGACCGACCGTCATTCCTCATACTTACAGCACCGTAGTCTCCTGGTGTGTAAGATGAAAAGAAGTCTCTGCGAGATGTGGCGTGTATGGAGGCGCCACTATCTATCACCCAACTGGTCTCGTGGCTGGCAAGATTCACAACATTTTCTTCATACATAATGCATAATTCTTTGGAGGTTTTATCGGTGGTAGTAGCAACTCTTTCTTGGTTAGAGTCACCATCTCTCATGTACTGCTCGTTCTTCAGTTTGTAGAATCCCTCTTCATATGGTATTTCTTCTTACAGTGGAAATATTTTATTTCTCTTGATCTTGATTTCCCCATGTTCTTGTTTGATTTACCTGGGACTCGACTTTTACTCCTCCCCTTTCTGGTGTTCTTCTCTGTCACTATAGCTTCAGAGGTTGAGGCTGATGCTGACTCATGCATTCTCGTCCTATTTTCTTCCTCGAAGATCCTGGTTTTCGCCATCTCCATAGTGACTTTCCTATCTACGGCTGAATTTATCACCGTAGATCTGAACGTTTCCCAAGATTCTGGTAACGTATTAAGGAGTATTAAGTCATTTACCTCATCTCCGAAGTCTATGCCCAATCCAGACAATTCTTTCATTGTTCCAAGGAAATCGTTGATGTGGTCCGCCACTGCTGTACCTTCCTGGTATTTCAACCCCATCATCTTCTTGATGTAGTACAGCTTGTTGTTGCCAGTCTTTGCTTGAAAAAGCTCCTCCATTTTTCTCCATAAGACACGTGCATTTGTATCTTCACTAACATGGTTCACGATACTGTCGTCGATCCACTGACGAATAGTACTGCATATTTTCTGGTGAAGATTGTTCCACCTTGCTTCGGACATTTCTTCTGGTTCCTCTTCTAGAAATACCGACCCATCATAATCCTTCACATATAGAAGGTATTTCATCTTTCCTCTCCATGTAAAATAATTGGTACTAGTCAACAAAATCATTTTTCCGTTGCCCCCATCCATCATAAAAATTCTAAACAGAATTTCAAAAAACGGAGCTCACCGTTGCGTCCTGAATGGTAAAAAATGGTGGAAATGACACTTCATTTGTCAAAATCCGATACATGGACCAAATTACAAATTTCAGAAATTACAGGGGTCAAAGTGCAATTTTCGAAAGATCAGGAGGCCAAAGTGCAATTTTGGAAAAGTTCAGGGTTAAAATATAATTTCCATGTGGCGCTGACTGGATGACACGTGGCTGCTGACTGGTCAGCTGATTGGACCGATGACGTGGTGGCTGACGTGTATCGTCTTCAACCTTCAGCGTGCGTGACTGCGACTGGCGGCGCGTGGAGTTGTTCTGTGAAGTGCGTGCGGCGTGCTGGGACCTCCGATCGATCACCGGAAAATACCATCGTGTTCGTCTCACCGTGAAAAGTCCGATGGTATGCTCAAAATCGATTTCGACAACTTTCGTCGGAATCAGTTTTTCGAACGGAAGCTCTGTTTTTGAGTTTCGGGATCCCACCGTGGAACCTTAGCTCCTGATACCACTTGTTGTGATGAAACACACACAATATAGGAGATGTGAGATGAAAACTCTTCTTTTATTACTCCACAAAAAGAATTACAAAGCTTTTACAAAAACTTTACAAAAAAAACCTCTCAACCCTCTTTACTCTCTATTCTCTATATTTTTGGATGAAAAACAATTGAATGAATGCTCAAATTTATATTGCCCAAAGATGTGTGCAACAGTGCACACGTCTTAGCAAAACACGTTATGCGTTTCCTGCTTGCATGTGCTGGAGTCTACTGTCAACAACTCCATCAACCTTCAGCCATCAACTTTCGGTGCATTTTGGCTTCATCCTTTGCTGTCTTCAATTCACACGTTTTGCTTCCTCAAGCTGTACGCGTAAACCTCTCATGCAAGCTGTTTTCAACACAATTAAGCCACATAAACACAGGTCTTTTGATACATTATCTTTATTGATCCTAACCATTCGTTAAAATCTTTTAGTGTAAGTGTAGACTTAGCTAGCTTAAGTATACATTTATAATTAATTTAATATAACTTATAATTCTTAAACTTCTATTAATAATTCATTTGAAATAAATACACATTTAATTGACAAATTTTCAATCATTAATAATATAGGAAAACAAAGAGTTTGGAAAATAAAAGGTTTGATATTAAAAAATATGAAAAGTTGAAATATTAATAACTCTTTTGAAATAATATTATTTAATTAATATATTTTTAATAATTAATAATTTTGGATAACAAAAATTTTTGAGAAAGAATGTGAAGAGTTATATATTAATAATTCATTTTAAATATTAATGATTTATATTAAATATTAATAATTTTTTATTTATATAGTATATAGATTGATACTCTATAATTTATTTTTATTTTTTTGGCTTGAAGGGCCTTAAATTACTTGAAATAGTTAGTAGTAAAATATTCTCATATTTGTCACACTTTATAAAAAATTTAATCCACGAGCACGTATTTTTAATATATAAATTTATTTCTCACACATTTTAAGTCATGCTAGTTGTACCAAATCAAGATAAAACTATGATATATATGCATCATGATAAACATTCAGGTTATGATGGTCGTTTTTTGAAAAGATGAAAAATACAGTTAAAAAATTAAATTTAATATTTATCTTCTTATTTATTTTAGATTCAAATTCAAACGATAAATTAAATAAAATTACTTTAAAACTACTCAGTCACGGACTTAGAGGCATTGTCACTTATATACTTAATCAAGACAAGTCTCCACAATTACTTAAAAGACCATACCAGCTCTTAAAAAATTAATATTTTCCTGACATCTAAATTGCATGTTGTAGGGAGAATTTTGTTCAATAATCTGGCTTTTCATGTTAAGCTGATGTACCCCATAACCAATTCAACGTGTCAGCCGTTCATTTTTATTTTTATTTTTATTTTTATTTTTATTCTTATTTTTATGCTTTATCTTTCCAAATGGACTATGAATTTCAATTGATTGCCGTTTTTTGATGACAAATATGGAGTTTATGAATTCCTCTCTATTAGCGAAAATTATATTATGTGCCGGGTGTATATGTCTTTTCTCTCACAGCAGGCGGGCCCCACAGCTGTGTGGGGCCCGCCTGCTGTGAGAGAGAAGACATATACACCCGGCACATAATATACCACCTCCTCTATTAGGGTTGGACATTGGTAATGCTAAAAAAAAAAAAAAAACTTAACGTTGGAGATTGATATACAAACCTTTTAATACCTCTTTTTGTTTTTTATTCGGACAAGGGATATGGTTTAAGTAGACCACGCCACGGTTCCGGTTCGGAATCGGAACTGAACCGAACCGAACCGGAATCGGTTCCGGTTCCAACTGGTTCCGGTTCCGGTTCTGGAACCGAACCGGAAGGGGACCGGTGGAACCGTACGGTTCCAACCGGAACCCTACGCATGGCTCCCTGCCCAAATAAAAAAAAATTTAAAAAATAAAAATTATTTTTATTATATAAAATATAAATTACTAATGTACCCCTAATAACGGTAATAAAACGGTTATATTTAGGGGCATTTTTTGTATCAAAAAAATTCTAAAATTCTATAAATAGGATTCATTTTTCATAATTTCATCACACCAAATTATCAACTCTCTCATTTTCTATAATTCTCTTATTCTCAATCTTACTTCAATACAATTCTCTTATAATCTTATATTCTTATTCTCAATCTCAATTCATTTAGTTGTTAATTTGTTATCATTCGCATCGCAATTATTCAATTTTCTTATTTTTCTTTATAATTTTTCAAACGAAAAATGGCAAGCTCATCTGATAACATAAAGTCAAATATGCCAACCCAAGAGAGCGGCCCTAGTGTCAGTGCACAATCACGGAGAAGAGAAGTTAAGGCTCGGTCCTCGGATATTTTCAAAATTCATTTTACTTTGGAACGCCTAGAAGATGGTTCACAACGAGCAATTTGCAACTATTGTGGGATTATCTATAAATTTTCTGGTGGATACGGCAATATGATCAAGCACATGAAAAAACATCATCCGGTTGAATTTGGCATTGATACGACGCAGACTCAAATGGCCAGGTACGCATCATCTAGTAGAGGTACGAGTAGTGTAGATTTATTTAAATATTCTGATGCAAAAAATAGAGAAGAATTTGCGAAATTAACTTGTATGGCACATCTTTCTTTAAGCTTTGGTGAAAAACTTCATTTTACTAATTACGTGCATAATGCTTTAAACCCTGCTGCATGTAGAATGACTCGAAACACAACAAAACATCATATTTTCAAATTATATAAAGATATTAAAATTATTTTAAATGAAATATTTAAAGAGATGAAAGGTCGTATTTCTATATGTTCTGATATTTGGAGTGACCATTGGCAAACACACTTATACATGGGTGTGACTTGTCATTGGATTGATGCATCATTTACCATGCAAAAAAGACTTGTTGCATTTAGAGTTTTTGATGACCCACATACTGCACATAATATTTATAGAATGATGAAGGTAATTTTTGATGAATATGGTTTAGTAGCAAAAATTTTTAACAATTGGATTTGATAATGTATCTGCAAATACTGCATCCATTCATGATTTAAAATCCTTATGTGAACCAAATTTAGGTGGTCGATTTTTTCATATTCGTTGTACATGTCATGTCCTTAACATATGTGTGCAAGACGGACTAAAATTATTATCACATTTCCTTGATCCAATTAAAACGGCACTTAACTGTATTTGGTCATATTATCAAGTTAGGAGAGAATGTACCAAGTTTTGTAAAATAAATGGTATTAAACCGATTAAATTTTCAAGAGATGTTCCAACACGTTGGAATTCTACTTATTTTCTTTTATGTCAAGCATTTCAATACAAAGATGCATTATGTAGTTTTTTTTTCTCAACATGTTCAAAATATCACACTTTATCATAGTCAATGAGATATTTGTGAATATTTTTTAGATATTTTAAGAGTTTTTAATGATGCTACTTTAGTTTTTAGCGGTGTTTATTATCCTACAGCACATTTATTTCTTCTTGAGAGTTTGAATATTGTTGGCACTCTCGATGAGCATGTTGACAGTGACGACCCTAATGATATTGTTTTTCTCGAAGCCATTACTGCTATGAAGGTAAAATGATTGAATTATTTTAGAGAATTTCCTTTACTTTATCTTATTGCTGCTGTTTTTGATCCTATATTTAAATTAGAAGGTTTGAATGGTGGTTTACAAGCTTACTATGGTTATTTAGGAATATTAGATGATGTTGATATTACGAGCATAATGACGAAATTAAGAAGTGATTTAATTATTTTATTTAATGATTATATTGTAAGATATAACTTAGGAACATTAGGTCAATTTAGTAGTAGCGAACCGGTAATTCAAACAAGACTTAGCGCATGGGATCGTTGGTTATTGTAACGAAATAAAAAATCTAGGGATACGACAACTAATAACCCTGAATTAGATAATTATTTATCTACAAATTTTGAGTTTTCTAATGAAAGTTTATGCAGTAAAAATTTTAAAATCCTTGAATGGTGGAACCGGCATCAAAATATATATCTTGTTTTATCTATTATTGCTAAAGAGATCTTGACAGCACCTATTTCCACCGTTGCAGTTGAGCAAGCCTTCATCTTGAGAGGTAATATATTGGAAGTTAGGCGGTCTTCATTACATCCAAGCACTCTAGAAGCAACAGCTTGTGTGGATGATTGGACTCGAGCTGATCTGAGACAACAAGAAGATGCCCCCGATGATTTTGAAGATTTGTTCGATAATGCTTCTGCAACAAGTGCAATCGGAACCGGAGCCGAAGCATCAACTGATAATGATGATTGATAATTGTAAAATTATAATTTACAAAGGGGATATATCTAAAACTTGTAATGGAACTACGTGAGCTTTGATTCATCTCACCATTGGAGGATACGTAGGCAACTTAAATTTTTAAAAATTTAAGCTCAAGCTCTTCAATGTAATAATTTTTTTTATTTATAAAATTAATCTCATTTATTTTAATTAATTTTCAAAAAAAAAAAAAATATTCTCTGAACTGAACCGAACCGTTCGGTTCCGGTTCTGTGTTCCGGTTCCACACTTGTGGAACCGAAATCGGCTGGTTCGGTGTTCCGGTTCCACACTTGTGGAACCGGAAACTGGCCGGTTCGGTTTGGTTCCGAACCGGAACCGAACCGCCTGCCGGGTCTAGGTTTAAGTATATAATCAACATCCCTATCTTTTCCCTCATTTTTAAATTATCTATTATTTTAGGTTTTAGTTACAAAAATTTATGACGAGGAACTTGTTAGGGTTGGTGCTCGGAGTGTCAATCTGGATCGTATTTATGTCCGATTTATTAATACGAATAATTATTTTTTCCATAATATTACTTGTTTAATGGTAGCACATATTGTCTTTTATATACATATTCGATCTAATTACGATTACATATCTAATTATGATTAGATTGAAACTAAATCTGATTTAGTGATACGTGTATATTAGACAAAGACCATATGATTTACAACGTAGTGCGCAGTTACAACATAGTTTGTAATTTACATTGGGAAGCGTCACTATAAGTTGTATATCCTAAAATAAAGTTCCTGGTCAAGATTTACTAACACGGGTCGGTTAGTAAAATCCGCTGAGACCAGTACATGTCGTATATCGTGACTTGGTCAGATGGTTTATCCCAATGAACCATGAGTCTCGGGAGACTCGTATAGACATGTAGGTGTTTATTTGATAAACACTGAACTACTCACTGAAGATTTCCTAATAGATGGTACACCAACGTCAATAGGAATATTCTCGAGTTGAGCGAGCATATTGGTCCTTCGACTTAAGATACCACAGTGGATATATGACACTACTACAATAATAGGAATATCTAACACTTTAAAAGAAATCGGTTTACCAATTAACCGATTTGGTAAGTAAAAAATATCGATTATATTTTAAACTGTTTTCTTTTGCAATAGAATTTAAATCAGTTTTAACAACGGTTTTAGTTTATAAACGATGTTTTTATCTAATATGAAAGAAATCACATATTAATAATCGTTGTCTTTACCTAATATAAAAGAAATCTCATAATTAAAAATAATTATCTTTAAATCTAATAGGAAAGAGATCACATATTAAAATATTTTTCTTTTAATAAATGTGATTTCATTGTTTGCTCTCTTCAAAATACCCATTTCTTTCGCTTCAAAAGGGCTCTCAATTCTCTTCTTCCTCGTCCTCTTCTTCTTCAGTCTCAAATCCGAAACAGTCATTTCGTCGAACAGTTAGATGACAATCAGAATGAACCCACCTCCACCGCCATTTCCATTGACCTCTATGGCCTCTACAATCCTCCTGGTTTACTTATTACGCTTATTTGTTTATATTTTCATTTCTTTCTTTTTTAAATTCGTGAAACTTGAAACTGACCTTTTTTTGGGGTATGCAGAGCATTCACATGAACGAAATTTGGAGTCTGAGCTTGTTAGGCATCTTAAAGGGATCATCAAGGTTTGAATTTTTTCTTGCTTTGGTTGGGGTTTTGGATTTTTTATTGATCTTACTGAAGTACATAACTTGTTTAACGAAATGTCTGAGGCAATGGGCTTGGAAATTGAATTTGCATAGGCTTTTTTAGTTTAACATGAAAAGTTTATATTTTGTTGAGTAATTTTTTATGATACCCCAGCAGTTATCAAGTTATAATTTTGGACAATAGAACATTTTAGAAATTTCTAATTGTAGTGATGATGATCCATTGAAGTGGTTTAAAATGCCAACTTATAATCATTAGAGATGCTATGAGAGGAAAACTACATTTGATTTTTGATTTTTGATTTTTTTTAAAGATGCTATAATCTTGAGGCTAATTAACACGTTTCATAAGTCATGATAAAGGGCTTTCATATTGTATCTTTAAGATGCATTCTCTCATGTATTTAGTTTCATTGAAGTAGATGATATTGTTGTTAAGTCATGATATTGGCTATTATGTTTAAATGTAGTTTCTTCTTTCAGGGTGCATCAAAGTTTAAGAACTTTACTGAATCATTGCACATACACTTGGAAGAATGTAGTCCGACATTACAGAAGCTTCAGCACCGAAACTTGAAATGTATGGATCAAGATAATACCAATGATGATGTTGAAAAAAAGACCGTTAGCACTTTGGCTGGAACACATGTATCATGGCATGCTGCATTGGAGCAAGTTCCATCAGGATGTATGAAGTTTAACTTTTTCCTGTTTGAGAGCTAGCCAATGACCTCTAAATTATTGGAATAAAATGATTTAATAATCTATGAATACTAGTAGAATGATCTTTCATCCACTTTATCAAGTATATATTTTTAGTTTTGGTTGAATATGCATGTTATTGCTTCTATAAATAATGATTATGTGACAGCTTCATCTTGTAATCACTTTTGTTTGTGTACTTTTGTCACAGCCCGACAATCGTTGTTGCCCATGAGTTTCATGATGCTCTACCAGTGCATCAGTTTCAGGTTTGTCGGCTTGATTTTAGCTGCATTTATCTGAATGACAGTTTCATGGAATGAATATATACACTCAAGAAGAAATTGATGGGATGCGAAGTGACATGATCCAGGTCGACAACAAAACAAAAGACCCATTACAAATACCAGAATGGCCAATTACGAGGCAGAGGACCAAAAGACTCAGATAAGCAATGGCGGGATTAGTTCAGAGTTTTATGGCCAATTGCAACAAACAAATAGAGACGCATGTGGGCTTCAATAGAGGGGCCCAAAGCCACTTCACTTGGCCCAAATTAGCTTCAAAGGCCTTTGAAGACTTTGGTATTTTTGTAATTTAGCCTTTAGGGGCATTGTTGTCTTTATGCCTTTATGGTTTCTCTTTGTAACACTATTTAAGCTTTCTTTCTTTTTCATTTGAAAAACAATTAACGAAATTTATAAAACTCAAAAGCTTAAAGCTTTGGCTATGGCCGAATTCTTGTAAGGGAGGGATTCCCCTTTTCAAGTTTGAATGACTTATCTAAGTTTTGGCAAACTTAGTGGTGTCTCAATTGCTAGCAAAACACTACAAGGATTCATCTTAAAGGTTCTCAAGGGCAAGTTCTTTGTGGGTCTTCTTCGTGGCCTTGGAAGGGTTTTGTTTCCACAAAATCAAATTCGCGGTTCTTGGGGTTCTGTCCGTTGCTTGGGGTTTGCTTGGATTTCGAATCCAAGTGGGTTTCTTGTCATTTGGTATCAGAGCTCAGGGTTCCAAGGTCTGATTTTTCCTATATTTTCTTTTGTTTGATTCTCTTTTATTTTCGTTATTGTTATTTTCATTTCAGTTCTTGTTGGATATTGTTTCTGTTTTCGTTTATAGATAGAATTTGTAACATCAGAGATATGAAATTTAAATTTACTGTTTTTTTGTTTTATTTTTTTTTATAACTCAACTACTTGTTCAAGTGATTTTTTAAGGCTTAGGGTTTCAATGATGATGAAAAGAAAAAAACTGTATGAAAAAATTCAAATTCATAAATATTTTTATTGAATGAATTTTTTATGTTTTATCATATTGTGTTCTAATGATTTTTATGATGAATCATTTAAACTTGCAATTAAAAAAAAAGTATGAATTTTAAGACATCAGATGACAAAATATTTAAAAACGGTTATGATATAATAAAAACTGATTTTTTTTTTTTTTTTACCTTAAAGACATCATTTTTTACTTAAAGACAAAATTTAAAGGGAAATTTTTTTCTTTTCACTTAGAAACCTAGCCATGGCCAAATTTATCTTCTCCAAATACCTCTCAAATTTGCCTTATGATTCAAGGAAGAAAATGAAGAAATCAAGAAAAAAACTTTAGGAAATTAAGAGATTAAAAGTAATCTTCAACATCCTTAAGCTTTGAAAGCAGGTTTCATGTTCTTAATTATCTAGATTGATTCTATGGTTTCTTCTTTTCTATAAATTTGGGTGTTTTTGATTTGGAAGATGGATTTGGAGGCTTATTGCATGTGTGAAGTTGATTTGAATGATATTATTGTAATAATTGTTCAATTTGATCATTTGATGATATGTTGTCATTCTAGAGTGTTATGACCACTATTATAATGCATATAATTGTTTTTGGGTGCTTCAATTGTGGTGGTTTGGATTGATGTTGTGATTAATTTGATTAATGTTGAAAAAAGTTGGATTAAAGCATGCAAATTTGATATTTTTATCCCTTGGATCAGATCTGAAAAACTATTTTTATGGTGATGAAAATTATTTCATATAAATGTATTGGATGTGTTTTGGGTGCTGGAACAATTGCCGGAAATTGTTTCGGAGTTGAAATAAGTGAAAACGGCGAAAAACGGCGTTACCGGGTGACGACTGTCCAAACAGTGAATTTATCATTGTTCGGGTAGCCCATGAACTGCCCTAGCACTATTGGGGCTGACCTGGTCAGCCCTCATGTGCATTGGGTGGTCGGTTCGGTCAAAAACGCGTTTTATGCCATTTTGCGGAAAAATATTTTCGTAAAAGTTTCGCGAAGTTTCTTAACTATTTATGTCGTTATTTGATATCGAATAAATATGTTTAGGTGAAATATGAATGAATTATTCATATTGGATATTGAATAATTTATTCGGTAATTTAAAAAGTTTTAAAATTACGATTTCACCCGAACAGCGAGCTTCCGCTGCGCCCGTGCCAAAACCCCAACATAACTCACTGGAATGATTAGGTCAAGCAAACTTCAAGAACCGCGAATTTGAGTTTGTATGAATAAAACCCTTTCAATGCCATAAAAAAAAACCACAAAGAATTTGTCTTTGAGAACCCTTAAGATGATTTCGTGTAGTGCTCTGCTGGCACAGAGATGCCACTAAGGTTGTCACGCCTTAGATAAGTCAGATTGCGTAAAATAATGGGAATCCATCCCTTAAGCAATTTCTGTCATGACCAAGTTTTCACATGAAATTTCGAAAATGGTGATTGATTATTCATTATCGAAAACAAAATTACAATATATAGTAAAAAACAAGTTACTAAAATGCCCTTAAAAATAAAAAGACCAAAAAATCATAAAACTACCTAATGGCTACTTAAAGGTAAAGCTCTTAATAGTCATTTACTAATTAATACAAATATCTAAGCTTAAGATATTTAAACCAAGTGGCAAAAATATATAAGGAAAAAATCAATAAAATAGACATTAATTCTAAAAATGCCTCATGGGTCATTTTAACTAACTAAATTAGTTATAACTCAACCTAACCTAAATGACTAAGCTAACGAAGTTACAAATAATAACTAAAGTCATAATTAGTCAACATTACAAAGATAAAATGCAAAAGTCAGCAAATGTGACTATTTTTCCCAAAATGATCAAATTGTTCATTTTGCACAAAATTGCCAAATTTCGTGGGCTTCATGTAACAATGCACAAATTATGTTTCTCAAACCCTTTAAGCTTTGTGTGACTCGAATACTTGGTGTCATACTTGATTCGGCGTTATTCGTCAAAAAAATATTTGACTTCAGAATCGCTGGTGCGTCCATCTGATATGACTTGAGCCAAGTGGAATACCTTGGACCACTCTGTTGAAGCCCTCATATGATGCCAATGTGCCTCTGAGATGTCTGTCGCATTCAACCATATAACTCTGAGCTAATCCCCCATTATTTCTCTGATTTTTTTAGCATTCTGTCTTGCAATGGCACCATTATGTAGTTGGTCATGTCCTTTGATGCTTCATGTGTGGTTTGGATTATGTCATTTTGATTGGAATAAGTATGCACGTAAATAAAAAGTATTATAATATTTTAAATAATATAAAATAGTAAAATTTTATCCTTTTGTTATATGATCCCGAAGATTGACAAATATAATTTTATTGATGAGTTATATATTGTAATTTGTGCAATGTGTATATGCGTGTATATATTGCTGCTGTCCCCAGGGGGTGTGGCTTGGTGGTGTAGGGTCCAGGATCTCACCTTGAGGTTCTGGGTTCGAATCCAGGGGGTGCACTTCTTGTAAGAGCCTGGGACAGCCGGTGGTTTTACCTGCGCCGCGGCCCAGAATGGGTGGTTTGGTGGCGGGGTTTCCATCGTTTCCAAAAAAAAAAAAAATGTATATATTGCTGCTGTCCCCGGGGGTGTGGCTTGGTGGTGTAGGGTCCATGATCTCACCTTGAGGTTCTGGGTTCGAATCCAGGGGGTGCACTTCTTGTAAGAGCCTGGGACAGCCGGTGGTTTTACCTGCGTCGCGGCCCAGAATGGGTGGTTTGGTGGCGGGGTTTCCATCGTTTCCAAAAAAAAAAAAAAAAATGTATATATTGCTGTCCCAAGGGGGGTGTGGCTTGGTGGTGTAGGGTCCAGGATCTCACCTTGAGATTCTTGGTTCGAATCCAGAGGGTGCACTTCTTGTAAGAGCCTGAGACAGCCGGTGGTTTTACTTGCGCCGCGGCCCAGAATGAGTGGTTTGGTGGCGGGGTTTCCATCGTTTCAAAAAAAAAAAAAAAATTGTATATATTGCTGTCCCAAGGGGGGGGTGGCTTGGTGGTGTAGGGTCCAGGATCTCACCTTGAGATTCTTGGTTCGAATCCAGAGGGTGCACTTCTTGTAAGAGCCTGAGACAGCCGGTGGTTTTACTTGCGCCGCGGCCCAGAATGAGTGGTTTGGTGGCGGGGTTTCCATCGTTTCCAAAAAAAAAAAAAATTGTAATATTGCTGTCCCAAGGGGGGGGTGGCTTGGTGGTGTGTAGGGTCCAGGATCTCACCTTGAGATTCTTGGTTCGAATCCAGAGGGTGCACTTCTTGTAAGAGCCTGAGACAGCCGGTGGTTTTACTTGCGCCGCGGCCCAGAATGAGTGGTTTGGTGGCGGGGTTTCCATCGTTTCCAAAAAAAAAAAAAAGTGTATATATTGCTATTTTTTTGGATATATATAAATTTAATAATTTAATAAATTATGTTATATTGTCGATGATATTGAATTAACTCAACGGATTTATTAAAAATGACTTTAGTATATTTTAAAATAAAATTACTAATTATTCAAAATTCATATAATTATGAAGTTAGGGAGAAAATACATAGACATAAATAAAACGTCAGTATCTATCAAAGTTATGAAATGAAGCATGGGTATAAGAGTATTGGATGGATTTTAGTGGTTTCATGTGATGTGATGTATTAATGGTGAGAGTCAATTGCCTTGCCTTCATAAGCTTCATCTGCTTCACCGGCCAACAATATCTTGGAGAAAATGATCACGAATTAATTCAAAGACAAAACCAATCCCATTATCAAATCTTGTGTTCTTAATTTATTCCAAATTTCAACTTATAGTTCACAGAAACTGACTTATAAAACTACCAAATACATTTAACTATAATTTATTGCCTATAAGCAGCGTTGTATATTGACTTTGTAAATAATTTTAATGCATGTGAGATTTTTTTATCATTTTTTATTTTATATATATTTTTATTCAAGAGTGCAACTGGACCTTATATTTAAGTATTAAAATTATAATTAATCAAATGGCACTCCATGCTGGTCCTGTTTCAAATTTGTTCCACAAGAAGATGACCCATCTTCAATTTTTTTTTTGGAAATTTTGAAAATTCCATTTTCAATTATCCGATCCGAACTTAGGCGAAACATATAAAATTTTCGACTGTCAAATCCTAAATATTTTACCATTAAACTACACATCTCGAGGACAACCCATATTCATTTGTTGTTAGTATTTTCAATTTCATGATAAAACTTTTTTTAAAACACGTGGTAATTATAGTTTTAGATATATAAATTCGAGTATATTTAAGAACATATCAAAATCATTGACGAATAGAGATGTCAGAATATGAATTTGGGTATTAAAAATATTTAGATTAATAAAAAATTCATATTTTTTTTTTATATTTAAATTATTAGATTTTAAACATCTAAAATAAATCCGTAATTGAACAATATTCGTTTAATATTCAAAATAATATTTACATTTCAAAATCTATCTAAAATATTTTAAATCTAAATCTAAATATATAAGATCTGGATAAACTTGAATCTGGATCTAGATTATGATAATACTTTAGAGTGCGAATTTAAATTTGTATTTTCCAGACCTTCACTTGCCAGATGCGAATAATCTTACCACCCCTACTATTTGAAGTAATTTTATTTAGTAATACAGTAAATTGCAACTAAATTCAATGGGTACTGTATGATTAATTGATTATGACCTCCAGCTTTATCAAGATGTGATATAAATTTTGTTTTTGTTCAACCACCGTTCTAATTTCCCATTCGCAGAGAGTAAATCAACTTATTTTTGAAAGTTACAGATTCTTCTATTTTTGATAGTTATGAAGAAACCATGGACTTTTCCCCCTAATAATTTGGTATAATATGCGTGGATTTGAAATAAAAAATCATTTCGAATTATGAATTAAACGGTTTGAATCTCGGAAAAAATCAATATCCATCGCGACTCAATTTTTATTTATGATAAAAATTCTTCCCAAATTATCTATTGAACAGTAAAACCTCTCCAATTTCAATCAAAATTTATAATTGTTTGCCTATCCCTCAACTCCAAGAAAAGTTTCGACTACCAAAACAGAAGAGCTTTTTTTTTCACAGTGGCTGAGTAACATAATGTATAATTATGACCTCCACCTCAGCAAGATGTGACATAAAATTTATATTATTATTCAACCACCACTCTAGTTTCTTCTTCTGTAATCTGCCTAATTAATCTTGACTCTTGGCTCTGTAGATTACGAAATCAGATAGGCTTCTTTGGATCTATTTGTTTTATTATATAACAACAGGAGACAAAAATAGCAAGGGCAACCCTCGCCTACATAGAAGAATTATCATATGTAAAACAAGTTCAAGCTCTTTAATTTTATACTTATAATAATATAGTAGTAATTGTGCAGCTGCAAATGCTACTTTCCAGACATTAGATTGACCAGAGTTGGATTTTCATTCAATGAGCCAATATCCCAATCCTCGGTTGAAGATGAAAGTGTTGTGAGAGCAACCACAACTTTTCTCATGCTTGGCCTTTGCTGAGGATCTTCTTGTGTACAAGCTTTGGCAAGCTCCGCCATCTGTAACCGAAACACCATTGCCAGCTTATTAGTGATCTGTGTATTTAGACAGTAGCAGTAGCAGTACTAGTAGTAGTAGTACATAGTTTTTTTTTTGTTACCTTAATGACTGAGTCAAGTGGGTAATTATCCCCAAGCTTAGGATCAACAAGTTTCCAAAGATCTTCTCTTCGATCCGGCTGATTGAGAACTTCTTCAAACTGGAACAAAATGCAACTTCAAAAGTTATGGATCAAATGATTTTACGAATACGTATATCACAGTGAAGGGCAAGCATAATAACCAAAGAGACGAGTCCTTTAGATTGAGTCATGGTTTCATTTGTCGTAACAACAGCTTGCTTGGCGGATATAAGTTCATATAGCACAACTCCAAAAGCATATACATCTGTCTTGGGGGACACGTTACCACAAGCACACCTGCACCAGCATGACAAATGGAAAAAACAAAAATTGCAGGCTGAGGCCGTGTTCATGAATGATTTTTGTATAGGTTACAAACAAAGAGATCTTACTCTGGGGGAATGTATCCAAATGTACCGCGAAGACCAGTGTAGAGTGATTCATTTCCAAGTTCAGTCAGTTTAGTTAGCCCGAAATCTGCTACCTGTAAACAAATTAGTCAATAACACATCTGAAGTTAAGAGATACGACTACTAGACTTCATATGTATGAACTCTTTTCAACCTTTGCACGGAAGTTCTTGTCTATTAAAATGTTTGCTGATTTAATATCGCGATGGATGTAGACAGGAACAGTATGTTCATGGATGTACTCAAGGCCTCTTGCTGAATCCAAGGCAATTTGCAACCGAGTTGACCATGGTAAGGGGTCCATCCCTGGAAACAGAACATAAGTTTAATTGATAGCAAAATATAGGATGTCTACTGTTACTGTTAGATGAATCAGCTTTCTCACCGCAGCCACGCAAATGTTGACTTAAATTGCCATTCTCAATGAATTCATACACCACACACAAAGAACCTTCAAAGCAATACCCTATTAAGCGAACCTGCATTAGAACATGTAACATAGTGATCAATAATGATCAACTAATGCATTAAAATGAAAATCTCTTGAAATTTACTTGTACAACCAGAGAAAAGTTGATTCAGAGAACCCCATCCAAATTGTTTCCCCAGCAGGACACTTTTATATGATTGTTTAATAAGTTAAAAGCGAGATTTCACCAAGGGATTAAGAATCCATCCTGGTAATCTCTAGGCAAAGAGGTCACGCTAGCCTCATCAAGTGCCAAACTATAATAACTGTCTTGAGGGCATTTCTAACAACCATATGCTAATAAACTAACTTCTGGAACTAGTAAGTTCGGTGTACTACAATTATAATGAAGTATACAGCAGGGAAAGCATGATACCAGGTTCAAGTGATGAACATGTGTTAGAACCTTCAGTTCAGCAAGAAATTCTTTCGATGCTTGCATGTCCATCTTCTTGATTGCAGCTTTCTGAATTATAGTAGATGCAAAGAGTCGGTCAATTTACCAGGATTCAGTTGGTCACAAAGATATCAAAACTCAGATAACTAATTGCTATTTCAGAATAATCCTGATATATAAATAGTTAAACCCAAATGTATTATCAAATAGGGAATAAATCCAATATTTACTGATGAATTGAAAATATAAACACTCGAACTACAAACCTCGCCTCCTATTTCTGCATAATACACAGCTCCAAAGCCACCTTGTCCTATCTTATTAGCCATGTTGAAATCATCAGTAGCCTTAGCAAGCTCTTCATATGAGAATTCCACTGATTTATCCACACTAATACTTGTGAGCCCAGGAGAGGCAACAAGAGCAACTGTTTCTGAAGTTTTTTCCAAAGTACTTGCTGACCCTGAATCCACAAGATAAGCAAAAAATAATCACTGGGGAGGAGGAATTTCGTATTTCAACTTGGCAATTTAGTTGACAAATCTTCATCTTAGCAACATAAAATTAATTGAAAGTTAAACCAAAATGACCCTGTCAATTAATTTACATAAATCGATGATCATTCATGAATGGATGGCTCTATCTTGGATGGATGATTGCTATGACTCATCAAACCAAAGAATTACCATGTTGAAAATGGTGCTTTTCTGTTGCTTCCAGGAGAACTGATTCCTCCACCTCCTTTTTTCTTCTATAAAACCCAATATATACAAAAAATGCCAGAAATAGAACCCCAGAAACTCCACCAACAGCGATGCCAGAAATAACTCCTCTTGACAGTCCTGCTTATAATATTATGACAATGTAAGCTAACGAAAGCATCTATGTCAAATTCAGATAAGAAACAATGAAGCATACTCAAAGATTTCCGTACCATCTCTGCTGCAAAACAGAAGATTAGTATTAGATATCTTAAAACATGCATTCAAAACAGAATTTCTTCTTTCTCCAAATGTATAATTTAACTTGGTTTGGGAGCACATCAAGGGGCAGATCTTACCTTATCTTTAACGGCGGATAGTTTCCACTTTGATCTGCAAAATTGAATGGTAAAAGTACAATCAGGATGATCAATTAGCAATCCTTATCAAATTCATAGGGGTCATCGATTTATACTAATATAATTCATAAACCAATCAAAGAATGCAAATGGAAGATCATCAAACATGAGAAAGCTAAAAAAATATAGCGAGCAGGAATAAATGAGAGGTGAATAATTTTACTTTTCCCAGGAATGAAAACCAAGCCGCTGCTAAAATTCGAATCCCTGTTGTAACTTTGCAACAACTCTGGACTAAGGCTGGACATGTTAGCAATGGTACCCAAATTCTCACCAGGCTCAATTGGGTAGGTCAAAAACAACCCATAATCCTTTGAAACTCTCTTATCTCCACAAGAACAATTGATGATGACATTTATGCTTGTATCAACATCCGGTATATTATTCTCGGGAAAATTATTATTAGCTATCAGCCAACCAACCGTGGTAAGGTTTGCATAATATTTCTGAGCAACCTTTGTGTATGTATCATGAGATTTTATCTTGTAAGAGAAATTCTGAGCAAGAAACTGACCATTAATGCAATTGCATTTGAAGGGAACATTGATTCTTGAACCAATTGAAATCAAATCTTTACTAGGCACTTGAGGATTGAAGCTGAGAATGTTATCAATGGAAGTACCAAACATATCTGATATGAATGTCATATCTGTTCCATTCCATACTTTGTATGAAGCTAAAGAATCACAACTTTTGCTACACTTTGATTGCACTCTACTTCCCCACAAAAAAATAAGCATCAAAACTGCAAATTTTAGTTGAAAATTCCTCATTTTTTGAATGTAGCAGATTCTATCTAATGAAAGAAGAAATCCAAGAAGGATTAGCTATTGGCAATTAGTGAGGAGAATTCAGTACCAGAAACGTATAAGAATGCGAGTCTGACAGGCGTGTTAATGGGTTTAATCTCATCGACTCAGTAGTCGTCGTGAGATTAAAAGTCTTAAGTCTTAATGTGGACTTGCTGAATTGTTATAATTTTCAACGAACAGTAACGGTCAAAGACACACTTCGGATAATATATTATTATTACATTGTAATGCAGTGTAACAATCTTATTATGTACGCAATACAGGACGCGTATATTTTATTTTTATTCATGTATGGTATAGGTTTACTTGTTTTCCATATTAATCACAACAGATTTTGAAAGGAGTGAGAGACAGAGTTATTTGAACTAACTTACAAAGAGACTTAGCAGTACTTGGTTATAGATTGTTAAGATAATAAAAGAAAGCCTTAAATTCACTCTATATCGAAGCCCGAAAGAGGAGCCGAAGAAGAAATTAGAAACATGTTAAATAAAGAAAGAAAAAGAAAGTCTTGAATTCATTCTATATTATCTACAATGGTATGTGCCTTTATATAGGCAATATATGACACTAAAATAGAAAATATAATAATGTCACAGATCATAAGGATTCTAGAATCATATCTTGGGGATTCTAATCATATCTTTGAGATCGTTTTCATAATAAGGATAACACTGGTATTTACATTTGAGAGACAAATCTGATTCTAAGTAACTTAATGGGAGCACAATGTGCTATCTGCCTGTCATAAGACTGACTAAACCTTGATTTTCATAGAATGAGCCAACATCCCAATCCTCAGTTGAAGATGAAAGTGTCATAAGTGCAACTACAATTGCCCTCATGCTTGGCCTTAGTTGAGGATTTTCATGTGTACAAGCTCTAGCAAGTTGAGCCATCTGTGAATAAAAACAGTAATTACTGCTTGTTAGTAGTATAGTGACTATAAGTCCAAAGTAAATACTTGCATCATGGGATCATGAGTGAATATTACCTTTCTGACTGAATCAATAGGGTAATTATCACCAAGCCTTGGATCAACAAGTTTTTGGAGATCTTCTCTTGGATCAGGCTGACAAAGCACTTCTTCAAACTGCAAGAAACCAACATGCACAACTTAACTCTAATGAAAATAATTTGACAGATACATGTAATGGTGAGCATTGAAGAGAAAGAATAACAACCAAAGCGACAAGGCCTGTAGATTCAGTGATAGTTTCATTTGTCTTCACAACAGCTTCCTTTGCAGATATAAGTTCATAGAGGACAACTCCAAAAGCATATACATCTATCTTCGGGGAAACCTCACCGTATTGTGCATACCTGCACATCAAATGCTGCACTCAGTCTAACCATTTTTGTTTGAAACCAAAATCAGTAAATAGAAGAAGGAGGTCCTACTCTGGAGGCATGTATCCAAATGTACCCACAAGACGTGTGTGCACAGAAGTACTTCCAAATTCAGTCAGTTTAGTCAAACCAAAATCAGCAACCTGTTAACACATTAAATTAGTCCAAGTACATAATACGAGAAGATTGAGAGATCATTGGGACATTAGTAGAGGCATATTTTAACCTTAGCACGGAAGTTCTTGTCTATTAAGATGTTTGGTGATTTAATATCGCGATGAATGTAAACAGGAACTGTATGTTCATGGATATATTCAAGTCCTCTAGCAGAATCTAAGGCAATTTGCATCCTAGCTGACCATGGTAGTGGGTCCTTTCCTGAAAGCAGAGACACAATATACAACCATGAAATATAACTGATACCAAACTATACACATGGTGTCTACCGAGTATGTGAATCATCTGTCTCACCCAAGCCACGCAAATGTTGATTTAGATTCCCATTCTCAATATACTCATAGACCAAAAACAACGAACCCTCAACACAATATCCTATCAAGCGTACCTGCATCATTAATTTTTCACAGTAGTGCACATAAATTAACATACTAAGACTGAGGGTTAAGATATCAGCTCAAATGATCATCTTAATAAATCAACCATAGATATTACTTTTACAGCCAGAGAATGACCAACCATATTGCTTCATCATAAATTTTCAGAATGATTGTTTAACAATGTCACAGTTCTTAAGTATTAACAAAGTCTCAATAGTGAAAGGATGATACCAGGTTCAAGTGATGAACATGCGTCAAAACCTTCAGTTCAGCAAGAAATTCTTTTGATGCTTGCATATCCATCTTCTTGATTGCAGCTTTCTGAATAGCATTACGAGCAGGGAGTCAGCCAAATTCATACATAAGATTTGAGTTTGGTGGTAAACATTATAAAAGTAGATAAATATTAGTACTAATAGATATTATAATAATTATCATATATTAATAGTGACAGTATCATATCAAGTATGGAGTAATCAAACACAAACCTCGCCTCTTAGTTCTGCATAAAAAACAGCTCCAAAGCCACCTTGCCCGATTTTGTTAGCCATGCTGAAGTCATCAGTAGCCTTGGCAAGCTCTTCATATGAGAATTCCACTGATTTGTCCACAGTAATCCCTGTGAGTCCAGGAGCAGCGGATTCTGAATTTCTTTCTAATGAACTTCCAGAACCTAAATCCACAACATAGGTAACAATCAAGCACTAGAATTGTAATTAACACTATGTCTGCCTCATTGAATGAAAGACCTCTGTTCACAAAACAAGCATCATCACTAAATACTAACAATACCTCACCCCAAGCCTCATCTTTACATTTGTTACGATTCAGTAGTAGATGACTATAATCATCAAACCTAAAGAATTACCATGTTGAATGTATTTATCTTCTGATGCTTCTGGGAGTAATGATGCCTTCGCTACTTTTTTCCTTCTATAAACCCCAGCATATATACAAAATGCCAAAAATAGAGCACCGGCAACTCCTCCTACAGATATGCCAGCGATAGCTCTGCTTGATAGCCCTGCTTAAAATGCAATAACAATGTAAGATCATGAAAGCACCGATGCACTTCACCTCATAAACAGAAAATTTTGTGATAAGAAGCAATACTGTCAAAACCATACCACCTGTGCTGCAAAAAAGAAAAGATATACAGAAGCATATGACCATTAGACATCTCAAAGCAATTATTTCAAGAACAAAGCAAAAAAAAAGGCATACCAAACAACAGAGTTTGAGAGATATCAAGGTAGCATGTCTTACCTTCTCTTTAATGGCGGATAGTTTCCACTTAGATCTGCAAAATAAAAAACATAGTGTTACAATCAATCTAAAGAACAAGTATGAGAATATGCAATTTCTTTCATCAAAAAATGGCAATATAAAGCACAAACTCAACCATGAATATTATCAAAGATCAACAAATTTATTTGCTCTGTACACATAATCAACAAGGGACAGCTAAAAACAACTTTAGATTCTTGAAAAATCAAACAAAGATGTTAGTTAATCCACCAAAATTACCTTTACCAGGAAAAAAAAAAAAAAAACCAAACTACTACCACTGCTAAAATCCAAAGTGGGATTGTAACTCTGCGACAACTCTGATGAAAGTTCAAATTCATTGGCAATGCCACTCAATTTCGTCACAAACAACCCATAATCTTTTGAAGAACTCTTATTTTGGCTTTGTTAGTTATTTGAGGGTTGAAGCTGTGAATGTACTCGATGGAAGTATCAAACATTTTAGAAATGAATGTTAAGTTATATAACCGAACCAAACAAAGCTTTTTTCCCATTATTGGGTGGGTGATTACATGAATCTTTTGATTCCGCAGTACTCTATCTGAGATCATAGGATTGAATTTTATGTATAACATCTTGATCGACTTCTCCATCCTTTTAGAAGATGGATCCGAGGCACTTAAAACATTCATTATTTGAGATTGATTAGTCGTCAATTCTTACTTCTACTGCATTATCTCTACGATTAAACTCACACACACCATGTATTCATTTTTCAACCTACTTAATTGAAGGCTTTTAGCTTCTAAGGTTTTTTCTCCACATCTCAAGTTTAGCCTCTATATCTTCTTTAGACTCGTCCATCAATACTATATCATCAGCAAATAGCATACACCATGACACCTCATTCTGGATATTCTTAGTAATTACATCCATCATTAAGGCAAAAAGAAAAGGGATCAGTGCATAACCTTGGTGCAAGCCTATTGTAATAGGAAAGTGTCTTGTTATTTCTCCTTGAGTTCTGCCACAAATCATTGCGCATTCATACATATTTTTAATCATTGCGCAACATGTACTCTTTTATTTTCTAATACCCTCTAAAAAATTTCCCTTGGTACTCCATCGTATGTTTTTTCTAAACCTATAAAAATCATGTGGAGGCCTTTCTCCCTATTAAGGTAATATTTCATCAAGCCCCTTAGCAAGTGTATTGCTTTCATAGTCGATCTTCCTAATATGAACTCAAATTAGTTATCATATATATTTGTTTATTGTCTTAACTTGTACTCAATTATTCTTTCCCACAATTTCAATGTATGACTCATTAGCTTTATGTCTATGTAATTTGCACAATTTTATATATCCCCTTATCCTTATAAATAGGTAACAAAATATATTTCCTTTATTTCTCTGACATTTTCTTAATTCTCAATATAACATTGAATAATTTTATTAGCCAAATTATTCCCACACCTCTATTGGAATATTAAGTTGTATCATTTCAATGAATAATATGAAGCTAAAGCAAGATCACAGCCTTTGCTACACTCAGCTTCCACTCTAGTACTACTTGCACACAAGAAAATAAACAACAAAACTGCTAGTTTCAGTTCAAAAACTCTAAATTTTTATTGCACAGAATCTGATACAGCAAGTAATAAAATGCAATGATGTTTAGAATTTTGTCTTTGTAAGAGACGTGTTCATTGGATTAAGCTCATTTGACTTGCTTGTCTTTCAAAGATGAGTGGAGTTGACTTTAAGTCAACGAATCAACGCGCTTAATTTTGGAATCTTCGAAACATGAGTATGGCCCAATCTTACTCTCTCTCTCATAGTGGGCCAAGAGCGTATGGCCCGTATAGTAACGAATAGGCAGATTTTAGGTTTAATTACACTATTAGATTTGCTAAAAATTTCTGAAGCTTTTAACATAAGGAATAAAAAATAATATTACAAAATTATTAACATAAAACTTAATTAGGATTTTCCGTGTGGAACAGGAACACACGTGTAATAACAACGATGTTGGTGCAAACAACACAGATAGATGTTTTACAAAATATTTAATTTTAAAATGAAACTGGGAACCAATACGAAAGAGAATACACATATATATATATATATAGGGACAGAAACTGGGCACGTCAGGACCAAGTAAAAAAAAAAATAAGTATTTCGAAATATTAAAAAATAATGAAATATTTTTATTTTTTATTTTTTTAATGGGATCCGGAAGCGCGCAGAGGCATATAATACAAATGAGGGTGAGTTATGATTGAGGAGGGAATTATTCTTAATCTCTTAACAATGATAATATATTCAAGCATGGACAACTAACTAATAGATGAAAGCGACTAAATAAATTCACTATTAAATAATGAATTTGATTCTGTGTTAGAATTGAGTTTTGTATTAAAATTCTTATAAATAATGACTGATAATAATTTAAATGTAATTGAATTTCAATCATATATTTATATTAAAACATGTGTGACTAATGATTATGAAAAGTTTAGCACAACTCACTTCAAAATTTAATCTAAATTCATTAAATAAATCATACTTGATAATGCTAGATAAAGTGACAAATACTATAGAATATGATATCCTACCTTATTTGTTTTTTCCTCCCAACTTGAGTATATATTCAGAATTTACTTATAATATAATACACTCAACTTCATTAAGAAATGTTATTAATCATTTTGGTACCATATGAAGATAATTGTTGTTGACATTTTTATTCCCATCATGTTTGTCCATAATAAGCTCTAGGAATATGCCAATTCCTAATCGGATTGATGAAAATGCTCAAGATTTAAGACTACAAAATGAAACCGTGTTGAAAAGGCCAGCTTTAAACTTGTGGGTCCGCCGTGAATGAGACACAAACATTATATATACTCAATCAATATCTACTTCCCTATCAACAAATACTCCCTTCAGATCAATTTCAATTTTGTTTTAAACAAAAAAAAAAAAAAAGAGCACATATTTAACGGTTTACGTTTGAGCTTAATTTTGAAAGCGACAAATAAAACATTCCTTTTTCTTTCTGTCATTTCATTCACTTAAATCTCAAATGGAACTAATTAAGAGCTTGCAAATTACAATCTCAATGATATGATCATCAGATCATGACCGTCAAATCTAAGGCATTTAAACTATATATTTTACAGTGTATTCTTTTTTACTATTCAAGAAAAAAAAAGTAATTTCCCTGTCAAGACTTTTAATACTTTTTTTCCTTTTTAATTCACTTAACCCAAGTCACTATATTCGCTTTATTAAAGATTAGCAACGGAATCAATTATCATTTTTAACATATCCACAGAAATTGATAATAAGACTTGCTATATTTATCCTTGTAAAATAATACATTAAAACTAATATTATTTTCCATCTATACCCTTTATGGGTCCATGCATTATATCATCATTAGTCCAATTGATGATCAAATAATTAAGCTTAAAGTCATTTCAGTTTTACACATCATCATTTTCCACTATTCAAACTTGATAAGAGTTAAAAATTAAAACAATAACAATAAAATACTAACCTCTTGCCGGCACAAAAACAAGACCATTCCCGGCACTGAAATTGGTTCCGGGATTATACCTCTGCAACAACTCAGCTGCAACACCAGCTTCGGCGGCAACCGACGACAAGTTCTCACCAGGCCGTAAAGGGTACGTCGTGAACAAGCCATAATCTCTGGATGTGTGCTTATCGCCGCATGAGCAATTCACAGTCACATTGATCAAAGCATAATCGGGAATCCTTGTGGGTTCATATACGTTGACTCGACGCACCCAGTCCTCAGTTGTCAGATTAGCAAAAGCAAAACTAGCAACCTTTTCATAAGTATCACCGAACTGAGTTTTGTACGTGAAAGTGTGGCCTAAGAAATCGCCGTTTAAGCAGTCGCATGAAAACGGTATGTTGATTTTTTCGTCGCTTCGGATGCTGTCTTGGTTTGGAACTTTAGGGTTGTAAAGAAGAATCTGAGAGATGTCTTCGCCAAATATGTTGCTAATATATGTAAGGTTTGAGCCTTCCCATACGTAATATGAAGCTAGGGCTAGGTGACAGCCAGTATTGCACTTGGCTTGGGCTTCAAGAAGGAGATTGTGATGATGAAAAGTGAAGAAAATGATTATTAGGGTTTCTGTTTTGTCTAGGAATTTGATTATCATTTTGTGTTGGGGAGAGAGAGAGAGGAGAAGTGGAAGTTATTGGGATCTTATGGAAATAAGAGTGTATCATTGGTGTGAAAGAGTGATAACTTTAAAACCCTTTCACTGAATTTTCACTTATTTTTCAATTTTCATGTGGAAAGGTGATAATTTCCCTATAAATAAATATTCATTTGAGAGTGAAAAAGGTGAAGAGGATTTGTTGGTTTTTTTGGTGTTTGGTGTCTTAGCCTTATTTCATTTGATGTGTTGTTTTTTTTTAAATAAATATTAAGGTAGGTATCCATGGTTACCTTTGTCGCCCTCCTATGCATTTGATTCGTTCAAGTTTTGAACCATTTTCACCATTTTCATGAGAAAGCATTTAATAATAGTCAACTCCTCGTTGTCAAACCCTATCCCATGGGTTGGGGACGGCGTAGGCCGGCCGATATCCCTGCAATCACCGGGCCGGTTGAGTGCTGGTTTCTTGTGGAGAGAAAATCTTAGATACACAAGACTAGTAAAATTAGGTCATTAGATATGTCAATTTTGTTGGGTCTGCGTGTTTGCCTAACAAACCAAATTAAATTAAATTATAACGAGTCTTGAAGTATTGGACTGTGATTCGACAACATCATAGGAAGGTATCATAACTCCTTCATGACATTCGAACGAGGTTCGTTTGTAGCGTTTTCTTTATGATGTTAGAACGAAAGCTTACAGAGACCATGTGTTCGGGTGACGTTCAACATCCCATTCGAATGAAATTGTTCAGAGATCATTCGTTCAAGTCACGTTCTTCATCTCATTCGAACGAAGCTGTCTAGAGGTTTCACGTTCAAGTAGAGTTCGATATGGAGTTCAAACGATTTTGTGAATCAATTCGTGTTCGTCACACACACCCGTGTGTTTTTGGCTTATCTTGAATGTGTTTTGGAGATTATTTTGGACTTGTGAAACAATAAGCATATGAATATACCATTTCGAAGTACTCACGGAGGAGTATCCGAATCATTCAATAACAACAACTAACACGAAGTGGACCATACTTAAAATTGAGCCTCAAAATGCTTACTTATAAGCATTTTTCCAACACTATCATCTGTCCATATTATTAGTATTATTGTTACATTTTAAATAAATGTGTACGTATGAGTTAAAATATCATTATCATGCATGTAAACAATTGGAAGTGTTACTGCTGTTTAATTACCACGTACTGCTCAAAAATTGCAATTAACAGTTTCTAGTCTTTGGGAGAGAAAATTCTAAAATACAACAATTTTGATGTAATAACCTAATAATCTATTATTATGCAAGTTAAAATATTAAAAAATTATCAAATAAATGATAGTTATAGTTGATGCTAATTTTTAGACCAACATCATAGATATCAAATTTGTAATAGTGGAGATCTTCAAAACACAATAATAAAAGAATTATAAGTAATACAATGATTTACGTGATTTGATATTTAGCATATGTCCACAAGAGGAAAGTATTGAAGTTTTATTATTACTAATAATGATAGAATGAGATGAGATGAGATCATATAAGATGAGTGGTCCCCTTTGATTACCATATCTGTAGACCCCTCTCTTTGGCTATATGTATAGATGTATAATGTTGTTTATCTTTCATTATATGCATCATAAGATCATGGGTTCAAATGTGGTTATTGGAGTAGTGGAGGTGGCTGCTTGGTAGTGAAGGTTGTTTTTGGCTTGCAATTGAGAGCCTCACCGCAGATTTGGAGTTGGTGAAATATCACTCAAACACTGGTCCTCTAGTTTTCATATCGAGTATTTTATGAATTTTTCCTCAATTTGGGCCAGAGCAAGTTTGTTCTTACTGGGAGTCAGTGAAATATCTCTCAATAAGTTATATTTAATATAATTAGATATATTGTCTATTATTTTTTGTTCTAATAATAAAAATAAAAATCTCTTGACTAATTGAAAATTAAAACAAATTTAATAAGAAAATAAATCACAGAGACGGAAAATAATAGGAATAATACGGTGGGATCCACGCAGATGGTAGAGCCTAGATTTGCGCCATGACACGACAGGTAGTCGCAAAGATATTTTTGTGTGTGTAACTGGAGATATTTTCGTCTGAAACACTTGTGCTCTCAAAGTGGCATCGTCACCCCACGTTTATTAGTTCCCAAAATCAGCCGTCTCTCCCTGTACTCAGTTTCATTATCAATGGAAACTTTCTCTATTCTTCCAATTCCTCGGCTCTCTTTTCTGTCTCCAAAACATAACAGAAACAAATCTTTATGCCCTTCTTGGCCTTGCAAGCAAAGGATCTCTCACTCCACTCGTGTACATTGCCAAAAAATGTATGTCCCTGGTGGGTACATACTCTTTCTCCTCTCTGTTTCTGTTTCTATGTATATGTGTTTGCGAGGCTATGAAGAATGATATGGTATTGTTGTTGGTGTTGCTTGCAGGATTTGGAGAAGCATCACCAGAAGCCAAGGAAGCCCAAAACCTTCACAATTTCTTCACTTGTATTGCAGTTCGGATTGTCACTGCCCAGCTTCAGGTTCCTCCTTTCCTTTCCATTCCATTCCATGTTCTTACAATACAACTTCCATGTTATATGTTTGATTCAATCAATCAATCATGTGTGTAAATTAGTATCAGTTCATCAGTTAACAGTTGTTTTCTAGAACAGAGCTATAACCCTGAGGCGTACAAGGAGTTGATGGAATTCTTGGAAAGACACTCCTTGAATGATGGGGACAAGTTTTGCTCCGATTTGATGCGAGAATCTTCAAGGCATAAGGGTTTAGGTATCATTTTACATATTAATTTTTAAGTCAAATTGGTTTTTGATTAAATCTGAAATTCGATTATCCGACTGACGTGTGGTTAAAAATTTATGTGAATTCTGATTGTTGCCTTGATGTGAAGCTCTACGAATCTTAGAGGTTAGTAGATTTTACCTGGAGATGGTTTCTTCGTTCTACTTTAATGTGTTAGCAAGTCGATGTTTAGTTGATTCTGTATTGTAGGTGCGATCTGCATATTGTAAACATGATTTTGAGTGGGATAACTTGAAGCGATTGGCAATTAAGGTCAGTTTCTTCTTCTTCTTTTTTGGATCCTCTAATGTTTCCCTCATTCGTCTGTTCTGATCCAAAGATTTCATTTATTTATATTTGTGGCAGATGGTCGATGAATCTAACACAAGACTTATGCGAGATTATGTCTTGGAAACTAGTCATGTAGAAATGGAGAAATGATCAATCTTTGCTCTGGCATTAGTGTCCTGATAAAACGTAAACACACACACACACACATATCCTGAACAGCAAGCAGGAGTCTGTCTATACATGACGTCCTGTCATTGTTATACGTTTTCGTTTAGATAGAATAGAGCCCCTCTGTTATGCATATAATATAATTCTACCATGTATCTATTTTCAAACAATCAAGATAATTCTGTCATTATAACCTCCTGCTGCAAATGCAAATCGTTCAACTACGAATTTCTTATTGAATTATACAGGCTCGTAGCCAATTAGCATAAAAAAGGACATGTTATACCTGTTACAGACACGCTTCTTTGTTTAGCTTTTGTAGACAGAAAAAAGACATTGCTGAGACAAATGGATACATAAGAGAAGCATCACCATAAATGTCCTATCATGGAATGAGATTATTAAGGCATATACTTGATGCAAATGAGATTATTCCCCATCCAAACCCTTGGATTGCTTCAGTCGCCAACCCTCTTTTATCTGTTGCTGCTGCTTTTTCCCAGTGGCTGCAAAAAGAACAAATACAACATCAGAGATATCAACCGAAAAAAATGGGTTAATTCTTGGGAGTGAAACTTTAGTTTCATTCATTCACAACAGAGTACCTCAACATAGCAAAGAACGTCATCTGATGCATGGATATGCCCAGAGCTGAAATATGACTGGGCATATTCTTCAATATTATCCAGCCTACAATTCATCATTCGATAGATATTAATCTTTAAGGTTGGAAATTTCTAGCAAACTTTAGATTCAACATTATTCATGCACTTCCAATATGACCAGATGTCATCATTCAAGGATGACAAGCATTTCTGACTTTCTAAAAAAAAAGGATGACAAGCATTTCTAATACGGTCACAAGGAACTTTAGAAATTGGTTTCACATAGATCTTTCAGGTGAAAGCAATAAAGCAGCGAGCTAATTCTATTCAGGAGCGATATGTGTGGTAATTTAGCTTTCCCTGATCATCAGTACTACACTTGTGATCTAACCAAAAAGAGAGTTGGATTAAGAGAAATATTACCTGTAAACATAGTTCACCATGATACCTGCACTCTGATTAAGGCCCTTTTCTGATCGGTCTGCCATCCAATTTATTCTTTCAATCATCTATTGCACATAAAGTGGACAAAAAGAAAAGGTTCAAAATTCTCATAATGAGAAATTTGTTTGACTTTGAAACATCTATTGCTATCTCTTGGTGCCAGCCAATATATTGATTTATAGACTACCGCCAACTTCTCATTGGTTTTGTAAAATAAGAAGATAACACATCACTAGGAATATATAGTTTTAACCTCGGCACCCCTTGGGGAATGAAATATCTTATAATACATTATAACCCATTTTATTATAAAGTATATCCCAAGTACATTATTTCAAAAAGGATATGTTATTTTTTTCCTTTTTTTTTTCAAATTTCAAATGAAAGCAAAAAGGATATGCTTAAGATCTCAACTAATAAAGTTGGCATACATACAGCTCCATTTTGCAAGTGAAAGTTTGCAACAGAATCTAGAGCCTTTCCTCTCTTTTTCTCCTTTAGAAGGTACCTAAATCCAAATAACAAACATCCATGAGTCTTACTACACTTGAATGCTATTCCTGGTGAAAATTTTGTTTTATAACCAAACTAATAATTTCATCATATATATATATAAGCTCTGTGGACTGTGGCCATTATAATTGATTCATGAATTTTACTCGGAAACTACCATCGGTATATAGTACCTGGCACATAGCCGTAATAGAGGGGTTTCTAAAACTGAAAGCAATTTCGCTGAATTACTCCACTCATGATTTGTTGATGTCAGTAAGTTCAACATTCTTTCCATGCCATTTTTCCCGGCAACAAACTCCCTGCAACTCAAAACATTACAATGGATGCAAAAGCAATCTTTTGCAAAGAGTATAAAAAGGTAGAAAAATAAAGATAAAAAATGGACCCTGCAAAGCTCTCTAGATAAATCAATGATAAATCACCATTTAATTCAAATCCATGATATGGTATTAATTGTATAAGGCTTACTCAGATAAATCCATTAGAGCTTTTTCCTCCTTTGGTTCAAGTAAATTTTCCAGGAAAGCAGAACCAGATTTAACTGCTGATGATTGTGAGCAGTCTTCTACTTCAGCGAGTTTTGATTGAGATGCCAACTTCGATAAAAGCCACTGGATAAATCCTGGTATTGGGCTAATTGTTGCAAACGTCTTTGTAGAAAAAATAAGAAAAAAGTGTCGGTAAGCACTAAGCACCACCAGAAGTAAGACTTAGACTGATATATGATTAAACATATGTGCGAGAGCAGCAACCTATAATACTTGCATAACAAACTATCTCATGCCTCTAAATTTAACTTAATTGCATTTGCAACGCATTCAATTTTTATTTACGGAAAACTAAGTCATGTGAGGCCTTGCTCTGCATTGGAAATTTGGAACATGAAGAAAAAAATAACATCACAGCACAAGGCTTGTTCCCCAACCCCTGTCCCCCCAGAGTACAGCCAAGAAATGCAAATGCACTATACAATATATGAAAGAACGAATTTCAGAGCTCCTGTTGTTAAAGCAATCTTGAATAAGACATATTGTTTGAAGTGGGATGCAGTCTTTTCAAGAACATATATACATTGACATAACAAGAACTTACAGAAATATTTGGCATATCTCTTTTCACCAAGGTAATCACACGCTTAATCAAAAACTTTCCTAGGTTGATCCCTGCCAAACCAGCCTGTAAAAGTTCAGAAGTATGCAGTTAGATTTTTAAAGGTTTATTTCCCCAAAAATATAATAAATAAAACTCTGGGTATTACTATCACACAACAAAACTATAAAAGAATGAAGCGCGAAACAAGTAAGACAATTATGTTTACTAATAAATTAAATTTGAACTGATTTATACAATTTAAAGGTACAATGTACAATAGTAAGATCAAGAAGCCCTAGTTTTGAGAAACGCTTTACGTAATGTACAATAATCAGTGATTGTGTCCATTTTAAAATGGGTATTTCAAAAACTGATCATTTTAAACAAGGTCAGTTCAAAATTTACCTGAGTTGAAGATATAGAATAAAATAATGCACATGTTGCCTCATATTCAGGTATGGGAGGATCATCCCATAAAACTTCCTGCCACAGATTAGAAAAATGTTGAGTTACATATTTTTATTTTATTTTATGTTATTTTATTATATATATATATGTGTGTGTGTGTGTGCGTGTGAGAGAGAAAGACTTAGATTGATGTACGAAAGAAACAATCAACTTGTATCGTCTGAGCAACAGTCTTCAACAGCGCAACTTCAATAAAAATAAGGGGTTCACCTGGAAATGGAACCAAAGCTAATCAGATGTCTCCACTAAGCAAAACGATTTACAAGGTCACAAGTTGCATCACAAACATTTAACATTAATATATATAATTACATTGTGAATATACCAATTTTTCATCCAAAATATCCTTTCTAACTATTTAATATGATAATTCAAAAATAAACCAGATTTACTGGTGAAACTAGCTCTGATTTTATACAGTTAAGAACACTAACTGAATTGCTCCAAAGATATCTAGCATAATCAAATACCATCTCCAAGCAAACAATGGAGACAATAACTAACCAGGTATTGCTGGATGTAAATACCCAAAACAACGACGACCAGCTCCCAGCCTTCTCTTTAGATCTAAAAGATTGCTGATTGGATGGACAGCCTACCCAAAAAGACTAGTTTTAGAAAATACACAAAATTATTATGCACATCTAAAATCTTTGAACAGAGACAGGGAACATGAAAATACTTCATAAGCCACAATTTTCTCCAGCAAAGAAGCAGGATCGTCCCATGTAATCTGGTGAAGTTCTAAAGCAGCAGGACTCAGCCAGGTACCAAGTTTCTCCTTTAGATAGGAATCCAAAGCTCGCAAAGATGCAATATTCTCCTCTCTAAAATGTTAACAGAGAACCAATTCAGGAATTTTTTTATCTTCTTTTGAAGATGCTCCAGTAATCGATTAAGGTACAGAATGAAATAAAATATGAAAAAAATAAAATAAACATAGAAAAATATTTTAAAAATAGAACTCTTTGAACACAATGCAAATATTTTTGAAATCTAAGAGAGCACCTACCATACTTCAGCCAAAGTAATAACTGCTTTAATATTATTTTGCAATAGCATCTTTTAAGACTCCATCAAATTAAGAGAAACCAACTAACTACTTCAGTAACACTATGTCATAAAGATGATAACCTTACGCGAGAATAGATAAAATATCAGCTCGAAGACTGGTTAAAACCTTCAACCCTCCGGGATGCATGTTGAGTCGCTCAAAGAGACCTTCATACATTGGCTTAAGTGCATGTCTCAAGTTTCGCTCAATCCGGTAAAATGAACCTAGCGCACCATCCTCTTCATGGCCAGCTGAATGAGCTTCCTCACCTGATACTAGAAACTTCTAACACACTCGATCAATTTCACAAACAAGTTCGAAAATATTCTTTTTTAAAAAAATCACTATAAACAACAAAAATATATACAAAATTCACCTCCAAGATACTGCTTTATCAATTCACGAACGTGTGTTCGATTAAGATCATACTCTTGGGCTAGTACAAGTAATAATCTCCGGCGATTCTCATAAGAAAGGCTAAAATAACCCTACATCGCAGATTCATTGTAAATACTACACAATAACATGTATACACCTTTAAAATTAATCATTAATATTATTAGTTACAACTTCAATTTTACCTCTGAAAAATCGTTAAGCACGGTGTCTATAACTTCAGTTTTATTCATTGATATTGCTGAGTGCATTGAATGTCGCACGTGCTCAAATTCTCTGTAATATAATAATCCAAAACAATGAAAAAAAATTAACATTCAATAAAAAAAACTATAAATTACAGAATAAAATATCAGACCTCTGAGGTTTGTTTCCACTGTCTGAAGCGGGTTGCATGGCACGTGCTCCAGATTGTGTCTGCGTAATCCAAATAATTGATTATTTTCAATTAGAAAAAGAAATGGACAAATTCGGAACTTACTGGAATAGGAGAGAGAGCGAGTTTGGTTGAATTGTTAGGTCTCATTCTGGCTCGCAACAGGACCGCTAAGCTTCTCTTGTTCATTTATCTTATTGGAATGTTAGTTAATTATGCTTCAAAATGAAGAAGAAAACTGGGAGTTGGTCTCTCAATTTCTCTGCTGATGCATCGCATTTGCTGGTCTCATTCTGTTTGTGATCCTCGATACTCGCGTATCAAAACAAACCGTTTAGTAACCGAATGACTCAGCTAGGCCCATCTCATGAGGCCCATTATGATAGATTGGGCTGCCAAATTAAGACATTTATTTCATTGAGTTGTGAACTTTTCAGTTCGTCAGAGGGAAAGACATTTTACAGAGTTGACAACTATTCGGTCCATTTGTTTCATGGTGGAGAGACTTGAAGAACAAACTGGATGCCAAAGGCTTTCAAGGTAGATGGAGAAGATATGTAAGTATGTCCCATTATATTCAACTGCAATTTGATTTAACTGGAAATGCTGCCCGATATTGTAATTTAAAATTTTCCTTGTATATCTCGATGTACATTCGAGATGTGTGCAACATAATAAAAATTTTCGATGACTTGAAGTAACATTCAAGATGTAACATACACTAAAACTGTGTCGTTTTGAATATGCACTTTTAGCAGACATTGCCAGCTTGTGTGCGCTGTTTAGATTCGGTTAAGAAATATGGGCGTAACTTCATCAAGACAAAATGCTCATGTGTGAGAATGCTCGTTCAAATTGTAAAACAAAATGTGAAAACAAGTAACGTTACGACATTGATGAATCACACAACAGCTTGTTCCACGTGCTTCCCTTTTCTTCTTTTTATTATCATTACTTTTTTTTTTCAATTATATATAAAGTTTGAATACTGAATTAGATAAAATTATTAGTCGAAATGATATTGAAATTATTTTAATTCTATTGTGAAGTCACAAAGCAATACACGATGAGAGAGTAACTTAAACATGTTGAATAAGTTTCTATTGTTGATTCTTTTTTAATTCATCGTACTTGTTTTTTTTTTTTTAGATAAAAATTCATTTATATATAAAAAACATGATAGGAATATAATTACATGGAAGCTCGAATATAAACTTAGGATATATAAAATAATATATATATATATATATATATATATATATATATATATATATTTTGGAAACGTTGGAAACCCCGCCACCAAACCATCCATTCTGGGCCGCGGCGCAGGTAAAACCACCGGCTGTCCCAGACTCTTACAAGAAGTGCACCCCCTAGATTCGAACCCAGAACCTCAAGGTGAGATCCTGAACCCTACACCACCAAGCCACACTCATTGGGGACATATAAAACAATATATGCATTATGTGCTTCTCGTAACCAATAAAAATACCTCTGCACACCGAGAGATTCTTTGATGCAACAGTGGTATGGGTGACGTGGTACCACAAGCGAATTAAAAAATGACATGTAGAGTTTTTTCACATATTTTTTAGTTGTTTTTTTAATTTTTAGCACGCGTGGCAGTGGATGATTGGCTTGTTGTATGGATGACGTGGTACCACTGTTGCATAGAAGATTTTCTCCTGCACACCTAAAAATTACTTAGGAACATGAGGAATTACGGAACTGACATTGTCTCCCTACCTGGCTGCCTCAGGTCCTCAGCCTCATTGCAAAGTCGGTGATCATATATCCCAATTTAGAAGTGAAACAACATAATACACATATTATACATACAACTTTTACAACCACACACAATTAATCTAATACAAAATAATTGATAGATATACGAGAGATCTCCCAAGAGGTACAAAAAAACTCAAAATTTCACTATCAGATCTACTCATTTAGATCGTACCAAATTTTTTATACACTGACGAAAAGATAATTCTTCCTACAAAAAACAGAAAACATAAACTAATACAAATCTTGGACATATACCGCTACATATAGTAGATCCACAAATCAACAGATTTGGGAAATAAAAATCACACCAAAAAAAAACAAAAAACAAAAACGGAAAAAATTATAGTGAACCACCAACAGCCACAAAGAAGGGATAGGGAAGAGAAATAATAAAAAAAAAAAAAGGAAACAAAGGAAAAGGGGAAAGTGAAAAATAGAAGAAAATGGAGAAGAAATGTGTGGGGGAAGAAAGAGGGATGTCCCCTGCCGCCACCCAAGAGGGTAGGTGGCAGCAGGGACGGGTTTTGGGTTTACGGTTTCTTTTTATCTTTTGAGTTGCAGAGAGAATTCGAATTACAGTCAGACCCAACTTATTATAAGTAGTATTCATCATATTTGTTAACATATATGAATAGTTATTTTTATTTATTTTTAAGATAATGGATCAACAAAGTCTCTGACGGTAAATTAAATAAAGTGGTTTAAAAATCACTAGAATAGGCTTTTGAGTACAATAATAATAGTTAGTTATTCTTAAATATTATGTCGGAATATTCAAATAATCTTAGATTTCAAATATATTGAAATAAATACAAGAAATGGAATTTTTTCCTAATCAAGCATATTTTCTCTTATTTATTTTACATATAAAGATAAAGATTAAAAGAAAATTCCAATGTAAAATATATTAATTGTTATTAGATTAGTTGTTCAATAAATTTTAGAAATGTCTTTTTTGAATCGCCAAGCAAAGAGCCAAAGATGCCTTTAACAGTTTAGTTTTAGTCAAATCGCACTCAACTCAGCTCCCTTAACAATAAACCGCCATCAACAGATTTACTCAAACACCGAAACCTTGCCGAACTTCCACTATACCCAAACTCGAATTCAAAAAAAAATAATAATAATCAAATAAAAAAACACGCGAATCATTATCTTGAATCAGATCTCAAATTCAAAACACAAAGTAAATGTCTTCAAATCATCTCCTTATTGAATCCGACAAAGAGCATGACACGTCGGATCGGTCCAGCGCCAGCAATTTCTTATCGGCTTCTCTTTCCACGCCGAATAGCCGCCAGAGCTCGCCGCGGATGGAGCCGAGCTGGTCCTTAAAGAAAATGAAAAGGAAAGTAGAGAAGGCTTGGTATCAAAGAAAGAGAGTGAAAAGTTTAGTGGGTGTGATTGGTTTGATTTGTTTGTATTTCTTTGTTAATTGGTTTCTACTTGTAAGTTTGCAAGATGATGGCAAAAAGCACGAGTCTTTTGTGAATTCTTCATCGGTTTCAGCTTCAGTTTCAGTTAAGGTATGCCCCATTATTTTGCATTAATTATAAGCTTTTGATTGAAGATTTGATTGTAATTGCCGTGCTGTTGCTTTATTTTAAAAGTGCAACAGCTCAAGTGTTTGATAAATAGCCAAATTTTATATAGAACAAAGAATGGGGATGAGTTTAGGAGCTTGTTATGATGTTTGCAGAAAGAATTGAAAAAGTTTAGTAAAGGGAAGAGGTCACAGTTTGGTGTTTATGGGAGAATGTTGGCTTTGGCTGCCCATGCGTTGGCAGAGGTACTTGATTTCAATTGTTATGTCTTAGATTTATGTTTTTATTCAATGAACAACTGCTTCTCGTCATTTGGTGATGGATGTTCTGACTGGCATGTAGGGACAGAATAAACGTGAGCCAAAAGATTTGTGGCAAGAGCCAGTGGTTCCTGCTTCTGCTTGGAGACCTTGTGCTGATCAACGTAACTGGGAACCTAGTGGTGAGCATTTCTGTGTGTGTCTGTGAACGATTGGACATGTGTAGTTATGTGAAAACATAATTTATGTATCCTGGAAAAGAAATAAGAAAATGGATTTTATAGGTGAATTAATAGCAGCTGCTGATTCCTGCACTTCAATTTCTGTTATTAATAGGGGGGAATAACGGATACATTTTGGTCACGGCAAATGGTGGAATGAACCAGCAGCGAGTGGCTGTAAGTATTTCCTGTTATGCAAATTTCATCTTTTATTAATCTCTTTTATGTGTCATAAAAACATGATTTTTTGTTGATTTCATACAAAAGCTTTACTTCTGAAGTGGTGACACTCTTTATTCACGTCATTTTCAATTTGCCTAAAACCATGATCTTACTTTAAACAGATATGCAATGCTGTTGTCCTAGCACGATTGCTTAATGCAACTCTTGTTGTACCCAAATTTATGTACAGTAGTGTCTGGAGAGATGTGAGGTAACATATCCATTCCTTTCCTTCCTTTACTTGTTCCTTAATTACCACTTTATTGTTTGCATTTTCTTTTTTTCCCAACTGGGTAATTTTAAAAAAGAATTAAAAATTTGGAATTGCTGCATCTAATTTCTGTGTGAAGAATATAAGTAGGTTTCTTACATTAATCATTCTGCTTTATAGTTTGCTCCATTCATAAAATTTTAAGCCCTCCCCTGCTTCAAATAGATTTTTTCCCCTGAAACTATTTTGTGCTATTCTGCTGTTCTGGGGTTGGTATTAAGGGCATACTACTGAAGTGGCATCGTCTATCATTAGAGTATGGATATTTCATGTGTGACTTGGTTGTGAGATTGCTATTGTAATTTTATTACTGTAGTAGGCTTGCACACTAAATGAGTAGGATTTAGTACAAATAAAGTGGTCTTGTTTCAGGCAGCATATATGTATCTGTATTTAAATCACATTTAGCAACTGAATTTGAGGGGCATTTGAAATGACTATTTTTTTTTTTCAAATTCCAAGTATTTGCTCTAGAAGGAGAGTAAGAAAGTAATGATATTATTTTTTATAATTTCATAGTCAATTCAGCGATCTCTATCAGGAGGAGCATTTTATCAACTACCTGACTCCTGATATTCGGATAGTGAAGGAACTTCCAAATGAGCTGCAGTCATTAGATTTGGAGGCAATTGGTAGTGATGTGAGTTCCTCACTCAAAATTTGTACAATCCTTGATTGATGCAATAGAAGCATGTGTTTATGTATAGAGATGTTCATATGCTGTTTCAGGTGACAGATGTTGACATCCCAAAAGAGTCCAAGCCAAGTTTTTATTTGAAAAACATTCTCCCTATTCTACTTCGAAATAGGGTTGTCCATCTTCTTGGATTTGGGAATCGGCTGGCCTTTGACCCAATACCTTTCCAGTTGCAGGTGAACTTGTATGCTTTGCTATTCTTGTCAAATGCACGTTCTATAGATTGTAAGCATTATTTATTGGTTTGTCATCATAACTTGGTCTTTTGTAGTGTTATGCCCTTCCTATTTCTTACTTTGCTCTATCTGATTGGGGACTTCATCTAGAGACTTCGATGTAGATGCAACTTTCACGCACTACAATTTTCTCCTAAAATACAAGAAACTGGTGCTCTGCTTCTTCGAAGGTTGCGTAAACATGAAGGTCACCCTGGGCTGTTGGATCGTTACCTTGTTGGTCCATATGCGGAATCAATCACGAAAGAAAAAAGGGTCCGGTCTGCGAGATCATATAGATATTTAGCTCTACATCTGAGGTTTGAAATTGACATGGTAGCTCATTCTCTGTGTGAATTTGGTGGAGGAGAAGAAGAGAGACAAGAATTGGAAGCATATCGTGAAATCCATTTCCCTGCATTGACTCTTCTAAAGAAGACAACAAAGTATGCATCTTCTCATTTTCACTGAGTAGCTATTTCAGTTTATCTCGGCCATTATTATAAAGGTCCATGTGAGGACATATTTTTTTGTTCCTTGTATTTTCAAAATGAAAATATCTGCTTTTGCAACTACTTTGATTGTCATCCAATGAAATTATTCAACTTGTTGCAGGCTACCTTCTCCAACTGAGCTCAGATCTGAGGGCCTCTGTCCATTGACACCTGAAGAATCAGTACTGATGCTTGCCGCTCTTGGTTTCAACCGTAAGACACACGTATTTGTGGCAGGGGCACAGATATATGGAGGGATGCGAAGATTGGCTGCTTTGAATAGCTTATATCCTTATTTAGTTACTAAAGAGAACTTGCTTTCGGCCACTGAACTCGAACCATTTAAGAATTTTTCATCTCAGGTAAGATATGAGGAACCAATTATGTTCATTATTTAGGTTTATGATTGTTATAGAAGTAATTTAAGACACTCATGTGGTCAAACCAGCTCCTATGCAGCAATAAATTATTTCATGAATCTCGAGTTCTTTTCAATTATCAGTATCACAGTACTCTGTTCCAGTATGTAATCTATAATAAGATTTGTCTTATACAGCTAGCGGCACTAGATTTCATTGGCTGCACTGCCGCCGATGCATTTTCCATGACAGACTCAGGGAGTCAGTTGTCATCATTGGTATCTGGTTATCGAATATACTATGGTGGAGGGAAGATGCCAACTATACGGCCAAACAAGCGACGACTAGCAGCAATATTCGTGAAGAATTCTACTATAGAATGGAAAGTCTTTGAACAGAGAGTTAGGAAGGCAGTTAGACAAACTAAACACATCCAGTCTAGGCCTAAAGCAAGGAGCGTGTATCGGTATCCACGGTGTAAAGAGTGTATGTGTACTACAGATTAATCTTTTAGCTTACACAGGCATATTATTGCCAATATCGACATGTATTTTATTCATTGATTTTATTGTTGCTTTTCATTAGTTTTGAATCAATATCTGGGACAATTCAATATGCTATTACGAGTATAGAAAAGATTCAAAGCTTGTTTCTTTTTGAAGCTCTCTTATATCATTTTATTAAAACTAATTGTATTGACCTTTACATTAGAATATCGAAACTGGTTTAACTGATAATGTTATTCTTACAAAATGCTTCAAACTTCCTGTTAAAACAATCTCACCGAAAGCCGAAGTCGCCAATTGCTTCGGTCTCATTGAATGGTGTCCCCAACCCCAAATCTCGAGTTCCCTGTGGCACTACAGTGAACCAAGGGGGATACAAGGTCACTGTTGTCCCATTTGGAGATAGAACTGAGCTTAAGTGTGTGTCAGTTTTGATTCGAACATTCTTGAGGGATCTTGTTACGGCTGAAACTGTCACCGAAAGGCAGGTTCAGGTTCGTTGGATGGCTAAGCGATTGATTGCATTATATCCCGGAAGCTGTATTGATCGAAACTGGGTCAGTTTCAGGCAAAGAGCACAAGAGACTGATGTAGTCTTCAAATTCTATTTCAGAATCATGTATTCAGATAATAGAAGCCATAGATATCAACAAATGCAAATGCAAATGAAAAATTGTGAACCAAGGCTACTGAATCATAAGATAATTAACTCTCTACCTGTTAAGCTCAAATCTACTTCTATAATTAATACTACTAGGAGGGGTTCCCCTTCTATTAAAATCAAATATATGTCTCGCCCTTCTGCAAAACAAGCAATCATAAAAATCAAGAAGATCAGAAGAGCTGCATAGCGATTAGCGTGATGAAGCTGATATGTTGACCTTATTTGCCATGTTTTACAGAGAAATAAATGATGTGGGGTTTGGAAAGTCAGTTCCATTACTAGTACTGAAGGTATTTACGGACCCGTCGTTGAGAAAACATGTGCTTAACCTCACCGTTAAATGTGAATAAAGCTGTTATTGTATATTATGAGTTGTTTAGGGAAAAATTAGCCCCACTTAAAATTCACCGTCACTTCTTTTTAATTCTTACACGTAGTCAATATTGAGTTGAGACATCTGTGTCCACTCACGATAACTACCTTGTGAGTTCGTTAATTTCAAGGGATTCGACTATTGAATCAACTTTTAGGTTTTATTTAACCTAAGATTTATCTTTTAATTGTTAATCCATAAGGTCGGTTTAAGTATTTTTGGGTTTTAGATGAAAATATTTAATAACGAATCATATTATTTGTTTGGAAAATAAGAAAGATCAAGATAAATATTTACTAAAATGTAATAATTTCAATAATTAACTAATCAATTAGAGAAATTTTGTTATTTTTTTCACATAAAAATTAATAATAACTTTATAATACACTTAAATATATAAACATAAATTTTTATGAAATTTTGTATTTGAGGTGAGACTCTAGACGACTATCTAAATTGACAAAGAGTTAGAGCCAATCCAACTCAACAATTGGAATCTAATTTACTTTTAAAAGCCTTCAGCGAGCTTGCAAAATTAAATCATGACGCCATTTGAAAATTCGATCAGTCAGTTTTTCCAGCTTGTTTGCTGCTTGATCACTTGCATACTGTCTCTGAATGCAAATTCTAGCGTACAAATGTACAAATCAATTTCCTCTCAGAATCTTTTTTGGTTTACTTGATTACCATTCTGGCACAGTAACCACAAGCTTGCTAATAAGGCTGTGTGAGCAGCATTGTGTCACCGTGTCAGTTCATTGTAAAAGAATCGATGACCAAAAACAAATAACTTGGAAGAGCTCCGCAATTCAAATAAAACACTGGAATCTGAAATTTCTGGGTTTATAATTTGAATGTCAAAGGACTACATGATGAGAGAACGAACTCCTAAATCTAGAATAGGTACATATTGTCTCAAAATAAACGCATTACTAACAGAGCCCAGTCTGACAAGAGCACAACATAGCATACCGCACTATACAACTTACACAACAGCATTCTACAAGCTGAGAGTGGAAGCCGCCTCACCCATGCATCATAATGCCCCTAAAATGTACTCATCTCTTCCGCCGCTTGGGCTCCACCTGACGAGAAAGATCATAAGGTCTCATTCATCAATTTTCTAAATATGCAAGACAATAAAATATCAGAAAGCCTGAATAAACAGAAGCACCATCCTCTACTGAAAGAATGCTTGGGCAATTAGCTTTCCCGTCTATATAAATTGACATTATGCCATTTGAATCGCTTCTCATCTTCATCATGTAATCAAGCAAATACTCACTCACTCATAGTCATAGAGACTTAAAAAGGATCTTGTTATCATAAATGCATTAGCCAACAGAACAATTTAAGAGTGAAACTGTGCAAACATTCAGATACAACTCATTGCCTTTAACTCAGGGCGTACACAGGGTCTCAAATATTTACACCAAAAGTCAGGTAACTAAGTATTACATGCCAGATGTTCCGTTACATCTTCCAATATAAAGGTTGATGACGTCCAAATCAATTTAAAATTTTTGAACATTAGAAACAGGAAATCACCAGACATCTGAAGAAACAAATATATAGATAATAAATATTGTCACCAATGTACAGATACTATTAATATTAAAGATTTAATGTCAAATTAACTATTGGATTTCTGTTTTATTCCCGTAATCGGAAAAGAACAGTTCTACTAATGAGAAAAGGCAAAATATAACAGGGTACATAATGCTAAGTACTCATCAAACTTCAATGAAGCACAAAAGAAACAGCTACTTCCAATATCAACAAACATTATACATTACTTATTTACAAAATATTATACCAAGGAAAAAGTCAACTACAGGGAGATATGGGTGAACATTAAAATGAGAACCATATTTAAAATAGCTCCTAAATGTCCGTTTCTTTCTCCTTCAAACATTTTCAGCTACAGGAAACCACTAGTGTCTATGGACTACTAAATTGAAGGTAACCATCTCCCACCCTATAAACCCACATTCCATGGAGTGGGTAGGATTTGATATCAGATCTTCAAATGCTTTCCAGTTTCCACATATAGGGCAGAGACAAGTATCACAATATCTTGCATCTTGAAACACATTGTAAACTGCTAATGTCCAAAGCATTTCAGGTACAGTGAAGAATTTAATTAGTGTGGTAAAGAACTTTAGACTGGCATCAATAGTGGACAGTGGACACTCTAAGCAGCTAACAATTTCATCTGCTGGTATTACCTTAAGACATTTTCCTTGGTTTCAGATTACTAGAAAAGTGAGCATTTCCATTACAAGATAGACCGGAATTTTTTTAATTTCCATTTGGTAAGAGAGTTAGGGGTTAACAAAAAGACATTCTATATCTAGAGAACCAGCCTCCATTTTTAACATTTCTAGATGTCACCGTACATTATTTTTCTCAACTTTCAATCTGACACCCAGATAACATCTCGGAAAATAGACTTTGCCGAGCAGGGATAACTACCTAACTTGAGAAAACAAAGACAACTGCCAGCAACTAGTCTCACCTTGACATCAGCTGCTGGTGATGATGAAAATCCATTCTGGGTTCTTTTGATTTCATCATCAGACGAACATTCAGTACAAACAAAATGTTCGAGCTTTTTTGCTTCTTCAATAGTCATGCCCACACAAGCAGGATGATACCTACGATCAGAACGACATACAAACAGTATGAATCATAGACTATATAAGTAGATTAGCAGCAATGGACCAGCATATAGTACAATTTAATGCATTTTTTGCTGGCTGGTTGTTATACAGCAAAAAATCCACAAGTTTTAATCACACCACCCGAGGGAAAAACAGGAATTTCACTACACATATCCAAATGGTCAAAGTAGAAAAGTAGAAAATAACATTACCAGTCCTTGCATCCCTCACATTGTACCATGAGATCATCCGGGTTATAAGGCATCTCACATTTGCAGTACCTTCAAAACAAATTAACAAAACAGCAAAAATCCTCAGGGGCTGAAACTTAACTAAAAATTCCACAAAAACAATAACAAAGCAAAAAAACTCACACAGCAACTCGGTCTGGTGTAAACCCCCCTGTGGCAGCCTTATATTCAAATCTACAATAGTAATCTTCAGCACCAACATTCTCTAATTTAGTGTAGTTCTTAAAAGAGTGCACAATACACTTCCCCTCAATTGTGTGAGCACTCTGCACATCGTAGTGGTCTGATAAAAAGAGCTCCTTTGCACCATGGAATTGCCTCCTTCCTCCAAGTGACTCCTCTGGGCGGTAATACCACCGGACACGAACTTTAACATTGTTTCGAGCATCTGACTCAATCTTCTCTACTCGAGCCACATAAGGGGGCTTACCGGTATCAGATGGTCGCATCAGCACACAATCCCCAACTGCAAAACCCATTAAAAAAAAACTCAGCTCATTAACAATCATAACCACATTTCTCAACATATAATTGTATCTACGCATGACAAGGACCAGGTGCAGAAACACCTTGAATTCACTCAACCATCAAAAACATACATTTATTAACTTAAAACATACACATAAGCAAACAGATAAAACGAACCCCGACTGTCAAACCATCGAAACAAAACTTCCTATCCCAAATATAAACATACAAACGCACCAACAAAGAAATACCAATTTGCAAAACTACCCAAAAAGAAACAAATCTTTACTATCAAAATCACATTTTTAAACACAATAATCATAGAAAAAACAAGCAAATTTATAAATGCTCGGGTGACTGTTAAAAGACTGATTGAAGAATACGTACCTCTAACAACCTTGTTGGTGCCTCTGATAGTATAAGATTCAAGGTCTCTTTTGCCAGTTTTGGTCTTGGTTGGGATTCCCGGTCTAGTTTTTGCCATTAAATTTAGGGTTTTTTTTATAGTTAAAATAACAAAAAGAAAAGACCTTTTTTTTCCCTGGAGAGATTTATGAAGATGGGAAACTATCAATTTACTGGTGTTAATGGCTAAAACCCTAGAATTTGAGCATGAACAGAAACCCTGAATCCTCGTTGACAAAGATGGAGGAGAGAGAAGAGAAGGGAGTGTCACTATAGAGCTGAATTTACAGTGTACCTTCATGTGTGAGCCTTGAAGTTAATTAAATTTTAATTTTGCTAATTATTTTAATTAATGAACTGAAATATATCTATTTATACTTTTTTTATTGGCAATTTTCTTTGATATTAGGAGCATGCTGATATTGGCGTTTCCTTTGTCCAACGCGAACCATATAGTGCCACCTGGGTTTTTACTATCGCTAGATTTACCCTTAATCCATATCCACTGTTAGCTTCCATCCAAATATCTTAAAATTCACATTAATATCAATTGCGAATTCTAATACAATCTTTCTTGACGAACTTAAAAAGTCAATTAATTTGTAAACAGAGTTTGAAATTGAGAATATTTCGAGAACCATACTTTTACCAATCTAATTTGATGGTGAAATCGACCAAGAATTGATAGGTGCTACCGCTTTGTTACATGATACCACAACTATATACTCAGGCCATGTGACTTTTATTTTATGTGTATCATTCATGGCAATTAAAAGCCCTTACGACATACTTGAAAAAAAATAATCATGTTTCAAGTGGTTGAAGGCAAAGCTTGTCAAGAGAGACTCTGAAAGCCACAAATCATTTACCCTACAGCACATTGACAAATATACAGAATCTATGACGTGTCATGTTGAATGGGAAACACCAGAATTCAACTACAAAATTACTACTCGAGGCACAAAAAATGCATTTAAAGGGGAATCCGGAAATCCATTTGCATATTTTAATAAGATTAAGCACAAATTATTCTGGTTCTTCATTTTTTGTTTCCATTTGAGGATGATAAAAGATTCCTATTCTCATTCAAGACTAAAGGAGTACAGAAAAAATTATTGATAGCGTGCTTCAACGATTGATTGGAGTGTGCATTCGATCAACAATCTTGTTCACAGCATCTCGAGACATCACCAGTGTGTCATGCTGCAGGATGCTGTAGAGACATTCAAACCCTGCAATGCAAAAGCAAGATATGGAAAAGCTTAAGATATGGGAAGAAAGTCCAGTTGCCATAATAATTAATCTAGGCATCTAGGAGAACTTTCAATCAAAACCGCAGATCCAGTTAAGGACACTCAAATTTCAATGCATGATGAGATTTAGGATTAAATAGCCTTGGGAGTTATCAATATTTTGAATATAAAGTCCAATAGAGAAATACATTCAGAAACTTCAAATGCTGATGCTTAACGATTTTTTATGATTCAAATACTCTATAAAGACAATATCCCAGAAGTATTGATAATTAAGAAAGGTTAAGTAGTGGATCTTACAATTGAGGGCAGTACATTGACATAATGTAGATTTTGAGTAGCAAGCTTCAGCTTTTCATTTATGGAGCCACCATCACATAGCAAAACTTTCTTCACATTTTGCATTTGATTGTGATAGTTAACAATGAACTTGGTTTTATGCAAGGGGACCTCCAAATCCTCAAAAATCATGAGCTGTTCATTTACGCAATATTTCCGAGTTAGATAGATTACCCGAATCATGTACTTGGAAGCAATATATGTAGAGAATATCGATAGCAGCAGCCAAGAAAGGCGGCCTCACACAACACCCAAAATCACAGAGATAACATACAATTGTGACTTGAGAAAACCACATTATATACACTGATGGTAAAAGGTTTATTTAAACCAACTGTGCTCTACATAAAAAAACCAACAATGATTATGGATGATGATTAAAATAGTCTCAACATAATTTCCCACATAGGAAACAGAACATAAAACATATGCATAATGCATGTATACAAGATGAGAACATAACAAGCTCCACTATGGTAATACTTTAAACAATGTCAAACTCAGATTCCCAAATGGTTATTAAAGAAAATAAAGTTATCCACAGGCAACCCACTTGTCGTGAGAGCATACTATTTAAGTAAACAAGGAATAATAAAGTGCAGATTACGAGAGAAAAGAAATAAATGGAACACTATGGAGTATACATAGTTTGGGTATTTGGGTTAGGGTGCATCAGTAGTGTTTCACAAAAGGGAAGGAAATCATTTCAACATTGCATGTGGCACTACTCAAATGAAACCTGTTCTTCACTCTTTAATCTAAAAGAGACTTAGATCCATAAGAAAACTGCACAACAATACTGCCGATATGGGTTTAACAGCTGACTTACATGATTTTGAAAACACCTATTTCAGACACATTTATGACAACTCTTAAGTACCCATGATCTCTTAAGGGCAATTTAAAATTCTACTTACTAGTGACTCATATCTATCGGTAAAATAGTACCATAGAAATATATAGGTTAGATACCAGGTCATAAAAAGAACTATTTAAAAGAAATCAAATCTATGTTGATAATAATAAAATATTATTGCCCTTCAGATTCCCAAAATACCCGGTCTTGATAATATTTAACTCACAACCTCCATGCACCACCAATCATTGTTTTCATGTGTGTGTGTGTGTGTGTGAGAGAGAGAGAGAGAGAGAGAGATACAGAGACTTACCTTCCCTTCTGCTGCTCGAGCAGTTAGAGCAATCTTCAGCCCAAGACACCGCACTTTCTTATTCAGCATTATAGCATGACTTCTGGGCTTTGGACCATGCATGGTAGCACCGCCCCTGAACTGTTTGCCCATACACAAATATCATCAGTTTCAGTGTTCCCATTGAACATCCAAAGACATTAGAAATGGAAATTTCAAAATGAACTAAACAGATTAATTAGGCATAGTAAAGAATTACCTGGGGACAACGCAATGTTCCATGCCTAGCTCGATACCCTTTTGTCTCCACGGCTTTCTCCCAGTTCTACTAACCTCACTGATAGTTTTTGTTGAATGTGTTCCCTGTTGACCAATCAATCAGCATATACTGATGTCTATTTCAGCTACATAAACTCCCCATAACTTACATTTGCATATAACTAGTTAACTACATGCTATATTAAAGTTCATGGATATTACGAGAAGCAAGAACCTCTTAAACACATAATAAATTATGCAAGTAAAAAAACAAATCAAATTTGAACAGTTAACTAGCTTACATGACATAATCTGAAGTTCAGCTATCAATAAGAATAGACTGCAATTTTATTTTCAAACTTTCCCACCCATTAAAAAACGGTTCAGGTATTTCAACATAATGATTATGTGGTACCTGTTGTCGTTTTTCAAGCTGCCATCTTACAACACGATGGAAATGTCCTTCCTAATAGGTACATCAAAAACATCACCAGCCAAGACCATCAAGCCCTTGTCCTCATTAAGGAAATTTGTCACTGGTATTACCAGATCCTGATGAAGTCCTGCATGCATCCCATGAAACTTATGCAGAACACCAACTTATTTCACTCTTTCAAAGTTTACTGCACCATTAACTATAAAAAATAAAAATAAAAAGATTTTAAAAAAAAAAAGGAAAGAAAAAAGCAAGAACAGCTATAAATCAATGAAGGAAGTTTCAACCCTTCTCCATACCTATAGTACGGTCTGGTGTTAGAAAAGTCTTCTTCGACAATAAATCAGAAGGAAAAGCACCTTCACTCGAGTCAGGTGTTAGAATAGTAGTTGAAAGCTTTCGACAAGCGAGGAAAGACAAACCGCCCTACAGTGAATAACAGCACAGATGGGTTTAATAAAAGAATCACTATCAAAAGACCCGAAGATAAAGAAAACTTGAAAGACTAGCTAAACACACCCACAACCACAAAGAGACTCGACAAATGCAATATATTACCATAATTACTAGCAGCTCATAAGTAGAATGAAACTAATAATTAATACAAAAGTATAAAAATCGATATTTACAAAATGAGAGAAAATAATAACAATAAAAAATTTACCTTCAATTGGAATAAGTTATCCCCAGAAGCAGCTCTATAAAGATCTGCAAGTGTACAAAATTGAATGAATTAGTAATTAATAAATGAACCCCTTAAATGGTTGATTGATTAGTTAAGCTTGGAGACTCATGACGACCAAACGCAGAAAATGATCCAAAATGACAGAAAAGCCTTCTAGAAACAGACAGCGCCATATACACTTTGAAGTACTTATTATTGCTAATTGAATGGTTGAAACCTTGCCGTCGGATGATGGCGGAGAATAGAAAGCCGTCGGATGCTCCCGCCGGAAATATGGGTTTCAGTGGAGGCAATTAAAAACCCCCGATTCGTTTTCTTCTGTGGGCACTTTGGGGTTTAAGAGTTTAATAGATTGGGCCCAATGTAATATAGAGCCCAATTAAATGACACAAAATGGGCAGCCATTGAGGGTTTGCTAGCCTATGACAACGGCCCTTATGGTTACTAATGTGAGCAGGACATGTCGTACAAACACATACGACATATCGTTTCTGTAATAGCTTGGAAATAATTCATTCATTTTTGGGGAAGTATCATTGTTCCAATTGTTAGGTTCAATCTCGATAAACCAACACCAAGATCCTCAACCTTTCCTACCAAGAATCACACAAGAATATGTGGTTATATGTGCTAAATCTAATAGGAATAAATATGTAATTTTATATTATTATATTAATTAATAAATTTGGTAGTTTATTTATAAGTATTGTTTATAACTAATTTTGACTACTTGTAATATAAAGTCCTTATAATGATGATTAAATGAATTAAATTAAGTTTAATTTATGCGATCTCGTCATTATTAAACATTCCTGATCTTATGATTATCAACAATATGACATTAATAAATTCAATTTAGATCAGCATATGTTATGTTTGCTTCATTGGCGAAGGAGTGTAGCTGATCTCATAAGCTAATAGTGAATGCGTTCACTTACTCTAACGTATGGATGTTTGTTGGAGAACCAATACATCAAACAAACCCGCTTGAGAACCTATATGGAGTGTTCTCCACATGTATATGAGACTTCTTTTAGTTACAAAAGTATGATTGATCTTTAAACTTGAGGTCTCCATAGTACCTTATATGTGGATAATATAATCTGACATTACACATCTGTAGTCCATAGCGAGATTGCGCATAGGGTCTTAATTGGGCAATATGAAAAGCATATGAAGGTTGTGAGGGATCAATCAATGATTCGCCACTCTGAATAATATGGAGTCGATATCCCAGAAGGCGCAATTTGACATAAATAATAATATAAGTCAATGGTCATAGCGAGTTCTGAAAAGAGTTTCAGAAACTCTAAATATATTTATACTATCAACTTGTGTCAAAGTTCTAATAGTCATGATTTAATAGAGTAAATATTTTCCATATTTTAGAATCATTTGCGGGATATGTACGAGACGAAATGATTGAATTATACGGTAATCATTTACGGAATAGATTTTACTAAAGTTAGTAATTTTTTTCCTTAATTGAAGATCATGATGTATTGCTAGATGCCGCTCTTGGTCTATAAAAATAGTTTCTTAGTTGATTTATGGAAATTAGTTTCTTAATTAAAAAGTTAATTGGGGATAAATTAATTAGATTAATTTATATGGACTTATGAAGTCTATAACTATCCTAATTGACAACATAAGAATGAACATGATTAGTCACACACTTTAAAGTATCGAGGAATTAATGATAAATTATGTAGATTTAAGTTTTTAGATTTAAATGTTGAGTTCTTAATCTTTTAGGGAAAAAAATCGTAATTTCATAAAATTATGGATAAAAATGAAATTTTGACAATTTTGGGTTAAAATGCAAATCTGAAAATTAGGGGTTGTTTCGTAATTCCGAAAGTACATGAGATATTTTATAATTTCTAAAAGTATCAGGGTTGAAATGTAATTAAATAAAGTATTTGTATTAAATTATAATTTCATATTTATAATATCCTAATTTGATTAGGATTGAAGAATTTTATTTAATTTATTTAATTAAATAAAGGATAAATAATTGATTTAATTAGTATGAATTATGATTCTTATTTTAATTGATGAAATAGTATCTCTATCTAAACAATCATAATTTGATTGGAAACAAAACAACTCAAATCAAAATCTATAAATACCCTATTCATGCTAGCCATCAACGTGAGAGTAAGAAGAATTTGGGGAGAAATTTTTTTTTGAATTTCTTTAATTAAGGAATTTGCTTTTAATTAATAAAAGTACATTTCTTTATATGTAAAATTCCCTAATCCCCAAAAGTATTTTTTCTTAAGTTAGTGTTGAGTGTGCAAATAAAGTCCCAAAATCTCACGTTGGATAGAAATGAGGAAGATCATGGGCATATAAGGATGGACATATATCTTCATTGGTGTGAGGCCTTATGGGTATAGCCCAAGAGCAAATCCATAAGGGCTTAGGCCCAAAGTGGACAATATCATACCAATGTGGAGGTAAATGGTGTCATAGGTTCCTTACAAGTGGTATCAGAGTCATGCCCTGGAGTTAGCCATGTGGATGAATCCTCAGAATATCGAACAAAAAGACGGTGAGCCCCGATCGTGATCCGTGAATGTGCTCGGTTAGATAGAGGCGGTGTGCTCCGGTCTTCATGGACGTGTCCTAATCCCAACACGGTGAAGAGGAGTTGGCCTAGGCTAGAGTGGACGAACGGATGATCGTTTGAGGGGAGGCTCGGTGGTCCTTTGTTGGAGGGGAGGATTGTTGGGTGTGCAAACAAAGTCCTAAAGTTCCACATTGGTTAGAAATGAGGAAGATCATGAGCATATAATGATGGACATGTATCTTCATTGGTGTGATGTCTTTTGGGTATAGCCCAAGAGCAAATCCATGAGGGCTTAGGCCCAAAGTAGACAATATCATACCAATGTGGAGATAAGTGGTGTCCTAGGTTCCTTACAGTTAGCATTAAAAAAAAGACACATACATCTTAGATTTACAAAATCCTAAAATTATACAAGAGTCGATGATTTATTTAGAACTCCATTAATAATAAAGACTTAAGGTACGATCTTTATATATGATTGTTAATATAAATAATATAATGAAACATGTAAATTTTTTAAATATTGGATTGAAAATTTAAGTATAAAATTTACGAATTTTAAGTTTCCGTCACATATTGTATACTAAATTTCCAACAGAATCAACAACAACATACATGCAATAGAAGACACAAGATTTTACCGTGATTCGGCCAAGTAAACTTAAATTACATTCACGTCGAACTCCGAAAATGGAGCCCACTTCAGTAGAATCAATCTTTGTACAACACTCTTATAATCTCTCTCTCCCTCACACACATGATCCCTGAATTACAAACTGTAGAGTACTTATAGTGCCAGCCTTACACTCGAAATCCAATTACAACCTTTAATATGCAACATGATATCGACGATCGATTTGTTAACCAATTTACAAGTAAAATTACACAAACAAAATCTAATTTTACATAGAGAACTTGAGAGAATCGACATAAGATTTTTAAAGAGCGTCACTAACTTTTAATCCTAAGAACACTGTTGAATTTATATTTTATATGGAGAACAAGTGCTGAGCAACAGTGAAGATTAAGCCACGTGTACAGAACCAATGGCTTTGATCTTCCAGGATTGTACAAGTGAAACGACAAGTCATGTTCTGTTGTGTTGCTCAAACGATAAGTCCCCAACTAAATTGCACTAAAGCTTCACACTTAACACCAATAATAATATATCATCTTCATTTGAAGACAATGAAATTATGATCTTCTTCTTTAGGATGTAATGTTTATTGGAAAATAGGAAATAGACTATGGTCACGTATGGTATTGAATCAACAATGGAACTTAGGGTTTGCCATTTATTTACAAGTCCATTTCTTCACAAGTAGACAACAGATAAGAGTTGGGAACCACTCCTTGGCAATGTGGTTGGTAAGAGATAAAAGAAAAGATCAAGTTTCCAAGTGGGCATAGAGACAAAATTACATCTATAATCAAAAAATGTAAGACAGTTCAGGATTACTTTGGCGCGTGTGGGAAACTATTTTTTTTTCTTGAATTTTTATAAACAAATCTCTCACATTCTCTTGTTCCGAGCCAAAATATTAAAGCTGAGCAAATTAGCTCATGCAGGACTACCATTCCAATTCACCACGCAAGGAACAAGAGAATGTAGTAATTCAACTAAAGTCTGAACTTCTATTAAATAACCTCCAAATGCATATGCGGTATGCATGCATTTACATGATATTTGAGATTACATAATTCACCATCATATATTATCATATATAATAAGATTGAGTTTGTATATATAAATGATACAGTACAATTAACATAAGATCAGCATCTTATCAGCTAATGGCTGTTCAGAGCAGCGGCCCAGGAGACAGATCCATGGGAAAGGGATTACCCATAACAGTACTGTCAATGTAATAGTGAGGTTGGGTAGCATCCATCACCATAAATTGCATATCTTCTGAAGGCTTCCAGTGCCGTTTCCTTTGATTAATGAACCAGTTGTTTATTTGCTTTGAATCCAGACCTGTTGATTCTGCAAGGGCCAACTTCTGTGATTCCTGCTGACATACACCAAGTTTCAATATCATATTAAAAAAGAAAAAGGGAATTAGTAAGCACATACAAAAAAGAACATTCTCAGCGATAATTTGAACACCAGGAGTATTAAAACAATCTTTCATTTGGCTGATGAAAGATTACCATGCCTCGTAAGGGCCAATTCACGGCCACCCCAATGCAACTGCTACTTTGCCTTCCCTTGAGAAGATAAATTAACAGAAGAAACACAAATGATATGTCCGACGCAAAAACTCTTAAGGTGACTCTTTTTAATCCAACAAGAACAAAATCAAGGCACCCCCTTCCACTCTATACAAAAAACTTGGCAAATTGACTATGGTTATGAATATAGCAATCAGGTATCGAAAAATAAATACCGATGGGTAAGGCCATTTGTAATGTTTGCTCCACCAATCCAACAATTGTTGCCTGGCTTCTTTAGGCAACTTCCCTTTCTTTCTTTTCTTCATGAACTCCTGCTTGAGACTACCTAAACATCCACTGTACCTGCGCAGAAGCTGACCTTTCAGCTCTTGGTCTTCTGCTTGCGGATCTATGAAGTCAATATTCACATCAAAATCTTCTTCAGATGAACCATTCCTATCTATAGCCTCGCTGGGAGCTGACAACACATGAACCATTTCGTTCTCCAATTAAGCAATGTTATGGAATATAACTTCAACTACCGTCAAAAAATGCTAGTAATAATATATTATTTTACATCCTCCAACCACAAAGATACAAGAAAGAAAGCAATATGTTTGAATCAAACTTTTGGGCAGATCTATCAAAGCAGCAAGTCTAAATATTCATTTTTGCAGAATTTTATTTTATTTCCTTTATTTTGAAAAATAAATAAATAAATAAAGCATAGCACAACTGGTAATTAAATACCCTTTTGCAATTTTTTATTCGATTACTGTTCCTTTTCGTTTATTGACGCTCCTTTGAAGTATATGCTACAAAGATGATAAATATAGTAAATCTGTAAAACATATTTCATCAAACACAACTACAACAATCTAGCTATAACCTACAGGGAAAAAAACATTTATATACCAAGAAAATGTACAATTCACAAGTATGGCCAACATTGATAAATTAAGAGTGTATATCAATACAAACAGTTTTGAGCAACAATATATATCCGAGTTCTGTGAACATAACGCACATATATAAATATAGTGTAGGTTACAACTCATAACCATCCTTCATTGCAAATTTAACCAAAATTTAATTAAATCTTCAATTTACTTATGAGTTTAACAATACACGAGGCAATTTTCCTTGCGAAAACATGTATAGGAGGATAACATAAGAGAACCATTTTACATACCAATAACTCTATGAAACTAATCAAAATTGCTGTGGACGGTGTCTAGGGTCAAGGTTAAGAAGTTCTATTGTCTAGAAGGGCTCTAAATCCTTCATCAATGATGTTAACCCTAAATTAATGTCGTAAAACTATTTTTCTTTTATTATCATTTTTCCCTTCTCAAATAAGAACTTTTTTTAAATCCATGACCACACTTTCCTCCAAGCCCAACAAAGTAGTTTAAATTAATATCACCTTAATCACAGTATTCCACTTTTGAAATATATATATATATTTCAAAAAACTGGATTCTTTAACACACACAAGGACTCAAGCATAATGATTGTGACAAGGACTCAAGCATAATGATTGTGACATTCATTGTAAGCTTCTCTTTGAACATATATTAATTTAGGACTGTTTGTATTTTGACAAATCATTTTTTAATGATCCTGGAGCACCTGAAACTTTTACCCTAATGAGACATAAAAATCAATAAAGCAGAACCATGCATCTCGCTCATGACATTACGCTTCGAAGAAAAAATTCAATGCTTGCTAGGTTTCTAACAGAAGCCATTAAATATTCAGAAATAATATATCTGATCTCTTTGGACTTTCTAACGATTGCATTAAAGGGTAATAAGTTATAATCAAACAGAAGATTAGTGGTAGCAGAAATTGAATAACATTGATGACTAATGTTACCCAAGTCAAACTCTTACAATAATTTGATTTTGGTGTTACCTAATTCTCATGTCTTTAATTTAAACTGTATAATAATCCAAGTTTGTACTTGCATGCTGCTAAACTAATTAAAGAGCTTGACACTCAAGTTCAAAGATGTCCAAATTTCAAGTGATCACCAGATCTTTCAAATGATAAGCATAATATCTAGTACAATTTTAAAAGTTACTCATATAATTGTTCTAGCCCTTGGAAAATGTTTCCTTATAAAAAGCATCACTATCTTCAAGAGAATGAAATAAATGAACAAAGCCAATTTTTAATTTCAAAGTTAACATTAAATAGGGCTAATAATGCAAACCATTTTCGTCAACTCACAAAAAAAAAGGTAGAAATTATTTGTCAATATATACCAATTCAGAAAGAAAAAATCACAAGAAACTAATGAGAGGTAGCCCTTCAAAGTTGAAACTCACAAACCTCACGAGTATCAAAGCAGGAGTATCGCCACACTCATCATATGTGATTAGCAAAATACAATAATCTCTGTGAATACCCTAGTAGTTTGTAAACAGTTGAATGGCCTATAAATAAAATTAAATAGCGCCCAAAAAAATGGGGCAAAAGAAGCAAACCCTAGAAAAGAAGAGACTAATAAAAAACGGTTCTAGAAAAAGCCAACAACTATGCAAGCTAGCTTTTGTGTATGTTAATCAAAACCTCCATGATCTTGGTTCTTGGAAACCCACATGCCAAATAATTAGAGATAATTAGCCAACATAAAAATGTTTAAAGATCTAAAGTGGAAGTGTGAAGAGATAGATGGTATCACCAGAATTTGGAGAAGAAATTGTGAGGGATTTGAATTGAGACTCGATCTTTTGTAAGAAAATCATGGCCTCCTTGAAGGGTTTAGAGAGCTCTTGTTCATACTTTGTCAACATCTCACAGTAAGCTTCCATGAACTGATCAAGGGCTGGATCTTCACCGATATAGCTCGAGCCACCGGGGCCCATCGAGGCCGCAGGTGCAGATGCACAAACTTCTTCTAGTCTTGCCACCACTTCGGGCGGTGCCCCTACCTGTAGGTTAATTAATTTTGGTCACTCTCATCAGGAAAATTATGAACTTGATTTGCTATAAAGAAAAGCGAAAAAAAAAAAACAAGACTATGACTTGTGTCTCCATCAAAGAATCAGAAGGGTTTTGACCTCTTTATCTATCAACATAAATAATATTCACATACCGAGACCAAGTGAATTAAAGGTCCAGGAAATGGAAAGTTTTACGCTTTGTTTCAGAATTTTAGAAAGAAAAATAAATAAAAAAGCAAACACGAAATATATAGATATATACACATATGTAATTCATTCTTCTTGCACCTTCTGACAATTGGCATACGCAGCCAAGAGACGATGATAGTGAGGATGAGCCATTATCTTAGCTTTGGCAGAAGAAGTGCTGCTGCCATCGTTGGTCTCCATGAAATAACACCCTGATGAGTTGATGTTATCTTGAACAATCAGCTGAGAAGAGCCACTACTGCTATTGCGGTTTTGATTTTGAACATTAGTAATAGTAGTAGCTATTGGAAGAAATAGGGTATTTGAGTCTGCATCAAGATGATGATGATGATGATGTTGATGATGATCATGATGATGTTGATGATGATGAGAAGAAGAAGACATGAAGGGCATCATCATCATAGGACAATATAGTCCATTACTGTTGTCTCCAAAAGCCATCATATTCATACAAGAAGTGCTATTAGAACCACCCTCCATTATCTCTCTCTCTCTCTCTCTTTTTCACCCTCTCTCACTATCTTATCCCCTTTATGAAGTTAAAAGTTGTTCACTTTCACTTGCCTTTGCTTTCCTATATAGAGGAACAAAGCAATAACATTAACAAAAATTGTCTCCTTCTTTCTTTCTCTTTCATACGCAATCTTGTATTTGTAATTGCATCTCCAGTGCTCTCCCGGGATTTATGCTTCAACAATCAGCCTTTTCACATAAATCCTACACAGTGATAGCATAGTACTAGTAGTAATAGTCAGTATTGTTATCTTTGTGAGTTTTGCTCTCTGCCAAAGCCTGCTCATGCAATGCCTTTGGAAAATGGGTGCTTTGTGATTGTGTTGTGTTTCTGGTAAATTATATTTAACAACAACAACAACATTAACTCTAAAGCTTTGTCTCTCTCTCTCTCTCTCTCTTGTTGCACAGAGAGCGCACGCGGGGTGTGCAGAAAAAGAAAATGAAAAAGATAATTAGATTAAATTTGAGAGGAAGAGACGGTGTTTGATGGGTGTCGTGTATGTTATCTTTTTTTTGATTTGAGCTGAGCCAAAGCTTTACCTTCCCGATGAAAACTCTCACTGCTACTGATGCACTGCCATTTACTGGCAAAAGATTGAACAAATTTTGTAGAGAAAGTTGAGAGAGAGAGAGAGAGAGCTAGCTATAGCTATGAACGATCAAATCGAGGCATTGCCCAACAGGTTTTTTTGGGGCACGAAATCACTCAAGCTACCCTCTTTCTCTTTACTGTATAAATAAACCGAATTAGGAGAATCCGCCGTTGATTTAATTAAGTTTATATTAAATCAACAAAAATAAATGGGACGTGAAACTTATTGTAAATAAATTTTCGAAATTGATTTAATAAATTCAATATGATCCATAAACTCTTATTTACTCTTTACTGGGAGCTTGAAGGCAATCTGTCCACTAATTAATATATTTAAAATGTAATAGTCTCGCATGCCACTCCTTCCAGCAGATTCTCTTGTTATATAGGGCTTTTTAGCTTTTCTGTCACGACTTTATAAGTTCGTAAATTTATCTCTCTTTTTTATTAAATTATTAGGGAAATTTAATAAAATTATCCGAAAAAAATTTATTGTAAACTTTATTGTTTGTCAAACAATAATTTTAAGGGGATATTTTTTTGTGACTAGAATTTCTACTTCAAACAGTTGTACATTTTATTCTCTCTCCAAAATGTACAATTGTTTGAAGGAGTAATGTCACTAAAAATTGTCCCATAAAAATATCTTTTGCCAAAATGAGGCACAACGTTTGGGTTTTGTAAAACTAGCCACATTCTCTGAAGTTGACTTCAGATAATCCATATTTTCTGAAATCCTCACCGATTTCTTCTTTTTTTTTTTTTTTGAAACTTCAGAGATTTGAAGTTTTTACTTCAAATCTCTGAAATATTATTATAGAATAATTTTAAAATAATATTAAATTTAGTAATGATTTTTTTTAAACTAATTTTACTAAATTCTTTTTCTTTTTCCTTTTTGCTTTTGGGAGTTAAATGTAAAAATATAATATATATATATATATCATGTCAATCTTTCATTCTCTTCTGTCGATCATTGATCCTCGTCTGAACCATCCTCTATCGCAATAACACGATCACGTAATAAAGTGACTAATGGATCATCTGTATGATGAGAAGCGTAAGATGGTCCAGCGCGAGATGGGCCAGCACCATCGGAGCCTACTTGAGGATCATCAACAACATGATCATCCTATGACGACTGGTTATGCGTAGCACGACGACCTACCAAATAAATCAATAAAAATAAATAAATAATCGAATCACTATCAAATTTTATCATGATATATATATATATATATATATATATATATATATATATATATATATATATATATATATATATATACATATACATATATCATTTTTCGATACTTGTCATGAAAATATTGTATGCGTCTGTACAATAGAAGCTCATTCGTCGTATGAATCTCTAATTAATAATAGCTGGATGCTCAAATTATACCACCTTGTCATCGAAATTTAGTTGTAAATATTGCATGAGTCGGGTGATGACCAAGTCATAGGGACTGCCTGACGTACTATGGCATGAACCTGAAACCAATGCCCTATAATTAAGGCTCTTATGTCCATCATACGACCCTGTAAGGAAATTTTTTTTTTATGATTTGTCTATAATACAAAATATCAAAATAAATTAATATGTATAATAATATATGACATATAGTAAGCAATTCAGCAAGACTATGTCTAAAATATTGATCTCATCCAAGTGACCGATACGCGGCACGATGATCAACTGAATGATATCTTATATAGGCTGAATGCCTAGTTTGATGTGCCTCCGCCTTAAAGCGAGCAATTGGCCATCATAATACGAGGCGCGATCACTCGCCGTAAGCCTCGATCCTAATATCATACCCATGACAACTCTCTGATCAAGTCATACTTTCTACTGCCAGCCATCATCGAGCCCAAACTGCATATCCTCCATAATCGGACATCTTAATACTTCACATATCAAGTTCAAGATAATATATAACTTCCTCCCGAACAACCAAGTAGAAAACTGAAAATGGTGTTTCTGAATCATTTCCGGATCGATGTTACTGATGAACATCCAGCATTATCGAGCATACATTGGGACGTCTAAAGTATAAAGGCTATACAATTGTCAATCTCTCGCAATAGATCGATATGTACATATCATGTAATATATTATATATCTACTGTATATACCCCAACAATAGGGCGTGCAATCCTGATATTTTGGTATCGAGTGAATGCCTCATTATTTGGGCAATAATAAGTGACAATACCGGCCATAACTTCAAATATATGTTCGAATTTTGGACCAAGTTCGAAGACAACTTCGAAATTCTTAATAAACTTCGAATAAAAATTCATATTTTCCAAGTTTGATGGATAATTCATATATTTTTTGTCGTATTATATTCACTTCAAAGACATCGGCCTTATATATTTTTAAAATTCGGAGATCCAAAATTTCAAATTATTAACAAAAATTGGTGTGGATTTCGGAAAATGTGGCTATTTTTGTAAAACTCAAACATTGGTACTCATTTTGACAAATGATATATTTTTTTGACTAATTTTGTTAAATTCCCAAATATGGTCTTATTCCTTTTCGTTTTTTGTCGTTTCTTTGATCTATATGCTACAAACATAATAAATATGGTAAATTTGTAAAACATATTTCATCATACACTAGCTACTACAACCATCAATAACCTATAAAGAAAAAAGCATTTATATACCAATAAAACATTTCACCGGCATTGCCAAAATTAATAAATTTAGAGTACATATCAATGCAAAACAATATAGTTTTAAAATTTTACTAACTCGTTTTAGTTGTAACTTTTAATTACATTGTGAATAAGTGATAACTCATTCCATCTAGACACTAATATTTCATTTATTAAGTAATGGGTTCAATTTCTTTCATTGACATTAATAAATAAAAACTTCATATATTTATACTTCTTTGAGTCTGATTCTACTAAGTGTTAATTGTCTAGTTCACACATCATTTTATTATTGTTCTCATCCTTTTATGGTCTAGTAAATGGCATTTCGCAAATTGAAACCTAGTATTTATGGAGCTACAGAGTCATTCAATTTTTCTCATTTTTTTTTATAAAAGATAGATGATGGATAAGTTTAAATATATTTTAATGACTTGAACTTAATCATTACATTTTGGAAACACTTATTTTTTACATTCTATCTATGCCTATGGAGACTGGGTCATTCAGATTATATTATTATTTTTAAGGAAATATTATAATATATAAATATAAGACTTAAACATTCGTTAAACTTATAAAAAAAAAAAATTATTGCTTTAGTTAGAGTTCCATAAAATAAATATTCGAATGGTTGAGTTAGGTTAACATGTTTTCTCATATTCTTCTTGCAATATTCTTACTTTTTGTAGGAATAATTTACAAAATCAATAATAATATTACCGTTTATCACGAATAAAATTAACAAGATGTTGGACTGAGTCGCAAACTAGGTCGCTCTCTTTACGACGTTTCGCGACTCTACCCAGAATGTATGCTTGTAGTAATTCGGCCCCGAAATAAACCCAGAAAAACACTACGTCTCAATCGATTTGGCACGAAACCGATTGATATCCTCACACCCTAAGAATATTTGTTCGGAAACTCAAGAACACAATAACAACTACATAAGGATATTCGCGTAAGAGAGAAATGAGATTTTCGAATTTTGTTATTTGCAAATGAAAGACATTATGTTTATATAGAGTTTTCAAAATGATATTTTTTGACAAAAAATTTTAAATGCATTGATTAAAAAAAACGGTGAAGAATAAATATTTCATAACAACCACATTTTTCTTAATTTTCAAAACTGTTTTATAATCAAAACAGTAATATTGTATTACAATAAAACCTATTAATGTTGAATTTATGTAACTTGAAAATATTTAAGCTCTAACATTAAAAAAAAACGTGTTAGTTACAAACTATATATAATTTAAATGAATTTTCTCCAAAAAAAATAAATAAATAAATATATATATATATATATATATATATATATATATATATATATATACCCGGCCCGACCGACGGACGGCGGTTCGCCACGTGTGGTGAACCATCGTTAGCCTAACTCTTCACCCTTCCACAAAAAAAATGGACACCACTTGAGCGCAAACCCAATTCACAACACAACACCTTATAAATAATAAATTGGTGTAGTAATTTTCCATCATGGGATGAGATTTCAAAGCAATTGTGTAACTCCTTAGTAGGGGTGTTCGAGGTGCGGTTCGGGTCGGTTTTTTCGTTTAACACTTCAAACCGCGTGGTCGACGCGGGTCAGCGGCTTAGGCGGTTTGAGTCAAAATTTACGGCTTGGTCGGTTCGGGTTGCGGTTTTGGTCAAAATCGCACACCTACCTAAAATTTGCGATTCCGCTCAGGCTGACCCGAAATCATTTTCAATATTTTCCAAAATGCGCGGTTTGGTTCGGGTCGGTACAGTCCGGTTCAGATTGGGGTTTGAACACACCCCTAATAAATGGTGATTTTTATAACAATTATTTAAATTCAAAACAAACTTATAACTCCCCAATTAAAATTCATATTTACAACACTTTTGTCTATATATTTTTTCCACATTTTATTGCAACTTCAGTGGAACATGTTCTCTATTTAGTTTCCTCGACATGTTTTTACTCGCTTCTAGGGGTGTTCACGGGTCGGGTTTTTTGAAATTTTGTGAGACCCGATCGGGTCGGGTCACGAGAAATTCGGGATGCGGGTCGGGTCGGGTCACGCGAAGATGAACCTGATCATGTTCGGGTCGGGTCGTCGAGTCGGTATAAAAATAATAATTTTTTTTAATAAACTAATTATTTTGAAATACAAATATTTGTTATTTTATGTCTATAAAATTATCATAAATATAAAGTTTTAATACAACAAAAATAATAAACAAATGAAATAAAAGTAAAAACTTTAAAAATAATAATAATTTTTTTAGAAAATTAATATAAATACTATAGGGTAAGGTCGGGTCAGATTTTAGTATCAAACCAGTTACACAACACCCCTATTAACACCCCTGCTCGCTTCTTTGAATTCTTTTAATATAACTATAGATGCAATAATTATGCTGCCCCTTTAAAGACACGTGTCGTCACCTAAAGTATCTTTATATGATAAGTTTCATAGTGAAATTGTATATTCTTCAAACATAATCCAACAACCATAATTCTACCAATAATGTTTAAACACGTATTTAATGCAAACTAGTTGTAACTCACTATGCTTTTGGAGAGCTTTATCTTTAGAGAAGCAATTAAAGGATCCAGTTAACTCTTAACAACTATATAATCCTCCTATGGAACTCATTAAATGCTAATTACATGTAATTTGATACTAATATACTTAGTTAAACATGCAAATTAATCAATTTGAAACTTGTTATCAAGTGTCATTAATACACTTACGGTATAATCACGTCTAATGAATATTCTAATACCCAATAATAGTAATCCTAACAAACTCTTTTTACAACTATAAAAATGCCAATCAAATATGTAAAACGAGATTGAAACTGCACACAATACTCTATTAAATTTATATTAAATTGAGATAACTGAAAAATAAATTAATGCAAAAGAGAACATTTTCTTAACTTATTAAAAAGTTTTTTTTTTTAATCGTTGAAAATTTAGTCGTTAAATTACTATTTTCGTCATCAAAAGTTCTTTATGCATAAACACATAAAACCCAAATTTATTACACAAAAAGCTTTCAATCATCTTCATATATTTATGAACAAGTTTTGAGTGTCAAATTAGTTGAGGTGTAAATTCTTTCTGCCACTCACTCTCAGATTATTTCATATTTTGAAAAAAAATCAACATTCTTATTATGATCCGTAATTATCGGATAAGAATATATTTGTAACAACTCAAATACTGATTCTAAATTTCACTAGAGATTGAGAAAAATCATCTCCATGATAGATCTGTTCGTTGGAATAGGCGATCAAAAATGATGGCACTGACAAAATCTATGATCCTATCCTATAACTACTCTTCAAAATTGATCGCTCTATCTATCTCTATCTTAACTCATTATTAGTCTGAGTGAAGCATCTAATGTGTAATTATTTACCAAAGTAGAAGTGGGGTTTCAGATTCAGCCAAAATAAATATAAAGCTGATAAAGCAAGTGGGACATACCGAATGTCTCTTCATTCACTATAGTCTAGTCTCTACTCTCAACGTTTGTTGTATTAGGTCTCTCTTTAATTCTCCATCTCAAGAAATAGCTTTAGCTTCATTCTCTTGTGAATACATACAGCTCCAAATCCGCAAGAACAAATTGTCTCTTTTTCTTTGTCTCCATATGCACCTAATTCTATAACAACAACTTATGTTATATTTATAATTTTTTTTTGTTTTCACTATTACACCAGCTCCAATCAGGACCCCAGATGCAATGAAATACAGAGAGGGGCCGGGCTGTTGTGTCTGTTTTCTGTAGTAAGGTCGATGTATGTCTAAACAAGTTGCTTCTTACAGGATATATATAGTATTTTGCAGTCGCTGTAGATGATTCTCTGTTTTTTATTTTGTTGATATATGTGTATCTAACTACACGTGTTATTTTAATTAACATGTACGTTAATTGGTTTCTCTCAGCTTATCAATTCCCCCATGGCATTGAGTAGATGTGGGTTTGTGCATCTATTCGTGAAGTAATTACATTGGCCTTTCGAAATCAGAGTTGTGTTTCTCGTAAGAATTTGAGATAATTAAGAGTTTTACATGTTTTAAATCTGAATAGGATAATTTGACGGTAAAACTTCATCCGTAAATATATATATATATATATTAGTCTTTTGTGTGAAAATTCTGAAAATCAGAATTCTGAACTTTTACACAGATACCTAGAGTGTACTGTTAAATTATCTTGAGTAAAATAATACAACTGATTTAAATCAGTAATATGTCTACAATACCCCAGTGAGAATTTATATTCACATGATTAATTTAAAGATATACATGATGAAAATATAACGGATTATGATAGATGACGAACCTAAACTTTATCCCCAGTTACCTAGTATTGTAGATCAATTCAAATTACTTCCCTTTTCCAATTAAGAAATCTCATGTAATCGATCGCGTGGTTTCTCATCTCTAAATATCATGTCTGTTTTGGTCTCAAGTGTGCTCAGGAAGGTGTGGATTCTGATGCCCTGGTTAACTTTATATAAGACAAAAATTTTCACAAAGATGTTGATTAACCAAGATCGATCAAATGAAGAACAAGCAAGCGTGGGGTCATCTTCTGTCTCTTATCTTTCTCTTGGCTCACATGAAACGGGTAAATTTCCTCTTTAGTGATTAAGTAAATAATAAAGGGTACGCGGATGGGGCAGTAGTTTCATTAGTAAGTACTCATGTTGCTCAACTTTTAAGTAACATGAGTTCGAACCCATATTGGTGTTAATTTATCTATAAAGATATATTTATAAATTATAACGTATTAAAAATAAAAAATAAATGGTACGTTTTCATTGAGGTGGATTATCTGTCCAAATTTCGTTCCAATCCACATGTCCATCAATCATATATCAGGTCCCTGATATGAAGATTAATAAAATCAAGGAATAAAACGATTAATTAATCTAGGGTTTAGGTTTACAGAAACCTTCTTTTAATTTTCTTTTTATTGCTTCCCTTTTTAGGTTATCTAACCGGCAGTCAAGATTAGCCCTAGCATTAGGGGTTAGAGAGAGAGAGAGAGGAGGGGGAGTGTGTTTGTACGCGAATCCGTCACAAAAACGTAAGATTTAATAAAAGTAGAGAAACGACGTCACTTCGCACTGCAGTGAGCAGTAGAGTAATATGAAGATGGTGGGAGAGACTTGGGAGGGAAGGGTGTATGGAGGGACCGTAAGGCAATGCCATCTAATATTTCACTTTACGTCATTTCCATCAACAGTTGATAGATCGGACATAAAGATGAGCAAATAAACAAAAATATAAATATAAATATAAATATAAATATAGAACTGCTATGCTAGCTTGCAGCAGCTTGCCGCTGCCAGCTTCCTCCTACATGTGATTCGATAAATGAAACTTTATAAAAAAAAATAAAACAAAATTGTAACTTGCTTTTGGGCCTCATGCAAATATGCATTGCAATTCATGATCTGTTGTACTTCGTTGAAACCCTAGCTCATTTTTTTCTTTAACGCCACTGATTTAGTTGTTGTTAGATTTTTTTTTTTTTAGATTTGTTGATGAGGATTTCTGTGATTAAGGTATTTGAACAGTCCGATAAGGGTAGAAAGGGAATTTCCCATTTTTTGGAGGATAAGATATATTGGCAGTCAGAGAGACCGAACACTTCCTTCTCGGAACTGGCCGACCAGGGGACATTGGCACAGATTTCAGAGACCGACAACATCAGAGCCGAGGCTGACCACAATAGACCAGGGGCTCCTTTTGGACTTGTCTTACCTCCTATAACAAGCGGATAAGCTCGGATATTTCGGATCAGGACGGGAACAGTTTGGGCAGTTCTTCAGATCAATTGGTCAATCTCTTGAAGACCGACATGAGATCAAAGTAGTTTGGACTTTTCCATCCGACACGTGTCACAGCGTAAAGGTTCTTTACAGGCTGACATCATTATTATTATGTGTGGCAGCGAAGAAGACAAGTTGATGTGACAAGCCGTCAGACAGCAGACTTGCTTTCAGCGACGACAGATTTGGGGTAGAGAGCCCGTCAATCAGTCGGAAGGTCACGCGGGTAATGTTATTGAGGCATGGTAACAATATTGTACCTCTTGAATATATAAAGAGAAGTAGAATTCATTTGTAGGAGATAGAAAAATAGATAGTGAAATTTGTAACGAAAAGGGTGAGCACCAAACTTGAAAGACAAATAGCTTGGTTTCGTGTTGACCTCTCTTCAAACAGGTCGGCCGAGTTAGTTTTCGTAATAAAAACAACCCCTCACTTTGTGCCTGTGGACATAGGCAGGATTTGCTACGCCGAACCACGTTAAAACTCTCATTGTCGACTTTGTGTGTTAGTTTTTTGCTTTTACTATATTTGTCTTTGGTTTCCTCATAACCAAACAAATTTAAGGTTGAATGAGGGTTATCTCGAAACTGTCCATGGAACGGAAATCACTCGTGACTCGTCAACAACATTATTTTGCGATCTTCAGTTTATAACTGGGGTTATTATAAAGTTAATCATCTTCATTTCATATCACAAATTCTTTTATCTCCAATCATGAGAGAATATAATTAGCATCAATTTAGTTACGTATGATCACATGTGTTAGCATTTAAAGATCCAATGATGGTTTATTGACAACGATTTGGTCGAGACTTTCTTGATATTAAATTAATTAAGATTAGCACACACGATCTCCTTTCGATTTTCAATGTCGAATTCGAATCCACCAAATTCGTATGTTTGGATAAATTAAAGCGGCCGTAATTCGATGTCCATTTGCAACTAAATGACTTTCCACTTGCAACAAAGCTTATCCTTTTCTACTTTATTTTTAATTCCCCCCAAATTTCCAGAAATTACTAAGGCAAACTGTAGATGCCATTGGATCACGAACCATGGCCAAAACGTTGATAATTTGGTTAAAGGTGAAATTGCAATCCTATATCATATGCTATGCGCAATTATATTTAATTATTTTGGCTTTTGTCCCCAAAAGTAAAACCTTGACACTGCTTTTCTTTTTTCTCTCTTTTTTTTTTTCCCTCTCCCTTTTGTAGCTTATTTAGACTTTGTGCTGACTGAAAGAAGTGATCATTACATACTCATGTACATTATAATTAAAATAAACCCTAATAATAAGGTGGAAATGAGAATGCGATTGAATTGCCATCGGATTAAATAATAATAAAATAAAATTGCTTGCCAGGTTAATATATATATATATATATATATACACACATTAATCATTCAAATTAACAACATTTGAGCGTTTGAAAAAAGCAAGCAAATCTCATAAATATCATTGATGATGACCGATATAGGTCCACGTTCAACAAGATGATTATTATGATCAAATCATGTAGTCAACTACTAAGTCAGATCAAGGATTTAAACAAATGGGTCATACTTTTGCTTATGGTTGTTAAAATCAGACCGGACCGATAAATTCGACATGCCTAATCGAGAATCGATCTAGTGTTTGGTCTGATTATTAACCTAAAATCATTGTTTTTGAAAATCGATTTGGACCATTGAACCGGTCAAAAACTAATGAATCGGGAAAACCCGATTTTTATGATTTTTTTTAATTTCTTAAGTGAAACATCATCTTTTTAAACTAAATAAAACGACACCGTTTTGAATATTATAAATTAAAATGGCTAAAGTGCCCCCAAATCTAAGGGTGGCAACGGGCCGGGCCCGGGCTTTGACAAGCCCGGCCAACAACAAAAAAACCCGGGCCCGGATTTGTTTTGGGCCCGAATTTTAAAAAATTAAAAAATATACAAATATAAAATATATTTACACTATATATAATTACAATTTATAAATAAATCACAAGTTTCATTGATAAATTAACAATTTAAATGCTAAAAACAAAAAAGAATGATACAAATATATTAATATATATATTATATATATATATATTATATATATATTTTTTATGCTTTCATTTTAAGGTCCGGCCCGAGACTCTCGTGCTCCGGTCGCAGCTTCTGCTCGTGCTCCCGTCGCAGCTTCTTCGCAAGTTCGCATCAGCTAATATTTGCCCTCTGTCTCGTCTCTCTCCTCTTCGCATCAGGTTTCTTCCCCAATTTCAAAGTTATTTTTTTACGATTAATATAAGATAATTGCTGCTTAATCTGCTAATATTTTTCGTGTTTAAATTATGAAAATATTTTTTTATGGATTTGTTTTGGTTTGTTGATTTCTAATTTTGCATGGACATTTTTTATGCGATAATTGCAGCTTCTGCTTGATATATATGGATTTGTTTTGGTTGGTTAGTTAGTTAGTTTTTTTTTTTTTTAGAAGAATTTGTTTTGGCTAATTGTTTTTTTTTTTTTTGTTTTTTAAATTTGAATTAATTTGTTTTCTTTAAAGTATTCTGTGAGGATATTTTATATAGGATGTAAGCTTGAGAATTTTTAAAAAGAATGCATTAAGAATGCATATAGTATATCTTAGAACATATGAATTGCAATGGGTTGTGGGGAGAATATGGGAGATAATGAAAATTGAGATTGTCTATTAGTCGGGTTAATAAGACACTGATTCTAGACTAGTTTATGATAAACTTTGTTTTTTCAATCAATCTAACGACAAACTTTGTTTTTATAATTTTTATAAATATTTTTTTATAATTTTCAATTAATTAATTTTATGGATTTTTTCAGAACGATTTAACCGATCGAATCAATAATCTATTAAACATTTTTGATCACCAATTCAATTTTTAAAACATAACATTTTGGTTTCAATTACTTGTATCTCCACCACAGAAACTAAGACCCCACAAGCAAACAAGGAAATTTTCTCTTGATTTCGTTGATTAATTTCACTTAAAAGGAGTTGGCTGGCATTGGCACCACATTAGCTCGAAATGGGTGTCACATAATTTGATGCTTCATTATGGCATTTGTATCAAGAATTTGTGACAAGTTAAAGGGCGGTTTTGTTGCTTTTCCTTGAGCGTTTACAGCTGATAAACACTCCCAATTGTCTGATCATTGACCCATGTCCTATCAATTAAAGGATTCTAAGTTGTCATCTCTACTCTTGAAATTAAAATTTTAATTTAATTGTCATATTTCCATCTGACAATTCCCTCCATTGAAACTTGAAAGACGAATCCCAAACACCGCTGAAATTAAAATTTTAATTTAATTGTCATATTTCTGTTTATAAAGTACCTATAAGAAGCCCGTGTAACTCATTCTCTTAATCTCTTTACAGCAAGAAATCAATCAATAACCAAATTCTTTTATTATACTCTATTTTATCTCTTATTTTTATTATAGAGATATTATCAACTAAATTAGTTGGTATCCACGAAATAAGAGAGCCAAAATTCACATCACTCATTAGGTAAATTACCAAATTTCTAATAAGCCTCTCATGTGATGCCTTCTCAAAAGCATGCATCATGATGGGCATCGAAACCAAACCATGCATATAGTGAAGTAAAATCCGATAATAATAAATGGTGGCACTGATAGTAGAAGGCTTTGGCCCACAATATGCATGTTGCTTTTGGTAGTGCCATCTAATCATCCAAGCGATGACTTAAAGTTCGATCCCTTCACTCCCTTTATATACAAGATTTACAGAATCAATGAAAATTTAGTGTTTTTTTTTTAATGATCTCAACTACAGGGAAAAGGAAAAATTAGCAGACATTATATAACAAATCCAAAAAAATTTAAAAGATACATATCACAATTCTCTCTGAAGCATTGACAATCATCAATGCTTATCATAAAGGGGCGCCACTTTAAAAAAATAAAATTATATTATACATATCATATTATTCATATAATTATATAATTAATTTTATCACAGTAAAAAATAATTAAAATTATATTTAATAAAACTTCATATGTTATATATTTATTAATTAGTGGTATCAAATAATTATTCCGCCACCTGATGTTCCATGAAGTACAAGTATGCTCTCTGCGGAGCTTGAACTGGTTCATCTCGGCTGAATGCTTTAACGATTCCAAATGGAGAACGATAACCGATTTAATAAAATTCAGTTCACGAGCATATATACACGTGCACATTGCACACACATGAATGAGTATATCATTAACAAATAGAGTGTCTGTCAGGGCCGATCCTGAGTTTTTGGGTGCCCGGTGCGAAGGTTCAAAATGTGCCTTTTTTATTACGAAAACATGTTTAAAAAAAAATATTTAACGAGGGCTGGAACCCAGTCGAAGCTGGGGGGCTCGACCCTCACGCCCAAATTATATTGCTTAAGAAAATATACAAAGGGGGGGACATAGTACCTAAACCCCGACAACAAAAAATACAATCATATTCAACCATTCCTAACAAAGCTTCTTGAAATTTCAACCTTTAAGAAATTGTCTTCTAGCATTTTTTGAAGCAAAATCATCAATTATATCATCATACTCCAAGTCTTCAATCTCATCCTTTTCAATGCATAAGATTGCTAATCCATTTAGCCTATCTTGAGTCATGGTGGTCCGCAAGTAAGATTTTAATAATTTCAATTTTGAAAAACTTCTTTCTGCAGATGCCACGGTCACATGTACAGTCAAGAGTACACGATAAACAATCATAACATTAAGACACATGTTGGTTTCTTTTACAAAGTTTGTTATTTCCATGGATGTCCAAGGGTTATTAGAGAGAAATGTTTCTTCAGGTAACATCATTTGCAACACCTGTAATTCAGAGCATAAGTCCGCTCCATCTATATCCATGGTATTTCCATGTTTCAAATGTGCTTCAAGATTCATACAATGTTCTTTTAACTGTTGATCATCCAATGAAATTAACTTCGGTGCATCAAACAAGAAGCCAAAAATAGATTCAAAAGCCTTTAACTGTTCAAATCTGTTTTTCAGTTGAGAAAGAGCAATATCCACTATAACAAGAAAATAATATGTTCTAAATGATTCTTCAACAGACTGTTGTTCCCTTTCATTACCATCAACTTCATCATGATGTCTTTTTCTAGGTCTATGACGTTTAGTTTGAAAAACAGGTTCAATTTCTGAATCTAGTGCAATTTCTTTAGCATCACGCATGGCAGAAGCAAAACCAGTTTATCTGTAGTTTTCAAAAAAGATAACAAGTGCTTCCAGTGCCTTTACAACAACATCAAGACGCATGTCTTCATATTGTAATTTGTTGCTCATCATGTTAATCTTCAACAAAATGTCATACCAAATAACCCAACTTAATACAAAATCAAAACTGGAAAGTTCTCATGATGCTAAACATCCTGCATCCCTACTCAATTGGGGATTCTCAGTAATTTCCACCAACGTAAACAAAGCATTTCTAACCTGGGCTACTTGAGATTTAATTGCTTTAACACTTCAATGTGACTTTCTCATCGAGTAGTTGACAATGACTTCAAATTTAACCCATCAATATGTTCAAGCAAAATATTCCAACGCTTTTAAGAGTTGGAAAACACTGTATATATGCATTGGCATGCTCCGAAAAAAGATTTTGCTTTAACACATGAACTTGCCATATCACAAACTACTAAATTAAGACAATGAGAACCACATGACATGTAAAAGGCTCTGGGATTTATCTCTAGCAATCTTTTCTGAACACCTTGGTGTTTCCCTTTCATGTTAGATCCATTATCATAACCTTGTCCCCTCACATTATCAATATCAAGATCAAGAGACTTTAGGACATCTTGTAACTCATTAAAAAGTCATTGTCCTGATGTATTTTCCACACTTAAGAACTCCATGAAATACTCCCTTATATGTATTGACCTACTTGACAAGTCAACACATCTCAAAATTAAAGTCATTTATTCCACATGACTTGCATCAGGAGTACAATCAAGAATGACAGAATAAAATTTGGCTTCTTTTACTTTTTTAATGATTGCGGTTTTGACTTTTGAAGCTAAAGTAGCTATCAACTCATTTTGAATTTTATGGCTCAAATAGTGGTGATGAATCTCTTTATTCTCAATGAGTCGAAAATGCTCTTGCATTATTGGATCAAACTCCGCAATCATTTCAAGTAAACCTAAGAAGTTGCCATTACAATCTTCATAAGGTCTTTCATTTGTTCCACGAAATGCTATATTATGTATGGCTAAACATTTCACAACAGCAATAATTCTAAGCATCACTTGTTTCCAATGATTTGTCTCTTTCTTGATTCGCATTGAAATTCTTTGTCAATTGTTTGATTTTTTGTCAATTACGTTTCAACTTAACCCAAGTTCTCTAATTAGTGAGATGTTCTTTACTCTTTTCATGTTGAACAAGTTTCACATGAGATGTCTCTTCGAAACCCTATCATATACATTTTTTTTTGTTTACAATAATGTGAGTTCAAAACATTGGGAAAGGATGCAAAGTACAATCACTTTTATCAACCCCGTTGGCGTTCAGTTTAAATGTTAAGAATGATGGTTGAGTTACATCCTCCAAATTTAAGAGTGCATTTAACTACGAAACTGATAGCATTTACAACTGACTTTATTATATCAAAAATATGGTATTATTTGACGGTTCCACTCCATTGGTTGAGGCCGCTAATTTATGTCAAAAATAAAGATCCATATATTTAAGAAAAATTATTACACATTGTAATAAGAAATCAAAAAAATTAAAAAATTTACCGGTGAGAGTTATATATTTTAAAAACTCGTATAGAGTCTCTTAAAACTTAGAGTCGCATATTGACATAAACTGAGGACTTTTTTGTTGGAGGATTATTGTTTTTAGACGAAATTAACATGCAATTAACAATCAAAACCAGAACGCAAAATCAAATCTATATTATATGCCAAAAAATAACATAAACCTTAAACCTTGAGAACAAGAAAAACCTGGTATAAATGACTAATACAGTGGTCCAAGTCGAGAAATATCTATGTCATTAAGAATTTATTAGCCCCGTCTCGGTGCCCTACGGGTTTTGTGGCTAATGTTCTTACAGGATAACTCGGATTCCTCTTCTTCAAAGGGCACTCCTTAAGAAGATCTTGAACTAAGAAATTGTGGGACTCTCTCTGACTCAAAACAACAATGTGAGACTCAAATTCAGATGGAATTACTTATCCTTGAGAATGAACATGGATGCCTCCTTATAAAGGCATGGAATGGTGCCTTAAGGGCACCATTTGGGTTGGGGTGCAACCCTCCAAAGGGTTATAGCCCTCTCATGCACCCCTCTAATCCAAAAGGCATGTTCATCCTCCAATAATATTTGAAGAATTTACAACAATCCCCCACAATTCTTCAAATATTCATGCAGACACTTGAGAGAGTTTCAGTGAACTAAAGCTGCATCGAAATAGGTAGCTTTTGCCTTGAACATTTCCTAGTGAATGACAATCGGATTTACTTGGCAAACCAGTGACCCATAGTCTTGAACTGTTCTGCCGTTGGTGTAATATGTCTCTTCTCGCAGCTGTTTGGCTGTAGCCGATTCACCATCCGAAGGATCCGGAGGATCTTTGAGGTACTTTGCCAACTGGAGAGTTGTCAGATAGAACAATATTTTGCTCAGCCACTGTTTAAAATTTGCCCCACCAAACTTTTCATGCTTTTCTCCATGAGCGACCGGTACTGTGATGTTTCCGCTAGCCGTATGTAACTGGAAAACCAACATGGGTCAATAAGTCTACAAAAGATAAATTACACAACGATCAACAAATGATCTTGTTTAAGTGATATACCAAGTATCCACTCGTTGTTCTATTGGACGGTAGTACCAATAAACACAAGTCCTTGAATTTCGACTAAAGTTTATTATGAAAAGTAAATAAATGAATATTCCCAGAGGACAATGGGGTCTGGAGTAACCACTTAAATCTCTGACCACTTAGGCTCTTATCGCATTTTTGACAGAATATCATTTAAGCACTTCCTCAATAGAATCTCTTAGCAATTCAAAACTTAGTATTACACTTTTAATTTTACAATACAATATTCGATATGTGTAGATATATGTGTATGTGTCAATAAAGATTGGATGAAATTACTTGTGTATGATTACACTTTAAATTCTCAACCAAGTATGTAACACGCAAATCACTATTTGTATGCTTGTGATAATTGAACACCCTAATATTAACTTAAATCTATACTACCAAGATTATTGTGATACAGTATATGATTTTACTAAGTTGATATTATGATTAATTAAATTAATCTAAGTCTATTTCAGTTTAGAAACACTCACAGGACTAATTACGTTAGTGTCGCGTTCGTATCTACGTTCGAACGAGACTGTCTAGTGTGTGTGCGTTCATGTAGCGTTCGTAAACGCGTTCGAACGAAGTGTTCCAGAGAGTTCACGTTCGTGTAGCGTTCGTAAATGCGTTCGAACGAAGTGTTCTAGAGAGTTCACGTTCGTGTAGCGTTCGAGAACGCGTTCGAACGAAATATTCCAGAGAGTTTACGTTCGTGTTGCGTTTAGGACGCGTTCGAACGTTTTAAGGTAGAAGGCTTGCGTTCGAGTTGCGTTTGAATACGCGTTCGAACGTTCTTATGAAAATTCAGATTTTAGCCTTTGCGTTCATCGGGCGTTCGAACGCCCTTACGTATTTTTCATGCCAAGACTATATTTTCCAGAAAATTTTCTTATCTAAGCATGCGAATTTCTATTTAACAACACTAAAATAATAAGTTCTTAAGATTGTTGGAGGATTAATGTGTTTTTAGATGAAATTAACATGCAATTAACAATCAAAACCATAACGCAAAATCAAATCTATATTATATGCCAAAAAATAACATAAACCCTAAACCTTGAGAACAAGAAAAACCTGGTAGAAATGACGAATACAGTGGTCCAAGTCGAGAAATAAATATGTCCTTAAGAACTTATTAGCCCCGTCTCGGTGTTCTACGGGTTTTGTGGCTAATGTTTGTTGAGTGAGGAACGGATAAACCGTGCGCAGCGGAACCCGCCCGAGATCAAATCCCGAGCGAATAGTATTTTTTTTTTTTGGCAGTAACAAAAATTTTGTTTTAAATTTTTTAATCACAAATTTAAATTTTTTCAATGCACTAAAAATCATTACCAATTTTTTATGCATTAAAATAATTACCATAAGCTCAATTGAAAATTCTACACACTTTAACAATTTATCAACTCTTGACAAATTATTCCAAGCAATTAAATTATTCTCCAACACTTAAAATAATCCAAGGATACAAAATCACTATATCACCTATTTAATAATTTTTCCATACACTTTTATGCTTCAATTCCTCACATTTATGCTTATAATTATTCAACACTTCCACAACAAATTTTCTCAACAAAAATCATCAACAAACCAACAATAAATTTACAAATTAAATTTACCAACAATTGATTTCAACATTTGCCAATTGTTGAAGCTTTGCATTCAAAAACTCCAATTCCTCCAAGCTTTGAACTTCTTTCTTTTTCCACCAAATTGAGCTTCTTGAAGAACAAGTCTTGGTTATCAAAAGATAGTTTGATCACTCAAGAATGACAACAAGATTTTCCCCAAAATTTAACTCTTAAACCCTAGGAAAAATCAAACTTCAAGAACACAAATTAACCCTCAACCCTTTGGGATTAATTTCATGGACTTGATTGTTTGTTTGGGTAATTTTTGGTGAGATTTTTGGCTTGATTTTGAGAGCAAAGCAAAACAAAACCAGTAGCTTATTTTTCTTCAAAAACTCGGCAGTAAGGTTTCAAAAAGGGGGGTGTTGTTGCTTTGCTTTTTTTACGGCAGTAGCCTTCTCCAAAAGATAAAGGTAATGTTTGCTTTTTATAATTTTTTTTATTAAAATTAATTAAACAAAATCAAACCATATATTTAAACCATGCTTTAATGGCATCTCCTCTCTACACCACATGTTTCAAAAAGTAACTTAACCAAAGTTAGTTATATAAAATATATGACCAACTTTGTAACTTAGTTACAATTAAAAGCTTTACTTACATTAACCAAAATTATTTAATTGCTTTAACTTAGTTACCTTTAATTAATTAATACATTTATTTGTATAAACTAAGTAATTAATTTTGTATATTAATTTAACAATTAAATTAATTTACTAATTCAATGTAAATCAAATTTACGTTTATTATACAATAAACTTATATCAACTCTTGATATAAAATTAATTAATTCAATTCATCTCATGAATTATCGGATCAAATAATTTAATCCTTAAAACGCAAAAATACTTTGTCAACATTTGACGAAAAGTCGCTCTAGTGCCCAACGAGTAAACTTAATATAATAGAACTCTATAGGCTCACGTTCGGTTGTTACTTATATATATATATATATATACATATATATCTCATATATTTGTATACATATTCATGAAGGCCTGCCCACCTACAAATCATGACTAAAAACAACACGACACGTCGAACCATACAAGTCGAGGTTAAAACGTTAATGTATAATCCCTTCGTCATTACCGTCTCCAATTGAGTAAGGTTATAGAATTACTTTCAAAACCTTGTCTACTCAATATAAAATAAATTTTCATAATTATATTCCATTAATAAATAATATTTGCAAAACTCTTTTTCAATATTTTTTACAATGTTAAAGAAACAATTTCTTCAATGAACTTTCGGCCAAAAGATTTCCGGAATATACTCTGAAAATTTCTGGAAACATATATAATCCAACCATATGGACTGACGAATCCTCATATTAACACACACCGATATTTGTGAGCATCGGTCTATACCTAATAGTCATCCCGATGTCAGACCATAAAAGGTCTCAGACATGCATGGTATCAGGCACATAGGATCACTCACAAGACCATCGTGGTGCCTCAAGTCAAAGGACCACAATAACTACTCAACTCGAAAAGACAACTATTGACAGTTTTATGGAATATCTATTAGTCATCTTTATGAGTTTGTTCAATATTCATTCCACTAATGAATATCCACATTTCTATACGAACTTCCGCTAAGCTCATAGTCTGTTGAGACAAACCATATGTTCATTACATATATAGACAATGCACTAGTCTTACCAATATAATGACTGACCCATGTCAATATATCTAGACCATGAATAATTTATATTTGAGAGAATGCGTGATATTTCTCAACACCATTTGCAACTCTCGCAACTATATCACCATATGTTGTAACTCTCGGGTCTTTACTAAATTCATATAAGGTTCCGAGTGTAACTCGAAATCTCTAACTCTTAGATTTACAATATATAAATAAAAGTAAGAGTTTTACCATATAAATAAATAAATAACCATGATAAAATAAATATTATATTGCATAAATATCAAATATTCATACAAAAAGTGAATGATGCTCGATCATCATTTCCAATAATGTTCTCCGATGATAACTCAAATTCCTCTTCTTCAAGGGGCACTCCTTAATTAAGAAGATCTTGAACTAAGAAATGGTGGGATTCTCTCTTACTCAAAACAACAATGTGAGACTCAAATTTGGATGGAATTACTTATCCTTGAGAATGAACATGGATGCCTCCTTATAAATGCTTGGAAGGGTGCCTTAAGGGCACCCTTTGGGTTGAAGTGCAACCCTCCAAAGAGTTATACCCCTCCCATGCACCCCTCCCATCCAAAAGACAAGTCCATCCTCCAATAATATTTGAAGAATTTACAATACTTTTATCACAAGGATCTAGCTCTTTTGGGCACCCAAGACTTTTTGATGTCCTGCAAATGAATGTAACCACCTCATAAGCGCAATATCACCGCTAAATCACAATTAATACTCCAATAACCAAACATGAGAAGTAGAGAACCCAACATGTCCGGGTTATGAGTCACACTCAATAGTGAGAAGAAGAGTTGAGACTGTTTACAAATTTAGTATAGTTTCTCTCCATTTTTCTATTTTATGCCAGCATATAGCAATGAGGCCTTGTCGCTATTTTTATCTCCATGAAAGCTGAATTTTCAGGATCACCCAACCTCCTCAAAAGGACCATTGTTAACAGTGAAACCAGTGGTCCTGAAAACAATATGAACAACAGGTTCAGGTTGCTGTGGTGCAGACAGTAAAGTTTCCCTCGAGAGTAATCTACCAGTTCCAGTAAAGCTTATTGAGCTTGAAGATGGACGAAGATGCTCAAGGGGCCCTTCTACAGCTCCCAGTTCCTTAGCTCCATTGAAAATTTCATCCGCATTAATAGGGATATTACCCTTTGAAGAATCTTGGACAAGCATACCACTGCAAATTAACAATCACAAACACCAGCCGTATATAAAATATCCTCTAAAATATATGAACGTAAATATGGTTAAACTTGGCAGCCAAAAAAATGACAAATCATGCCCAATTTAGTGCTAGTAACATGTATACAAGAAACACTGTATATAGATTTGTCAATCACATCAAGAACACAAATTAAATGAGAATATACATATTCATTCCTAGTGTATATGGGATAATACAAGTCTCATGTCACAGAAAAATGGCAGGATCATGTTTTAGTTATAAAAATTCGAATTGAATTCAAATCACCGCTTCTTCAATATCCTATCCTCCTAACATTTGGTTTCTTCCAAAAGAAAACTAGCACATGATGCTATCCTCACGAAATTATAATTCATTGTACAAGAGCTAGAGTCGGCATCCTGAAATATAGTAAATAAAAAACAACTCGTGAGATAAACAAAAAATTTATAGAAATAATTCAAAATAAAATAACAAATAACGATACACATGAAATCAAAAAACAAAATAGTTAGGTTTTATGGGTGACTGTTAATGAGGTGTCTTATTTTAAAAAGAGATTATATTTTTTATATTGTAATAGTTTTATTTTAATAATTGATTATTTTACTTTTATAATTTAATAATAAAAAACATTAATTATATAAATTATATGATAATTATATTTTTTATATTACAATAGACATGTGCTCGACCCTCGCAAATTGTGAACCGTATAGTAGTTATCTAAAACAATATATATTACAATATTAAAAGACTATTTTTTTTTTATATAAAAATATTTATTACTATAATAAAAAAATCATTATAACATTATAGTATTAAATGAATAATTTTTATATAAAAAAGGTTTATTATTAAAACAAGACACTAAGAAGTTTAGAGTAAATAAATATATTTAGGTATATATTGATAATGGATTTTTGGTAAAGTTATTGGCTCCAAACCCAAGCCCTTTATAGCCTAAAAACGTATCTATTTAAGATCCAACAGATTCAATGGATAATATGAATTACTATTCGGTCAAAACGGGTAGCGCAATCTCAAACCTCAACTCGAATGACGCTCGAAGTCTCATTTGGGAAAAAAGTATAGAACATTTGACCTGATGAGCACAGGTCACATCCTAACCCACAAGGAAAAGAAAATCGACTCTTTAAGTGATAATCTAAGAGACAGAAACATACCATAGCATGTAGCAAATCACTATTAAAATATATTAAATAATTAACTCATTAAATAAGAACACATTAAATTGTAAAATTAAAAGATTTCTAAAATTAGTTTTATTAATAAAAATTAAAATTTGAAATCTATAATAAGATAAAAAATAATATTCTATTAAAATATGAAACATAATAATTTAATATGTGTTACATAATTTTTATAATAATTTTTTGATTATTAAATTATAAATTTATTTTTTATTTTAAAATTATAAAATTAAAATAATAATAATTAAAATATGAAACATATTATAATATAAATTACAGAGATTATGTGACACATATGTTTTTTTATTAATTTTAATAGATATGTGTTCAACCTACACAAAGTGTGAACCTTATACCTGTTTCTAAAACACTAAATATTACAATATTAAACGTCTAATTTTTATATAAATATATTTATTGCTAAAAAAAAACATTATAACGTTATAGTATTAAACAATTATTTTTATATAACAAGGTTTAATATTAAAACAAAACCCTAATAAGTTTTTAATAAATAGATGTATTTAGGTATATATTATCAGTGGATTTTCGGTAAAGTCATTGGGTCCAAACCCAAGCCTTATAATCTAAAAACATATCCAAATGAGGCCCAACAGACTCAATGGATGACGGGAAACGCTATCTCAAACCTCAACTCGAATGATGCTTGAAATATTATTGAGGAAAAAGTATAGAACACCAACCTTGAGGAGCACAAGTCACATTCTAACCCACAAGGAAAAGAAAATTAACTCTTTAAGTGCTAATCAAATAGACAACAAATGTATATTAGCACAACAATGAATCTTAATACGACACTCACACGGTAGTCAAATACAATAGGGATTTAGATTTTATAGACGGTTATAAAAGAATAACCATTAGACACATGAGATATATCTTGATTAAACTTGAGTTTTCGGGCATTCCTGAGTATTTTGTGAGAATTATGAGAGTTTGTAAACATCATTAATTTCCATTTGAGTAATAAAAATCTCCTTACGTTCTCATCTGATATGAGCTTTTTTTTCCTGAATTACGTAAATACTTTGTTGCCATATGTGTTTAATCTTCTACATTAATTTCCCAACATTGAATAAATTTTACGTGTTAGATGATTGGTTATTCGAAATAAAATTAACTATTTACTCTTAGAACGAAAATAAATGGTCCACCATATGTATTTATTTTAAATACTAGTATAGGGTCCGCACTTTGTGCGAGTTGAACACAATTTTTACTATAAATTTATATCATAACAAAAATCTTAATAACATTTTAGATATTGATCTTATAATAATCCAGATCTATTTGTTTTGTTTTTTTTTTGTTTAAATAGAAATAAGACAATTGGTTTACTTACACTTAATGTATATGTCTCATTTATTTGTTTATCAATTCTCATACAATGTTTCTAATCCACGTTAGAGTTTTTCTCTCATCTTACTCTATCATTTGAAAACATATTCCTAATTATAAATAGCTTAAAAAATATTTATTTTTCTTTAGGTTGAATTCCAATGAAATTTAATGTAATTTATTCAATTTAAGCTTAAATTTTCTTATCGAACTTCAAATTTTGACTCTCGCTGTGCAAAAGCCGATAATCAGAGTACGCATTATGAAGCACAACGAATAACAAAAAATTAATGAAAAAACTTATATAAATAATTCAAAATAAAATAACAAATAACAATAGGCCCAAACAAAAAATTTTTCTAGTTTTTATGGACGACTGTTATTTATGTCTCTTATTTTAGTAAGAGATTATATTTTAATATTGTAACAGGTTTTTTATTTCAATTTTATAAGTTAATAATATAAAATTAATTATTGAGATTATGTATCACATATGTTTTTTTTTATAATTTTAATAGAAGATTAAAATATATATTTTTATTATAATAGGTAATAAAAATAATAATTATAAAGATTAGATACCATATGTGTTTTTTGTTAATTTTAATGGGACTTATTTTTATAATTTAATAATAATAAATTACATTAGTAATTAATTAAAATAATATATTTATTTTTTTAATAATAAAATATGTTTTTATATTGTAATATATTCTTATTTTAATGTTACAATTTAATAAAAATTATTGAGATATTTTAATTTTATAATCAAATAATAAATAGTAAATTTATTTTTATATTGTAATATATTTATTATTTTAATTTTATAATTTTAAAATATAAAATATTTTTATAAATATTTTTAATTTAATAATTAAAAAATTAAAAAATTGAATGTCACATATTAAATTAATATGTTTCTTATTTTAATAAGAGATTATGTTTTTTTTTAATGAGTTTTTGATTTATTATTAATTAGTTTAATTAATATGTTTCTTATTTTAATCATAGATTATATTTTTATACTGTAATAAGTTTTTTATTTTAATTATAGAATTTAATAATAAAAAATTATAACGATAATTTAATATTATAATATAATAATAAATAATATATTATATTTTTATATCGCAATAAGTTTATTATTTCAATATTTTATTAATTTTAATTTTAAAATTTTAAAAATAAAAAATTAATTTTAGTGATATTTTAATTTTATAATTTAATAATAAAAATTATTGTAGAAATTATGTGACATGTATTAAATTAATATGCTTCTTATTTTAATATGAGATTGTGTTTTTATTTTATTATAGGTTTCTAATTTTATTTTTTGATAATAAAACTAATTATATATATTTTTTAATTTTACAATTTAATTTAAATGTATTGTAATAAGTTTCATATTTAATGAAATTTAATAGTGAGCCGCCATGTGACGCGATATCGAAGCTTGAAAATATTTAACTTTTATATATAATATAGATAAATAAAAAATAATAATCTCAGAGATATTTTAATTTTACAGTTTAATTAAAAATAATAGTTGTACAAATTAGATACCATATGACGCGGTGAGAAAATTTTATAATGTTTACTTATATATATATATATATATATATATATTAATTTTACAATTTAATTTAATTTTATTGTAATAGGTTTCATATTTAATGAAATATGCGACGCGATATCGAAGCTTGAAAATATTTAACTTTTATATATAATATAGATAAATAAAAAATAATAATTTTAGAGATATTTTAATTTTACAGTTTAATTGAAAATAATAGTTGTACAAATTATATACCATATGACGCGGTGAGAAAAATTTATAATATTTAACTTATATATATATAAATATATATATATATATATATATATATATATATATCCGAATTATTTGTGATATTATTCAAAAAGTTATCGGATGGTATACTATGATTTATTGTTATAATAAGATCTTATTTTTAGATTTATTAATTTAATTTTATAACTTAGTAGTATTTATTATTTTAATATGATGGTATAATTTGTTTTCATATTATAATATAGTTCTTATAAAATTGTAATATGTATTTTATTGTAATAGGTTTTTTTATTAATAAATTTATTAATTTAAGTTATAATTTAATAGTATTTATTATTTAAATATGATATGATATTATAATATATTTTATTGTTATAATAAGGTTATTATTTTTAGATTATTAATTTAATTTTATAATTTAATCATATATCTCATTTTAATATTATAATATAATATGTTTCTAATTATAATATAATTCATATAAAATTATAATATGTATTTTTATTGTAATATATTGCTTAATTTAATTTTATAATTTAATAGTGAGTCGCCATGTGGCTCGATGGCGAGACTTCCAAATATTTAACTTTTATATATACTATTATAGGGTCCGCACTTTGTGCGATTTGACCATATTTTTAACTATAATTTCATATTGTAACAAAAATCTTAATAAGATTTCATGTATTTATCTTGTAAATGATCAATATCTAATTGGTTTTATAGCTAAATGAGACAATTGATTTATTAACACTTAATATTTATATCTCATTCGTTTGTCTATCAATTATCAAATAATGTTTCCAATTCACATTAAAGTTTATCTATCGTCATAATATTTATGGTAATAAATGACTTTAAAAATATTTAATTTTATTTTGGATGAATTCCAATGAAATTTATTCAATTTAAGCTGGAATTTTCTTATCGAAATTGAAATATTGATTGTCATTGTACAAGAGCTAATAATCAGAATATGCATCACGAAAACACAATAAATAATAAAAAAATTCATGAAAAAACTCATATAAATAATTAAAAATAAAATGACAAATAACAATAGGAACAAAAATTTAAAAATTGGTTAGTTTTTATGGACGAATGTTATTTATGTCTCTTATTTTAGTAGGATATTATATTTTAATATTGTAATAGGTTTTTTATTTTTGGGAAATTATCATTTTCCCACTAAAATAATTGTTAAAATAAACTCTTACTCAATTTTTTTTTAAATGTTTAGTTTTCCACCCAAAGTTACAAAAATTTTCACTTTTCCATCTATACGTTAACACCGTTAGAATTTTATTGACGTATAAGGGTATTTCGGTCATTTGATAATGTCAGGGTGGAAAAGTGAATATTATTGGAATTTCATGTGGAAAATTGAATATTTTTTATATTCAGATTATGTTGGATGAATTGTGAATTGTAAATGTTGTTTTGGAATTTTAATATGGATATTGTTTAATTATGAATATTATTTTATTTTATTTTGGATGTTAAATCAAATAACTTAATTTTTTTTTAAAAATTGAAAATTTAGATTTTTAACGGATACAAATTTGGATATCCTAAAATCTGCACATATAATACAAATCTAAACCCTGATCTTCATTTTAGTCAATCGAATATGAATCTGTATATGTGCATATCTTAAAATTTTAAATCCCAAATCGTATTTTTTGAATGTGGATCCATAATTTTTCAGATATAACTGTCATCCCTACATATATAAACACTTGAAAAGTCATAATTATTTACTTGAATTTTTTTGACATTTATTTAAGTATTATTGATTCCACGAGAAATTCAAAAAATGTTCACTTTTACACCAAAAGTCCAAAGAATAATCAATTTTCTACCATGACGTTATCAAATGACCGAAATACGCCTATGAAGTTAACAAAATTATAACGGTGTTAACGTTTGGGTGGAAAAGTGAACACTTTTTGAACTTCGGGTGTAAATTGAATATTTTAAAAGTTTTTGAGCAAAATTGAACTTTAACCATTTTTGGGTGTAAAATTGATAATTTCTCTTTATTTTAATTTTATAAATTAATAATAAAAAAGTTAATTGTAGATATTAGGTGTCACATATGTTTTTTTTTTTTTTAAATTTTAATAGGAGATTATAATATGTATTTTTATTATAATAAGTAATAAAAAATTAATTATAGAGATTAGATACCACATATGTTTATATTTTATTTTATTTCAATGAGATTTATTTTTATATTTTAATAATAAGGAATTAATTAATAATTAATTAAATTAATATGTTTAATTTTAATAAGGGATTGTGTATTTATATTTTAATAGGTTTTTTTTTTAATTTTACAATTTAATAATAAAAAATTACATAGATATTTTAATTTTATAATTTAATAATGAATAGAAGATTTTAATTTTATAATGTAATAGGTTTCTTATTTTAATTATTATTATTTTAATTTATAAATTTAAAATAAAAAACTAATTTTAGAGATATTTTAATTTTATAATTTAATAATAAAAAAATTAATTACGAAGATTGGATGTCACGTATTAAATTAATAGGTTTTTTATTTTAGTAAGTGGTTACATTTTTATTTTATTATAGGTTTCTAATTTTAATTTTTAATAATAAAACTAATTTTAGAGATATTTTAATTTTAAAATTTAATGTATTCTTATTATAATATATTTTTTATTTAATCGAATTTAATAGTGAGCCGTCATGTGGCGTGATAGGAAGGCTTAAAAATGTGTGACATATATATATATATAATATAAATATAAATGTATTATTTTAATTTTATAATTTTAAAATAAAAAATTAATTTTAGAGATATTTAATTTTATGATTTAATAAAAAAATTAACTACGAATATTAGGTGCCACGTATTAAATATTATTATTTTAATAAGAAATTATTAATTTAATTATAATTTAATAAAATTTATTAATTTAATTTTATAATTAATATTGAATAGAAGATTTTAATTTTATAAATTTAAAATAAAAAATTAATTTTAGAGATATTTTAATTTTATAATTTAATAATAAAAAATTAATTTTAGTGATATTTTAATTTTACATCTTAATAATAAAAAATTATAACGATAATTTAATATTATAATATTATAATATAATAATAAATAATATATATATATATATTTCTTGAACCACCGACTCATTGGCACGCCAATTTGGTCCAACTGCGACTCGCTCCGGACTCTCAGACCCAAAATATTCGGAGATCAAAATTTACTAAAATTGTACTCTTTCATGACGGCTCTGCAGAGGCTAGCAAGGATGTCGTCGGCATGGCGTGTCCTAACTGCTTCACGTGCTGCGCCACGTGACCTTCATCGCCGTCTCCCTCACCGTAAGCTTATCACAATCATTGCTAGTTGCTAGCGTCAATCGTTATAATATTTGTATATTTAGTCCTTTGAATTGTTGTAATTTATCTGAATGTTTGATCTTAATTTGCGTTTTTGATGAACAGTTACTTCTGTTTACTTCACTTAGTTGCAACTATTTTCTTATTTGGTGTTTCATAGTGTTCTAGTTCCATCTAAAGCGCTTTCAAATAGCCGAATCTTGATTTACCTTAGAGTCTTGGCTAAAATTAACAAAAATACTTGGACATCAAAAGCCAGTTGGAGTGCTTTTTAGCAGTATTCTAAAACGCGCTAGGCGCTAGTCAGGCGGCGACCCAGCGCCTAGGCGGGGCCTAGACAATTAGTCGGCAGACAGTTAAAAATATAATATTTTCCAACATCATAATTCATAAATAATCCAAATCATATAAATTCAATCAAAATGTAATAAACATAAAACCATTAATCAAACTCAATCAATGATATAAAATTCAAACTCTTTAAAATCTTAAAACAAATTCAGTATAAAATAAGAAAATGACAATGCAAAACAACATAAACCCTAAAATAAAATTGCATTGTCTTTACTTAAATTTATAATTTAATATTTTAATTAACAACTTTAAGTAACTAACTAATGTCTACTAATCTCTAATATGAATATGTAAATAATTTTTAAATGCATATCAAAAAATCAAATCAAAATCAAAATAGAGGCCAAATGAATTTTAGGACAAAAGAAAAAATGAAGACTTAGTGACCTACTAAATCAAATAACTAATTTCCAATTAAATCAAGTTGGAACAAAAAACAAAATAATAATTTTACCTTAGTTTTCCCAAATTGACGTGATGAAAAAAGATGAGAAGAAGAAATGCAGAGAGAAGCCGTAAGCTTGAGAGACGAAGAACTGTGAAATGTAGAAAAATTTAGGTTTTTTTTTTTTTTTTTTTAAATTATAAACACCCCCAAAAGTGCGACTACCACCAACGATTTGGTGGTAGTCGCCACGCTTGGCCGACGTCGAGCGCCTACGCGGCGCGTTTTAGAACATTGCTTTTTAGAGAAACGATGGATAAGTGCTTTTGCAAGAAGTGTTTTTAGGTAGAGAAGCATTTGAAGTATTTCGTGCAACAGCATTTGATAAATCTTGAAGCTTTTGGAGTATTTCGTGCAGAAGCATTTGATAACTGCTTGTTCAAAAAGCTTCTTTAGGCAATATTGTAAATTTCCTTTTATTTTTCTATTTAATTGTGAAAGTGATCACAAACACACAAGTATTTGTGATTGATTCATGCAGGATCTCTGGAACAACAGATTGGTTTCAGTGCATCCGAAATTCAGCAGCCAAAATTGCTGCTTCATGCTCCAAGACCTAGCTCTATTTTTCCAGCTATCTTAGCTAGTCTATTTGGTGTTGGGGCGCTCAATATTGCCCATGCAGATGCTGATCAGGTTTGTGTAATTTACAAGATTATTGTGGCGTTTGTTTGTTAATATGCATATTGATGCGAACCTATCAAGAACTATGCCTTGCGAACCCAAGATAGCCACGAGATCAGATGAGTCACTAAGACCCGTTGAGAACAATGCCTCAAGAATCCTAGTTGCAAGTAACGCCACAAGGTGTGCAAATCCCTTGATGAGTTTAGTTCTAATCCAAGAACAAGAGAGAATATATCTCACGAAAATAATCTATAATACTATTGATGTTCCAACCATGAAAAATAAAAAGGTTTATATAGCAAAACCCTAATCTACCCAACAAACCAACAGGTATGTATTTCCTAATCTATCCCTGATTAATCCATGCGCGCCCAAGCCTTTGATACACCCTTAGGTCACGCCAAGCATGGGTCATGCACAAGATAACAATTTAAACTAAAGGCTTTAATTAAATAAAGTCCAACCCTTTACATATAGATAATAAAGAGATCAGTGTTATCAAAGGCGCGCCTAGGTAGAGGCGCCACCATTGCGCCTAGAGGGTGTCCAGGCGAGGCGACGTGTATCAGGCGCGCGCCTAATGCCAATGAGTGAGGCGCGCCTTAGGCGCCTGATGCAAAAAATCTTGGTTTTTGACCCGATTTCGTTGATTAAAGCTCACTTAAAAAAAAAAAAAAAATAATCACAATAAATCTCATAATTTAACTTAATTTATTTACTTTTGACATGACTCTTAGATAATTTGTTGGGATCGTTAAAAATTATAAGAAAATTTTATATTTTGTAAAATACAAATGTTTGCCATAATAATTAATAATAGATCATACATTTATAATTATTTGGGACATAATTTTAACCAAAAGATTAAACTAGTCAATAACAAAATTGTACATAAGACAATATAAAGTAAATATTAATATCTTAGTTATTATAGCAACTTAGTTATGAAAATAGTGATGTATATAAATTTAATTGAGTGCAATAATTTATAAATATTTTGTCATAATTTGGTCAAAATATTAAAAAATACTCAAAACAAAATGATTAGAAGAATATACATGTTCGTCTTTCTAATTGAAAAATTATATATACAAATATGCGCCTCACGTTCCTCAGGCGCGCGCCTTCCGCCTTGAGGCGCGCGTCTAGGCTCCAGGACCTTTCGCGCCTCGGTGCGCCTTTAATAACACTGAAAGAGATATAACTAAGGCCTAAACAAGTGGCCTAAGACACATCCAAGACAAGTGGGCCTTCAATCCAAGGCTTGAAGCGATGTAACCCATGGTGCTTCCTCTTGTGACAAGCCCATCTTCAATGTTGTTGAAGCCTTGATGTTCCCTTTGATAGTCTCGGCCATTGTCTCCTTAACAAGTCCAAGCATTGCTTTTTTTATCTTCTTCGCCCTAGACCTTGTGATAGGTCCTTCTGGTATAAGCAACGGATCCTTGACTTGTTGATCATCTTGCACATCATCGCTAGTCGCATCACATATTACAGTGAAAGTGCATTTGTTGAGTTTCTTTACTTTTGAATTTTGCTTTTCTGCAGGACTTGGGCGCTGCTAAAGCTTCTTTGCCATCAGAATCTTCTTCAAGTTATGAGGATTTGGAGGAAATTGCAAAAAAAGAACGGCAGCGAATTGAAGAGTTGCTTAAAAGAAAAGGAATGCACTATGGTTCTTATCCCAAGTTTACTGTTGCTGTTAAGGGCCAAAAGGTTAATGCTCATATTTCTCTTAACTTCATGCCCTCATGCTTTTGTTTACTTATATTGAAGAAAATATTTGTGTTTATTTGATTGATTGATTCTTTGCTTTGGAGTTTTTATTCAGAATATATCTTTTTTGCCAAATCTACCTTTCTTTATGTGTGTGGAAATCCTGTGAATCTCCCTGCCTTTATTGGTGCCATCGACTTCATATGATGTTTCTGTCTATCATTGTCGTGTACTTCTAATAGGATTTTCCATAATGCAATTCAATTCTAATTGAGGTGTCTTTGATCTGAAGGTCACCGTTAAGTTCCAAGTACCTCCTGCATGTGAAATTCCACAATTGATTTCAAACCTTGTCTCACATCTTGGACTGAAGGTTGAAGAGCATGGTGGTGGTTCGGATATGGCATTGCGTGCTTGGGACAGGTTAAGTGCAAGCCTCGTTTATTCTATCCATAAGTTGTCCTCTATCGTCCTTGGAATAGTACAAAATTTATTTATGCCTAATGTTGGATTTATTTGTTGTAATTGCCAATATCTAAGATGCACTAAATTTCTGTGTTTTTTATGTGCTACTTCAGTGCAGTTGCTTGGCAATTAACACTTAAGCCTTATGAAAAACAGAGCAAGAATGGAGGGGATCAAGCCCAGTCCGGAGACATGAGTGCATGTGAAGGAGATCTATGCATCCTTATATTTCGTTCCCTCATTACCTCAGATAAACCAGCTATGTTTCTAGTGCTTCATATACTATTTTCGCATGAAGAAGCCCTTCATATGGCTTCTTGTATCGGAAGGAAGAATTGGTGGACAGTTTGTTCTTAACTATACGTGCACATATATTCTTGCAGGAAATTGAGTTCATAAAGAAAGGGAGCTTGAGTTCTGAAGAGCTTGATGCTTTGGTGTCTGTTTTACAATTAGCTGGTGGAAGGTTGGGTCAAAATAGAATTGTGGAAAGAAAACCGAAGGATGGTGTTGCACAAAAGCCATCTGCAAAAAAAACAGTAGCTGCTCTCGAGTCTATGGGAGTCAGAATATATGGACTTGATGAACCCCAATTGAATTCGTTGAACAGTGAGATATCATGGGAAAATATTGCTGGTTATGATCTGCAGAAGAGGTATGTAGACCTCTAGTGCCCAGTTTATCTCTCTGCTACATTTACCATCAAATGTAGGTCACTCCATTTTCTACCTTGGAAAGCAAACTTGATGGACAATTATGATAAATTGGTGTTTAAGGACTTTTGTATAAGGATGGGAAAACAGCTTGAAGATATCAAGATTTTTACTTCTAGGGATCTTTTTCCTTTCAAATTATTATTAATTTTATCTCAAAATGCAGGGGACATACATTGCTCTTTATCAACTCAATAAATTCTAATGTGTTGTACCTAAAATCTTTTTAGTTACAGAATCCTGCAGATGTCCAAACTGGTCGTCAGTATATATTCCTTTTTTGGTGGTCGTAATACTGTATTCCATATGTAATCTGTACATGCTGCACCTGGGAAAAACTTAATCATCTTATATGTATATGATGGTTAGAGTTTACCTTACATATCTACTATACTTGTTAGAAGATGAATGCTCCCTTAGTCTCTATAATTTGAGCCAATTTCCTAGTCAGTCTCTGTATTTTAAAAATTACCCAAAAGGTCCCTGTTGTCTTATCTGTTTCGTTAAAATCTATTTGATAATATTTTTTCCCCAGGTTGCATGTTAGATTTATTTGAATTTTAAGTTATATCATACAAAAATACTACTGTACCCTTGGAAAGTTTAATCCAACATCTACAAAAGCAACCACATGGTTGTTTTTGGTAATTTTTTAAAATACAGGGACTAATTCGGTAATTGTCTCTAATCGTATGGAGTAAGGGAGCATTTACCCCTTGTTAGAGCATTGTTGATGGGCTTAACAAGGTTTCTTTCACTTGAGTGTTAATAAATGAGAAGGGCTTTTCAACATGTAGTTTTGCAGGAGAAATGAATGCTCATTACATTTACCCTTCGTGAGTGTTTAGTTGGGGTTGGAAATTCCTTTGTATTGACAGATTTTGTCGGACTTTAGCAGTGATTTGATTCTTTTAATAGGCTTCTCAAACTTTGGCAACATGATGTGCTTTTTAACTGTTTATTTTGTAGAGAAATAGAAGATACCATATTGTTGGCTCTTCATAGTCCTGAAGTATATGATGATATTGCTCGTGGCACTCGGTGTAAGTTTGAGTCAAATAGACCTCGAGCTGTGCTCTTTGAAGGTCCACCAGGTTCGCCTTTTCCCCATGTATAAGCTTCTCAAGTGTATTGCTTAAAGTTTGTATTGATGAATTTAAAATTTTGTTTCTCCAAAGTGTTGCTTTGAGAGTACTTCCCTCTCGTATGCTGTCAATATCCCTCCCTCCATCTAATCATTTGTTTACTAACTGTGCCTCTGTGTTTAGATATTCAATTCCTAGATTGGTTAATTGATAGTTTGGGCTGACTTATTTGTACTTGTTAAATTTCAGGTACGGGGAAGACGTCATGTGCTCGTGTTATTGCTAACCAAGCGGTGAGCCACTAGGCATTTCCTTGGAAAATGGATAGTTATAACAGGACTGCATTCAATATTTTAACTCAAAATTTAATGATTTTGTGCTGGAAAACTTTTGCTTCTCTGGATTTTGACTGAACCAATATAACTGAGGGTCACATGTTAATATAAGTTGTAGAGAATATGAATGTTATTCATGCTCAATAATGTGAATCATATCACATTACATTCTGCTTGAATCTGTCTTGATTTGATGGTGCCATGCCTTGGCAGGGTGTTCCATTGATGTATGTGCCACTGGAGGTTGTCGTGTCGAAATACTACGGTGAAAGTGAGCGCCTATTGGGAAAAGTGTTTTCCCTTGCCAATGAGCTCCCAAATGGTGCTATTATTTTCCTAGATGAGGTAACTGTGCAAACAGGCATGCCTTTCTTTTTGTATAAACAATTTATTGTGTCATAACTAATTCTCCTTCTCAAGCTTCGTTTAGTATTGTTGTCGAGCAGTTGTTGTGGTTTAAGTTACAACTCTAAAGTGTTTGGTAAACACTTGCAACTGTTAGTTGGATGTCAAGGTGTTTTTTAATTCTACCCCCACAATTATTTGTGAAAAACTTCCATAAAATCATAATACGAAATGGAGCCCTAGTCTTATACTCGGTAGAAGTTGTATCGTTTCTTGATGGTCTTCTTCCCATTTCTCTTTCTTTGTCCGCATTACAGGTTGATTCTTTTGCTATTGCTCGTGATAGTGAAATGCATGAAGCTACCCGAAGAATTTTGTCAGTGTTGTTGCGACAGGTAAAGCTAGGGTCTTACTTGGTTTTATGCCCCAGACAATGAACATTTCAGAATTGTGTCTGTGTATTATAGGTTCATATAACATCTTTTACCTTGTTGCTCAATTTTCTCCTTCCACTCCCAATTGCTGTCTGCCCGCATAGCATTGCCGAAGAAAATCTTTCATTTGTCGATAAACTGAAGCCCAAGAATGTATATATGTACTTGTGTGTATGTTTATGAGTTGCATGTGGATGGATTGAGTATTGAGAATGACATCAGTTTGTGTCGGTGAAGCTATTTTGTGGTCTTAATTAGACATACTTCCATTTTTGCAGATTGATGGATTTGAACAGGATAAAAAAGTGGTGGTGATTGCTGCAACAAATAGAAAACAAGATCTTGATCCTGCCTTAATAAGGTAATATTTACACACTTCCATGCGGAAGGCGTTGTACCCAAGGATTCAGATGAGAGTTTTCTTACCCTTGTTTTTTCTACTTTCTCAAGTCGGTTCGATTCGATGATTACCTTTGGCTTACCGGATCATCAGAACCGTCAGGAAATCGCAGCTCAGTATGCAAAGCACCTAGCGAAACCTGAACTGGCCGAATTAGCCACTGCTACAGAGGAGTATGTAATCTCTATGTCTGTAGTATATAAGCAAAGCTTTTACCCCAACCCAATACACTCTTTTTTTCTATCATAAGATTTTTCTCTCATTGGCACTTGCTGAATGCAGAATGTCGGGAAGAGATATTAGGGATGTTTGTCAACATGCAGAGCGGTCATGGGCCTCAAAGGTAAACCATCATTTTTGGTCGTATTTTAATAGTCTCGTGGCATTGCTTAAAAACCACCATTCATGACTTTGATAGATAATTCGAGGGCAAGCAGCGAAAGATGGAGAACAAGCGGGTCTTCCGCCTCTACAAGGATATATCGAGAGTGCTGCAAACAGGCGGAAGTCTTTACTTGATGCGGCAGAACAGAGCCGCCAAAATTCCAACAATCGCACAAAGAAACAACCGTTAGATTTATGTTGAGGACAGGTGGATGGATATGTTACTTTTGCGTTTCCATTTCGACATGTTTAGATTTGCCTACCAACCCCCCAAAGAAAAATTAACAATCAGAAAGAGATACAGAAGCTTCATCCGATAACTTAATCATCTCTCTTTTCCCCAGTAGTATATTACAATTATATTGCACCTTTTTGTTATTCAAAATTGAGAGACTCTCACGAGTTAATATTGTTTGGTTTCTTCTTTTGCTGATTCTTATAAAATATATGAACTATTTCTATTTATTTTCGTTGAAATTTTCGTTGAACTATTTATTATGTTCATCTCAATACACACACGTCTCGGTCTCACATTTGAAAACAAAAATCATTTGTTCCTAAAAATTACGCTACGTGCGCGCAGTGTGAACTTCACAGAATAAAGTGGCATTGAAGCATGCTAAGCAGCAAAGCTCCTCCTCCTCCTCTGCATTTACAAAGTTAAAAATCAAAAAATCAAACAAACAAACCCAGCAACTGAATTGAAACCAAAACTCGGCCGAGTCACGATTTAATTATGTAAAGATTTGGATTTTTACCTTTGAGAGACTCGTGATTCCTCTTCTTCAGCACGCTTTCTCTTTCTAATTGAATTCATCCCGGCAACGAACGACGCGATCTGCATCTGAGTCTGCATCATCATCTGAGTCATCTCAATCTCCAACTCCATCCTCCTTTTCTCCGCTTCGCACCTCAAAGCCTCCCTCGATTTGATCATCTCCAGCTCGGTCAGTTCCTTTCTCAGCAGCGACTCTGAAAAGATTCGGAGACTCGCTGACAAATCAGCTAAGCGCGTAGAGTGACTCGAGTCATTGATCGAGTCGCAACAATCCGATTCCGAGTTAGAACACTCATCATCACGTGCGTCGGATGAGCATCCGGCATCAACAGCATGCTTTTGACTGAACTCGTCTTTGCTAGGTCTGGTTCCACCCGCCGGTCCCTCCAATTCCATTAGCTTCGTGAAGGAGATAATTGTGTCAACTGTTACGTTACCAAAGGGGATCCTTTTGTGCGGCCAGTGCTTGTAATACCGCCACGTCAGCATTGTCTGGCAAGTGGATTCGTTATTTGATGCTTATTCGTTGTTGTTATTATTATTATTATTATATTCATTCATATTCATACTATCCTCTCATTTTTTCAGAAAATCCATTTCAAAATATATTTCGAAATTCGAGAGAGAGGTATGGGCCTGGGCCTGGGCCTGGGCCTGGGCATTTTTGCGAAACTACATGCATCTATCAAATAAGCTGGAGTTGTAGCAGTTGAAGGTAACTAACTCGTCACTCTCTCTCATACTTGCTACGATTTTAACGGAAAACTAATTAATCAAATTATAATTGTCACTAATATTTCGCCCAGTATAATTATAACACGTACTGAAAAACTCTAGAAACGAATATGAGTGGAGAAATTCCTCGAACAATTAATTAATTCCGTATGAAGCGTGCAATATAAGACTCGAGGAGAGCTACGCAACGATGTCGTATGGTATGTAGCTGGCTGCCAATTCTTATGCCAGTCACTACTGAAAGACACAAGAATGCGAGCACAGGCAAAACAACCTCTTTAGTCCTTAAGACATCTACAATTCAAGCAAAAAGATGAAAATCGAAAGCTCAACGAAAAAAGAAACATACTTTCATACAAATTTTATGCCTTCCTATAATTAATACCAAGCTATAAAGCTAGAAAGTACAAACTTTTATCTTGTTAATAATAATTACATGTGAATGAAGGAAAAACTCTCTCTCTTTGCTTACACCATATATTAAGATTATACATACATAGAGTAATTAAAAAAAAAAAAAAAAACACTTACACCTTCAACATGGGTCTTGTTAATAATTAATTGATAATAAGCTTAATAAACCTTCTTGGTGAAGAGGCTACGCAAATTGAAGAGATTATTACCACTATTTGCAACACTATTGTTGTTGCCACCATTTCCATTACCACCCCTCTTGTTAATGCTTGCACCAACACTACCAATTGCACTATTTTCATTACTCCTACAACTCAGATGATGCCTATAACCAATACACACAGGCACATTCACATTCAAACCCCTAGCTTTATTATTAGTACTCCCATTACCCGCCAATTTACCTCTTGTATCTTTTTTACTCCCCACTTTTTCACCGCTCCGGACCGCAGGCTCCGAGCTCCGAGCTAAACCCGAACTTCCTCCTCCACGCTTGACTTGCCAAACAGGGCTGCTCCGACCCAAATGAACAGCAGCCCGACCCGGACTACTGGGCCACTTTCTTGACTTTGACTCACCAGCTGAATTACTCCTTGAACACGGTGCACTACTCACCTTCCGGTTTCCCGGAGCTCCGGATACCATCCTGGGTCGGATCCCACTATTTCCGGCGGATCTACTCCTTGAAAAAGGCCAGATATTGATATTCAACTCAGCTGAACCAGCCTTGGTTTGACTTTTCTTCTCCCTTCTCTTCTCTTTCTCTTTATCTCCCACGTTCTTTGTAAGACTCTTCTTGTCACCTTTCTTGAAAATGTCCTTCCAACGCTTAGATGACGTTAGCTCATTTGTCAACTCAGCCGTTACATGTCTCAACTCTGGCCCAGCTTCAGCTTCAACTTCTTCTTCACCCGGTTCTTTGTTCGAAGGTTTAGGATCCGGATGCGGGTTCGGGTCAGGTGGTCCAGAGGGTTTGTTTGAAAGAAGGTGAAGAGGAAGGATGACTCCATCAACAAAGAGTTCATCAGCTGAGAGGAGATTAGGTTGAGGAAAACTTGGGTTTCGGACCATCCAAAACTCAAACTCGGTTGAGTTTGAATCGCCGTTGCTTCTTCTTCCTATGCTGTTGCATGGTGATAGAGCTCTAATTTCGTGGGTATTTGGACCATCCATCTTCTTTAGAAGAATAAAGAAAAGAAGTTGTTGTTTCAAGTGATTTGGTGAGAGAATGGGAGATGTGGGTGGAAAGTGGGAAGTTTCTTGGGTTTGCTTGCAAATGCAAAGGAGAGAAGTGAGAAAGAAAGATGTGAGTTTTTCAGACAGGTGACCTGACCTTACTGTTGATGTAATAAAGAATTGAATTTGAGTAATATAAGTTTTGACAGTGATAGATGGTTGATTTTATAAGGGATATGCCATCTGAGCATGTATTTATTTTGGGTGAATTAGAATTCTAATACTCAAGGGATGTGATTTGGTGACAAATAACTTATGATTTGATTATCAAATTTGAGTTCGAGTTTGAGTTCAATGGTGTATTTCTTATAAGAGACATGGATAATCGGAGATTTTATCTGCTCCACTTAAGTCTGTATCTAGTGATTTGTGACGCGGTTCCAAAGTTTCTAAAAAAAAAATTAGAATTCTCAATTTAAAAAATATGTTTCCAATAAAAAAATTAATTATTGAATAATATTTTATATTTAATTAAATTTTAATCATTGATTTCCATTAAAGCGCGGCAAAAAAAACTTATATCTCCAAAAGGTAAATCTCTAATATTTTAAGAGAATACTATTTTAAAATTGCATTGGGTTGAATAAATCATCAGAATATATACTTTTAGATTTATATAATTGTAAGATCATTTTTATAAAAGAGTAAAGTAAGCGCTGTGCGGAGAGTTTGGAAGCTGTCCCATGTTTTCGCTGGGGGCATAGTTGATAAAAAGATAGGGTTTTTGGAGATGATGGCTGAGCTAGCAAAATCGTTGGAGGTGGAAGGTTTGGAATTGTTCAGGGCGATTTGTTGGATTGTGTGGCAAGCGCGAAATAACAAATCTTTGAAGGGCTTGTTGAAGACCCTTCCATGTCAATTGCAAAAGCTCAAGCGATAGTGGATTCTGTTGGAAAAATGCTTATTTATAAGCATTTTGAGGCTCAATTTTAAGCATGGTCCACTTCGTGTTAGTGGTTGTTATTGAATGATTCAGATACTCCTCCGTGAGTACTTCGAAATGGTATATTCATATGCTTAAAATGGTGCTTGGGTGAATGAGAAATTGTTGCTCAAAGTTCACAATTTTCAAGCCTTTTGTATTTCCATAACAGCTAATTTAATTAGCTTGGTGGTTACAAAAGTTTAATTTCCATAACAGCTAATTTAATTAGCTTGGTGGTTACAAAAGTTTAATTTCCATAATAGCTAATTTAATTAGCTTGGTGGTTACAACAATGTGTAACATCTCCCATTATGAAATTTAATTGGCTAGTTAAATTCTATTAATTGAGATGTGTTTTCTTTTCCTATATAAACAACATCAGTTCTTGTTTTCAAAATCAGAGAATGAAATAGAAAATAGAGAAAGACATGGCACACACACGAAAGATCATTTTCTTTGTTTTGTTAAAAGGAGAGTTCAAACACTTTGTCGTTCGTTGGATACGAGTCTGGTGGTGCACTTTCTCGTACGTTTCCGTTGTATCCTGGGAAACAATCGTCTCACGTTCTACTGCACCTACGGTAGAGGACGAATTTTGTTTTAAGGATATTGTTGTTTTACAACAAGCCTCGGGAAAGTTCTGATTTGCATCAGCTTCAGCTTCTGCCTCTGCCTGCCAACAGCCTCTGCCTCAGCTTCAGCTTCAGCCTCTGCCTGCCAACAGCCTCTGCCTCAGCTTCAGCTTCTGCCTCTGCTGTCAGCCTCTGCCATCAGCCTCTGCCATCAGCCTCTGCTGTCAGCCTCTGCCTTCAGCCTCTGCCATCTGCCTCTGCCTCTGCTCATCAGTCCCTGCCTTACTCACAGTCCCTGCCTCCGCTTTCAGGGTCTGCCGTTAGGGTCTGCTCCGAGGATAATAATTATAATTGTAATTTTGTCATATTCGGATTTCCCAATTACCGTGTAATAATTGTAATAATTGTTATCTACAGTCTTAAAACAAAATCGAGACTCTGTGGATATGGAAATCAGTCCAAACACAGTAGATCCGAATATGGCAGCCTCTTTGGCTGGCCAGAATGTTGTGGCAGCCCCCGTGGCTGACCAAAGTGCAGTGGCAGCCCCTTCGGTTGGCCAACTTGCATCAGCCTCTGGGCTTAATATGGCAGCCGTTGTGGCTGGCCAAGGTATTTCTGCCTCAATGGCTAGACAACCTGTTGGACATGTGAGCCATGTCAATCCTGCTGCAGAAAAACCTGAAAAATTCAGTGGTCAGAATTTCAAAAGGTGGCAACAGAAAATGTTCTTCTACCTGACCACGTTGAACCTTGCGAGGTTTCTAAAGGAAGATGCTCATGTACCCAAAGAGGGTGAGATTGATATCCAAGTCATCAGTGCCATTGAAGCTTGGAAACATTCTGAATTCCTATGTCAGAATTATGTGCTGAATGGGCTAAGTGATTCCTTGTACAGTGTGTACGCTGGAATGAAAACAACTAAAGGGCTTTGGGAATCTTTAGATCGAAAATATAAAACTGAGGATGCCGGTACTAAGAAATTTGTCGTAGGCCGTTTCCTAGAGTTTAAAATGATTGATTCCAAAACTGTGATAAGCCAAGTACAAGAACTGCAGATTATTCTAGCAGAAATTCATGCTGAGGGGATGAGTTTAAGTGAAACCTTCCAAGTAGCCTCGATAATTGAGAAACTACCACCTGGTTGGAAAGATTTCAAGAATTATTTAAAGCATAAGCGAAAAGAAATGAGCATTGAAGACTTGGTTCTTAAGCTAAGAATTGAGGAAGATAACCGAGTTTCTGAAAAGAGAGGAATGACTCATGAGGCCAAAGCAAATGTTGTCGAACATGGCCATAAGAACAAGAACCTCAAGAACAAAGGGTCAAAGATGGGTCCTAAAGGAGGAGTTTCCAAGAAATCAAAATTTCAAGGAAAATGCTTCAACTGTGACAAAATGGGTCACATGTCTTCTGAATGCAGACTGCCGAAGAAGAAAAAGAAACAAGAAGCTAATGTGCTAGAAAACATGACTCAAGATGTTTCAGACATTAACCTTTCTGCTGTGGTTTCTGAGGTGAATCTGGTGGGTTCTAACCCAAGAGAGTGGTGGATTGATACTGGTGCCACTCGACATGTATGCTCAGACAAGAGCATGTTTTCTTCATTTGAGCCTGCTGAAAATGGGGAAAAGATATACATGGGAAATTCAGCAACATCTGAGATAGAAGGTCAAGGAAAGGTGATTCTGAAGATGACCTCTGGGAAAGAGTTGACTCTGAACAATGTTCTGTATGTACCTGAAATACGGAAGAATCTTGTGTCTGGATCGCTTCTGAACAAGCATGGATTCCGGATGGTGTTCGAGTCTGATAAAGTAGTTTTGACTAAAAATGGGATGTATGTGGGAAAAGGGTATGTAACTGATGGGCTTTTTAAGCTCAATGTAATGGTTGTTAAACCCAAAAATATAAATAAAGCTAGTTCTTCTGCTTATATTGTTGAGTATTCTAATCTTTGGCATGGTAGATTAGGACATGTTAATTTTAATTCATTGCGAAAGTTAATTAACATGAATCATATTCCCAATTTTAAAATTGATAACAAACATAAGTGTGATACTTGTGTTGAGGCAAAACTAACAAGATCATCTTTTCATAGTATTGAAAGAAACTCTGAACCACTTGATCTAATTCATACCGATGTATGTGATTTTAATTCAATACAATCGAGAGGCGGTAATAAATATTTTATTACCTTTATTGATGATTGCACAAGATTTTGCTATGTGTATTTAATGAAAAGCAAGGACGAAGCTATAGAGAAATTCGTTCTCTATAAGAATGAAGTTGAGAACCAACTGAATAAAAGAATTAAGGAGTTAAGAAGTGATCGTGGTGGTGAGTATGTTTTCCCTTTTGAATCACTTTGTGAACAAAATGGAATCATACATCAAACCACAGCTCCTTATTCGCCTCAATCCAATGGGATTGCGGAACGTAAGAATCGTACCTTGAAAGAGATGATGAACGCTATGTTAATCAGCTCTGGCTTACCTCAGATTATGTGGGGAGAAGCTGTCTTATCAGCTAATTACCTTTTAAATAAGGTACCACGGAAAGAAGCAGGGAAAACTCCTTATGAAATGTGGAAAGGAAGAGTATCTTCCTATAAATTCCTACGAGTGTGGGGGTGTCTTGCCAAGGTAGTCATTCCTCCACCTAAAAAGGTGAAGATAGGACCAAAAACTGTTGATTGCATTTTTATAGGATATGCACATAACAGTAATGCTTATCGATTTCTTGTGCATGAGTCTAATGTACCAGATATTCACAAGAATACGATAATGGAATCAAGGAATGCATCATTTTTCGAATACGTTTTTCCTTGTAAAACTAATTTGAATTCAGATGTGCACAAACGGGCACATGAGACTATCATTGAAGATAGTCAGGACCGAGAACAAATTAATGTTCCAGAAGATCAACAAGTTGTTGAACCTGAACTAAGACGTAGCAAAAGAGCTAGAACGGAAAAATCATTTGGTCCAGATTTTCTGACATTTTTGCTAGAAAATGATCCTCAAAGCTATAACGAAGCTGTAAGGTCAGCTGATGGTGCCTTGTGGAAAGATGCCATCAATAGTGAAATTGAATCCATCTTACAAAATCACACCTGGGAGTTAGTGAATCTTCCTCAAGGATGTAAACCTTTAGGGTCCAAGTGGATTTTCAAAAGGAAAATAAAGGCAGATGGATCAATTGACAAGTACAAAGCAAGACTTGTAATTAAAGGTTATAGACAACGTGAAGGTCTTGATTACTTTGATACTTATTCTCCTGTAACGAGAATAAATTCCATAAGGATGATACTAGCGATTGCAGCTTTGCGCAATCTTGAGGTACATCAGATGGATGTGAAAACAACCTTTCTGAATAGAGATTTAGATGAAGAAATCTACATGGAACAACCTGAAGGTTTTATAGCTCCAGGACAAGAAAAGAAAGTCTGTAAGTTAGTTAAATCCTTGTATAGATTGAAACAAGCCCCGAAACAGTGGCATAAAAAGTTTGATGACACCATGTTGGCAAATGGTTTCAAAATCAATGAATGTGATAAATGCATTTATGTCAGAGAGACAGAAGTTGGCTATGTCGTTTTATGTCTCTACGTTGATGACATACTGATTGTCGGGAGTAATATCAAAATGGTGAAATCTACCAAGAATATGCTAAAATCCAAGTTTGACATGAAAGACATGGATCTTGCAGATGTCATTCTGGGAATAAAGATCTCGAGAAGTCCAGATGGACTTATTCTTGATCAGTCACACTATGTGGACAAAATTCTTGGTAAATTCAACGATGATGATTCAGCTGTGGCTAGAACTCTTTTAGATGTGAGTTTACACATATCGAAGAATAGGGGAGATGGTATATCTCAAGTAGAATACTCTAGAGTGATCGGGAGTTTGATGTATCTATCCAGTTGTACAAGGCCTGATATAGCCTGTACAGTGTACGTGCCAAATTTGGGCCATGGGCAAAACTGTCTTTCCATTCAAAACCAATGTCAGATAAGGCCCATAGATAGAGATGCTGAATATCGGGAAGCCCAAGGTAAAGCCCAAGAAAACCCTTATTCCACTCGCAGATAAAGGATCCGCCAAATCTTTACCAAACATTTTCCACTCACCTTAAATATAATTATATTGCTCCACTCTAATCATTAAATAAATATATCTTAGCATATAGTGGGTTTATGCCAAAGGCAATCATTTGCACTTATAAATAGCAGCGTAAATCAAGATATAAGGCAGAGCTCTGAAACTAAGCCTACGAAGCTTCTTCTTCCTCTCTATTCTTTTAGCTTTATATTTCCTAACCAAATTTCTTCGCCCTCACGGCTATCCAGAGAAAGTTAAGGTAATATCAAACCTTACTTTCACATATTTACTTATTCACTGTTCATTTCATACTACTGACTTGAGCGTCGGAGTGCCCCCGGCACCCACCACACCGGTGGGGAGTCTCCTCCCGCTCACTCTACCTTTGTTTTGCAGGATCGCTGATGCCCCAACCTACAAATTCTGATTGTGGACCTCGGCCGAAATCCAGCATCCACAATTTGGCGCCCCCGTGGGGCCTTGGCGATTTATAGCAAGCAAAAGATTTCACAGTCTACAGTTCTAACTGTCATTCATGGCTTCAAGCAGCGAGCTGACACCAGATCCAACTGCGGCCCAAATGTCTATGCTACAAGAACGATTGCGAGCTTTGGAGGAGGAGAATTTGACCATGCGAAGCTCCAATACAAACCTTCGGAAGCAGTTGGAGTTAATCTCTTCCACCTCCCAACAACGCGATTCTCCGGATAATGCCAACAATGATATAGTTTCCATCCAATCTTTTGGAAACATTCAACAATGTGGCAAATGATGATCCTTCTCCAGGCGACCATCAAAGGCATCATTCTGTTCCGCCAAGTTCCCCAGCCCCAGCCGACCAGCTCAGCAAGTCGCCTCCAACATGCGCAAAGAAATGTTGGAATTCAAAGAAGCAATATTGTCCAGTCTACCAGGCGTTAAACTGCCAATGAGAAAAGCAGAGCTGGAACCATTTCTGACACCCCCTTTTTTGAGAATATCACCTCTGTAGAATTACCAAAGAAATTCAGCCCACCGGATATGAGAATGTATGATGGATCGACTGACCCAGACGACCACGTCATCCATTACAAATATAAGATGATGTCAACAGGCCTAGCCCCTCGACAGTGGGAGGCTGGAATGTGCAGAGGATTTGGGGAAACATTGGCGGGACCAGCCCTAACTTGGTTCATCAATCTTCCATATAGATCCGTCGGATCATACCAACAACTGGCAGACAAATTTGTAGAGCATTTCGCGAGTTTCTTGCAAGATTGAAAAGACTTCGGACGACCTTTATGCCATACAACAGAGGAAGGGTGAATCTTTACGAAGCTACGTTGCTCGCTTCAATAAAGAAAGGATAACTGTCCCAGACCTCCATCAACCTACTGCAGTAGAAGCATTTAGGAATGGTTTACTACTGGATAGCGGACTCTACAAAAAACTCACTAAATTTCGATGCTACACGATGGACCAAGCCATGGCTCGAGCCCAAATTGAAATAAGGTGGGAAGAAGACAAGAGGAACAAAAGAAAAGAGAATTCTTCCGGTTTGCAATACAATAGTACTCAAGATACTACTAAACGGCGCAAGGAATTCCCAAACAAAGCATCACGGCCAACAGACAGGAAGGATCATCATAAAGTGAATCAACATTTTAACCGGGACTTCAAGCGTCAACCATTACCATTCAGGGGACAAGACAAATCTGTTAACAGGGAGAGACTCCCAGACTACAATTTTACTGTTTCCCCAGGGGAACTGGTTTCGGTACTCAAGAAGATGGGAAGTGAAGTTAGGTGGCCCCCACGTTCCAGAGATTATTCAGTCAAGAAAAGATACCAGCAAATGGTGTGAGTTTCATCGAGATTATGGCCATACGACAGCAGATTGCGTGGCTTTGAGATTGGAAGTATTGGAACTGTTAAAATAAAGGGCACTTGAAGGAATTGCTCACAGATAAAGGCAAGGCAACAATGGCCAGGAGGAATGACAAAGAAGAAGGCCCCATACCACCACCACCAATCAACAATACTGTAAGTTTTATTTCTGGGGGTTCTGAAGTTAGTGGTATTTCATACTCCGCAGCAAAACGACATGCAAGAATTGCAACAATGGGATTTTCCCATCCCACTATGTCAATCAAGGAGTCTTGTACAAACCTTGTAATTGAATTTTCAGACGACAATAATTCCAGCCGAATGAATCCACATCACGATGCGTTGGTAATATCATTACAATTGCAAATTTTATGGTCAAAAGAATCTTGGTCGACACAGGTTCGTCAGCAAATATCATCTTCAGAACGGCACTTTCCGACATGGGACCGAGATAGAAAAGATCAACAAATCAACTGTTCTTATCGGGTTCAGCGGCGAACAGAAATTCACCATTGGAGAAATAACTCTTCCAGTCTATGCAGGAGGAATCAATAAGCTGACTACATTTTTGGTCCTCGATTGTCCCTCAGCCTACAACTTGATCGTTGGGAGACCTTGGATCCACGAAATGAGGGCAGTCTCTTCAACTTATCATCAAATACTTAAATTCCCTACGAGATGGGGAGTCCAAGAGATTAGAGGAGACCAATCAGCTTCAAGAAGTTGCTACCAGACGACCTTAAAAGCAAAACCTCAGTCAGCATAGCAATTAATGAAAGGATCTGGTGCGTCATCGCCAGACCTACCAAGTATTGAAGAGCTCGACGAAGTCCAAATTCACCCGCTATTTAGTGATCATAAAGCACAGATTGGGGCTAATCTTGACCCCAAGCTACGGGCCGACTTAATCGAATTTTTGATAAAACAACATGATTGCTTTGCCTGGTCCCATAAAGATATGACCGGAATCGATCCAGAATTGATCACCCATGAACTCCATGCGGACCCAAGTTATCCTCCTGTCATACAGAAAAGAAGAAAGTTCGCCCCAGAAAGAAATCAGATCATTGAGGAAGAAGTCCAGAGATTACTACAAACGGGGCCATTAGGGAGGTCCAATTCCCTGAATGGCTAGCTAACGTTGTGATAGTACGAAAGAAGAATGGGAAATGGCGAGTCTGCATTGATTTCACGGATTTGAACAAAGCTTGCCCAAAAGATTCTTTCCCATTGCCTCATATTGATTCAATGGTTGATGCTACCGCAGCAGGCAATGCCATGAATGCTAAGTTTCATGGATGCGTATTCAGGCTACAATCAGATCCTCATGCATCCAGGCGACCAAGAAAAAACAGCCTTTGTCACCAACAGAGGCATTTATTGCTACAAGGTAATGCCATTCGGCCTCAAAAATGCTGGCGCTACTTATCAACGCATGGTGAACAGAATGTTTTCCCAACAAATTGGGAAAACAATGGAGGTCTACATAGACGATATGCTGGTGAAGTCATTACAAGCCGAACAGCACCTGACACACTTGGAGCAGGCATTCGACACAATGAGGAAGTATGGTATGAAATTGAATCCAACAAATGTGCTTTTGGAGTCTCTTCAGGGAAATTTCTTGGATACATGGTCACGCGACGAGGGATTGAAGCCAATCCTAGTCAGATCAAATCTATTCTTGACATTCCTTCTCCTACCAATCCAAAAGATGTCATGCGACTAGCCGGGAGAATAGCCGCCCTTAATAGATTCATTTCCAAGTCGACGGATAAAAGTTTTTTATTCTTCTCAGCCTTGAAGAAAGCAAAACACTTCGAGTGGACTCCAGCCTGCGAAGAAGCATTGACAGAGCTTAAACGTTACTTATCAACTCCACCACTGTTATCAAAGCCACTCGACAATGAGAGACTTTTTCTATACTTAGGAGTTTCGGAACAAGCAGTAAGTGCAGTCCTAATCCGACAAGAAAACGGAATTCAACTCCCAGTCTACTATGTGAGTAAAGCATTATTAGATGCTGAGTCACGCTACCCTCATATGGAAAAATTGGTACTGGCTTTGGTGATTGCAGCAAGGAAGCTACGACCATATTTTCAGGGGCACCCAATCACTGTCTTTACATCGTATCCAATGAGGAGCATACTTCATAAGCCCGAGCTTTCAGGGAGACTGACGAAGTGGGCCGTGGAACTAGGAGAACACGACATCACGTACTTACCACGCACCGCCATCAAATCTCAAGCACTCGCAGATTTTGTTGCTGATTTCAGCTCCAGTCTGCAAGTACCAGCTGAAAAAGAAATCCAATGTATCCGTCCTACGACTACCTGGAGATTGGCAGTCGACGGATCAAGCAATAAACGTGGATGCGGCTTAGGGATTGTAATTACAACTCCTGAAGGCGAAGTGTTGCAGCAGGCGATCAAATGCGGCTTCAAAGTCTCTAATAACGAAGCCGAATACGAAGCTCTCATAGCTGGCTTAAACTTGGCCCACGAGCTTGGTGCCAAGAAGATCGAAGTAAAATCAGATTCTCAATTAATTGTCAATCAATTCCAGGGTTCATATCAAGCTAAAGACTCAAAGATGGTTTCTTATCTACAAAAGGTAAAGGAAATCCAGTCGACATTTGAGGAGATAACCATTTGTCAAATCCCCAGAAACGAAAACACGCACGCAGATGCTTTAGCTACACTGGGTTCGGCGATAGAAGGAGAAAAAATCCAGTCCATACCAATTGTATATTTGCAGTGGCCAGCAATTTGGAAGAATGGAGTCGGAGAAGTCACAGCAATCACATCAGGCGACTCATGGTTGACTCCAATTGAGAGATATTTGCAGAATGGCATTCTTCCAGAAGATAAAATGGAGGCTCGAAAGATTCAACGACGATCTGCCAGATTCACACTACATAATGGGCAACTTCTGAAGAGATCATTATCTGGTCCCTACCTCAAGTGTCTTACTCCTGAGGAAGCCCAATGTGTATTAGCCGAGCTTCATGAAGGCGAATGCGGAAACCATTCAGGCGGAAGAAGCCTAGCATGCCGAGCCCACACGACAGGATATTATTGGCCGTCAATGCGTGCGGATTCTGTCGATTTCACTCGTAGGTGCGAGAAATGTCAAAGATTTGCCCCAGTTTCGCATTTACCACCAGAGAAGCTCAGGCCAATACTTTCACCATGGCCTTTCATGAAGTGGGGGATGGACATTGTTGGAAAGCTTCCAATTGCGCCAGGACAACGAGTCTACATGCTTGCCCTTACAGATTACTATACCAAATGGATTGAAGCTGAGGCTTTCGCCAGAATACGAGACAGAGAAGTGCAAAATTTCATTTGGAAGAATATAATTTGTCGTTTCGGATTGCCAAGGAGAAATTGTAACCGATAATGGGTCTCAATTCATCAGCTACCATTTCCAAGATTTCTGTAAGAATTGGGGAATCAAACTGAACTTCTCAACCCCACGATTTCCTCAAGCCAATGGTCAAGCTGAATCGTCCAACAAAACAATCATGAACATAATGAAGAAGAGACTGGAGAAATCAAAAGGAGCATGGGCAGATGAACTTCCAGGAGTTCTATGGTCGTACAGAACTACAGCCCGTTCGTCGACTGGGCAGACCCCGTTCTCTCTTGCGTTTGGTTCCGAAGCAGTAGTCCCAGCCGAAGGAATTGTTCCTACTCCGCGTTACCAATGGCTTGAAGAAGATTCCAACCAACAGCTCTTGAATTACAGCCTTGATACAATTGATGAATTCAGAGAACAGGCCTCAATTCGACTTGCTTCTCATCGACAAAAAATGGCCAAATATTTCAACAAAAATGTCAGGTGCAGGTCATTTAAAGAAGGAGACTGGGTTCTACGCAAAGTTTTTCAGAATACCAAAGAAGTCAAAGATGGGAAACTAGGACCAAATTGGGAAGGCCCATACGTCATAACGAAGATCATCGGGCAAGGTGCCTACAAATTGGAAACGACAGAAGGAAGACCAATACAGAACAGCTGGAATGCAATTCATCTCAAACTATTCTACCGGTAATTATTATTTTTCTTTGTTGTAGCCCGTTATGCGAATAAACTCTTGGATAATAAAAGTTGATTGTGCAGAAGAATAAAGGCCCATACGACTAAATAAAATTAAGAGAAAACATGAACTTCATCCAAAAGAAACATTATATCATTAAAGTTTTGAAATTTTCTGTTACAAAACAAAAAGTTATGACTGCCTAGACTTCAGCATCCTGCTGAACGTCTGTTGGTGGAACTTCAACAGTTTGGCTGGGAACGAAAGGGATAATTTCAGTCGATTCTGGAACCTCAACTGTTTCAACCTCTTTTCAGCGATGGCCATTTCTCCTTTGGTTTCTCCAGTGGCCATTTGCTCTTCTTCGATAGCCTCTTTCGAGAGCACCTCTTCCCCCTTTTTTTTCTTCTTCTTCACCCTCGCTTGTAAGGGAAACCCCAGCAGCCATCCTTTCATACTCTCGGATCCATTTCTTTGGTTTCCAAGCAACACTCTGACCAGCTAGGTACTCTTCCATTAGATTGCTCCTCTCTTTCATCATTGATTCAAATGCGATCATTTCAAGTTGCTCGAGTAATTCAGCTTTCTCCTTCATCAAGTTTTCCACACTCTCCTTGTACGCCTCATTGGTGGCCTCCGACACCTCCTTCTCTAATTTCAATGTCGCCTGGGTCTCCCTCAATTCCTGCTCAACTTTTCTTAATTTCCTTTCAGAAACATCGAAATTCGCTTTCAGTTCAGCAAAGTCTTTCCTGACGGTTGAATTCGCCTTCTCTAAATCCCTCATCCTCCTTTGGCTCAATTCAGCATACTCTTGCATAAAGAGACCACACTCCATGACCTGAAAGGACCTCACTTAATCTCCACCTTTCAAAAGAAAAATAAATAAATATAACACCTATAAATAAAATCTACCTGGTAACTGAGGGCCGCAATCCTCTTGCTTGTTTCGGTTGGGCCTAGTTCAGTCAACCGTTGCTCGTCTTCTTCAAGCAAGAGACGCTTAATAAATTTAGAGAGACTGGAAGGATCCGAAATTGCAGTAGACCCGTGAGGAATCCTCACTATAACGCCTTCTGCGTCTTCCTCCACTTCCACTACTGCCTTCTTCCTCTTCTTTGAAGCAGAGACCTTCTCAATCGGCTGTGTCACTCGTTCAGGAACGTCGACTGGAACGACTTCAGTAGGTTTGGTAAATACCATTTCAGCGGCTTCAGGCTCCTTAGCTTTAACTTTCTTGGCCTTCCTTCGGCTTCTCATTTCATCAAGTTTTGGCACCTTAAATGGGCCCGACATCATTTCAGCTGCGCATAAAAATTCTTCAGGAGTCAGCGGTTTTAAAAAATTCAGCCTTCCAAATATAACCTCAATCGAACGAGTGCACAATATCACTTCCAAGATATGCTTACTCAAAGCCAGTGAGGTACCTTCTGAATCAAACACTTCCTTCCACAACGGAGTTAATCTCAATCTCCTTTCTTCTAAAGCAGCTCTCCAGTTCCTCTTCGAACCAGGCAAGTTGAGGATATACTTTGTGTTTGAAACGACTCGGCTAGTGGTATCGAACTTTCTGTTCAATTGTAAACCTGGAAGGAAGAGAAAGATGAAAAATTTCAGTCGTACAAATAATAAGTGTAAACTACGAACGGAAGAAAGAAGGTACTCACTCGATAAGTTCCAATGTTCAGGAATATCTCCTCTCCCATTCGACCCAAACACACTCTCCCCCCCTCACAAGAAAGAATAGTTCTTTTGCCAATCCCCCCTGTCATTCGTAGTGAGCCCCAAACACCAAATGCTCCCTCTTTTGGCGTAGATACAAATGATACCTCCCTTTTTCTCTCAGGTGCTCCTTCATATAGTAGGTATACAATAAATCTCTCACCCCAAACTCTATACCCAATTCAAAAGCCATGCACTCAATCGACAATAAAATCCTCCAACTGTTAGGCATTAATTGAGAAGGAGCCAATTGATAGTAATTCAATACTTCCCACACTAAATTCGGAATGGGGAATCTAAATCCATCCATAAATGGCCGTTCATATAACCCAATCCATCCGGGTACTTTGTAATCTATCCTTTCAGTCGACGATGCTAATCTAACTTCTATTGATGAAGGAAATCTATATTTCAATTTTATTTCTCTCATTAATTTTTCAGTCACTCGGCTTGCTGGGTTCTTGGTAAGGATATTTGTTGGTTCGCTCGTGCTTAGGAGTCCACTCGACTCTCCAATGGCGGGTAGTATTGATCTTAAAGGAGTAACTTTGGTGGGTACTCCTAAAGGTGGTTTAGCCAAAGTTACAACTCCAGCATCTATAAAATCTTCACACGACCAATCCATTTGAGTTTCATCATCGCTCGAATCATCCATAGGTTGTTCAATATACTTATCAATTTGTGCACCTAAACTACCCAACGATTCATCACTCGACATTTTCCAAGCGACAGACTTACGAACACAATTTTCCTAAAATTTCTACCCCTTTGAAGATTTAAGCCCGTCTAAACCACAAACAGAACCCAATGATTTCGCTAAATCTTTCAAGATCTAATAACCTATTTGACTAAGAACATTTGAATCTACACTAAGAACAATTGAAGAAATTGAAGAACATCAAGAAGGATGTGAAGAGTACCTTGAAGATCACGAGAGCTCCTAAACTTCTTACCAACCGAGAAGAATTCTTGTGTGAGACCAAATGAGACCTCAAAACCCATTCTTATACTCTCCATTTAGGCGCCTCAAGTTCCCTCCAAAACTTACCTCGAAAATCCCACTAGGGTTTGATTAAATGAACTTGGGCTCCAAACATCCACAAGCCCAACTTACTTCTTATCTTCTAAGGATACTATAACTGTGAAGACAACTCTGGCGATTGGATGACATCTGTCAATGGAATACTTCCTCCAGACAGAACTTAGACGTCTTGTTTCGATCTACAGAGGTTCGATGGATTTCAGTCAACAATTCTACATGAAAACTACAGGCAAGTTGACGTTGGTACATTAATCTCTAAGTTCCTTTCAGTCGACTAAGCGTCTATGAGGTTATTTCAGGTACACTCAAATCAACATGCATAAAATGCTTCATATAATTACTTCAGTCAACAGCATCTATTAAATGCATTCCACATTCATAATGATTCGTATAAACACTTCAATCGACAGACATTCATAAAGTCATCGCAAGTTCGTTTAATCGACATTATTTACTAAATGATTACATGTCTACTTCAGTCGACATCATTACACGAGTTTCGCATATATATTCCAGTCGACATTTATGAATGAATGATTTCATGTATTTCTTTCAGTCGACATATATGCACGGAGTTTATACAGACATTCCAGTCGACAAAAAATGTGAAATATTCATGTTATTGTATACATAAGATGGTTGCATGTTTATTCCAATCGACATGTGTGAATGAATGATTCATTTATTTCTTTCAGTCGACATATATGCACAATATTTTTACAGGTAGATCCCAGTCGACAAATATGAGAATTTTTCATGTTATTGTTTCATACGACATGTATATATAAGATGGTTGCAGATATATTCCAGTTAACAAGCATCGAAGAATGTTTCATGTATTTCTTTCAGTCGACATATCCGTATGAATTTATACAGATTCTCCAGTCGACTCATACATATGAAGAAGAGATCATATAGTCACTTCAGTCGACATGCATGTATAAAATGATTGCAGATATTTTCCAGGCGACACAAGGATGTGAATTATTTATATGAACTTCATTCGACACGTGTGTACGAGTATGTTTGTTAATATACTCCATTCAACACTTGAACTTTTTGATTCAGAAATAGAGGAACGTCCCAGCCGACATGCACTCGACACTACATGGGTACATGAAGTGTAGACATTCCAGTCGACGTGCATTAAGAAGACTTTGCAATGACATCCCACTCGACACTAAATGAGGACTTGATGTGAAGCTATTCCAGTCGACATGTATGTATGAAAACTTTGCAGGGACATTCCAGTCGACACTACACTATATGGAGAATGGTGTGAAGACATTCCACTAGACACTATATGGGGACTTGCGTGTGCATCCCAGTCGACATTACCTGGTATGGCTTGTACTTCTTAAATGTCTCAGTCGACATTAGTAAGGAATGAGACTAGTTAGGGATGTCTCACTCGACATTAGTGTATTGTTTGGCACTAGTTAAGGATGTCTCAATCGACATCTACATAAGTGTAGCTTGGGATTTATTGTGGATTTCATGCGTGTGTAGACTGATGATTGATGTCTTTCCCAATCGACATCTACATGAGTGTAGCTTGGGATTTATTGTGGATTTCATGCTGGTATAGACTGATGATTGATGTCTTTCCCAATCGACATCTACATGAGTGTAGCTTGGGATTTATTGTGGATTTCATGCTTGTATAGACTGATGATTGATGTCTTTCCCAATCGACATCTACATGAGTGTAGCTTGGGATTTATTGTGGATTTCATGCATGTATAGACTGATTTTGATGTCTTCCCAATCGACATCTACATGAGTGTAGCTTGGGATTTATTGTGGATTTCATGCGTGTGTAGCTTGAATTTATGTCTTTCCATCGACATCTACATAAGTGTAGCTTGGGATTTATTGTGGATTTCATCGTGTGTAGCTTGATATTTGATGCCTTTCCCATCGACATCTACATAAGTGTAGCTTGGGATTTATTGTGGATTTCATCATGCGTTTATGGCTTGATGCTTGATGTTTTTCCCAATCAACATCTACATATGTAGCTTGGGAATTATTGTAAATACCACATATAGTTATGACTTGAGACTTGATGTTCATCGCAGTCTACATCTACAAGCCTATATCTTGGAACTTGTTGATAAACTCATTCGACAATATACCCATTGTCCTGACCTTCATCTGGTTCAGTCGACTGGGAACATTCCCCATGGCTCAAGTAGAGTCAATATATGACCTTCAACTGGTCTAGAATAATTTGAAGACTCCTCTGGTCCTTGACTAGTAGTATGGAGATTATCCTGACCTTCGTCTGGTTCAGTCGACTGGGAACATTCCCCATGGCTCAAGTAGAGTCAATATATGACCTTCAACTGGTCTAGAATAATTTGAAGACTCCTCTGGTCCTTGACTAGTAGTATGGAGATTATCCTGACCTTCGTCTGGTTCAGTCGACTGGGAACATTCCCCATGGCTCAAGTAGAGTCAATATATGACCTTCAACTGGTCTAGAATAATTTGAAGACTCCTCTGGTCCTTGACTAGTAGTATGGAGATTATCCTGACCTTCGTCTGGTTCAGTCGACTGGAACATTCCCCATGGCTCAAGTAGAGTCAATATATGACCTTCAACTGGTCTAGAATAATTTGAAGACTCCTCTGGTCCTTGACTAGTAGTATGGAGATTATCCTGACCTTCGTCTGGTTCAGTCGACTGGGAACATTCCCCATGGCTCAAGTAGAGTCAATATATGACCTTCAACTGGTCTAGAATAATTTGAAGACTCCTCTGGTCCTTGACTAGTAGTATGGAGATTATCCTGACCTTCGTCTGGATCAGTCGACTGGGGACATCCCCCATGGCTCATATAGAGTCAATTGATTATCCTGATCATCAACTGGATCAGTCGACTAGGGATATCCCTCACGGACTCATGTAGAGTCAATTGATTATCCTGACCTTCATCTGGTCCAGAAGACATTATAAACTCCATTGGTCTTTAACCTGTAGTATGGATTGTCATGTCCTTCACCTGGCTCAGTCGACTGAGGACATCCCTCATATCTCATACATGGTCAATGCATAATTTTCATCTGTTCTAGGCAAAAGAAGACATTGACCTCCTAAAGTTCATACGACAAATGTCAAATGGAATATACTCTTGCAACGTTTACTCAACTGGGGACATTCCCCATGACTTATATCAAGCCAAGTTGAAAACTTGGAACTACTCCTAGTCCAGGCGACATTAGATTCATTTTGTCATATGAAGTATGAACTATGCACTCTTAACAGGTACTCTTACATCTTGTTTCATTCGTCATGAATGGAAATACTCTCCAAATCAAAGACTTCTTGACTTAGAGAGTATGGGACAAACTGTACGTGCCAAATTTGGGCCATGGGCAAAACTGTCTTTCCATTCAAAACCAATGTCAGATAAGGCCCATAGATAGAGATGCTGAATATCGGGAAGCCCAAGGTAAAGCCCAAGAAAACCCTTATTCCACTCGCAGATAAAGGATCCGCCAAATCTTTACCAAACATTTTCCACTCACCTTAAATATAATTATATTGCTCCACTCTAATCATTAAATAAATATATCTTAGCATATAGTGGGTTTATGCCAATTGCTAAAGGCAATCATTTGCACTTATAAATAGCAGCGTAAATCAAGATATACGGCAGAGCTCTGAAACTAAGCCTACGAAGCTTCTTCTTCCTCTCTATTCTTTTAGCTTTATATTTCCTAACCAAATTTCTTCGCCCTCACGGCCATCCAGAGAAAGTTAAGGTAATATCAAACCTTACTTTCACATATTTACCTATTCACTGCTCATTTCATACTACTGACTTGAGCGTCGGAGTGCCCCCGGCACCCACCACACCGGTGGGGAGTCTCCTCCCGTTCACTCTACCTTTGTTTTGCAGGATCGCTGATGCCCTCAACCTACAAATTCTGATTGTGGACCTCGGCCGAAATCCAGCATCCACATACAGTAAACAAGCTCAGCAGATATACGAGTAACCAGGGGTTGATCACTGGAAAGCAATAGTGAGAGTACTTAGGTACTTACGTTTTACTCGTAATTATGGGTTGCACTATCATAGATATCCAGCTGTAGTCGAAGGATACAGTGATGCTAATTGGATATCTGACATGAAAGACTCAAAGTCTACTAGTGGTTATGTGTTTACACTAGCAGGTGCAGCTATATCATGGAAATCCTCCAAACAGACTGTGATAGCCAGATCTACAATGGAATCAGAATTCATTGCATTAGACAAGTGTGCTGAAGAAGCAGAATGGCTTCGAAATTTTCTAGAGGATATTCCAAGTTGGTCTAAGCCAGTGCCAGCAATTTGCATTCATTGCGATAGTCAATCTGCAATTGGAAGGGCACATAACAATATGTATAATGGTAAGTCTATACATATTCGTCGTAGACACAATACCGTTAGACAATTACTCTCTACTGGAGTTATTTCGATTGACTATGTAAATTCAAAGGATAACATTGCGGATCCGCTAACCAAAGGGTTAAATAGAGAGTTAGTTGTGAAATCATCGAGGGGAATGGGACTGAAGCCCATTAGATAAATGTTTATTACGAAGGAAAACCCAACCTTGTTGACTGGAGATCCCAAGAACTAGGTTCAATGGGATAACCTACTCGTAAAAGACATAATTGGATCACTGTGGGGGTTACCCTCTAGTCCATTCCTATGATGAAATGAAACAGTGATGCTCGTATGGATAGAGGTTAAGCAAAAGCTTTTAATGATTCTTATGCGTCGGGAATCCGAGCAGAGTATTACGAGATACTCTTAAATAAGAAATCACATATGTGAGAGAGAAGTGGGGCCGCTTCAAAGGGAATTGTACGGGGCACAATTTTTAGAAACTCTTGCAAAACCAGGTAGATGTTCATGGCCAAAATGAACATAATAATGAGAACTCAAATGTGTAGGTAAAATATTTGTGTGATATGTGTTCTCCAATTACATGAACGACAGTACAGTTCAATGACATCGCGTCAACTGTCAACCAGTAATGAGATATATTTTCACAAGGGAAGGTTCAAAGGCTGTGGCCTACCTATCTTATGCAGGTGTTGAACCGTTGAACTCTTCTAGGTCAAAATAAAATGTTTTATATAAATAATTTTATTCGAAGTTTTTCGCCAATTTCATTCATGTGGGGGATTGTTGGAAAAATGCTTATTTATAAGCATTTTGAGGCTCAATTTTAAGCATGGTCCACTTCGTGTTAGTGGTTGTTATTGAATGATTCGAATACTCCTCCGTGAGTACTTCGAAATGGTATATTCATATGCTTAAAATGGTGCTTGGGTGAATGAGAAATTGTTGCTCAAAGTTCACAATTTTCAAGCCTTTTGTATTTCCATAACAGCTAATTTAATTAGCTTGGTGGTTACAAAAGTTTAATTTCCATAACAGCTAATTTAATTAGCTTGGTGGTTACAAAAGTTTAATTTCCATAATAGCTAATTTAATTAGCTTGGTGGTTACAACAATGTGTAACATCTCCCATTATGAAATTTAATTGGCTAGTTAATTTCTATTAATTGAGATGTGTTTTCTTTTCCTATATAAACAACATCAGTTCTTGTTTTCAAAATCAGAGAATGAAATAGAAAATAGAGAAAGACATAGCACACACACGAAAGATCATTTTCTTTGTTTTTTTTAAAAGGAGAGTTCAAACACTTTGTGGTTCGTTGGATACGAGTCTGGTGGTGCCCTTTCTCGTACGTTTCCGTTGTATCCTGGGAAACAATCGTCTCACGTTCTACTGCACCTACGGTAGGGGACGAATTTTGTTTTAAGGATATTGTTGTTTTACAACAAGCCTCGGGAAAGTTCTGATTTGCATCAGCTTCAGCTTCTGCCTCTGCCTGCCAACAGCCTCTGCCTCAGCTTCAGCTTCAGCCTCTGCCTGCCAACAGCCTCTGCCTCAGCTTCAGCTTCTGCCTCTGCTGTCAGCCTCTGCCATCAGCCTCTGCTGTCAGCCTCTGCCTTCAGCCTCTGCCATCTGCCTCTGCCTCTGCCTCTGCTCATCAGTCTCTGCCTCCGCTTTCAGGGTCTGCCGTTAGGGTCTGCTCCGAGGATAATAATTATAATTGTAATTTTGTCATATTCGGATTTCCCAATTACCGTGTAATAATTGTAATAATTGTTATTTACAGATTCTATACCGCTCATATCTATCTCCAGAGTGCTTCCTCACCCAAGCAAGCCAGGGACGTAGTTCGCACTTGGAAAGCTCCTCCAGATGGTTGGATTAAAATGAACACCGATGCAGCAGTAGAGGAGTGTAAGTGTAAAGCAGGTATGGGGGTGGTTTTTAGAAATTCTGAGGGTGAGGTATTATGTGCAGCGGTTAAAAGCGTAGGCTTTAATGGGGATGTTCGGGTGGCCGAAGCTGAAGCTATTAAGTTTGGTCTCCAAGTTGCGGTAGAAATGAAAGTTCGCCATTTAATTATGGAAACGGACTGTATCCAGGTAGTAGAGATGATCTCTAACAGGAAGGGCACGATTTCAGAGATTTTGTGGATTATTGAAGATATTGTTGAGAAGTTAGGCTGTTTTGATAGTTTTGTTGTGGGCCACGCCTCTCGTCTTTGTAATCTTATTACCCACGCTCTTGCTAAATTGGCAATTAGCAAAGTTCACCCTGTTATTTGGAAATATAGTTTTCCTTCAAACATTAGGTGTATTCTCACCTCGCTAACTAAACAATGAATTTATGTTTTCCTTTCAAAAAAAAAAAAAAAAAAAAAAAGGAAGCGCTGTGCGCGATGTTGATCACAACAGTTCAAATTAGAAATAAATATATGCTAACTTTTGAAAAATCGGGTGTCTGCATGTATCTTATCTTAGATCAATTTTTTCAACGTTTGAATGTGTCTTTCCTTGTAAATTTATTGCAAGCCAACGAAAATTTATTTTAATATAATTCTGAGGTATGTAATTATTTTGAAAACAACTGACAATTCAATACAGATTTATATAATATTATAATAAAATGATTATCAACTTCTGATCCTTGAACAATGGAAGATTATACAACTAAAGAAGAAAGAGGGATGATAGCTTGATTTACATACATAAAAAAGGGGGTGGGTGGGTTGACTCAAATGGCAAATATGAAATATGGCCACCGATTTCTAAAGTCAGATAACGTATGATTTCGTGGTGCCATGTGGGGTTACAGGCCAATTCTTTAATCATATTTACATGATCTTCCTCTTCGCGTTGACATTTCTCCATTTTCCTCTTCTTTTTTGGCGGAAATAATGAGATACTTTGAATGATTATCTTTCCACGTGTTATCTTAAACCAAACCAAAAAAAAAACAATTATACGATCAAAACGTCTGTTAAATAATATATGTATATATAATAAAAATATTTTTTTTATGACGTTTGAAATATTAGATATACTATTTCCCGATTTTACATAAAGATATGGCAATGCCTATTAAGACTTATATTCTAATTGTTATGAACTTCGTTACGTTTATTAGATTATAATGATTGAAGCAAATGTAAACGGTTAATGCGAACGCTTGTAAAACTAAACTGGAAATACATGATTAAAAATTCTCAAGTCAATTAAGAAGCTTATTATGAACATCCAAACATTTGAACCGTTCAATGAATCATTATTCTTTTCTTTCATCGTGTGTGTGTATATATATATATATATATATATATATATATATATATTGTTTTCTTTCGGTACAATGGCATAGCGACTTCGAATTAAAAAATTTGGAGTTGCGGCTCCCTATTTTTGACTAACAGTTTAAAATGACAATAATTTTGCAAAACTTTTATTCAAACAATAATGAAAACAATTGAAACATCATTGTAAATAACAGAAAATACTTTAATCCATAATCTGATTTTATAATTTCCATTGAGAGGAGCAAATAATAAGCTGGCTTTTGAGAAATTCAGAGTGGCTATTAATTTTGAAACTTTTATTGGTTGCCATGTGTGAGAATTAGAGAAGAAAATGTATATTAACATTTACTTAATTAGAACTTACAAATGAGAGGCCTTTATATAGGCATTTATACAACTAACATAATAAATACACAACTACTATATTAAACACAACTACCAACTATATAATTACTAACACAACACACAACTACTAACAACACACAACTAATATCTAACATCCCCCCTCAAACTCAAGGTGGTTTAGACGAAACCAAATTGAGTTTGGAAACAAGTGTAGTGTAACGTCCCGGAAGAAAGGATTTGGTGAAGACATCAGCTAGCTGATCAGTGGATTTGAGATACTTCAAGGAAATAGTGCCAGAAGCAACGTGTTGGCGAATGAAATGGCAATCGATCTCAATGTGTTTGGTGCGCTCATGAAAAACATCATTATGTGCTATTGCAATAGCACTTTTGTTGTCGCAGTAAAGAGTGAGAGATGATGGTTGAGGGACTCCCATATCTTCTAGAAGCCAACGTAACCATAGAAGTTCAGCTGTAGTAGCAGCAACAGCTCTATATTCAGCCTCAGTACTCGAGCGGGCAACCAATGTCTGTTTCTTGCTGCGCCAAGAAATAAGTGAATCACCAAGAAAAATACAGTATCCTGTAGTTGATCGACGATCAGTGGGGTCTCCTGCCCAGTCAGAATCAGAATAGGCTCGAAGAACCAATGATGAAGTAGCAGAAAAATGGAGACCTGTAAAGAGAGTTCCTTTAACATAACGAAGGATGCGAAGTACTGCAGCATAATGAGTGGAACGGGGAGCGGTCATGAACTGGCTGACAATGTGAACTGCATAAGAAATGTCTGGTCGAGTGACTGTAAGATAAATGAGACTTCCAACCAATTGTCTGTAGAGAGTAGGATCATCAAGGGGAGTGTTATCTTCATCTATAGGTGTAAGACTAGTATTATACTCAATTGGAGTTGGAACTGTCTTGCTATCTGTAAGGCCAGCTCGAGAAAGAAGATCAGAGGCATACTTAGCTTGCGAGAGATGATAACCATCATCAGAACAAATAACCTCAAGGCCTAAAAAATAACTCAAAGGACCAAGATCTTTCATTTCAAATTGTTGACTAAGAGCCTGCTTGAGATCTGTTATGCCTGAAATATCATCTCCAGTAATAATCATATCATCAACATAAAGAAGTAATATCACAATACCCTTTTCGGATTTTCGAAGAAATAAGGCTGAATCATGTGGACTGGAGGTGAATCCAATTTGTCTGACAGCGGTACTGAATTTGGCAAACCATGCACGAGGAGCTTGCTTCAAACCATATAAGGCACGTCGCAGGCGACATACTGTATTTGGTGGATGATCAAGACCTGGAGGAGGCGTCATATAAACTTCTTCAGTGAGATCACCATTGAGGAAGGCATTCTTGACATCCATCTGAAACAGACTCCATTGCCGAGCAGCAGCAATAGCAAGCAGACTGCGAACTGAGGTAAGGCGAGCAACAGGAGCAAAAGTCTCCTCATAATCAATCCCATACTCTTGAGCGAATCCTTTAGCAACAAGACGTGCTTTATAACGTTCAATAGATCCATCTGAATGTGTTTTGATTTTGTAAACCCATTTGCATCCCACGGAATTTTTGCCAGGAGGAAGATCAACCAAGTCCCAAGTACCTGTCTTTGTCAATGCCTGTAATTCATCTTGCATAGCTTGCTGCCAATGAGGATTAGAAGAAGCCTCCCTATAGGACTGAGGTTCATGCAAAGAAACAAGAGCAGAGAAACAATGATAATCTCGAAGGTAAGGGGGAGGATTTCTTACTCGGGTAGGATAGGGTGGAGATGAGTCACCAATGGTCTCTGGTGCAGTATCTGCAGGAGGGGCATCATCAAGAACAGGCGGTGATGGAGGTTGGACATCTGTATGTTCACCATGAGTACTTGCATCAGATAGAAACAACTCAATAGATGGATTAGTGAAAAGTGGAGGAGGATCTGAAGGTGACACTGTGAACTTAGAAATAGAAGAGAACATAACGTGTTCCCAGAAAATAACATGACGAGAGATGCGAAGTTTCTTTGACACGGGATCCCAACAACGATACCCTTTGTGTTGAATACCATATCCTAAGAAACAACAAAGTCTGGCACGGGGTTCTAACTTGTGATGCTCTGTGGGATGAAGAAGAACAAAACAAACACTCCCAAAAACCTTGAGAAGATCATAAGGAGGGGAAACACCATAAAGGCACTCATAAGGAGACAAATTGTGTTTGGTGACTGAAGAAGGAATACGATTAATAACATAAACAGCCGTAAGGGCAGCTTCACCCCAAAAACGTTCAGGACAAGATGATGAAATGAGCATGGATCGAGTGGAATCTAAAATATGACGATGTTTTCTTTCTGCTCGTCCATTTTGTTGAGAGGTATATGGGCAAGACCGTTGTGAAATGGTTCCTTGGGCTTTTAAAAATTGTTGAATTTTGGAGTCAAGATATTCCTTGGCATTGTCGGTCCTCAAAATTTTGATAGTTTTGGAAAATTGTGTTTTGATCATGTTTGCAAAGTCAATATAAATTTGAGGTAGTTCAGAACGTTGTTTCATAAGAAAGATCCATGTAAATCGAGAATAATCATCAATAAACAAGACAAAATATTTAGATCCTCCCATAGTGGCAGTAGGTGAAGGTCCCCATACATCAGAGTGGACCAAATCAAATGGAGCAACAGAATTATGATTATTATGTTGAAAGGACAAAGCTGGTTGTTTTCCAAGTTGACAAGAGACACAATGGAAAGGCTGGTCTTTAACAGAACCTAGTGAACCATTAGAAACTAAAGGACGAAGTTTATTTATCGAGGCATGACCAAGACGCATATGCCACAAGTGAAGAGAAGATGGAGTAGATACAGCACATAATTGGGAAAAACGATTTGAAGGAAGATGCAGAGAGGTGAGTTCAAACAGACGTCCAATTCTACGGCCTGTCCCAAGAATCTGTCCCGTCTGCGGATCCTGCACACGACAACCATTAGTGGAGAATATCAATTCTAATCCAAGTTCACATAGTTGACCAACAGAAATAAGGTTGAATGTAAGTTTGGGAATAAGAAATGTGTTTGGTAATGTGAGTGTAGATGTTGATATGTGGCCAGACTGACTTACAAGCATTTGTGAGCCATCTGCAGTGAAGATTGGAGAAATATTTGTGGTAGGAGAGGTGGAAGAAAATAACAAGGATTGAGAAGTCATATGATTGCAACAACCAGAGTCAAAATACCAAGGAGAATTACCTGAATTGACAGATAAGGCAGTAGAAGTACTAGGATGGGTGGAGAGTATTTGTCTAAGGAGTGCTTCTAAGTTACCAGTGGATGTTGGAGAGACAGTAACCTCAGAGGTAGCAGCAGCAATTGGAATTGCTATCTTGGAGGGTTGATTAGATCTTGGGGGACGAGTGGGGCACTGCTCAATAGAATGGCCAGACAGCTTGCAGTAGCGACAACTCACCTTAGTGGGACAGTGAGCGGCAATATGACCTCTTTTCTTGCATTTGTGACATTCAGTAAGACTACATTCAATCAGAGTATGACCGGATTTGTTGCAGGTACGACAAAATTTGCCTTCACCTTTTGAGAAATGTTTATCCGCGGCGGCAAGCACAACATCATCGTGAGATGGCTTAAGTAAGCCGAGACGAGTTTCATCAGACAATAATCGAGAGACAGCAGCTTCTAATGTAGGTAGAGGAGATTGATGTAACAATGAAGCTCGACAAGATTCAAAATCATCAGTAAGGGCCATAAGGAATTGAATTAGTCGCATACGGTCACGGTGTGCCGTATAATTAGTTGCATCAACGGTGCAACTCATTGATGGTTCTGACAAAGCAAGTTGGTCCCAAATATTCTCCATTTGTGCAAGAAAATCAGTAATAGATTGACCTTCTCTTGTTTCAAATTATGCAACTTTTCCCATAATTGATACTGACTAGAGAGATCAGAAGAGGTGTACCTTAATGCAAGCAGATCCCAAACTTCTTTGGCAGTTTCGTAGCGCCCAAATTGATGATGAATAGCTGGAACCGAAGTATTCCGGAACCATGTCAGAATTTGGTGATTCTTACTATCCCAATCCTCGAGACGATCAGCGAGCTGTCCTTCAGTTTCATCAGTAAGCCGAGTGGGGGGCTTGACATCTCCAGTAACATAACGCCATAGTTTCCGACCCTTGAGAAAACTACGCATTCCCTGAACCCAGAGACGATAGTTTGAACCTATGAGAATGGTAGGAATGGGTTGCATAGCATCTGACTTTTCCATTCCCGAAAACCGAATTTCTACACCTCTGAAAAGAACCTAAGCTCTGATACCATGTGAGAATTAGAGAAGAAAATGTATATTAACATTTACTTAATTAGAACTTACAAATGAGAGGCCTTTATATAGGCATTTATACAACTAACATAATAAATACACAACTACTATATTAAACACAACTACCAACTATATAATTACTAACACAACACACAACTACTAACAACACACAACTAATATCTAACACCATGCAATTACTTGAACAACCTGTAACTTTGTGAAAGACGATAAAACGGACACCTTGGCAATAACGGGAACCAGATATTAATCGGGCCCACATTAGCCTCTGTATAAAAAGAAGGGACCTCCACCATCCACTGAACACGAGTCAATTTGGCACATTAATGCAGTTGGAAAATAACATCTACGTCCCTGCTTTTCTATGCTCCTTCGACTAAGAATATGGTTTATCTATTTGTATCAAATAGATCTCTAATCCAATTGAGAATTTGAGAGAACCCGTTAACAGATAAATTTGGTTTGCAGATAGAGAGCGTGTAATGTTCGGACCACTTAGAATAAAGTCTCGAAAATGGGTATTTGATTCGATTGAGAAATATTTCAAATGAATGCAAGCACACAATCATAATCAGTTATTTAATAAGAAAATTACATTAACTTTTGTGAGTCTCTTTTATTTTCCTTTTTTTTGACATTGACTTTGAGCTTATATAATAGTGAGGATAACTAATCGATAACTGTCATGACGGTTTATTTCATGTTTTATAACTTTTTATCCCTTCATCTAACACTTGTGACAACTGCTATAGTTGTGTCTCAAGACTATAGTTGTGTCTCAAGACTATGGTAATTTTTGATTCATGCTCCATGTTGTGAATTGTCATCTATGATAACTGCTGAAAATGTGTCCCGATTTCTTCAACGGTCATATTACGTTTGCGCAACTGCTTATTGGTTCGGTTGTTGCCTGAATGATTGGGCGATTTGATTGCCTAGCCAATTGAACGATTTGATTGCCTGGTGGATTGGACGACCTGGTTGTTTGAGTGATATTTGTCACACCTTTTATCTAGACGAGTTTTTGCAAAGCATTATTGTGCCACGTCACTTGCCTAAATGAACAACGCTATATTTTTGTGTTCCTTCTAACTTTTGCAAGTTTTGGTTGTCAACAGAACCAAAGTACGCTTATATTATTAATTACGAAAGTCACAGCTCCGCAATATAACAATCTGTAACTTTTTTTATAATCTTTAGAAACTCCGCCGTCAAATCACTCATTTTGAGCTTAAACAGAGCATGTAAAACTACCGACTGTCCCAAACTCTTAAAAAAAGCACTCATTGAATTCGAATCAAGTACCTCAAGGTTAGATTATGAGCCCTACACCACCAAACCACGTCCATTGGGGACCAGCATGTAACTCAACGTTAAAGGTGTTAGGTCAGATATGTATTGTTTACTGGATCATGTATAATTCTTCTTAGAAGTGGATAAGAGAATAATCATCATGCAAGCACAAACATAAAACCAAAGAAATACAGACAAACCTGAAGATACCGAGTAAAATGTAGAAGAAAATGAAATTACAAATCAAGCTGAGTTTCACTATTTCCTTAATGACTTATTAATCTCACCTTGGTGCATTGCATATATGTGGCTAACGTTCTCCCAGGATTCTTAGTGGTTTCTTGAATAAGGGGCGCTACTTGAATTAAGAACAATGAACTTATAAAATAATGGTAAAACTCTCTCTTTATTGAGTAAACTTTAAACTCTGTATTTTGTATCTAAGAAACTCTTGTATTTCAACAATATAATGGGGTTTTTATATAGAGATACAAGGTTGCCATGGAAGAATTACATATATGTTTAAGGTTAGAATTTTTTAAAAGGTTATATCATTTCAATATATTATTTTACTTTAAAGAGTTACATCATTTTCAATTATGTGTTTTCTAAAAATTACAAATTCTAACAAAACACCATGTAAATTTATTTTCAATTTTTGAAAATTTATAGCAAAAGAGTTGTATTTCAATCATTTCAATAGAGATTACAATTAAAAAAAAAAAGGGATATGACTAAAAAAATATGTCCATCCTTGATAAATCGTGAAAAATAAGTATCTCGATGTCATTTTTCCGTGATACAATAACACTATTGAAATTCAATGACAATAATTCTAGGGAGATTTTTTTTTTGTAATATTCTACTGATATTCATATTTTAAACGGCTGTATATTTTAATCTCTATCCAAAATATACAATTACTTCAAAATATAGAACTAATTAAAACATGAATGGTATTAAAATATCACAAAAAAAAAAAAAAAAATATCCCATAAAAAAGTTTCTTCAATTGAAAACGTATAGAAGTAAGAGACCCCAAAAAGAAATTAATTATGAATCTGACAGAAATTGAAATAAATTTGGTATTAAATTAAATCACACGGTTGAAATCATATCAACCAAGAAAATAAAATCAAGAATTGGGCGAACAAGATGACAAATTATAAGTGGAGCCCAAATGAGGTTTGATGATGGGTAAGTGGTTGGCTATTGAGAATTGTAATAATAATGGCAATGGGGATAGCTAAGTGGGGAGTACTAGCAATCCAAAACAGAGAAAATGGTTGATTTGGATTTTGATGATTAAGGATTTTCATTTTCCTTTGTTGGTTAATGCCATTTTTGTTTGTAGGCAAAATGATGAGCCATGTGCAAGCAAAAACAAAGTATTATTTAATTACCATAATGGGCCCTCTCTATCTTCTTTTGTCATTTTAGCTGTTAATTAGCCCTTTCTGCCTTCCTAATGATCCAGTGCAACTCAGTACCACAATAGTCTCTTCCCCAGCTTCACATGATCTCACTCATTTTAATGATTTGATAAAATAACCCATGTGATTAGCCATCATGATTTGGTATGTGAACTTAGACTATATATTCTCTTGTACAGATACAAAAGCCTAAGATTAGGAATGTAATAAGTCTATGAAGTTGTTCACTATCACAAAATAAGTAATAAATTGATAAAGTTATTCATTATCACAAAATAAGAAAAATTAAAACTAATAATAAAAAGAGAAAGATATCGAGTACAATCATATATTCCGGACTTAAACGGATGAGGTAAAACCCCCGACTATCACAAATTCTTATAAAAAAACGCACTCCCTGAATTCGAACCCAAGATCTCAAAATGAGATCATGAGTAATACACTTTCAAGCCATATCGTTTGGGGACAGTTCAAATGTTGTATTAAACCGAATCTAATAAATGGTCAGACCATCACCATACTCCATTGATCTTAAAAATGACAATAGTGCAATAGATAGGAATAAGGCATTTGTATTTTGTAGACCATATCATTTTTATATTTTGAGACCCTTTATTATAAAATAAACATTTGAATTTTTTATTCATTTAACTATTTAAAAATTATAATAAAGAAAATCCAAAAAAAATATAGACCAATTCCTCGCCTGTCTTAACCTAGGCCAGCCCCAAGCGCTAAAGAAAAATAAAAAAAGAGTAAAGTAGAATTGCCCCTAAAGTTTTGAAAATGCTAGTTTCTGAACTGCACTGCATTGTCTCAGTGTCCTGCTTCGCTTCGTACAATTAGCTTTTATGATACAACTTTAGCTGAAAAATAACTGAAAAAAATATCAGTTAAAAAAAAAAAAAGGTGAGAATCTAATGGCTGTATGGAAAGCAGAAGTATTGGAAATATATAAAAGGAAACTCAAGTAAATCTAATTAATATTCGCAGAGTGTCTTTTTCCTCTTTGAAATTTAAAGGAGAAAATAAAAAAAAATTATAAAAAGAAATAATAAATAATATGGTTGGTAGGGGTGTCAGAGAAGAGCATGATCTGTAAATATTAAAATGACAAAAACACATGACATATATGTTACATAATATGTACATGATTTGGCATGACAGAGACCGTAAGAGGGACCGGACCGATTACATTTTAATTTTTGAATTTTGATATTTTGTTTACTGGACACGACATTCCCAAGGACTATGCATGTGAATTCAACTGCGATGATGTAAATTAACACAAAATATTCATTCAGAGAGAAACATAAAAAATACATGGTGAATTTTTCATCTCAACAGGAGTAATTTCGAGATAACATACCTGAGATAACCTTCCATCAACCTTGAATTTGTTTGGTTATGGGGAGACCAAATGCAAATTTTGGCGAAAAACAAGAAACACGCAAGAAATCGAAAAGAAATGATTTAAAGTGGTTCGGTGGAGCTTGTCCAGCCTACGTCCACGGTCACAAAGCGGAGTGGAGGGTTCTTTTATTACTAAACCGAACTCGACCGACCTATTTTAGTGAAAGTCTAAAGAAACCGAACAAGTTTTGTGGTTTCTTACAAGTAGTTCTCAAATGAAAAATTTCGTAACCTCCCTAAATATGATCCATCTTCCCTTCTATATTACTCAGTATACGACACTGTTCTCGTATCATTGTGACGTCAACCCTGCAGGTCTGCTGATTTCCGGCGATTTGACAGGTTCCTTTCCCCAAACTGTCATCGCCGAAAGTAAGACATACCCTCTGAATTCCTGTCACATCACGCAGTAAAGGTACAATGTCAGACCTTTTCATTAATGATGACAGCCTGTTGAATTTCGGATATGAGAGTTTTTGGAGGGAAAATCTAGTTGTTCCAATCTCACGTCGGTCCTCAAGGGGTCGGTTAGACGACGAGTTGAACGGATCCCGTCACTTCCGTCCTGACCCAAAATATCCAAGCCTACTATCTTGATCATGGGAGAAGATGGATATGAACGACCTACCGGGCTATTATGGTCGGTCTCGGCCCTGATGTCGTCGGCCTTTAAGAACTGAATCACATTGTGCCCTCTGGTAGGCTAAACCTAGGAGATCGTGCCCGGATTCCACGTCGGGTTGAAGAGCGACACCTATCTTCTGATTCTTGGTTCTCTTCAAGTGGAACTTCCCTATTTACCCTTATCGAACTGCTCAAAAAACCTTGGCCGTAAAAATCTCATCAACAAGTTATATTTTATTGAAAAAGGGAATTATTTTATACATAAACTCTCTCGAATTACCTCGAAACGACGAGAGAAAGTTAGTTGCATGGTGAGTAAAAAAACCTTTATTATTTATGGGCACTGCGGATCTATTAAAGAGTGAGTGAGTGCATTTATTTTTATTATTATTATTATTATTTTATTTTTTTTGAAATCGTTGGAAATCACACCGCCAAACCATCCATTCCGGGCTTAAACGGAGCAGGTAAAACCTCCAATCGTTCCATACTCTTATAAAAAAACGTACTCTCTGGATTCGAACCCATTATCTCAATATAAGATCATGAACCCTACACCATCAAGTCACGCTCACTGGGGACGAGTGAGTGCAGTTATGTCTCTATTTAATTTGAGAACTCATTAAATGTGTTATATAAAATGATGAAAAGTCTTAATTGTTTATGAGATAATTTTTAAAATAAAATAAAATAAAAAACATATGCTATTATTTTTAATTAAAATAAAATTTTACGAATTAAAGTTTTTACCAGGCAACTATTCGTGGCCATAGAAAAACAAAATATAATTAATATTTTAGCAATAATGTACAAGGCTTGGAAATTGTAAACAGAAACGGTGTGTTTTTTTTTTTTTTTTTTTTTTATGTGATTTTGTTTTTCATTTGATGGGTTTGCATTGACATGCCATTTTTTCTATTTCTTGTTACTATTATATCTGATTATCAATAGCTTCTGAAAGCAACAAATAATTCGATCCATTCCTTTGTAGTCGTAATTATTTATCATCAGTGTCTCTTCCTTGTAAAATTCTTTATGGGTAGTTATGGTGTGATTGCTTACCAACCCTTTTTTTTTTTTTTTTTTTTGGGTTTTCATAATGGCAAACAATTTTGCAATTATTCTCTTGGCATTTCATGAAAAAGGAACTTTGAATCCATGTGAATCCAACTTCCTCAATTATTACTCGAAAGAATTTGGTGCTTATTTTAATGGACTTCCTATCTCAAGAGGTTTATTACTGTTTAATACATTATTGAATGTCTTTAAGATTGCTTGCTCACATTTATTTTGGCTCATTTTTGTTGGTTTGCTTCATTCATTGAAAGGGAAGTACCATTTAGTGTACTTGAGAATTTGAATTAAAGATATCACAACAATAACAATAATTGGTAATATATTTTGGCATCACACAAAAACTTGAGCTTATACATTGATTCCCTCTTTCATTCCTTTCATTCTGTGTTTGTTTTTGTTACATCTTAACCACTTGATTAACTATTAACTTTCACTATAAATAAACGGCAATTATATTTAATATTGATGATACTCAGTGTGTACTTGAAATCACTATATACATGGTTCAAGTCTCACTAAAGATAAAATTATCAATCAATATATAATAATAGATTTCTGGATCACATGAATGAAAGTCGGACATGCCTAATAATCACTCTATGTGGGGAGACTCTTTGCGGGGGATAAATTCGTGCGAGACCGTTCGGAGAACAACCTAAACACTTTTGTCGAGTACATGTGATGGTACCACATGATGTCTTAAGAATCTTATAAGGAATTATAAGTTTAAAGTTCAAGTCACCATGCTCATATTATTGTTTAATGTGAGATAGGCTTTAAGCCCAATAACTACTCACATGGACGAGACTCCCTATAGAGACAAAAAAAGTGCGGGACCGTTCAGAAAGTAACACTGAGCAACTCCATCGAGTACATAAATGGCCTAGTAGAGATGGGTTCGTAGAAAATCGCACATGTAGATGGTGAATTTCGTGTTTAGTCCACAATCGAGTTTTCATAAGATGAGGCACCAACGATCCTGCAAAACAAAGGCAAAAAGAGCGCAAAGTAACTACCCACCGATGTGATGGATGTCGTAGACACTCCGACACTCAAATCGGCAGAGATGATAAGCAGAAATGAAGAAGAATAAGGCAAATAGTTACCTTGATCTTTGTGGTTCGTTGTTGTGAGGGCGATATTTTGGTGTTTAGGGAGTGATGTGCTTGGAAAACTCGAGTGTGAGAGTTAAATCTTGAATACCTCAATCTCATGGACTCCCTCTCTATGTATAGGTTATGGAAGTAGCTGTGAGTTCCATTTTTATTGGCATGTGTCCGTGACAAAACAAGTTCAATTGAGTTGTAATCCTGCATGAAGATCTTTGTACAATTGGACTGGTTTTTGGCTGCTGAGCATCAGACATGCGTTCGTGGTGCGTTCGTTGCAGTGTTCGAACGATTGGCGTTAGTGCTGAGTTCGTGAACGGGTTCGAACGGGAATTCCAGAGAGCAAATGCTCGAGTCTCGTTCTTGTTCGGTTCGAACGGGATCATTCCAGAGAGCATCCGTTCGTTGTGCGTTCGATTGGCGTTCGAACGAGTCTTCACAGAAAGGGCGCGTTCGAGTAGCGTTCAAGTAAGCGTTCGAACGCGACTGCGATCTGAACGCGTTTTTGGCCTGCAAAACCCTAGGTTTTACCCTACCTATAAATATAACACTTAGCCGCCATTCCCCATTAGTTGAAAGAGTTGAAGCATATTTCCCTTGAGCCAAAACCTCTCAAAGCTTTCAACTCTCTTTGATTCCACCATTGAAGACTTCTTATCTCCTTGTCTTCTTCCGTAATGGTGTGAATGTTTCTTTGATAAACCTTCAACATAACTTAACCCAAATTCCCTAATCCTTTAGAGTTCTTTAGGAGGAAGTTTGGTAGTCGGAGTTCCGGCGTCATTGGTGATATAATCTACTCAGAGACTTCAGAGGTTCTGAAGAAAACCGTGGGTCGCGGGCTTGAGGAGTTCCTTGAGTTCTTGCAGTATTGAGGTACTTGAGTTGGTGGATTTGCCACCATAGGTCTTGACCATCGCTGTAAGGTTTTCTCTATATAGTGGATTCGGGTGGTAACTTATACCCGGAGTGGTTTTTTACTCGGAAGAGTTTTCCACTTCGTCACCAAAATCATTGTGTTGAATTTTGTGTGGTTTGATTTATTTTGCTGCTTTAATTCCTGCTATTGTTTTAATATTTTGCAGTATTTAATTGTTATTGTGGTTTCCTGTTAATTTATCCATAGTAACAGTAACAGGACTTGTCCTGCTTATTGTTTGTAATTCCGCATAGGGTCAGAACCTTTGTGTAAAATCGAATTTTCAATTGGTATCAGAGCCTGAACTCGATCCTTGACCCATTAGCTATGGAGCGTAGTAAACCCTTGAATTGTCCGCCATTTTTTGATGGCACAGAATATTTGCATTGGAAGGTTCGCATGAAAGCGTTCCTTAAATCCTTAGATGAGAGGGTCTGGATGACTGTTGAACACGGGTGGAAACCTCCCGTTGTTGTAGTTGATGGGGTATCTTCCCCTAAAGATAAATTGACCTGGACCAAGGACGAATTTGATGCTATCAATAGGAACAGCAAGGCTGTTAATGCCATACATGGTGCTGTGTGTTCTGCTGAGTTTAGGAGAATCTCAATGTGTGAGATAGCTAAGGATGATTGGGACATCCTTCAGACTGTGCATGAGGGCACATTGTCTGTTAAAAATAATAGACTCCAGGATTTAGCCACTAGGTTTGAGGTCGCCAAATGAAAGATGATGAGACCTTTGATGAATTTTATGCTGAGATTAACGATATTGTTAACTCTAGTTTTAACCTAGGTGAGACTATACCTACAAATAGGATAGTTAGAAAAATCCTTAGATCCATTCCTGATAAGTTCCTACCCAAAATCACCGCCATCGAGGAAAGCAATGACCTCGATCAGCTTAATTTAGAAGAACTCGTAGGAAAACTGCAAGTTTATGAGAAAAAACTTCCTGGGTATCAAAAGCCCAAAACTATAGCGATGAAGATCGCAAATGAAGTTGTTCATGATCCACCTAGTGATGACGATACCTTACGGATCATGATTTGGCCTTGTTTGCTAAAAAAATTTAGGAAATTTCTTAAACTCAATAAGAGTGGCCATAGCAGTAACAGGGATAGGGAGGTTATGCCTAGAGAAAAGAGGCATAACAGGAAATGGTCTAGAGAGGATAGGGGTAGTAGATCCCATGATGTCCAATGCCATGAGTGTGAAGGATATGGGCACATTAGACCTGAGTGTCCCACATATCTGAAGGCTAAAGGTAAGAAAGCCATGACAGCCTCTCCCAGTGATTCAGAAGGTGGTTATACCTCTGATGAGTCTCCTAAAGACAATAACAATTATATAGCATTTACTGCTAGTGTGACTGATGAGAGAGATATTATTGTGAATGATGCTGATTCTGAAGTCTCTCTTGATGAGTCTATAGATGAGAAAGTCTTCAAGTAGCTTATGTTGAATTGTTTAATGAGAGTTTAGCTATAAGAAGACTAATATAGAGGTCAATAAAAGGCTGAAAGCTATAAAGCTAGAAAAGAATGAAGCTCAAGCCAAATTTGAGCAAAGCCTTTTGATGGTTGATGACCTAGAGGAGAGGAACAGTGGCCTAGTTAATAGAGTCCAAATTTTAGAGACCGAACTTGAAAATGCTAGAACCCAATTGTCCGCCGCATTTCTAGTGGAAATAAAAAGGTGTACCGTATGTTAGGTATTCTTTCTGAGCCTAACTGTGATAAGGCTTCTTCTTCCAAAGCTGTGCCTGTAGCAGCTAAACGTGACTTAGGCAAGAAATCTGTTGAGTGTAGTCATGTTATTCCTCATGTTTTTTCTCATCATGTTTCCCAACCTCAATCTAGAGGTGTTGTTGGTAAACCTCGCTCTCATCCGAGGTTTGTGCCTGTGTGCCATCATTGTGGCAAGGGCGGACACATTAGGCCTAAGTGCTTCATGCTTCACAAGCAAAAGAAGAGGCCTAAGAAGGTGTCACCTAGATTTGACTCTTCAAATCTAGCTTCTCAAGTTTCTGCGCTAACTAAACAAGCTAAATTCTTAGTGAGAAACTTGCTTTGTTAACTGGGAATTCTCGTGAGAAGAGATTCCTAGAAAGGTTTGGGTGAGGAAGCAAGATGTCTTCTCATATACTTCTGAATGCCTTGATCTTGACAGGCATGATGAGAGTGCACTTCGGTGTAACTCTTCCTAGAAGTTACATTTTTTTTTCCATTGCATGTGTGTGTGCGTGTGTTTTATGTTTTTGCACGTTTATTTTATTTTCACAGCATATGGGTTTTTGTTTGTGTGTCTTGTTTTTGTTTTATGTCCCTTGGTATATAGGATGGAAACCGGACATAAATTTCATAGCCGATTCCGAATGGACGGTTGTATGATCTGCACTCGGGATACAACTCCACGTACCATTGGATGTTTTACAAGCCTGTTTGTGTCTTTATTTCTATTTGTTAAATCTGAAAAATACAAAAAAAAAAAAAATATGAAAATGAAAAAGGCAAAAATCATTTTATTTTACGGCTTGTTAGAGCATGAAAAGCTTATGCATGTGATCCTGGTATGTAGGATATATGATTATGCATGTATTATATGCTTTTATTTTTCTTGATGCTCTATATACATGAGTGTGTGTGATAAAAACCTTTGGTATATCTTGTGCTTGCACTTTCACATACACATTCTTATTTTGTCAAGGCTTGGTCGCATGTATGAGTTTTTGGAATAGCAATCTAATTTCTATCATATCTTGTTTGCTCAATAGTGTGACCTTTGACTAGATGACCTTGCTATCCCCTTTTGCAAAAGTTTAAAAAAAAAAAAATAAATGAGACTCAAGTGCAAAAGAGCCAAAATGGCCAAATTCAAAAGATAAGGGCAAAAACCCTTCACTCGAAAGAGTTATCACATATGAGTTTATGATATTTATGGGGTAAATATTATAGCATGCAACCAATGTTGCTTATTTTCAGGTCCTAGTGGTGCTGGGTTTGAACACATATTTTGTGGACTTGGTTTGTTTAGAGATGGATTTCTTTGGCTGTGTCCAGCTCATAAAATAAGGTCTTAAGCCTTGATTCGTTATGCACTTTATTTTTTCACGCAAGTGCTTGCTATACTTTGGTGTTTGTGTCATATGCATAAGTGTTGTATTTAGCCACTTTTAAAATGATGCCTATTGTTTCATGTCATAAACAGCTAAATACTGACTGGGTATCATTGTGTCAGCTTTAAATGCTGTTTCAGTCAGTTTTTAACAGGATTTTTTTATTTATCTTAGTATGTGCCTGTGTGTGCTTCATGTTATTGCATACCAACTTTTTTTTCTTGTGCATTTTTCTGAGTTTTTGGTTTGCTTCCCGTGTGTTATTTTGCTATCTCTATGTGCCTGTTAGTGAGGGTGAGTAATTCATGTCTGTTTATGCTCTTGCTTGTGTTTTCTCCTGTTCTTCTGTTATTTTTCCTGTTTCTTTTACCCTTTGTCATTTCGTGACAAAAAGGGGGAGAGTAATATATTAAGGGGGAGAGACTTAATATATAGGAGAGAGCCGTAGAATATCCTTTATATTTCTCCATTTTAAGGGGAGTTAAGATTAAGGGGGAGAGGGATTTCTACTTGTTCATGCATGAGATTTTTACCTGCTTTATGTTTTACTTGATTATCCCAATGCTTTTCACGGTATGTTTTGTTTGTGGATGTTTCAGGTAGCAGGTATGTTGCTGCGGTGGCATTATTTCAAGATTACTTGTTTTGGTATTAGATCGAGTCATATTGTAATTAGTCACTGTTTTGATGGTTGACAGTTGACTGCTTTATCTTTGGGTCTATTACCGTAGTCTTTGTAATAGGTAGTGTTTTGTCACGGAATGCCAAATGGGGAGATTGTGAGTTCCATTTTTATTGGCATGTGTCCGTGACAAAACAAGTTCAATTGAGTTGTAATCCTGCATGAAGATCTTTGTACAATTGGACTGGTTTTTGGCTGCTGAGCATCAGACATGCGTTCGTGGTGCGTTCGTTGCAGTGTTCGAACGATTGGCGTTAGTGCTGAGTTCGTGAACGGGTTCAAACGGGAATTCCAGAGAGCAAATGTTCGAGTCTCGTTCTTGTTCGGTTCGAACGAGATCATTCCAGAGAGCATCCGTTCGTTGTGCGTTCGATTGGCGTTCGAACGAGTCTTCACAGAAAGGGCGCGTTCGAGTAGCGTTCAAGTAAGCGTTCGAACGCGACTGCGATCTGAACGCGTTTTTGGCCTGCAAAACCCTAGGTTTTACCCTACCTATAAATATAACACTTAGCCGCCATTCCCCATTAGTTGAAAGAGTTGAAGCATATTTCCCTTGAGCCAAAACCTCTCAAAGCTTTCAACTCTCTTTGATTCCACCATTGAAGACTTCTTATCTCATTGTCTTCTTCCTTAATGGTGTGAATGCTTCTTGATAAACCTTCAACATAACTTAACCCAAATTCCCTAATCCTTTAGAGTTCTTTAGGAGGAAGTTTGGTAGTCGGAGTTCCGGCGTCATTGGTGATATAATCTACTCAGAGACTTCAGAGGTTCTGAAGAAAACCGTGGGTCGCGGGCTTGAGGAGTTCCTTGAGTTCTTACAGTATTGAGGTACTTGAGTCGGTGGAGTTGCCACCATAGGTCTTGACCATCGCTGTAAGTTTTTCCCTATATAGTGGATTCGGGTGGTAGCCTATACCCGGAGTGGTTTTTTACTCGGAAGAGTTTTTCACTTCGTCACCAAAATCATTGTGTTGAATTTTGTGTGGTTTGATTTATTTTGCTGCTTTAATTCCTGCTATTGTTTTAATATTTTGCAGCATAATTTTATTTAATTGTTATTGTGGTTGCCTGTTAATTTATCCATAGTAACAGTAACATGACCTGTCCTGCTTATTAGACCCGGCCGGCGGTTCGGTTCCTGGTCGGAACCGAACCGAACCGGCCGGTTTCCGGTTCCACAAGTGTGGAACCGGAACCGAACCGGTTAAATCCGGTTCGGTTCCTATTTGTTTATTTTTTTTTTGATTAAAATAAAAAAATGAGAGGAATCAAAACTTAAATAAAAAAAAATTATTAATTAAAAAAATATGAGATTAAATTTATAAATAAAAAAAAATTATTAATTAAAAAAATATGAGATTAAATTTATAAATAAAAAAATTTCATTACATTGAAGAGCTTGAGCTTAAATTTTTAAAAATTTAAGTTGCCTACGTATCCTCAAAGGGTGAGAGGAATCAAAGCTCACGTAGTTCCATTACCAGTTTAAGACATATCCCCTTTGTAAATCATAATTTTACAATTATCAATCTTCATTATCAGTTGATCCTTCGGCTCCGGTTCCGCTTGCACTTGTTGCAGAAGTATTATCGAACAAATCTTCAAAATCATCGGGGGCATCTTCTTGTTGTCTCAGATCAGCTCGAGTCCAATCATCCACACAAGCTGTTGCTTCTAGAGTGCTTGGATGTAATGAAGATCGCCTAGCTTCCAATATATTACCTCCCAAGCTGAAGGCTTGCTCAACCGCAACAGTGGAAATAGGTGCTGCCAAGATCTCTTTAGCAATAATAGATAAAACAAGATATATATTTTGATGCCGGTTCCACCATTCAAGGATTTTAAAATTTTTACTACATAAACTTTCATTAGAAAACTCAAAATTTGTAGATAAATAATTATCTAATTCAGGGTTATTAGTTGTCGTATCCCTAGATTTTTTATTTCGTTGCAATAACCAACGATCCCCTGCGCTAAGTCTTGTTTGAATTATCGGTTCGCTACTACTAGATTGACCTAATGTTCCTAAGTTATATCTTACAATATAATCATTAAATAAAATAATTAAATCACTTCTTAATTTCGTCATTATGCTCGTAATGTCAATTTCATCTAATATTCCTAAATAACCATAGTAAGCTTGTAAACCACCATTCAAACCTTCTAATTTAAATCTAGGATCAAAAACAGCAGCAATAAGATAAAGTAAATGAATTTCTCTAAAATAATTCAACCATTTTACCTTCATAACAGTAATGGCTTCGAGCAAAACAATATCATTAGGGTCGCCACTGTCAACATGCTCATCGAGAGTGCCAACAATATTCAAACTCTCAAGTAGAAATAAATGCGCTGTTGGATAATAAACACCGCTAAAAACTAAAGTAACATCATTAAAAACTCTTAAAATATCTAAAATTTTTTCACAAATATCCCATTGACTAGGATAAAGTGTGATATTTTGAACATGTTGAGAAAAAAAACTACGTAATGCATCTTTGTATTGAAATGCTTGACATAAAAGAAAATAAGTAGAATTCCAACGTGTCGGAACATCTCTTGAAAATTTAATCGGTTTAATACCATTTATTTTACAAAACTTGGTCCATTCTCTCCTAACTTGAGTATATGACCAAATACAGTTAAGTGTCGTTTTAATTGGATCAAGGAAAGGAGATAATAATTTTAGACCGTCTTGCACACATAAATTTAGGACATGACATGTACAACGAATATGAAAAAATCGACCCCCTAAATTTGGTTCACATAAGGATTTTAAATCATTAATAGATGCAGTATTTGCAGATGCATTATCAAATCCAATTGTTAAAATTTTTTCTACTAAAGCATATTCATCAAAAATTATCTTCATCATTCTATAAATATTATGTGCAGTATGTGGGTCATCAAAAACTCTAAATGCAATAAGTCTTTTTTGCATGGTAAATGATGCATCAATCCAATGACAAGTCACACCCATGTATGAGTGTGTTTGCCAATGGTCACTCCATATACCAGAACATATAGAAATACGACATTTCATCTCTTTAAATATTTCATTTAAAATAATTTTACCATCTTTATATAATTTGAAAATATGACGTTTTGTTGTGTTTCGAGTCATTCTACATGCAGCAGGGTTTAAAGTATTATGCACGTAATTAGTAAAATGAAGTTTTTCATCAAAGCTTAAAGAAAGATGTGCCATACAAGTTAATTTCGCAAATTCTTCTCTATTTTTTGCATCAGAATATTTAAATAAATCTACACTACTCGTACCTCTACTAGATGATGTGTACCTGCCCATTTGAGTTTGCGTCGTATCAATGCCAAATTCAACCGGATGATGTTTTTCCATGTGCTTGATCATATTGCCATATCCACCAGAAAATTTGTTGATAACCCCACAATAGTTGCAAATTGCTCGTTGTGAATCATCTTCTAGCCGTTCCAAATTATAATGAATTCTGAAAATATCGGAGGACCGAGCCTTAACTTCTCTTCTCCGTGATTGTGCACTGACACTAGGGCCGCTCTCTTGGGTTGGCATATTTGACATTATGTTCTCCGAGGAGCTTGCCATTTTATTTTTAGAAATTAGGAAGAAAAATAAGAAATTAACAACTAAATAAATTGAGATTGAGATTTGCGAATAGTAATATACTAATATAAGAATATAAGAAAATTGTATTGAAGTAAGATTGAGAATAAGAGAATTATAGAAAATGAGAGAGTTGAGAATTTGGTGTGATGAAATTATGAAAAATGAATCCTATTTATAGAATTTTAGAATTTTTTTCATACAAAAAATGCCCCTAAATATAACCGTTTTATTACCGTTATTAGGGGTACATTAGTAATTCTTAATTTTTTAATTTATATAATTTTTTTTTTTTTAATACGGCAGGGAGCCGTTTGGCAGAGAGCCAAACGGCTCCCTGCATCTGCATGTTCCCCCAACGGCTACTAGCCGTTGGGGGAACTTGGTCCCCAACGGCTAGTAGCCGTTGGGGACCGTAGGGTTCCTAACAGGAACCCTACGGTTCCAACAGGAACCCGACGGTTCCAACCGGTGGAACCGTACGGTTCCACCGGTTCGGACCGGTTCGCTTTGGGGTGGAACCCCAACCGAACCGGTCCAGTTCCGGTGCGGTTCCGGAACCGGAACCGGAACCGGTTGGAATCGGAACCTTCCGGTTCCAACCGGTTCGGTTCCGGTTCCGAACCGGAACCGTGGCCGGGTCTACTGCTTATTGTTTGTAATTCCGCATAGGGTCAGAACCTTTGTGTAAAATCGAATTTTCAGTAGCCACTTAGTTGAATTATGATTCCTTATAATAGTTGAATTTCAATCCCAATAGGAGAGGGTAGTTGAACTGTGATTGAGTTAAAAGTGCATACGTATCTGAGATTAAATGTAATCTCATTTGTATTTGTAGGTGGTTTGTTTTTGTCCAAATACTTAGTTTCCTTGTTGAAAAAGAATTAATCGTGTATAGACTGAAGGTCATGAGATATAATCTCGAGCAAGTAGACTTACTGGAAGCCCATGTATTGTTTGGGCCAGAGTGTCGACTATGACATAATAACGTTTGGGTCCTTAACTCAAATTTGACCTATACAACGTCATCAAATACAATTACACATATTAAATTGTTGCTCATGTCTCCCCTGTTTCAAAGAATTAGTTAGAAGGAAAAGTGATTGTGGCAACTAACCAACCACAAGTTGCCAACTTGTCAAGAATTCAAATGGAAGGCGAAAGACGAGGACTAAAAGGTCATTTGAGGTAATGAAGGTATTTCTGTGACAAACAACTACGAACAAGTAGTTATGAGAGTTGAAAGTGCCAAATCGGCAGCCTGTGGTTCATAGAACTTAGAAGATAGAAAAAATACTCGATAAAAGTGGACGCCATGAAAAAAGTGACACTGCTTTTGGTTTTATTTCAATTTGAGAATTGAGAGTAATTGCACAAAGCAAAAGCATCCCATTTTCTTGAAAAGAAAGGCCATGAAAAGCTTGCTTACACGCTGAAACCTTTTGTTGGTGTCGTCATCGAAAAACGCCAAAATTCACTAACACAATGTTTTAATTACAAATTTATTCCTTCTATATCAACATCGATACAAGTGAAAATATCCACTCGAATAATTCTTTGGTGAACAGAGGTATAAGTGACGTGTTATCACCAACGAATTAGAAAATGATATGTATAATTTAATAACTATTTTTTATTTATTTTTTAAATTTTTTAGCACGCATGACAATGGATAATTGACTTGTTGCATGGATAACGTCTGTTGCATTATAGATTTTCTCCCTTAAAGAAATATCTTAAAATTTCTTGATTTTTGTTGTTATTTATCCACTGTGTTATGTCAGATGATAAATTCTTTGAATGGGACGATTTTTAATTTACATTTCTGTAAATTTTAAACTATGAAAAAATAATTAATCTCATGCAAAAAAAAAAAATTAAAATTAAAATAACCTCATACAGTCGTTGAAAAATAAAAAAATCAATTAGAGTTAATATGATATGAAACAACCGTCGACAGAACCAGGCCCAAGTCCCGGCCCAAAATAAATTGTTGATCGGAAGTAAAACAAGAAAGAAAGAAGAAAAATGAAAGGAAAAAGGGAACCTCATAAATCCCAAGTTTTCAATACAGAACTATATCTAAGGAAAAAGGCCAAACTATATAATATCATAATTTTTACTTAAAATAAAAGAAAATTTGAAATTCCAAGCAAGCATAAATTTAACGGCATGCTTAAACTTGAGCCCCAAGTTCCAGGAGTAGTGTGTGATTAACAGCAGTGGATGTTGGGCCAACGAATTGAATAGGACCTGGAAACAAAATTCACTAATACTTAACTAACGCTTTTGAACTTATTTAATAGATTTCAAACAATTTAACTTTAAGAAAATACTTTTAATATGATTTTAAGCAATGATAAATGATGACTTTTAATATGAATAAAAAAATATTAAAGCTGGAAACTCACCGGGACTGATGTAGCGATTCTTGATAGCCCACTCGTCTCTCATAGATGCAAACTTCTTGAATGGTGCACCTGAAAATTCATTATAGAAGAAACACTTTTGTCAAGCTTAAAGTAATCGATGATAATTGATATTACACATATTCAATGGCAATAGGTGAAGCAAGAATGTTACTGCACAAGGAGAAAATTAAATGAAAATGCATCTCAATGATTCTTACCGTCGAGTTCCACCATTGCCTTCTTGATCACAGGCTTGAACTTACCTGCAAAACACAACTTCAATTTTAACGAGCAGAAAAATAAATGTGCAAATAATATGTAAATAAAGCATAGCGTGATCATTATTTTCCTTTATTTTAAATGAAAAACTTGAGGGAACTGCTCCCATACCATGTCTCCTCTCTACATCCATCAACGAAGTCAGTGCAGTTCCACCAACAGTCCATTCTTCAACTGAAGCAGCCAAATTTCCTACCTGGAGATATAATGAGAAGCATTTACAAAACATTTAACTCGGTTACTCAAGAAAGTTTCACAGTTTAATAAGCTAAAGACTGGTAAAAACAACAAAAGGGCAAACAACACAAACCGATGATATGAGCCCAGTTTTCCCACTGTGAAGGAGAGCTCCCGCACCATAACCCAACGCATAGCAGTAGGTAGAATCAAAGTTAGTTGGCAAACCACATCTTCCTTCGTAACTGTAAATTCAATTACATGTCAGTTTAAAATTAATGCCAGCGATGGCTAGATAAAACAATGTTATAAGATGGTCAAAATAAGAATCAGCTGAAACTAATCAGTAATCATGAATATAAAATTCTCTTTCTACAGTCAGATACATCAAGTCTAAACATGATGTTGCTAGTAACTAGAAAACTTGTTAAAAATAAATACCCGAAAAAGTGGGACTGCCCTTTGAATTGGCCTTTATACACTCCTTTCTGCATCCTCTTCTCCAACTCCATCTCAACCATTTGAATTAACATTTTCTCTGTTTCAATTTTGGCAACCTAAATGAAGAAAAACGATGTAAGACCAACAGTGATGCTCAGCGTAACTTAAAAAAGCAGATAACTCAGATAAAAGAACAGTATAGAGTATATACCTGGACATTTCCATGCGGATCTCTTTCAAGCATCAACTGTTCTTGAATTGCTTGAGGTAAGAACTCAAAAAGCTGTAGAGATTGATCTGATAGCTTCTTTTTCCAGAGTCCACCTTCATCCACAACTTCATGGGCCAGAATTTCATTCAGCTCCGCAATAAGCTGTTGCACCTGCAGACACAATAAAAATGAACAAGTAAAAATTACAGGAAATTTGGAGCATGTAAGTTAGACTTCTGGAACACAATTGTAAATGAGAGAAGGTAAAAAAGATGATGAAGTACATGGTACTAATAAGATCAATACCTCAGGAATGAAATCAATTAGACCTTCTGGAATAAGGATGACACCATAGTTGTAACCAAGTTCAGAACGTTTACAGATTATATCCACAATGTAGTCTGTGACATTTTTGAGCGTTTGCTTCTTGGTAGCAACCTGCAAATATATACAGAAGCATTCTTCTTGAATGATGGATTGTAGAGCAAAAACTGGTGCTTGAAACAACAAAAGCTCTTTTATCTGATGAGGTACTTTAACCCAAGTAAGAAGTATTTCTAGATTTTTGACTAACTTCGTTTTTCGTCAATCATTACATAACCTTCAAATGGTTCTTTTATAGTTAAATTACTTTAAGCTTGACAAAAGTGCTCTTTGTTTAAAAAAGTAATCCAAAAAAAAGTAATCCAAAGGGGATAGTGTACTTTTTTTCCTTTTTGCATTTTATCCAGATTTTCATGCTACTAAGTCTTGCACTAGATATAAAAGTTCATTTGGAAATGGCATATGACTTTTGAAAAGTAAGGCACAACACAATGGAATTACCTCTTCACCAATAATGGTAACGTTAGGGTGAGTTTGCAAAGCACACTCTAGAGTAATATGAGAAGCTGCACGCCCCATAAGCCGTACAACTGCAGACACACACAAAAAATTACTTGCAACTTTCTTTAAAAAGCATAAAAAGAGACCTAAATTTGGCTGTATTAATGAAACAATGATTTCAGTCTCAGATAGAGCACAGATGTATCAAAAGATCATTGTAGCCAAAACCACCTGGTGGGAAAAGGCTTTGTTTGATTTGATTTCTTAAAAAAGCACAAAGTAAAAGTGAGAAAGGGTAGGCAAGAAAGATAACACTAAATATCACCTACATAGAACACTGGATATAATTTACTATTATCAACATCTAATTACATAATTTCTCAATTTAAATATACAATGAAAACGAGCCTGTGGTAAGATGGTTTTCTTATATAGGCTATATTGCATATAACTGGGGGCTTTATAAAACTAAAAAATTGCATATGAAACTCTGACAGTTGAAATGTAATTTAGAAATTATAGACAAGCACAAAATGCCGAAAAGAAAATAAATTGCACATTTATAAACCACTCAAAGACAAATTTCTTTCCAACAACCAAAAGTAATTGGACTATTGGAGCAAACAGCTCTCAGCAGATAGCAAAAGTTCAACCTAGGTCCCTGTAAATTCATATAGCCATGATATGTTAAACAATGCTTGGTGCTGAAATGATTGTTTTCTCTTGATCCCATTCTGATAAAGTACTTTTTTGACAAAAAATATTCTTGGTAAAAGATGATGAAAATTGTTAACATGTTTTCGTACATCCGCATTCCAGAGAACACAGCAATGCAGTCTCAAATACTTACAATGATAATATTTTCCAGTTGACCGTGCATCTATCATGACATTTCCAATCATTTCTGCATAAATCTGCAATAAACAAGAACTTGTTACCATTATCTGAAACTCAAGTTAACACAACCATTTGTGTATTTCATTTAGCAGCTGCATTCACATAATTGATATGTTAAAACATTCTTTAAACGATGCAAACAGGCAGCCATTGCCTAGCACCAGCAATGATAATTATGAGCATGTCCAAACACAGAAATAACTGCATCCTAAAATTTTTGTATATTTGAAATTACTAATGATGTGAAATTGAAGTTAAAAAAACTGCATGTGAAGCTATACTCACCTTGCATGCAGTATCAAAGCCAAAGCTTGTGGGGACCTCTTTGCACTTCAAGTCACCATCAATGGTTTTAGGGCATCCAATCACCTGAGTTTTCAAGTTTTTACCCCTGATTCAATAGAAAATTAATCAAAAGTCAAAACCACATACTTACACAACTGTAGGGGAGGTAAAGTTCAAGAAGAATATGTAAAGATAACTAAGAACTAAAATTTCATCTCAGAATCTGAATTATTTTGCAGCATAAAAGAATATCATAGCAAACCTGAAGTTTTCAGCAAGAAGGCAGGCATTTGTGTTTGAGTCATCACCACCAATGACCACAAGGCCATCCAAATCAAGCTTCACGGCTGTTTCTTCAGCTTGTTTAAACTGAAATTCAAACCCATTTAACCTTGATCACACTTAAATAATAAACACTAAATACATAATAACTAATAAAAACGATCAATACAGAATCAATAAATCAGCAAAAGAACAGTTTCACCTGCTCTGGGGTTTCAATCTTGTCTCTCCCACTACAGATCATATCAAAACCACCCTAGTAAAAACAAATAAACGATACAACCATATAGGGTTAGAGCCAAAATTAATATGCAAATGCTTTAGATTTATTCAAAAAAGTTGCCGCTAAAATGTATTTCCACTCTACGTGATTTGTAAAGGTAGTTTCTACGGCATTGTTACTCGAATATTGCACATTGATATTTACACTAAAGAAAAATTAAACCTGATTTCTATAGGGATAAATATAATCAGAGGTCAATTCAATGTATTTGCACTTCATGATCCCAGCTGGACCTCCTCTGAATCCGTACAAGATGCTGCCTTTCGCCCGATCCTGCAAGTAATCTACACCCAATAAACAAATAAATCAAGCGTCTAAAAAACGACATTTCAAAAAAAAAATCACATTAGAATTACAGATCCAAATAAATCCTTACCGTACAATCCAGAGATCACATTGTGTCCACCTGGCGCCTGACCACCAGACAAAACGACGCCAATTTTCAACATCTGATCAGATCGCAGCGCGTCGGCACTGGCCGGCACCAGCATTGCTGATGGTTGCCCAAACAGATTTGGAAACAATTTCGCAATCTCATCTGTAAAAAACCAAAAATAAAAACAAAAAGATCTTAAACCCAAACATTTTGGAACGGAAAATGTTTTTCATGAAAAGAAAATACGAAACTGACCTGGATTGCCGGCGGCGGAGCTAGCAGGGCCGTCGACGATTTTGAAACGGTTTTTGAGAACAGAAGGGAGAGGGAGAGCGTGATCGATACGACTCGTTTGGACTTCGCTATAAACTGAAGCCACGCGTCCCTTAACGGTACCGGACGAGACGGGTGTCAGATCGCCGTTGGCCACTAAGGACGGAGACATGGTTTCTAATCTATCGGATTTATTACCAAACTCTTTTTAGTGGGGAGTGCGAGTGTGAGCGTGATACGCATCTGATACACTGCGGCATTAATATCGTTGAAAAGGGCACGAACGTCTTTTCATGGATTAGTAGTTGCCAATTGGATTTAAGGGTTTTTCTAGGATTTTTGAAAGTAAAATGCCGTTTTGTGTACACGTGTTGGGCTGTTGGAGGTTTTGATTCTTTAATTTGGTGGATTATGTATCGGTAACCGGAATGGATTTGAATCAAAATAGGTTGATATGAAGAAATAGATAGATGTTGGGGAATTAAGTGTCACTAAATGAAATCAACATGTATCAAATAAATCAAAATCAGAATATAAATATGAGATTAAATCTATATTAACATGTCAATATTAAACATAAATCCTAAAACTTAGAGAAAATTTGGAAAACGAAAAAGACACTGAAAAATTTTAAGTCCAAGTTGAGTTGCCTCTATCTTTAATAACTTATTAGCCATGGCTCGGTGCTCTACGGATTTTGTGGTTAACGTCCTCCCAATATTACTTGGATTCCTATTGTTCAATGGACACTCATTAACAAGATCTTAAACTGAGATAATGGTGGGAACTCTCTCTTGACTCTAAAAATAAATGTATTGACTCAAAAACAAATGTATGAGACTTAACTTTTCTTTGATGTTTAGAATGAACATGAAGACTCCTATATATATGCATGGAATGGTGCCGCCTTATGGGCACATTTTGGTTTGGAGTGCACTCCTCTAAGGGTTATACCCCTTCCATGCACTATTTGAAGCATATAAGTGTGTTCTTCTAAATTAGAGACATGTCCCTACATGTTTGTACCCTTCCCATAGGGCACCACTCAAGGGAGATGACCAACCTTCATCCAAACTTAATATTTAAAAAATTTACAACACTATAATAAGTTGATTTTTTAGTAACAAGAATCGTAATTGTATTAACATTCATGTGTTTCTTTGATTCAATATTATATATTATTTTATTAATTATTGATTTATTAATCATGGAATGATTAGAATTAGGATCGGTAATAAGAAACTATGTGGAAAAAAATCACAAATCCCAAATAATTTCTTAAATCGAAATGAAGAATCATTTCGAATCTCATAACAAATAATTCAGGATTCTGAATTCTAATGCATTAAATAATTTTTAGAATGAAATTCATTATTCGAAGTGATACAATGTATATAATATATGGATCATGGGTTTTTCGCCTGTTATGTGAATGACACAATGTCTATTAATTTTATATAGTATTGGGATGGACAAATGAGCAGGTTTGGAAAAGCTTATCCCCAAATTTAAGTATTGTTAACTTGTTATTAATGTTTTTAAAATATTAGAAAAACTCAATTTCTTAAATTTTAAATTGATATTTGTGTTGTTTCATATTTGAACTTAAATAAAAATATATTTAAATTATAGTTGGATTTTTCAAAACCCGATCAATTTACACAGTACCGGGGCATTTCGTTTTCGAGCGTATGACTGGTAATTCGTTTGTCTTTGCGAATGTTCTAAGCTAACGGTAATTCGTTCGTCGATCCAATCATTGCCAAGTGGTAAACCGACATTTAATTCTTTAAATATAGACTTGGGCCTTAAGCAACCGAATAGTTGCCCATATTATTTCGAAACTAACAACTGCGGGCCAAACAAAAATGTCTACAGGCCTCAACGCAAATTACCAACGGCCCACAACTTAAATTACCAACGGCCCATCACATGAGGGAATATATTTAAATATTATCAGCATGCTGATCATGAACAAAAAAGATAGCAAGTCTTTAAGATTAAGGGGTTTTTATTTATAATTTCCTACTTAATCTAAACCAAACTTAAAATTTTTTATTTAAAATCCAAAATGTAAATATCTCCTAAAGTATAACTATTTCATGAAAAAAAAATTACATAATATCAAATTACAAATAAGACTCATTGTTGATATATTTTGACAAAATGGGGGATAAAAATGACTCTTATAATTGATAAGATAAAAAAGATTTCAATTTAGTCATTTCCAAACACTCATACATACTTCATCCGAACTCTAAATCACAACATGTACAATATAAATACACTTAACTTATATACCTACGCCTTTTATCAACAAACATTTCTCAAATTCGAACTTACGCAAGGTCGAAATTAGTCCCAAAATTATTGCATCACACATACTTCGCATTGACCTCCATTAAGTCATATTTTTATCTCAATCACATTAGTGACTGGAAATTATGTTATATATGCATCAACCACATTGCTTGTTTTTAGTCACATTAGTTATTTAAGTCACATTATCAACTCTCAATCACATTGAACACGGTCACAATCACATTTTACTTAAGTTATAACAAAATTAATCACAATCACATTTTTACCCATAGTCACAATGTGACTGATAGTCACAATTAGTTACATTATGATTGAGACACACCCTTAGCTAAATTGGTCATTTTCACTCTAAATCATAACATGTAAGAATATAAATATATTTTGCATATATATATGCCTACACCTTTCATTTTCTCAAATTCGAACTTATGTAATGTCGAAATTAGCCACAGAATTATTACATCACATATACTTCGCATTTACCTCCGTTATAATCATACTTTTTTACCTCAGTCAAATTGGTGGCTAAAAGTTGTGTTATATGTGTCTTAGTCATATTGCTTGTCTTCAGTTACATTAGTTATCTCAGTCACATTGTCGACCTTCAATCACATTGATCACAGTCACAAAACATATTTTACTTAAGTTAAACATAATTCACTCACAATCACATTTTTACTCATAGTTACAATATAACTACCAGTTAGATGACTAATAATTTAGTTAAGGGTGTGTCTCAGTCACATTGTGACTGTATTTTTTTACTTATGGTCACAATATGACTATAAGTTGTGTGTTCGATAAGTAAATAATGGGTGTGCCTTAGTCACACTACGATTGTATTTTTTAACATATAGTAATATAATTATTGTCAATTAGAAATGTACTTTGTTAAACCATAATTACACATTTTGACTATTAGTTGTGTGAATTATAATTTAGTCATATGTGTATTTCAATCATAATTGTGACTCCAATAAATTGTCACTGTGTTTTTTTACTAATAGTCACACAATGACGGTCAATTATGTGTGTGGTTGAATGTGTATTTTTTAGTCACATGCATGATGTGATTATAAATGTTTTCATTCATATATAAAAAAATATCAAAGATAAATTAATATTTAATGTGGTTTAAATTGAAAATAAATGCTTTCAAAACACAATATCTAAGTTCAAATATGAGGATAATTATGAGAGTTAAATGACTAAAAATATATTTCGGTTTTTTCACCCCTTGTCTTTTAAGTTAGACTAAAAAGAAAACAAATTTAAGTGATAGAAAATAATGTTTTTTTGAAGAACTTATGACATCATAAAACTTTACAGACCTACAAAACTTTAGACCAATCATTACTAAAAGTTAATTAAAAACGAAAAACAAATAAAGCAATATGGTGAGCTTTTGGTGTGTTAGATAGGCTTATTATTAAGCTACTTCAAAACATTATTCAAATGATATTTTATTGTTTAAATGGTGAGTCATATCAACAAAATTTATTTTTTTACAACAGATATATCAAATGAGATTCTTTAAATTAGATTTACATTGTCATTTTCAATATTAAAAAGCAACATATCTTTATTCAAATCATATAATATTTTTATCTCTCGTTTTTATTTTTAGTGATGGTGGTTGGAGTTATTAATAATTTTTTTTAATAGCTACTTGAAAACACTATTCAAATGATATTTTATTAAAATAATATAAGTAACTGTCATAATTTTCAACAACTTTTTTTTAACTTATAAATAATATTAAACTCATATACATTTCACTATAATTTTTTATGACATTTATCATTTCAATTTTACTTATTTTAGTGGATTTTATCAAAATGGATCAAATTGATTATCCAAAATTTTATACCCAAAATCTTAATTCATCTCAATTTGTTGAATACAATTGATAGCCATTAAGGAAATCAATAGAAAAGAACAGAAAATTTATTTTAATTAGTTTTGAACAAGTGGAATGATGAATAATTTTTGTAACAAATAATATAATTATAAAAAATTAAAAATATAATTTTTTTTGGTAATTGAGGTGTCCGAGCCAACTTACTCACACCTCAACTAATTCATGGACCTGTGTTATGTGGCCTCATCAGTTTCTCATCACATATTATTAAGTCGATGATTTTTTATACCGGGAATCATGGGCCAAGAAAATACACCTAATACGATTTAATTCTTGAATGTGAGAGAGAGCAGGTCACTCAAGCCAAAGATTTTTATCATTGAGGCAACCCATGAGGTTAAAAATTGAAAATACTTTAAAAAATAAATTGGAGGATAATTAAATTTTATGGAGGTAATAAATTGGAGGGTTGTTAAATTTATTGAAAAAATGGATGTAGTTAAATTTGGTTGAGAAAATTTTTTGATTAAAATAATATAAACATATTTATATTTGAAGAGTTCTTTGAAATTCAATTTATTTGGGCACTATTTAATTTATCACATACGTAAACAAATAAGTATTTTAAGAGTAATTTTAATAATATTTTGAAGTTATTATAAGCAATTGAAATACAGTGCATTATGGTGACGTCCACATCAAATGCCCTGTAATTGGTTGGATTCTTAAGACCAATCATTGATCCTAACCATAATTAACAGGAATATTGTAATGAGAAACGCTGAAGAAAATTGACTTCAATGCCAATAATTTGAATTTCAAAATTAATTAACTATAATCACGCTAATGATGATTGAGATGACGATGCCGCACCTACTTAATAAATTAGGGGTTTAATAAACCTAAAACACTAAATTGGTTCCGATCTAATGATTTCGGATTTACAGTTATGAGATTATCAGGACCTCAATATTATTTTTATATTTTGAGATACTAAATCATAATTTAATATTATAATAAAAAAATTAAAACTTAATCTATAAATTATTTAAGAATTATAATAATAAAAATCTGAGAATTATAAACGACCCTGAGGATTCCTATGCTATCAGGATTCAGGATAGACTCCCTCGTCATCCTTCTTTTTCAAACTCAAAGTTGACATAATAAATTTTGTTATTCTTACTATTCAATTCTCATGTTTATTGAAAGGATAAATTTTAAAATAATCGCATTACATCACTTTACCAATAAAATAATCCAATAACTATACGCATTACATTACATCATTGAATAATTATATTATAACAAATGGAATTCTTGATAAACTTGTAGTTTGAAAAACTTATGGTCGTATAGAATACTATAGTTCAAGCTTTTTTCAAATATGTCGAGGAAATTAATATTCAGCCATAGAAGGAATTGTTCGGTAATTTTATCCCAATACAATTGTTGACGGCTGGTTTTCGTCTCATGGACAATAGCGGAATACTGTTACCGGGATTTAGACCCGGCCAAGGTTCCGGTTCGGAACCGGAACCGAACCAGTTGGAACCGCAAGGTTCCGGTTCCGGTTCCAGTTCTGGAACCGAACCGGAAGGGGACCGGTGGAACTGTACGGTTCCACCGGAACCGAACGGTTCCGGTTGGAACCGTAGGGTTCTTGTTGGAACCGTAGGGTTCCAACAGGAACCCTACGCCCCCAACGGCTAGTAGCCGTTGGGGGCCCAAATAAAAAAAATAAAAATTATATTTATTAAATAAAATATAAATTACTAATGTACCCCTAATAATGGTAATAAAACAGATATATTTAGGGGCATTTTTCGTATCAAAAAAATTCTAAAATTCTATAAATAAGATTCATTTTTCATAATTTCATCACACCAAATTCTCAACTCTCTCATTTTCTATAATTCTCTTATTCTCAATCTTACTTCAATACAATTCTCTTATAATCTTATATTCTTATTCTCAATCTCAATTCATTTAGTTGTTAATTTGTTATCATTCGCATCGCAATTATTCAATTTTCTTATTTTTCTTCCTAATTTCTCAAACGAAAAATGGCAAGCTCATCTGAGAACATAATGTCAAATAGTTGAATTATTTTAGAGAAATTCATTTACTTTATCTTATTGCTGCTGTTTTTGATCCTATATTTAAATTAGAAGGTTTTAATGGTGGTTTACAAGCTTACTATGGTTATTTAGGAATATTAGATGATGTTGATTTTACGAGCATAATGACGAAATTAAGAAGTGATTTAATTATTTTATTTAATGATTATATTGTAAGATATAACTTAGGAACATTAGGTCAATCTAGTAGTAGCGAACCAGTAATTCAAACAAGACTTAGCGCAGGGGATCGTTGGTTATTGCAACGAAATAAAAAATCTAGGGATACGACAACAACTAATAACCCTGAATTAGATAATTATTTATCTACAAATTTTGAGTTTTCTAATGAAATTTTATGCAGTAAAAATTTTAAAATCCTTAAATGGTGGAACCGACATCAAAATATATATCATGTTTTATCTATTATTGCTAAAGAGATCTTGGCAACACCTATTTCCACCGTTGCGGTTGAGCAAGCCTTCAGCTTGGGAGATAATATATTGGAAGCTAGACGATCTTCATTACATCCAAGCACTATAGAAGCAACAGCTTGTGTGGATGATTGGACTCGAGCTGATCTGAGACAACAAGAAGATGCCCCCGATGATTTTGAAGATTTGTTCGATAATGCTTCTGCAACAAGTGCAAGTGGAACCGGAGCCGAAGGATCAACTGATAATGATGATTGATAATTGTAAAATTATAATTTACAAAGGGGATATGTCTAAAACTTGTAATGGAACTACGTGAGCTTTGATTCCTCTCACCCTTGGAGGATACGTAGGCAACTTAAATTTTTAAAAATTTAAGCTCAAGCTTTTCAATGTAATAAAATTTTTTTATTTATAAAATTAATCTCATTTATTTTAATTAATTTTCAAAAAAAAAATAATTCTTTGAACCGGAACCGAACCGTTCAGTTCGGTGTTTCGGTTCCACTTAAGTGTGGAACCGAAAATCGGCCGGTTCGGTTCGGTTCTGAACCGGAACCGAACCGCCGGCCGGGTCTACCGGGATTAACCTTCATTCAGCAGTGAATTTGTTTGGTTATGGGAAACCAAAAACAAAATTTGACAAAAAGAGGTAAAACACTCAGATTGGCACATAGAGTTAATGTGATTCGGCGGATTGAATCCAACCTACGTCAACGGGCACAAAACGGATGGGTATTTTTATTACTGAAATATGCTCGGCCGACCTATTTTGTGGTCGGTCAGTATGAAAACCGTGTCTTTTTGGGTTTACAGAGTTATTTCACTTATTCCTTTATGATCTATTTTGTAAGTGGCTAATTGACTCTTCTAGCTTTTTTCTCACAAAATCTCTTCATCCCTTACAAATACATTCCCCTATTCTATTTATACTAAAAAGTGGCGGTTACATGCCCCCTCTAGTTGACACTTCCCATGTGAATTTATTAATGAGATTCCTCCCCCAAGGCCATTTGGCCGAAAATATCTTGTTTACATCATCACAATGTCCCATCATCTTATCCTGTAAGGATAGTGTCCCATCACATTATCCAATAAGGATGAGGTGGTGGAAAATATATTGTTATATGCTCGGTCTTCAGGAGGTCGGCCCCAACGATCCCTGATATGAGAGAAACTGCTGCCGATCTGATGGTATTTGACTAGCTGTGCTGAAGTGGTCGGCCATTGTTATCAAATGTTCGGCCTCCTCTGCCGGAACATGTTAAATTATACGGTCTGCACCATCCTTATAGTCGGGTCGGAATTTAAGGACCTAAATTATAAAAGGGAGTTACCCTTTCTACCATTGTCGCACTGTTCAAATGCATTGGTGCTTGAAAATACCTCCAACAACAATCATCAAATATTAGTACATAACATTTGTAGTTATATTTATTAAAATTAATATTTTATTTGTTAGTTTTTCAACTTATTAACACCTGTAATGGGGCATTATTAATTAAATTATTGTGTAAGTGACTCAGTGTCTTGGCTTCATTATTTTCTATATTTTTTCCAGCCATTCTATATGTAATCAACATTATTGTGATGCTTTCAAATTCAAAAAAAAAAGTAAAACAAAACCAAACCAAACCTGAAAGATAATTAGATGCATGTAAAATGAGCTAGGGCCTATGTTTAATTTTAACGATAGTTCTTAGATTCTACATGCAGACTGCAATAATGGCAACTGGAAAAGTGAAAAGTGCTACTTGGCATGAACTCGGTAAATGCGCCGGCTTGTATGACTTTTGACTTCGTTTTTGGCCGGCGACCATATGAAACAAATTACAAAAATGCTAACTACTCAAATATTACCAAGTTTAGTATAAAATAATACCCTTTAACTAACAAACAAAAATAAAAGCTTAATTAAAAAACTAGTTAGAGCTGCAGTCACTCCAACTCAAAGAAGAGGGAAGAACAAGAAACCCTGTAAAGCATTCACATTTGACATTTGACAATTGACAATTGACACTCTCCTCTTCTTCTTCTTGGTTATTTTGTCCTCTTCTTCTCCTTCTATTTTGTCCTCGTTTCAGAGCTGCCCATGCGCTCGATGTATCTAATATTCACTGTCACCCTTTACAACTAACCACTCTTTGCTTTTTTAGGATTCTTTAATTCTTTGAAGAAGCTCACGAGACTTACATGGACTCACTCAATGTTACAAAACCCTTCAACCCAAAACAGTAGGGTATTTATTAATATATTATATATATGTAAAAATATTAATTTCTCAGGCTCTTCTTATATAATGCTTCTGTTTCTTTTAGTAGTTTGAGTTGTTTTTTCTTTTTTTGGTTTCTTGGTAAGCCTGAAAATGAGTCAACTACGTGTAATATTGCAGGAATCGCTTGATAGAGAAAGAGAGACGATAACGATCCTGGCTTTGCTGAGGGAGAAAATGGACGATGTTGATTCAATCAGAAGGAGAAGAAGTCTTAAGGAACGGCTAGGATTAAAAAGCATGGCCTGTTGTGGGGCCATCTGGGGTTTCAGACCAAACAATATTAACATCAGCGACAGTGAAGACGAAGAACATCAACGACAAGAACAAAACCAAGAACAGTCAACAAATTCGGTTCAGAATCGATCCGATGACGATCCAGGTCCAGATTGTGTAGACCGGATTCCGTTAATTTCGGGTGGAACGAATCTTGCAGCGGCCTTGGCATTAGAGAGACATTTACGGTCAGCTGACGGAACTAACTTGCTGGGTCCCATGGTAAGCAGCGACAATAATAATGTGGGTCCCGCGAGAACAGCCCCCGGAACGCCGTTGAGGATGTCGTTGATGAGACTATTAGCAGAAACGGACGGCTGTGATGGGGAGGAGAGAGCGGGAGTGGCAGGAGAAGCAGGAAGTGATTCAGTGTGCTGCGTGTGCATGGGGAGGAAAAAAGGAGCAGCGTTTATCCCATGTGGGCACACTTTGTGTAGGGTGTGTTCGAGGGAGATATGGTTGAATCGAGGATATTGTCCCCTTTGCAACCGTTCAATCCTCGAAATTCTCGATATTTTCTAATGATGGGCTTTGATCACCGATGATCATCATCATCATGTGACTGTGCCTCGAGATTCACGAGGGATTGTACTGAAATTTTAATGAAATACGAATTTAATGATTCTACATCGATGTTGATGAAAGATGAATTATTCTACTCCCCATGATTAAATTTTGATGTAATAACCACACACTGACACACACATAAAAAATAAAAAGTGTTATGAGGTTAAATTTTTAAAACGTCATGGGTTTAGGATACAGTTTAATCTCTTCATCAATAATTAATATTTAAAGTGAATTTTTTTTTTTCCCAAATACATGGTTTACCTTAGCTTTGTTAATAGGATGCTAACTATTCTTCAATAGGATAATAACAAATTGCCAAAAATGAAGATTAACAAAATGAGCTCGATCGATTTAGTTCCCTCTTCATCTTTTTCTGGTTTATGGGCCTTATTGCCTCACAAACTTCATAAAATCTGCAAAATCGCCAGTGAACAATAAAGGGGCCTATAATCAGAATGGAGGGAGGCGGGTTGGATTCAAGCCCCAGGAGGGTAATCTTGTGCCAATTATACCATCTTTGGGTACGGTCTTGTTCGGAATGAGATTAGAAACATATTTTATGTTCAATTTTAAAAATGGGATGAGAAAATATAAAAAAAATCATAAAATTTCAAATGAGATAGGATAATTATATTTTTTATTCCAAAAAAATAATAGGAAGGAATTGAGATAAATTTTTATTCCGATTATGCTCTTAAATATACAATCTCAAATATATATGATGTGACCGGGATTAATAAATCCTCACCCATTCAAGTCTATAGCCAACCTTAGTTGGATCTCTATATAACATGTTTAACTCTTCCGATAAATAGTTTTTCAAACATGGGATTTTTAAGCTAAAGATTTGAATTTAAACCCTATATGCTCATTTTAATTATATTATTTCGGTTCTTCTTGTAGGTCGTCTGCCCCAGTTTCGCCTGATTCTTCTAGCATCCTTTATTCTTTATCTTTATAACTACTTATTATCAAATTTCATGACATTTTATTTTCATGGGAACTAGAGTGTAACTGGCAGAACTATGATTTTAGTTCGCGAGGGAGTTATAATGGATGAATTATAAAATTTATTAGTCTAAAATATAAATTCTATAAAATTAAAGAAGCCAGTATCAATATAATAGGGGCCATCATATTATTGATAGTGACTTTCGGATTCGATAAGAGCCGAAGTATGAAGAAAGATAGTAAAGAGATTTCACTTGTCAAGATTGAGGCCCAATGTCTTTGCAAATTAGAGGGTTCAAACTCAAGACTCAGAGATATCGAACCTGACTGTTATCAGATGCAATGAAGGACGTTACTTGCTTCGACGGACCGACCCGAGGATGTGGGTCGGGGTTGCAACATTGTGTTCTTATATGGCCGACGTAAGCCCTAAACTAAAGTTTGAACTTCCCAAGGATTGATGAGATAGAAGTAGGTCAGCGGGTGATGGGACGGAGCAGGGCTGCAAGCTTATTAACTGACACACGCTACTGTATAAGAGTGGTTGGAATATAGGCTGACACATGGGAAGAGCGTGTAACAATTACCAATAATGAGTAATTTAATGAAGTTCAAATGGCAGATAGTATGGGTGTCAGGCGGCTGAGCTATTATCCATAGGGTAATTAGGGAAGAGAGCCTAGGTAATAATGGCTTGGCAATGTGGCTAATGACACAAGTTGATCTATAATAGAGTTTGACCTAATATATAAAGGGATGGATAACTCATTGTAATGGGTTGACTAATTTGTTTCACACATAATTGGTAAAAAAAAAAAAGCAAAAGCTTAAGTATAAGCGAGAGCTAGTGCAGGTCGGTCAAACCCGAGCACTTAATAAAAAATTTTATTTCCCTTGTACACGTGGACGTAGGTTTGATCCATTCCGCCGAACCACGTTAAACCCTTTGTCTTGTTTGTTGTTTCTATCTTTTGCCAAATTTGTATTTGGTTCCCCACAAATCAAACAAATTCACAGTTGAGAGAAGTTTGTTCGAGGAGTGATTTTCTCGAATTATCTCTGGAACGAAAAATAACTGTCAACACATATAAAAATATATATCATAAAATTTTGTACAATATAACAAAATTTATAAAATTTATTAGAATATAATATAAACGAGGGAATTAAAGAAACCAACAATAACATGTTCTATCTATGAGTTTGTAACAATTAGTATCGGAACAAACTCCAAACTAAGTATGGAATTGGACTCACCATGCCGAATATGGGATTAGTATATGTTCATAATCATTGTTATTGACGGAGCGACCTAAGGAGGGTTGCTATTCAAAAATAGGATCGGCCAAGCCATTCAAATGGATATAATTAATGAGTCACCGTAGATGTGGATTGCGGAGTGTGATAAATTATTAGGATGTTAAATCTCATTTTAGTCTTTAGCTAAATAAAATAATATAAACGATGCCCCCAATGGGTGTGGCTTGGTGGTGAAGGGTCCAGAATCTCACCTTGAGGTTCTGGGTTCGAATCCAGGGGGTGCAACTTCTTGTAAGAGCCTGGGGCAGCCGGGGGTTTTACCTGCACCGCGGCCCAGAATGGGTGGTTTGGTGGCGGGGTTTCCAACGATTTCAAAAAAAAAAAAAAATAATAATAATAATAATATAAACGATGTAGTTTATGAACGCCCTCTACTTATAAACTAATTTTAATAGACGACTTATACTAATGAGTTTGTAACAATCGGTTTTCTAATTCTAATTTATGACATATGTAGTTTAATTTGGAAATAATGATGTTGCATGGAACTTGCCTAAACGATAGGCCATAATTAATTCACCATCATATTTAGCTGTATATATTTTATTGGATAATTATTTTGTAGAATTATAATTAAAAATTTATCCACCTCTTAGATAATCTCTGTTATATTAAAGTCTATATTTCACAATATTTTCTTCTAAATATTTGAAAAAAAAAAAATTCTTCCCACTAGTGTATGTATGGAGTATGGACTCAAACATCTTCTAACATCTAAAGGGAGAGGTGGTTCTCATATTTAATAATCGTTGAAAGTTTTATTTTTAGTGATATATATGACTCACTCATATCCATATGATTCCATAAAGACTCGAACACATGTTTTCAAGTTATTAATTTTTTAAATCGAAAGATAAATATAATTTTTTTTTATAATTTGTAATTAATTAAAATAATATATGACATCAGTTGATTTTACCGATCTACTGATCGAATCAGTGATTCATCGAACCTTTTAAATTATTGATTCAATTATTAGTCCGATTTTTATAAATTTTGACTCAAATCTCTACTAGAGAGATGGTTCTTATATTTAATTGTGGCTTGAAGTTTCATTTTTAGTGGATGAGAGACTCTTAACACATGCTTTAAAGTTTACTTTGAAACAGGTCTACGAGCCGAGTGGCCAAAAAAGATTCATTTTTTATTTTTAAATTTTATTTTATTGTTATCGTTATCAAATAAAGAAAAGAAAAGAAAAAAAAGCCTTAAAGCAATAATACAGAAACCTAATCTCCATGACGATAATGCAGAATATTGCACATCATATAAAGCTGCACTAGGAAAGATAAAAAGAGAAAAGAAGAAGCTAAATCTTAATTATTGCAAAATAATGCCCTAATATCTTGAGATATATTTGCATTGCATGAAACAAGAGTGAGAAATTTTTATGAAACATTAAAGAAGATAAAAACTTATATAAAAGATGGTCCTTATATTATTCTAGTTACTTTTCTTTCTATTTTGATTGATCATTTTCAAAATAACTGAAACACGTGTTATTAATTGATTATATAATCTTATAAGGACGGTCCTATATAAATTTTGGGTCATGCTAACAAGTAGGGGTGGGCACGGTTTGGTTTGGTTCTGTTTTTGCTAAAAACCGAACCAAATCATATTTTACGGTTCGGATTTTTTACCTCTCAAACCAAACCATTAAATAACGATTTGGTTCGGATTGAAATTTTTTTAAACAATCGGTTTATGGATTGGTTCGGTTATATTTAAAACAAATTTTCATCCACTTAGGTGAAGACAAAAAAAAAAAAAAAACTAGTCTATCCAACAAATAGTATGAAGTGCTATGGTGTAAGCTGTGACTCCAGGGAACACATGCACTCCATAAAGGATTGAAAAATGAGACAATTAATTCTTGTATTTTTTAAAAATTACGTCGAATAATGATGCTACCATCATTCTAATTAAGAGACAAATCCAACATCTTACTTTCAAGAATAATGATGCTACCATAAAATAAAAAATTAAAAAATAAAAGTATTAACAAATAAATATATTAACAAAAAATTTAAGAATAAAAATATTAACATACTAATAAAATGAAAACATAGAATACAATTAAAAGAAAAATATAATTTTTTTATAAAAATATAATTTTTTTTAATTATAACGGTTCGGTTCGGTTTAACAGGTGCGGTTTGGATTAGCTCCTGAACCGAACCGTAAACCGTTTGGGGTGGGCCAATCCGAACCACAAACCGAACCGTTAGAAAAAAAACCGTAAATTCGCTCCGGTTTGGTTCAGTTTGCGGTTTGGTTTTGTTCGGTCGGTTTTTTTGCCCACCCCTACTAACAAGTGCCATAATGACACTCATTAAGAATCCATATTTGGAAAGTTTTCACATCACTTTTTTGAGAAATGTAAAAAATTATCAAAACATTAATTACTTTTTATTTTTTCCCATAAAAATTTTCCATCAATAGACTCTTAAGAAATACCTTTAGAACACTCGTTAGCATTTCCATAAATTTTTATCCAACAATCAAATTAAAGGGAACTCCGAAGACTGCAATATTGCCATTATTACACAACACAAAAACCATCATTCGATTCTAGATAAGTTTGAAATCGACTTTTTCCAAGTCTATGCAAGGAATCTCGTTAAGCTAAAAAATATAAAGAAATAATAATAATGAAACAAAACAAAATATACCAAAGCCCTCATGCTGCTATAAATAATTCATTTAACTTAAATATTTTTACTTATTTAACGTTTTTTCCCTACACAAGGGAAATTATATAAACATTTGTAGGAGTAAAATTAGGGATAAATGGTATTTAATATAAAATATATAGTGGCATGGCAGAGGGTTTTGGTGTAATTTGAAACAGTGGGTGATATTGGTGTATTCGGAGAAACAAAATGGTATTTTCCCAAACAAAACAAAAGCCTCTCTTTATCATCACAGCCACAACATTTAGAAAATCTACAATACAATAGAGGTATACATCATTTATATAACAATTCAATAATCTATTATCACGTAATTAAAATATTAAAAAATAATTAAAAATATGGATATTAAATCATACATATCATATATTAATTTGTTGATAATAACAAATTACACATAACTCTATTACATCAAAAAAAATACTCACATTTGGTGGATATCTGTAGCTAGGGAGGGAGGCTATTTGCATCACATAAACTTTTTATTTATATATTTAATTTGTCGAATATTTGTTGCGGCCTCAGCAGTTTGCAATAACAATAAAAATATACGTGGACGATTGCTTATCTTAAATTTTATCATGCAATTTCACCCCCTTTTCCGGAATTGGTGAAGTTTTGAGCTCCCACGTTTTGTCTTTGTAAGTTGTGAGCACTTAAAAAAAAAAAAAAGACATCTTTTTGATGTTAACTGCACAACAACGAGGCATAATTTTGGGGGCAAAAAAAGGAGTGGATCAAGAACACGAAATGATATTTTTTTTATATAATGTCACATCAATATCACTTATTAGGCGCATATTTCTCAATTAAGGCTTATCATCCACTGCAAATATACTTGAAGAATTCAACGAATAACTAATGTGACGAATACATTATACAAATATACTTCAATGCTTTTGAAATTTACGTACATTCAATATCCAGAAAGTTTATAATAATCACATTGTACGTATAACCCTCTCTCGTTGGATTATGATTCAATTACATTTAAGTATAAATATTCAGCATAATAATTTTTGTTAAGTGGATAGAGTTTGATTTGGGGAGCCTATATATAGAGCCCTTGGAACAGGGACATGGGGGGACCTCCGATGAGCCTTTTGAGATTTAGGGTGAAAATTCGGGGTTATCTAAAGTTATGACCCTATGCGGAAATAATCACAATTAATTGAGACAAGTCCTAATTAATGTGTCTATGTGAAATCAACTACCAACCACAATATCCAACAACAATAAATTCCACAATATTAATTTAATACGAAATATAAATTGCGGAAAGGTAAATCAATCATACAAAATCAACACAATAATTTTGGTGACGAAGTGGAAAACTCTTCCGAGTAAAAAACCACTCCGGGTATATTGGCTACCAGCCCAATCCACTATATAGAGATAAACTTACAGTGATGGTCAAGACCTATGGTGACAACTTCACAGACTCAAGTACCTCAATACTGCAAGAACTCAAGGCAACTCCTTAAGTCCGCGACCCACGATTTTCTTCAGAACCTCTGAAGTCTCTGAGTAGATTGTATCACTTCAAACGCCGGAACTCCGACTACCAAACTTCCTCCTAAAGAACTCTTAAGGATTAGGGAATTTGGGTTATGTTGTGTTGAAGGTTTATCAAAGAAGGATTCACACCATTAATGGAGAAGACAATAAGATGAAGAAGTCTTCAATGGTGGAATCAAAGAGAGTTGAAAGCTTTTAGAGTATTTGGCTCAAGGGAAAAATGTTTCAGCTCTTTCAACTACTCGGGAATGACGGCTAAGTGTTATATTTATAGGTGGGGTGAAAAGCTAGGGTTTTGCAGGCTAAAAACGCGTTCAGATCGCAGTCGCGTTCGAACGGTTACTCGAATGCAACACGAACGCGCCTTTTCTATGAAGTCTCGTTCGAACGCCAATCGAACGCACTACGAACGTGAGCTCTCTGGAATGACCTCGTTCGAACCCACCAAGAACCTGACTCGAACGATTGCTCTCTGGAATGCTCCCGTTCGAACCCAATAAAGAACGTGCCACTAACACCACACGTTCGAACTCACAAACGAACGCAGCACTAACGCCAATCGTTCGAACACTGCAACGAACGCACCACGAACGCATGTCTGATGCACAACAGCCAGAAACCAGTCCAATTGCACAAAGATCTTCAAGAAAGATTACAACTCAATTGAACTTGTTTTGTCACAGACACATGCCAATAAAAAGGTGCTAATGTAGGGTTTTGGAGGAGGTTTTTGCCTTTTTGGAGTTGCCCGGGAGAGGCCTGTATATGGGATTTTTTGGGGGAGCTCGAACGGAGTTTGCCGGAAGCTGAAAGGGAGCATTAGGAAACTCCTAGGATGCTCCCTAGGAGAATACTCAAATATGGTCCATTTTTCTAGATTACTAGAAAAAAATAGACATAAATATAAGTTATACAAAAAAATTTAGGTGGTTCGGCATTAGACATATATGCATCCACGAGACATGTGATCACAAAATCAACTACTATGTAAAATAAGTATTACATGGGCGAGAGAGGTAAGCAGCTTTCTCATTAATTATTTTTTAAGATTGGAGTTCCTAAGTTCTCTATGCGGAATAGGATACCTGCTGTAGAGTCGGGTCGGGTCAACTCGAAATTGTATAATTTTTTTACAATCCGTTCGGGTCCGATCACATCGTGTGCAGTCGATTGCGATTTGGCCTGACCCTATGAACACCCCTAGGGCCGCATAAAGACCTTATGGAGGCATCATTGAGGATTGAGGCCTTAAGGAGTGATGAATCTTTTCATATTCTCTCTCTTCACATAACATGCACTGTTGTGATTCTCTAATTTCTGAAAAGTGTTTGTAATGAAAAATAAATTCTCTATTATTACTTAAATATAATTTACAAGTGTTACAAAACTTATATATATATATAAAAAAAAAAAAACTCCACACACTAACTATATTCTCTAAGCTCACTTATTGAAACTTACACTTTATGCTTTATTACTTGAAACTTATTGTTGATGGTGATTTGAACTCTCAAATAAGCTCTCTATTTATAGTTAAACCCAAACTCATTATTACAACAAAATAAGAAATACACTTAAAGCAAACTTGGAGCTTTGCTCCACAAGTCAATGAAAAACAAATACTCATTAGAAGCTTGCACAAAAAAAATCAATAAAAAATGATCCTTACATAAATTAGATTTGGTAGTTTACACAATTATCAAAAGATAACAATTACTTTTGACAATGGTAACCATACTTTGACAATACATGAAAATGTATGGAGTACAAGTTGGATTCTACACAATCTTCCATAGGAGCTCCAAAATTACCAACAACAACTTTTGTCCAAAAATAGCTTCTTAAGCAATTATTATTTGATTAAAAAGATTTTATTTTTTTAAGCATAGGAATAATTTCATATCTCGATCGAATCACGTTACGTAAATCATCTTTTAAATCTTTTAACTTTTATACCAACCAAGAGATTATGGATGATCCATTGATTGACCACTTCACAATCCCAGGCAAAAAGTAGAAAAAAAAACATATAATTACAAAAAACCAAAGGTCAACTAAAATCATTTCTTAACATATTAAATACATCAATTGAAGGCCCACAAGAGATTCATCTTACATCAAATCTCTGGTTTCATCTTATCTCCTAATAATTTGAGACCATTTGATTGATAGTTGATAGCTTCGAATCCGGACCCACAAATTTGTATAAAATAATGGCATGCCAATTGCCAAGTACATGCTTTTATGTTTAATTGAGGGCACAAGTAGTTTTTATCGGAACTTGGAACTCAATTAATTATTTAACCTCCTTTTAAGAAAGCCAAAAAAAACATTAATTTCTTTCAATTGGTTATGCAGTCTTGCAAACTTTGTTCGATAATTATTAATCCTTAATGCCGCCGAGAATTTAGGCGTACATGACGTGGCATTTCACTTTTTAAAAATATTACATGTTTAGTTAAATTTAATAAAATTATAGTTTTTTAATTTATAACACAAGTTATAATTTATTATTAAATTGTTATATGATTCACATGCTCTCTTCATTAGTTATTGGAAAAAATTTCATAATTGCAACTTGCAATAGGCCCCATTTGTAAAACTCGAAAAAGATCTCAGATATTACTAGTGTATATTCTTACCCATTATGATGTATTTATTTTAATGAGAAAGTATTATTATATACACTAGGTGCAGCTAAGATATTATTTATACACTAAACTATTAGTTTTTGTGGACATTGATATAACAACTGAGGTAACAATCCATCAGTCAATACAGACATTCACATCAAATACAAATTTAAAACTCAACAAGATTGTTTTTTATTTTTTTATTTTTTTAAAAAAAAAGACTTAAAAAGGCAGCGGTAAGCAAGTAATTAATAAAAAATAGAATTATTAACGTAATAATAATATGATTATGGAATAAATGATCTCATTAATTGCTAGGAAAATACAGCTTTTGTAATATGTATATCTTGAATTGGATAAAATCTTATGTGTAATTGAGGTACCGCACCACAAATATGGTATGGTACCACAAGTTAATATTTTATATACACATGATAATAATGAAAATAAATAAATAAATATCATTAATTAATTAGTTTCCTCCCATTTCCTTTTTTTTCCCTCTCAATCTTCAATTGCTTTATTATCAGATGGCTTGTAGGTAAACACAACCGATCAGAGGGCTTGAGGATTTCTTTCCCGTGTTTGGTTGCGAGTATACGGACATCTGATTATCTACAATTAAAAGGAGAGATTTTTATTTAAAAACAAATAAATAAACTCACCTACCCAACTCAGACGATCATAATTCAATCACAAAATCCGAAGAAAAGAAACAGAATTTAAAAAATAGAAATAAAAAAGTTGTTTGGATTTGTTTTTGAGGAACTTAAATTAGGGGTGAGTAAAACCGGTTTCGGTTCCGCGTGGAATCGGAACCTACAAAAAAAAAATCAGTTTCTAATTAAGTGGAATCGGAACCTACCCAATTAAATATGGTACCCTATTAATCAGTTCTAATTCGGTTCCACGTGGAACCAGAACCTACCCAATTAAATATGGTACCCTAATAATAGATTCCAATTTGATTCCGGTCCGTTTTTGATTTACCCTATTTATTTTTTATTATCAAACTTTGAAAATACAATTATTTCTCACACTTGAATATTACATAATATTCTTAACAATTGTCCATACATAAATAAATCTGCATATTGCATAAAATTTCTGACTCAATACATAATATTCTCGTAGGAATTTTCTGCGTTTAATTTGTAAACGCTGGTTTTCGCTCCAGGTCTACAATCGAGATTTCGTAAGGATGGGGCACTGGCGATCCTGTAAAACAAAGATGTAGAGTGAGCGGGAATACTGCCCACCGGTGTGGTGGGTGCCGGGGGCACTCCGACGCTCAAGTCAGTGAAGGTACCAAGGAGTTAGAAGGTGGGAAGTCAAAGGTTGGATACTACCTTAAACTTTGTAGGGTGCCGTGAGGGCGGTCAGTCGGAGATGTGGTGAGCTTCAGAATGACCCAAAAGCTGTGAGTAACAGTGCTCGAAGTTGGAGTGCCCCAGGCACCCACCACACCGGTGGGCAGTATTCCCGCTCACTCTACATCTTTGTTTTACAGGATCGCCATTGCCCCATCCTTACGAAATCTCGATTGTAGACCTAGAGCGAAAACCAGCGTTTACAGTTTGGCGCCCACCGTGGGGCCCTTGGCGATTCATAGCGTGCAAAGATCTCTCTATTTACGATCCTTCCAAACACCCTCTACTCATATGGCGTCACACAACGAGCGAATACCATATCTCCTGATCACTTAATTGGCCATTCTCCAATAACAATTACATACATTAGGATTGTCATCTGGCCCATTTGTTCCGTTCTTAATAGGAAGTCTGTTTGCTCCAATTGACATATATGGATCATCATTTGGATCATTTTACACACTTCCTTCAGTCGACATGAGAATACCCTCATAATCCCCGGCATACCCAATCAACCAATAAGTATTCTCCATAATTGACATCTATTCAAGACTACTTGAGGCAGTTACCATCTAGTATAGATGACATAGATAGAATTTCATTTCCTTCAGACTACGTAAGAGGATTGCCATCACTTCCAGACTACATGAAAGAATTGTTATCTTCTTCAGACGACGTTAAGAGGATTCTCAACTCCTTCAGAAGACATTAATGAATTGTCATCAATTTAGACTACATTCGACCAGAGTCTCATGGACCTACATCAGGAGCAAGGCATATCCCCTCAATAGAACTATTTTTCCTGTCATTCATCCCATACGACGAAGTGGTGACTTGGCATAAGGAGGATGTCCCGATGGATTATACTCAAATGAAGACTCAGCGTGGACAACCCAGCCGACATTTTCAGGCGCAAGTCGTGATTAAACTGACAAGTCGAAAGCATGATTTTATTGATGATTCCTCCACCAGTTGATTACATCTCTTCAAAGTTATGGTCTTTTGGGCCTTTGTACTTGCTCTTTCGACAGGGGACATCCGTCTGATTCAGTCGACCGGGGACATCCCCCATGGACTCATGTCGAGTCAAATAAAGACATAGACTTCCAACAGTCCATACGACAATGTCGTGTGAAATGACTCCTGAATCTTCATCTAGATCAGTCGACTGGGGACATCCCCCATGGACTCATGTCGAGTCAAATAAAGACATAGACTTCCAACAGTCCATACGACAATGTCGTGTGAAATGACTCATGAATCTTCATCTAGATCAGTCGACCGGGGACATCCTATATAGACTCATATCGAGTCAAGTTGTAGACATGGATTACACATGTCGAATGACTATTATCTTCCTGGCCTCATCAAGTCCAGTCGACCGGGGACATCCCCCATAGACTCCTATCGAGTCAAGTTGTAGACATGGATTACACATGTCGAATGACTATTATCTTCCTGGCATCATCAAGTCCAGTCGACCGGGGACATCCCTCATAGACTCCTATCGAGTCAAGTTTGTAGACATGGATTACACATGTCGAATGACTATTATCTTCTTAGCCTCATCAACTCTAGTCGACCGGGGACATCCCCTATAGACTCATATCGAGTCAAGTTGTAGGCATGGATTACACATGTCGAATGACTATTATCTTCCTGGCTTCATCAAGTCCAATCGACCGGGGACATCCCCCATAGACTCATATCGAGTCAAGTTGTAGACATGAATTACACATGTCGAATGACTATTATCTTCCTGGCCTCATCAAGTCCAGTCGACTGGGGACATCCCCTGTAGACTCATTTCGAGTCAACTTGTAGACATGGAAGGCACATGTCGTATGACTAATATTCTGACCTTCATCTGGTCCAATTGATTGGGTACTTCCCCAATGGCTCTAGTGAGTCGAGTTCATTATCCCGACCATCATCTGGCTCGGACGACTGGGTATTTCCCCAATGGCTCTTGTATAGTCAAGTTGATAACTTGACATTTGTTTGGTTCGATCAGTAGGCAGCATCAACGCTCGAGTACACCAACATAATATGGCATCGTCCCATGCGACCCATGCGTCAAATACTCTCCAAGCCAATGACTCATTGACTTAGAGAGTATGGGACAAACTGTATGGGCCAAATTTGGTCAATGGGCAATTTTGTCCTTTTACTCTAAGCCCAAGCTTCTACCTCGAAATGAAGCCTCAATGCTTAAAGTGTATAGAGGTCCAGAGATTCACAAGCTCAAGCCCAATGAGATACCACGTGCTCAGAGCATAATCGGGGCTCACCCTCACATAACGCCCAGGCTCATAAATGCTATTCACAAACCATCTGTTTCAACCTACAACGCAGTTATAGCTCATCATGAAGTCGACTGTTACCATAATCCAACGAACGATTAATCAAAGCCAATAAAGGCACACGTTACTAGAGCATGAGAGAGGGAACAAGGCTCCAAGAGGAGGGGAGATGGAACTTCGAGCACTCTTACTCACAGCTTTTGGGTCATTCTCAAGCTCACCACATCTCCGACTGACCGCCCTCACGACACCCTACAAAGTTTAAGGTAGTATCCAACCTTTGACTTCCCACCTTCTAACTCCTTGGTACCTTCACTGACTTGAGCGTCGGAGTGCCCCCGGCACCCACCACACCGGTGGGCAGTATTCCCGCTCACTCTACATCTTTGTTTTACAGGATCGCCAGTGCCTCATCCTTACGAAATCTCGATTGTAGACCTGGAGCGAAAACCAGTGTTTACATAATTTGGGTTATGAAATAAGGTTTTAATTGAGTTATGAAATTGAGTTTTAATTGGTTTTAATTTGGGTTGTGAAATTGTATTTAAATTGGGTTTTAAAACAAATTATGAAATTGAGTTTAAATTGGATTTCATTTCGGTTATGAAATTAAGTTTAAATTGAGTTTTAAAACTGGATGTGAAATTGAGTTTTAATTTGGTTTCGAAATTGGTCCGGTTCCCAAAACATGTTCAGGTTCCGTTTTGAAATTAGGTTCCCAAAACATGTATCGATTTCGGTTTCGTCCAAGACAGAACCGGAACCATACCGTTTTAATTCGGTTCTTTCATTTTAGAATCGAAACAGGTCTGGTTCCAAACCTGAAAAATCGATCTGGTTCCAAACGATTCCGAGTAAAATCGGAACTGGTGCTTAGCCATAATTGAAACACGTCACCATGGATGTACTTCCATCCAGTCTCTTTCTGGTCAGCTGCAGCTTCCTCATATTGGGAATACATGTTAACAAATTAAACAAATACCGTAAACACCTGAAGAAGACACATGAGTGAATGTCTATAGTCACATGACTGGAGGAAAAAAAAACTCACTTCATGAAATCATTCTAAGAAGAACGGTCACACACAAATTTATAATCGAAAATCAACCCAACATAAGTAATTGTATAATATAATATTAATTGAATAGGAGAAAATACATTAAATCCTAATAAATAATATTCAATTAAGAGGAGATGACAATAAATTGTCAATAATAAATTATGAAATTAATAATGGAGCTCCATCTTATAATAAATAGAGCTCTAAAATTAATGTTTGGTTTTGATTGTGGAGATGAATTTGAGAGGTTTTACCGAGTGTCAGAATTTAGTATTGCCAAGTGTTCGAATTTAGTGAAAATGAGTATAGGAATATATATGTACGTATGATGGTTGTCCATTTTGTTGTGATTCACCGATCACTTTAGAAAATGTTTTGAGGAAAAACCGAATTGCTTCTATTACTACAAGAATAGATTACAAGTATTACAAAACTTGAATTACAAAACCTCACACTTTCTCTCTATACAATTACTCTCTTTGGGATGAATTACAAGCTCACTGGAAGGCTGAATTTATAGTCAATGTGTGGTTATTGTTCACCCACATTTCACTCATTGATTCATGGCTTTACGTTATTTGTTAGCCCTATTTTCAACTTAGCACCTAAAGTTGTCTTGGAGCTATCTTCATTAGTCTACAAGGGTGGCCTGCAGTTGGTAGAAATACCTTTCAATGACAGCTGGACAATTGGAAGCTACTGAATTCATTACAATTCTCCCCCTCCAGCTGCATCCGAAAAAACAATCGTCATCTGACAGCTATCCTGATTATGTATCTGCACAACCATAGCTTGTCCCGAATAACCACTTTTGTTAACATATCGGATAGATTCTCATATGTATGGATCTTCACTAGTCTCAGCAGTTGTTGATCCATCACTTCGCGTATCCAGTGATAGCGAATATCAATGTGTTTCGTCCGGGAATGATACATTGAGTTTTTGCTCAAGTCCAGAGCACTATGACTGTCACAATGTATCTTGTAATCCGTTTGCTTGATCCCTAACTCTTGGAGAAACTGCTTTAACCACAACATTTATTTTCCTGCCTTAGCTATAGCAATGTACTCAGCCTCTGTTATGGATAATGCAATACACCTCTGCAATCTTGACTGCCATGACACAGCTCCCCCTGCAAAAGTGCAGATGAATCCTGATGTAGATTTCCTACCATCAAGATCTTATGCCATATCTGAATCAGTATAGCCTTCCAAGATTGGATCAGCTCCCCCGTAACATAGACGAAACTTCGTTGTACCCTTGAGGTACATGAGAATCCATTTGACTGCCTCCTAGTGTTGCTTTCCAGGGTTAGAGAAAAATCGGCTCACTACACCAACTGTGTGTGCAATATCTGGTCTAATATATACCATTGCATATATTATGCTTCCAACAGTTGAAGAATATGATATCGATGACATCTCCTATATCTCTTTATTGGATGAGGGACACGAATTTTTGCTCATTTTGAAATGGTGAGCTAGCGAAATGCTGACTGGTTTGGCTTTTTGTATATCGAACCTCTTGATTATCCGTTCAATATACATCTATTGTGAAAGCCATAACTTCTTGTTATGTCTGTCACGAACAATCTTCATTCCCAAAATCTGTTGAGCTGGTTATAAATCTTTCATGTCGAAAGCCTTGGAGAGTTCATTCTTCAGCTGGCTGATCTTCGCCGCTTCTTGTCCAACAATCAACATGTCATATATATACAGTAGAAGAGCAACAAATTTTTCATCTGGAATCCTCTGAATGTATACACACTGATCTGTTACAGTTCTTTTGTAGCATTGACCCACCATGAATGAGTCAAACTTCTTGTACCACTGTACGGGCCAAATTTGGGCCCAAGGGTAAAATCGACAATTTACCTCGAGCCGACCAATATCAGACCTAGAAGCCTCACAGGCCTAAGCTCATTGTCATCAAGAGGGCCAATGGACGCAATAAATACCAAATCAAGAAACGTCCAGACTCATGAATATCTCACATAACTCGACAGTTTCCAACATCCAAAGAACGAGTAATTAAAGGTAATAAATACACACGTTTCCCGAGAGTGTGTATATAAGAGAAGAAAGTCTACAAGAGCAGGGATTCAACTTCTAGCTCTCCTACCCACAGCCTTGAGACATCCTCAAGCTCACCACACCTCATACTTACCGCCCTCACGGCATCCTACAGAGTTCAAGGTAGCATCTAATCTTGCCCTCTCAACTACTACTTCATTAGTTCCTTCACTGACTTGGGCGTCGGAGTGCCCCCGGCACCCACCACACCGGTGGGCAGCATTCCCGCTCACTCTACATCTTTGTTTTGCAGGATCGCCAGAGCCCCTATACAAAATCTCAATTGTAGACCTGGAGCGAAAATCAGCGTCTACAATTTGGCGCCCACCGTGGGGCCCTAGCGATTCATGGCAAGCAAATGTCACCCCAACAATCCTACCACATTCGAAGACTTCCATATTCATCAGACGACTTAGATGAATCCCGATCTCCTTTATACGATGTAAAGGCTGTGTCATCTTCTTCAAACAGCATGAGAGGATTGTCGCCTCCTCCAGATGTCATGAAAGGTTACGCAAAAGAAGTGTCATCAATTTTAGACTCCACTCAACCATAGTTTCATGGACCTACATTAGGATCAAGGCTCTTCTCTTCAAAGGAACTTTAGTTCCTACCATTAACCTCACATGATGAAGTGATCTGTCTGACATGAGGAGGATATCCCAATCGACGGTACCCGAATGAAGTCTTGGCATGGACATTACCAGGTATGACTTGTATTTTTTAATGTCCCACTCGACAATAGAAAAGCATTGGGACTTGTATTAAATGTCATGATTGATATTATAATTTATAGTATGCAATGGGTGTCCAAGACGACACAAAAATATACAACTAGCTAATGCTTATTAATTGCTTAATCAACATTCACAATGTCTGGTATATAAGTTGTTAGGGATGACATGTCCCAATTGATATTATTTTATGTAGCTTGTCACTTGCTAAAGATTCCACTCGACACCCCACATAATGAGCTTTGACACCAGTTTAAGATCCCATCCAACATGAGATGGAAGAAGACTTAGCTTGACTGAGGTACTATTAAACATAGTCTAATTGCCTAGATGGTAAAATGGATTGTCAATAACTTCATTTTACCTCGGTTGATTATTGTCTCCTTCAAAGAACATAAGGGGGTTGTCATTTTCAACTCCATACTACATCCAAAGATTGACATCTTCATCAAACGACAAAGAACATTGTTATTCTTCCGGGTTATATGTATGATTTATCATCCCCTCCGGACGACATAGACGTAATATCATCTTCTCCAGACTACGTTGGTAGCATGTCGTCTGCTTCATAGGACATGAAAGGTTTGACATCTTCCCCAGTCGACATTAATTGATTGTTACCTATACTCTATATGAAATATATGAATTACCATTAGCTCCAAACTTTGTAGAAAATCCCCCATCACATCCAGTAGAATGAAAATCTCATTGGCTTTATTTAGGTATAGTCGACCTCTATCAGTACTTTAGAATAAGGGGTGGAGAACCACTTGGACCTCCATCAGGTCAGGTGGGGTGTAGTATGTAGCCTCTTAGAAACCTTTATAAGGTCTTGTATTTTGTAGAATGAAACCCTCGTGAAACTTCATCAGGTTTATTCGACCATAGTCTCTTAAGACTTTTATCATGTTTTACAGAGTGACGAGTGGAGACCATGTTGGTCCTACATCAGGACCAGTCGACCATACTAATGAACCCTTATTAAGTCCAGACTTTCATAAAAGTCTTGTAGGATGGAGACTCCCACAGACATTTATCAGATCTAATGGATTGAAAACGAATCCCCCAGTTGGACCTTTATCTTGCACGAAGATTCCACCCAGCTCATTTTCGTTGTCAGGCAACTAGATTATATCTTAGCCTTCAATCGGTCCACCCATATTTTATCATGTGAATATTCTATGAAATCAGACCCCTACTGACTTGACAGCTCATATCTAAATCACTAGAATAATGTTTCAACGTTGGGACCTCCTACAACTTATGATGTCGGCTAGATGAGATTCCTAGCTAACATTCCAACTTAGTAAATATGGCAGAATCCCAAGATTTATCACTGCCTGGTCGACCGAACCTAATCTGTAACACGGAACATGTGTAGGACAATCATGAATTGAGCCAGGCGCGATGTTCATTTTCTTAGTCGACCAAGTGTCGATAGATATTATTACCCGATCCTTCCAAAATGTTGAAAACTTTCATAGATCCACATAATATCGCCATCAAACCTCTGTCTCATAGACTATACTTGTTACACATGCGAAGACTGATTCAAAAGTCACGAGCATTAGTGACTCTGCGTGGACCACTTTGTCAGCCAATAGACAACGTGGAAAGCCCATCACCAGATAACTGGTTTTCTTCATCACCATCAGAGGCAATACTCTCATGGTTTTCATGACCATCATCCGAGCCATCAGAGGTAGATTCATTGCAGTCACCATCTCCATCATCTTCACAGTCATCATCATGTTATAATAACTCAACACCAGGAACATTGCTGGCGACATTCATTTCCCCAAGTGCTCTGGGCCTGGCCCTGGGATCAATAGAGCGCCCACGATCCTTCTTGACCAGCAATGAAGGGCAAACCTCTCTAAAAAAAGTAATAAGTGGTCGAGCTGCTGTTGAAGCTGCCTTCTCATGTGATTTTTCATATAATACACGATCTTGCGATAAATCTTCTGTCATCAACATAGGCATTCGCGAGCAGATTTCCCTAATAGAATTCAGGAACGGTCATGTGCGAATTGATTAACTATCTGCTTGAATAAAAGGTTCTGCTACATCAGGAGGCACCATGTCGTGACGAGCCTAAACTGCTGTCGCAAGCAAATTGGTGAAATCACGTTGATGAGGCTGAACATATTTAAGGAGAAGAGGGTAAAAATTTAATAAAATCAATCGGAGAAACCCAATCATCCGAGCAATCACTTTCAACATCATCATTTTGACCTCAGATTGTCCATTGCAAGTTTAAAAAATAGCTTCTCTGACAGCAAATCGTTGTGCATCAATTAGATTGATAAGAGCCTCTTTAATAAGGATGACTTGTGGGTTGTGAGCAGTCGAGTCATCTTCATCACTTGGAGCGTCACTGTCATCGTCTGTAATATTCCCATAGTCGAGGAGAAATGATACGGCAACAGTCATGACCCTTGATGAAGAATGAAAACATATTTTACAGGTGACTACTTTGTTTGTAGTGGCCAACGGAGGCTTCATCAGATGTGATTCGCCCCTGGTTTAGAGGAGTTTTCTTGCTCAGATAATGGCTCGTCTGAAGTAATCTTCCTAGGATTGTTGCCCTGTGTCAAACTCTTGCTTGGTTAGGCTTCCCGAGGCTTGATGGAGGATTTTGAGATTTGATCTACTTCTGGAGATACTTTGCTTGTTGTTGGGATCCTTGATTCAGTTTTGAGTCTATAGTCGAGTCGTGTAGACTGGGTAAAAAAAAAAAAAAAAAAAAGCATGCGTCGTGCAAAGGAAAATGACAAGCATCTTTCAGCTTGGCGCAAGCAGCCCCCCCTCACAAAATTGTAGCAAGTGGATTGAAAACCAAAATTTGGAGCCCAGTGCAAGCCCAACGAAAATTGAGCCAATAGAAAAATATTACAAAGTTTTGAGTGGTACGCTGACACACAGAAGGCATGTGTAGAGTGGGCTTACTTCCTAAACAAAACCGAAAAGCCCATGCTGCAAACATGAATTAGCAATCAGCCCTCACAGTCGATTATAAGCAAGCAGTCTTACATCGATCATTTTAGGAGAAGCATATGATAGAAGCTGAAGACAAACCTACGTCGCTAGGCGGACTGGAAACCACACGGTAATTGAGTAACACACGTACAAGCCACCAAAATTGCATATTTAGTCTCTAATGATCCCATATGGTGAGGGACATCTTCTTTGAATGGTATTTTACTCCAACATCATGATCATTTACCTCTTTCCAGACGACAAAAACACTAAACATTTTTATAAGACATTATTCTAGAGGACCATTCGACACTACAAGAACATATGTCAGGCATATGTTGAGTATCCCACTCAACATGATGCAAATAATGTTTGACTGAGGCATAATTTGACACTCCACACATAAATGTATATCGTTTGTTAAAGGTCTTATTTGACGGGATCAAGGAGTGGTGTCATTAAACAGGACATACATGAAGGTTTCTCGTTTATCAGTTTATATCTTCCTGGACTCATCAAGTCCAGTCGACCGGGGACATCCCCCATGGACTCATGTCGAGTCAAGTTGTAGACATACACATGTCGTATGACTTATATCCTGAACCCCATCTGGTTCAGTCGACCGGGGACATCCCCCATGGACTCATGTCGAGTCAAATAAACTCCTGAACCCTCATCTGGTTCAGTCGACCGGGGACATCCCCCATGGACTCATTTAGAGTCAAGTTGTAGACATACACATGTCGTATGACTTATATCCTGAACCTCATCAGGTTCAGTCGACCGGGGACATCCCCCATGGACTCGTGTCGAGTCAAATAAACTCATGAACCCTCATCTGGTTCAGTCGACCGGGGACATCGCCCATGGACTCGTGTCGAGTCAAATAAACTCCTGAACCCTCATCTGGTTCAGTCGACCGGGGACATCCCCCATGGACTCATGTAGAGTCAAGTTGTAGACATACACATGTCGTATGACTTATATCCTGAACCTCATCTGGTTCAGTCGACCGGGGACATCCCCCATGGACTCATGTCGAGTCAAATAAACTCCTGAACCCTCATCTGGTTCAGTCGACCGGGGACATCCCCCATTGACTCATTTAGAGTCAAGTTGTAGACATACACATGTCGTATGACTTATATCCTGAACCTCATCAGGTTCAGTCGACCGGGGACATCCCCCATGGACTCGTGTCGAGTCAAATAAACTCATGAACCCTCATCTGGTTCAGTCGACCGGGGACATCGCCCATGGACTCGTGTCGAGTCAAATAAACTCCTGAACCCTCATCTGGTTCAGTCGACCGGGGACATCCCCCATGGACTCATGTAGAGTCAAGTTGTAGACATACACATGTCGTATGACTTATATCCTGAACCTCATCTGGTTCAGTCGACCGGGGACATCCCCCATGGACTCATGTCGAGTCAAATAAACTCCTGAACCCTCATCTGGTTCAGTCGACCGGGGACATCCCCCATGGACTCATTTAGAGTCAAGTTGTAGACATACACATGTCGTATGACTTATATCCTGAACCTCATCTGGTTCAGTCGACCGGGGACATTCCCAGATGACTCTTGTCGAGTCAAATGAAGACATGGACTTCCTTCAGTTCATAGACTTGTCGAATGAAATAACACATGAACCCTCATCTGGTTCAGTCGACCGGGGACATCCTCCCACGGACTCACATCGAGTCAAGTTGTAGACATAGAATACACATGTCGTACGACTTATATCCTGACCTTCATCTGGTTCAATCGATTGGGTACTTCCCCAATGGCTCTTGAAGAGTAAAGCTCATAACTTGATATTCGTTTGGCAGCATCAATGCTCGAGTACACCCACATACTATGGCCTCAAGCGACACACGCGTCAAGTACTCTCCAAGTCAAGGACTACTTGACTTAGAAAGTAGGGGACAAACTGTACGGGCCAAATTTGGGCCCAAGGGTAAAATCGACAATTTACCTCGAGCCGACCAATATCAGACCTAGAAGCCTCACAGGCCCAAGCTCATTGTCATCAAGAGGGCCAATGGACGCAATAAATACCAAATCAAGAAACGTCCAGACTCATGAATATCTCACATAACTCGACAGTTTCCAACATCCAAAGAACGAGTAATTAAAGGTAATAAATACACACGTTTCCCGAGAGTGTGTATATAAGAGAAGAAAGTCTACAAGAGCAGGGATTCAACTTCTAGCTCTCCTACCCACAGCCTTGAGACATCCTCAAGCTCACCACACCTCATACTTACCGCCCTCACGGCATCCTACAGAGTTCAAGGTAGCATCTAATCTTGCCCTCTCAACTACTACTTCATTAGTTCCTTCACTGACTTGGGCGTCGGAGTGCCCCCGGCACCCACCACACCGGTGGGCCAGCATTCCCGCTCACTCTACATCTTTGTTTTGCAGGATCGCCAGAGCCCCTATACAAAATCTCAATTGTAGACCTGGAGCGAAAATCAGCGTCTACAACCACTACCTCGGTGCTTGCGTGAGCCCGTACAAGCTCATTTTCAGCTTGCAAACAAAGTTTTCTTTTCCTGAAACATTGAATCTTTATGGCTGCTCCATGTAGATTTCTTCATTCAGATCACCATGAAGAAATGTTGTTTTGACATCCATCTGTTCAAGCTCCAAGTTCAATCTGGCGACCAATCATAGGATGACTCAGATTGAAGCCATTTTTACCACTGGTGAAAAAATCTCATCAAAGTCAATTCCCTTTTTATGTAGGAATCATTTGACAACTAGTCGAGCTTTGTGTTTCACCACTTTCCCGCTGCCATCTTTCTTGAGCTTGAACACCCATTTTTTATTCAGTGCATTCATTCAATGTGGGAACTTGACTATCTCATAAGTGTTATTTTTCTTCAGAGATTTCATTTCATCTTGCATTGCGTGCAACCATTTGTCTTTGTCCTTATGAGATACAGCTTCGTTGAAGTTTTCTGGCTCCCCTTCGTCAGTAACCATAATGTATTCTGATCTTGAGTATCTGGATGATGGAATCCGGTCTCTCTCGGATCTTCGTACTGGAGGTTCTGACTGTCTGTTGTCATCCGGATATGTGGATGATCCTGAAGCCTCTGATGGAGTAGGTTGCAACTCCCCCTGCTCAACACTTCCTTCCTCCTCTGGTTCTGCTTCTAGCATGTCTTGCACCTCATCATCATCTGTGGCCACTGGTGTTGGTGTTGGGGTTGTATCTGGATTTGCATCGGTATTATCAGCACTGCTTTTATAAGACATCTTGGGCTTTTCAATGTCTTCTATTCTCTGGTCTTCAAGAAACACTACATTTCTGCTTCTGATGACCTTCCTTTCATTCAGGTCTCATAGCCTGTATCCAAATTCCTCGTCTCCATAGCCTATGAAGATGCATTGTGTAGTCATTGCATCGAGCTTCTGCCTGAGCTCATTGGATACATGTGCAAATGCTAAACATCTGAATATTCTGAGGTGAGAATATGATAGATTCTTACCATACCACACTTTCTCCGGAATCTCGAAATTCAACGGTACAGATGGTGATCTGTTGATCAGGTAGCAGGCGGCACGAACAGCTTCTCCCCAAAATGGCTTTGGCAGCTTAGCCATGCTGATCATGCTTCTGACTTTCTCCATAATGGTGCGGTTTATCCTTTCAGCGACACCATTGTGTTGTGGGATGCGTGGAACAGTTCTCTCGTGTCGAATAATAAATTGTAATTAATGATTTATTTATTGTTTTTCCAAAATTTTATTATAAAAATTTCTAACATAAATTAACGCATATCCATTCATAATTTTGTTGTGATATCACATCAGATTTGCGATGTGGTACATCAATTTTATATAACAATTTCTCATTTAGAATTAATATTGATATTTTAAAGAGCTTAACCATCATTAATATCGTTTCTGTTTAATACTAAATCTCATTTTTCTTTTTCTTTTTTACAAAAATAATAATTATATAATAGTATGGATCCCGTGGTTAGACTTATGTGCTATATGGCAAAGACATTAGAATTTAACAATTGATTCTTAGACTCAGAAGTATAATAATTAATAAACGGATTCATATGTCAGATTTAGAATAAGGGACTTGGATTTGTAGTTGAATTATTCACATTTGGATTTATTGTTGAGTTATTATATTCACGTATTATAATTGATACTTATTTTGTATATATAACTTTAATGTGCATTTCTATAAATTAAGAGAAACTTAACATTACTCGGTTTTAGATCCAAATTCTAAAGGAACAAGATCCTCGAGATCACTTATACAAATATTTAATCGAATCGAAGTCGAAGTTGTTATTTCTAATTTGATCAGCTGGTCTAATAATAGGTGCCTTCTTGTAACCTAATCTATTTTATACACACAATCCACGTGACACGCACAGACTCTTATATATATATATATATATAAGAGTTGGAGTCAAAATTTAGTATGGGAAGCACGTCTTGTGCAGTTGTATATGTATGTATATATATATATACATATATTTAATAGCATTAACAAAACATTGCATGTGCACAGTCTATTGTGCATGTCAAATGGGATCATATATACATGCGAGAAAGACTTATGTAGGACATGAGTACGTACGGATGATATATGATACTTCAGTCTATTAATATTTTGATATATATATATATATATAATGAATTCATAATTAATCAATAATAATTATGAGTAAAAATTATTAATTAACATAAGTCATATATTTATTGATTGAGTGCATTTAATATAACCCATATAAATTTCTCTCAATATATATATACTAGTGTGTGACCGTGCCTACGGCACGGTATTATAGAATTTACAGAGAGATTGAGATTCTGTTTTTTAATTTGTTATAATGAAATGATTTTATTTTTTAATTTATTTGGTATTTTTCATTTTCATTTAATAAATAATTTTATTCTTTAATTTATTTGGTAGTTTTCATTTTCTATTTTTATAGAGATTCTATAATGAAAGAGTTCTTTATTAGCCATTAGATTATAATGAAATGATCTGAGTCGCTAATTAAGCCAAATAAAGATAGCATTTTAATACATTATATCTCTTAATCCTAACAATTTATTGTCTTCTATTTCCTCTCACACAATTGATTGTCTTCTATTTCCTCTAACACCATTGTGCTTTATAATATAGATATTTTTTTTCACACTACAAGAAAATAGATCTTTAGCGTTGAAAAATTTCGTCGCTAAAAGTTAAAATTTCGTCGCTAAAGGTCTTTTGCGTCAAATAAAATTTTTGACGCGAAAGTTTGGTCGATGAAGGTATTTAGCGTCGAAAATAAATTTCGACGCTAAAAATATATCTTTAGCGACGGAAATATTGGTCGCAAAAAGTGTTAACTTTTAGCGTCGAAAATGAATTTCGACGCTAAAAATAAGTACTTTTATCGACCGATATTTTCGTCGCTAAATATCTTCCTCGACCAAGCTTTCGCGTTAAAAATTTTATTTTGAAGCTAAAGACCTTTAGAGATGAAATTTTGACTTTTAGCGACGAATTTTTCGACGCTAAAAGTGAAAATAAAATAAAAAAAATTCGTTATAATTAGTTTTAAAACAAAATTGATATTATAAATTAATTTCAAACTAATTTAATTACAAAAGTAATTACATTTTTAGAAAACATAAGAACATAATTACAAATTTGTTATAAAATATTATGACAATGATATCTTTATTAATATAAAAATAAAATTACAAAATTTATCACAACAAAAAAGCGTAAAAATAATAAACAAAATGATAAAATATAATTTTTCTATATATTATCTACATCTTCACTTTCATTTATTCTTCATTTTCTTCACCATCTTCATTTTCATAATTTCTTCATCTTCATATTTCCCTACAAAAAAAAAAATTAAAATATTGGATGTTAATATAAAATATAAAAAATGAAACAAAACATATAAGGAAAAATAAAATTTAGAGAGAAAATAAGAATATGAGAGAAAGAAAGTGAGAATAAGAGAAATGAAAGAGAAAATGAATTATAAAGAAAAAATAACCTTTAGCGACGAAATAGGCTTTCGTCGCTAAGGTCATCAAATAGCGGGAATTATTTCCGCCAAAATTTTGATTTTTAGCGTCGAAATTTTTGACTTTTAGCGTCGAAAATTCGTCGCTAAATGTCAAAAAAATTAAATCAAATTTTAGCAAGTGAAAAGTTCAAATTTTAGAAGGCGGGAATTCGGAAAATTTAAATTTACCCTTTAGCGTCGAAATATTTTACTTTTAGCATCGAAAATTTCGTCGCTAAATGTCAAAAATTTAAATCTAATTTCATTACGCGATAAATTCAAATTTTATAAGGAGGGAATTCAAAAAATTTAAATTTACCCTTTAGCGTCGAAATATTTGACTTTTAGCGTCGAAACATTCGTCGCAAATGATCAAAAATTTAAATTTAATTTTTTTTGGCGAAAAATTCAAATTTTGAAGGCGGGAAATCGAAAAATTTAAATTTACCCTTTAGCGTCGAAATTTAAATTTCGACGCTAAAAGGTAAACGTTTAGCGTCGAATGTAAATTTCGACGCCAAATTGACTTGATTCATTCATTACTTGATGCATGAATCTTGAAATATATATGTGTTAAATTTATGTGATTCATTCATTCATTACTTGATTTATGAATCTCGAATCTTATTTTACTTTATTCATGAATCTCAAATATAAATTTACTTAATTAATTACTTGATTCATGTATTTCATTATAATCATATGCATGTATAAATGAGTATTGAGATGCAATGAAAATACACGACATAAGTAATAGAATATCACACTGTTATTTTGATAGACGACTTCATTTAATAGAACAGTGACCTTAACTTGGCGGTCTAAGCCGACTTTGGTCAGTACTACTTGAATATTATGGAAATCTAAAAATATTGTGTGCACATAAGTATCTTTGTAAGTTTTGAGGTCGTTTTTAGTTTCTTTTTTAAAATTAAAAACTGCAGCTACACACGGGACACAATCAAATTAATTATTGTTTGGTCTCTTTTGTTGATAATAAAAACTATTCGTATATGCATGCACTCAAATTTTGCTTTTTTTTTTTTAATTTTTATAATATATTTGCAATATTCAAATTCCCATTATTGCCGAGAAACTATATATACCTAAAAATGAGAGAAATTATTCGAATGGTCATGAAGTTGGAGATTTGTGAATGGCTGGTAATGAGAAGGGACCTTAAATTTGAGCCCACTGACATACTTAAAGGTAAGCAAGTGAAGTTTCAAAGAACCTGGAGCCAATTAATGCATCTTGATAAGAATTTTGTTCAATTGTGCATGTGCAATGTTTTGCTATATGAATTAAGAATCATGAACACATTATTTGTTGCTATTTATTCAAACTACGGAATTAGAATTTGTTTCCTTTATGTTATTTTCAGTAAGTACTTATTCTTCACTTATAAATTAAATGTGACATCCAATCCAAATTAATCCAAAAGTTAAGGAAGAATAAGTTTAGAGTCTAGCTACACTGATAAGTGATATTAACTTACATGGCAAGAACAAACATTGCACGTGACTTTGTGAGGTTACAAGTGGGAAGTTTATGAGAGGAGGGTCCAATTCTCATCAAATTACACCATATATAAGATTCTTTTGCTTGATTCCGACGTACAAAATTAAAATCCGATTCTTAAATTAAAAAATAATCCTGAAAATATAAAATGAAACTTATAAATGCAATTCGAGCTCTTATAAAGAATAATTTGGAGACAATCCACTTAATCAAACTATACAATATTCATCTTAACAAATACATATAGTTCAAATTATGACCCTTATGTCCTACATCACAATACTACAAACTAATATTATGTAATAATTATTCATAGAAGCTTTATAGTATAATTATTGCACTAGTTTTATAAAAATAAAATCGCAATAATGAGACAAATTACTAATTAAGAACAAAAATTTCTTGATTTACTGGTCCACAGAAAGTTTCGGCTAATAAATATGGAATTGAAATTTTAGATGTCAAATAATAGTTGACAGTGTTTGAAAAATATAATTTTTAAATAAAAATTTGATAAAAATAATAAAAGTTTTTCACTAACAGCTTTAGATAAAACTACCTTAACCTTTAAATTACAGCCACAAGTTTTTATAAAAGAGTCCACAACTGCCAAATAGGACACAAATGATTAATATAACAATAATGTTACATAAGAGTATAATCACACTACAAGAATTAGACCATTTAGCGTCGAATTGTTTCGACGCCATAAGTGACGATTTCGACGTAAATGATATTTAGCGTCGAAAAAATTAGACGCAAAAAATGGACGATAAAATGTCGACGAAAACCACTTATAGCGTCGAAATAATTAAATGCGACGCTAAAAAACAGTATTATGCGTCCAATTTATTTCGACGCTAAAGTAAAATTTTCGACGCTATATTGTATATTTGGCGACGAAATATATCGACGCAAAAATTCAAACTTTTAGCGTCGAAACCTTTCGACGCTAAAGTATATTAAAAAAGTATTATATGTAAGCTTATAGCGACCATGTTTTTTACTATTAGCGTCGATATTGTCGACGCTAAAAGTCACCTTTAGCGTCGAAACTAGCTTATAGCGACCATGTTTTTTACTAGTAGCGTCGATATTTGTCGACGCTAAAAGTCACCTTTAGCGTCGAAACTAGTCGACGCTAACATATATTTAAAAAGAAATATATGTACGCTTACAGCGGCCATTTTGTATACTATTAGCGTCGAAATATTCGACGCTAAAAGTAAATAATTTATTTTTTAAAAAATTAGTAATTTACTTATTTTTTGGTCTAAAATATTTAATTTAGTTGAAAAAAAATGTAATTAATGACGAAATATTATATTGAAATTTGTTTTAGAAAAAAGAAATATTATATTAAATCTATTTGTTCAAAATGTTTATACAAAACTAAATATAAAATTAATTGCTACTGTGATGGGGGGACGCTCGAGCCCGATGCACCATGACTCATTGAGGCCTCAAACATCTGACGGAAAGCCAGCAGTTGCTGTTCCAACTGCTCCATCTTCTTCTCGTGGTCCACCGTGACTTGTTGTAGCTTCTCCTTAGTCTGTTGCAGCTCGTCTCGGGTGCTGGCTAACTCGTCTCGAAGAGATACATTGTCCGAATTACCACTATTGCGTGCAGATGACGTTGGCTTCTTACGAGTGCCAAGACCAACGTTGTAAGCTGTCTGATTCTTGAAAACCAATTGCGACAGCTGCTCATCTGGTATGGGGTCGGTCCCTGTCTCCTGAGTTTGATGTTGGAGTTCCATCATTTCATTCTGTTTCAAAAAATAAGTTAATATTAGAATTTGAGAAAAAAATTTAACATATATAATATTAATTATTTTATTTTAAAAACTGAAACTTACATAGCAGCGTTCGGCTTCTTCATTTATCCATTTATTCTTGTCATTGTAATGCGTCACACGGAAAAAATCTGGAAATGATTGCACCTCACATGTGCTACTCTGTTATAAACATAAAATAAATTCAATATTATTCCAGATAGTAAAAATAATTAACTGTTAAATTTTACGTTAGGATATATATACCTCAGAATGTTCGGCACGATGTTGGATAAATGGCTTCGAACCTCCACGGTGGTTAAAACGCAAGTGACTTCGATTTTCCGCATTTGCGTGACATTTATCCTGTATTCACGAACACTGTAAGTACCGAAAACAAAGACAATTATAAATTTCCGTTTATTTCAAAATTTACCTCGTGTTTTTTGCTCGACCAAAGCTCACATAAAAATGTCCAGTCTTATTCCTCTATAAAATCAGGTTTGTGTTGTGGAGCATTTGAAGGTCCATGTTCGTCGAATATTGGTTTCAAGACTTTTGTTCTATAATCTTTATAACTTTTCCCCATGTGGTAGTCAATATATTGTTGGACATTCACTTGGGTCAGATCGAAGTCGAACCATTCCTACATGAAAATTCGAGTAACTCTAAGTATAAAATAAAAATGTTAAATAACAAACAATATCGAAAACTTACAAGTAGCGAAGGGAATAGCTGGTTCAGTTTCGTCTCCCACGGTATCTTTCTCCAAGATACGTAGTTTTGGGGAGCTTCATATCGAGCTGTAGCTCCTATGGCTGTATTAAACGCTGAATTATGTTGTCCGATTTGAGTGTGTCCATCATCTGATATCTCTATCCGGATACGACCGTGAGCCTTAACGTACTTAGCCAACCCCAGGCCACGGGTGCGTCCTCGACCCTTCACTGTACTGGACTCACCTGTGCTAGCAGAGAAATCACCAGGGCCAGTTGCCCTTGCTGATGTAGATGGAGTCGCGGTAGCCCGTTTGCGATTGCCCGGTGCCATCTGCAAAAACCCGTCGCATTAGCGTCATCAAATTCCAAAATTCTTATACATATACATACATATCCATACAAGTCAATACAACTTAACAAAAGCGCTTATAACATCGAATAACCAACCACGAAGCACACAATCACACGACTTCTCATGCACACGTTCGTATGGCGTTCTCGAACGCGTTCGAACAGACCAATTCCTGTGAGTTCACGTTCGTGTGGCGTTCTCAAACGCGTTCGAACGGACCAATTCCAGTGAGTTCACGTTCGTATGGCGTTCTCGAACGCGTTCGAACGGACCAATTCCAGTGAGTTCACGTTTGTATGTCGTTCTTTAACGTGTTCGAACGTAAAGTGGGCGTTCGAACATATTAGGAACGACATACGAACGTGAACTCACTGGAATTGGTCCGTTCGAACGCGTTCGAGAACGCCATACGAACGTGAACTCACTGGAATTGGTCCGTTCGAACGCGTTTGAGAACGCCACACGAACGTGAGCTCACTGGAATTCAAACTTATCAAACAATTATAATTAACCAAAGAGGGCACAAATTCAAACTTAATATTATATAAATATTAACCAAAGATGATGATGATTTTGAAGACGAACAGCAGCATTTGCTGCTGTTCTTGGGCAAGAACAGCAGCAAATGCTACAATTTTATTGAAAAATTTTAGGAGAGATGTGAGGCTGTAGAGGAGAAATTCTCAGATTTCAGAGGATTTTTATGAAGAGAATGAGAGAAAAAACAGGGGGGAGAAGGGGTGGTGACCTTCTGTATTTTTATCTATCTTTAGCGTCGAATACTACATTCGACGCTAATTATTGCCGTTTTTAGCGTCGAAACTATTTTTTCGACGCTACATGTTCCATTTTTAGCGTCGAAATCGTTTTTTCGACGCTAAATATAACAAATTAGCGTCGGATTTAATTTAGACGCGAAAGAATCAAGGATCTGTCGGTGGAAGCGTCATAACTCTTTAGCGTCGAATATTTGTTCGACGCTAAAAGTATTATTTTTGGCGTCGAATATTCAAAATCGACGCTAATTGTATACATTTTAGCGTCGAAACTGTTTTGTCGACGCTAAATATCAAAAATATAGCGTCGAATTAAATTTAGACGCGAAAGAATCAAGGACCTGTCGGTGGAAGCTTCATAACTCTTTAGCGTCGAAATTATTTTCGACGCTAAAAGTATTATTTTTGGCGTCGATTAGTCACATTCGACTCTAATTGTTGCCGTTTTTAGCGTCGAATTTAATTTAGACGCGAAAGAGTCAAGGATTTGCCGGTGGAAACTTCATACACCTTTAGCGACGATATATGTTCGACGCTAATATTATATTTTTGGCGTCGACCACGTGTTTCGACGCTAAAAGTGTAATATCTGGCACCAAAAATTATTGCAATAATATAATTATTCAGCGTCGAATATTTTTCGACGCTAAAGTTCTGTTTTGAGCGTCGAAATATATTTTCGACGCCAAAATATTAATATTCTGCGTCGAAGTTTTATTCCGTCGCTAAAAATATGACATATAGCGTCGAAACTAATATTCGACGCTAAAAGTTAGTTTTGGCGTCGCATAATGTTTCGACGCTAAATAATTGGACGCTAAAAGCCATAATTCTTGTAGTGTCACATTCCTTCGTAATTATTTAGTAATAAAAACAAAGGAAAAGCCAAAGTTTTAATGCAACACAAATATTTACATGTTGTACTAACACCAATCTTTTTAGCAAAATTAACATATAAATAAAAATTCCGAGTTCCTGCTACTCTAAATTATTGGAGTAAATTTATCTTTCAATGTAATAAAATTTTATTTTTTATGTTCATTGCTCGCATTGTTGTGCCACAATTGGTTCCAATTAACTTATAATCATAATATTAACAAATTTTATTATTCTATTTTTAAAAAATAAAAAATTGAAACTGGACCAAACCCTTTTCTATTTATATATTCAACAATATTAATTTTTTAATGAGCTCAAATTAATTTCCTAATCTCTTATTTATTTTCAAATATCAAACAAGGTAGTTGGAAAAAAATATTAATAAATTATTCGGTCAAAACACCTAAAGCTATTAGTAGGATTGTTAGTGATCAACTCTAAAGGATTGACTCAGTGGAAATTTTTTTGAATTTGAGTGATTTATTTTCTCTCAAATTCAAGATTCGAATCCTCCTATATAAATTTCCTTGAACCCACATTACGGGTCGGGTAAGGAACCCATTCACCTTTCTTCCAAATTTTAAAATATTTCTTTAATTTTAGTGGCGAAAGAACTCACACAAAATTGAGCACTCAAGCCAAAAGCTATCTCTTCTGTAATGATGCCTTCTATTAAATGCGCATGAAAATGAGAGTAGTCCTGTCTCACATCGATCCAGAAATAATTCAATCTTATAATTTCACTTGATTCACCGTCATATCACCCTTCTTCTTTTTCTATTATCATATCAATCATGATGTGATATATATTGGACTTCATGGGTATCTTCAAATGATACGAATCCCGCTAGACCGAACCTTAGGAAAATGAAAATCATTGCACGTGTCCCGAGAATTTTGATATTTGATTTTGTAAGAAAAAACTTCTTCCAAGATCAGCAGTGAATCCCAACAAAGCCACAAGTGTATCTCGAAGAGACCCCGCCAGCTAATTGGACGCCACAAAAAAAATCACCTTTTTAATAAGTCTTGTTCATAAGAACACTTGAAAGAATATTACTCATCACTTAAAGAAACAGCCTAAGTCAAATAATTTTATTCATTTTAATAATCCATCAATCTCTCTATTACAAAATGATGCCAATATGGTCTTCAAATAGAAGAAAATAAAGTTTTCTAATATAATTGAACTATTCAAGTCTTATTATAATCTAATAAAAGTCTTACGTCTATTTAAACTATCTAAACTAAGTTAAATCAGAAGAATTTCGAAAAATGACATGTAATTACATTAAAATGAAGTTCATTACACACATTAGACTTGTTACAAATAAATATTAACTAATTAATACAAAGTATAATTAGATCAATTCATATGCCAATCGAAATAAACCTAATAAAACCTTAAATTGTGTCAATTTGAAGATACCTAAGAAGTGCAATATGTATCACATCATGATCCTTTGCAGCATGCCTCTGCTTTTGTTCTTCATTGCCATAAATAAATAAAAAGCATAACATGAAAATAAGAATCGCACGTAAAGCAACGTTGCTAGCTACTTGATGACGATGATTCAAATATAATTATAGGCAACTTTTTAATAGCTCAAATCTTTGCCTTCATGGCATGGCGATTGTCGATGGAATTGGTTGTAAAAGGATTTTTAACGTCAAAATATTTTGCATTATCGAGAAAATCACCATTACATGTATCATTTAATATCACTAAAAAAACAGTGATGCTAAAAGTAACAACATCTCGTGTCTAATTTATTAGCGATGTTGTATGTGAGTTTTAACATCGTCATTGAATTTGGCGACGCTAAATGTATTACCTTTATCGCCGCCTAAAAAGCCTGTAATAATAATAATTATTAATTATCGTCGCTTATAGAGTTGGTGGCGCTATAATGTATACATTTAACGTCGTCTATTTCTGGCGACGCTAAAAACGCATGTAATAATAAAATTAATTACTAATTATAATTATATATTATTATTAATTAGCGTCGTCTATGAAGTTGACGACACTAAAATGTATATATTTAGCGCCGCTAGATGCATATGAGACGTTAAAAAGACTGCAATAATAATAATAATAATAATAATAATAATAATAATAATAATAATAATAATAATAAATAATAATAATAATAATAATAAATAATAATAATAATAATAATAATATAATAATAATAATAATAATAACAACAACAACAACAACAACGATATTTAAGTGCATTATACGCGCACACACATATATTATTTTTTACATCTTATTACAATAAACTGACCATAGCCTATTGGTAACTATGTTATACCTTCAACTCTTGAGGTCAAGAGTCACCGATTGTAAGAATCTATAAAATTATAAATGTGGATTATGTGGGTCCACCGTTGGGTGATATTAGGGTCTATGTGTGGGGCCCATCCTTGGTTGGTTAGGTGGGGTGTAAGGTGGGTCCCACAATATATTTTTAAAGATGTAATATTTCATTTCAGAAATTTAACGTCGTCTAAGCTCATTCGACGTTAAATGTAATTGTTAAATATTTTAAATAACTTTTAAAATATTTAGCACCGCGGAATCACCGACGCTAAATGTCAGCTTTTAGCGTCGACAAAAGAAATGTCGGCGCTAAAACATTTCCACAACCAGCTTTTAGCGTCTATGGCGACACTAAAAATCCGTTTTATTATAATGATTTTTGGTCCTTATTTAGAAACTTAACCGTAATAAATCAATCGTATTCTTGAGGGCATGCAACTCTTTAGGACAATTATTTTGTTAGTGATACTGCAACATTTTAAAAACATATGTATAAATAATGAGTCGGCGTACTAATTTTCAGATTTGTCAACTAAACTTTTGTATGAGCATTACTCTTCTCTAATATTCAAAACCCCACTTAATTAAATAAAAATTATACCCATTAACTATAATCTCAAAAGCAAAAGTAGGGATGGTAAAAAACCTGGGCCTGTTCCGGGGGACAAAAAACCCGGACCGGGCCCTAAAAGTATAGGCCCGAGTCGGATTCAGTATATTAAATCCGGGTCTCGTTCGGTCCAGGCTTAAAAAAATATCATATATATATTTATTTAATAAATTATAAATATATATATAATTTTTTTTATCAACAATAAAATAGGCCGGATAAAATCCGACCTGAATCCAAGCTCAGCCCGACCGGTCAGACACTCGATCCGGACTTTTCTCGAGTCCTGATCAAAATTTTAAATACCAAATTCAGACAAAGCTTATCAAAATCTTGGCCCAACCCATTACCACCAAAAATTATATTATGTATCGGGTGTATATGTCATCTCTCTCACAGCAGCGCAGATCCCAACTGTGCGGGGCCCGCATGCTATGAGAGAGATGGCATATACACCCGGCACATTATATACCACCTCCATTACCACACTTTTTTTTTTTTTTTTTTGAAATCGTTGGAAACCCTGCCACCAAATCACCCATTCTGGGCCGCGGTAAAACCCCCGGCTGCCCCAGGCTCTTACAAGAAGTTGCACCGCCTGGATTCGAACCGAGAACCTCAAGGTGAGATTCTGGACCCTTCACCACAAAACCACACCCCTTGGGGGCCTCCATTACCACACTTAGGCAAAAGAGAGGCAACTTCCTCATTATAGCTAGATTTCCCGCCTCTTACCATTTTTTAAAATGTATTTTAATTTAATATAGAGTCGACATTGATGTGTCAACTTCAAGCAAAAGAAAATGACCAGTTTGAATGGCATGATATTAAAGGTGGCGGCACTTTGGGGGGTTAAACTGTAAAGTCAAATTGCAAAAAAGCTTAGCTCTTCATGGGTCTAATTTAGTCTAAAATCTAATTTAAAAATTAAGAATTGTGTTATCCTTATATTTAAAGGTTAAAATCACTTTTCAATCGATGTAGAATATTTTTTCAACACTTTCTTTCACATATAATCCGATCTTTTATCTAGCCCATATCACTTGAATAAGTATTATGAACATAATCATGTGTGAAATTGACTTTATTATCATATTAAAATTAATAAACCTAATCTAACCCTAAAAATAACTTGAGATTGAGAATTATTTTATACTTGTACTTAAATAGATCACTCCTATGTAGGATATTCTATTCAATAATAACGAACTCATGTAATTAAATCTTAATTCTACGTTAATATCCATGCACGACGAAATTATTAATAACCAAAAAAAAAATCAACAAATTCTTTAAGAAAACAAAGTAAAGAAGCAAAATAAGGCATAGGCAGAGCTAAAAGTGCAGGGCCCCACAGACAATTAATTGTAAAGAACAAAAACAAAGACCCTCATTTTTTATTTTAAAAGATCACAGCTCTTCAGACAAAGACGGTAGGGGTCCATCAAGATGTGATCTACATACATGCTCCACGAGTCCTGTTTCTTTTATTTTCAGTTTATATATATTTTACTTGGATTAGATTTTGGTTCTCACTGCTTCAAAGTTGAAAGGCTTTTAATTTCAAAAGTGCCCCCCACCTTTTGTTTATTCTCACTCTTTGCTTGCTTTTAATATCTATAAATAGCAACCCCTCATCAGCTCATTTCATACACAAACTAGAGTTCACATTTAGTAAGAAGAGAGATTGTACTGACTACTGAGAGATAAGAGATAGGAACAAGCAAAGCAATGGAGAATTTTCCAGTTATTGACTTGTCAAATCTCAATGGTGATGAGAGAAGAGCAACCATGGAGATGATCAATGATGCCTGTGAGAACTGGGGATTCTTTGAGGTATTATTATATAATATATGATACAACATTTATCATCATGTTTATATATGATGTTTTGTTCAAGTTTACGAGTTGTTAATGAGAATTTTTTTTTTCCCTTTTTTGTGTATTTGTTTATAAAGTTGCTGAATCATGGGATATCTCATGAGCTGCTGGACACTGTTGAGAGGCTGACAAAGGAGCATTACAGGAAGTGTATGGAGCAAAGGTTTAAGGAAATGGTGGCAAGCAAGGGCCTTGAAGCTGTTCAGACTGAAGTTAGTGATTTGGATTGGGAAAGCACTTTCTTCTTGCGCCACCTTCCTGCTTCAAACATGAATGAAATCCCTGATCTTGAAGAAGATTACAGGTCACATAAAGTTATTATATGTACATAAGCTCTTGATCATCTTGTTAGCATAGTAAATATATGGGGTCATGTTTTATTAACTGGGTTTGTTGGTTTTATTTTTGAATGGTAATAATAACAGGAAGGTAATGAAGGAGTTTGCAGCTAAAATAGAGAAGCTGGCTGAGCAACTTTTGGATTTGTTGTGTGAGAATCTGGGGCTGGAGAAAGGTTATTTGAAGAAAGCGTTTTCTGGGTCCAAAGGACCAACCTTTGGCACTAAGGTCAGCAACTACCCTCCATGCCCAAAACCAGATCTTATCAAGGGGCTCAGGGCCCATACTGATGCTGGTGGCATCATCTTGCTCTTTCAAGATGACAAAGTCAGTGGCCTCCAGCTGCTCAAAGACGGCCAATGGGTTGATGTCCCACCCATGAAACACTCCATTGTCATCAATCTTGGTGACCAACTCGAGGTAAAGCAAGATGAATACTTGAACTTCAAGATATGATTATGAAAAACATAGAAACTGTTTGGTTTTGGTGTTAAAATATTTGACAATATGTGTGTAGAGAACATCACCATTTTTGTTTTTTATTTGTAATGCCTAGATCCCTTAATGATTAGCCTAACCCACTTGGGTAAAAGTGCTTAATTTAAAATAGGGAAATGCTAATGAATGTTCTGAAAACAATCATTAAGAATCTATTTTAAGAAAATTTTGATTAGAAAAATAAAAAAAAATAATTAATATTTTGATAAATTTTTTCATTTACAATAAAAATGATGTCAAAACTTTCATAAAATGAATTCTTAATGAGTATCCTAGCAGTAACTCTGTTCTTTTTCTCTTGATTTTTTACTCTAAAATGTCATGATTTGTTTTCTCAATTTGATAAAGGTGATAACCAATGGCAAGTACAAGAGTGTGCTGCATCGTGTAATTGCTCAGCCAGATGGCAACAGAATGTCCATAGCATCATTTTACAATCCAGGCAGTGATGCTTTGATCTATCCAGCACCAACATTGGTGGAGAAAGAAGTTGAGAAAAGTCAAGTTTATCCGAAATTTGTGTTTGAGGATTACATGAAACTCTATGCTGGGCTGAAGTTTCAAGCCAAGGAGCCAAGGTTTGAAGCCATGAAAAGCATGGAGACCACTGTGATTCTGGGTCCTATTGCAACTGTTTGAGAGTCCCCCAACCCCAATGACTTAAAATAATAAATGGGTTTAAGTGACTCTTTGTTTATAACTTAAGTCGTCTACTGATTGAGTGTATTTTACATTTACTGTTTTATTGTTGAGGGCTTAGTGTTAAAAGCTTTAGTTATTTTGTGAGAGTGTTGTCTAGTATGGAACATAATATAGTTTTAAATAAGCCGAAAGCTTGGACTGATCAAAGTTTTTGTGGAGTCAAAGTCTCTGGTGGTTGTGGTGTTTCAGGTATTTAATATAGAAATTGACCAAATGTAATCCTGTATTGATGTTTCATATTAAATTATATTAGATTATATTTGGCCTTATTATGCTGTATATTTTTTTTAAATTTTGTGTTGGTCTTCTTCTTCAATTTCTTTGACATACATAAGACCAAACATAACTGGCAATAGTGTATTAAATAAGTGCTCTTTTTGAATCCTAGACCTATATATAATATTCAAAATAAAACAATTGCTCCCCTATCCATCAATTATTGAAATAAGATTTTGATATATAAACAATATTCAAATTTCAAAGATAAATGTGGATGACCCATTTCCATTTTCAGTTGCTTCTGTTCCGTAAAGAGGGAAAAACACAAAAAAGAATTATTATTTGGAAACTATTTGATGCACAAACAAGATGCATATGATAGATCAGCTTTCCACTTATATCGTAAGCAAGTACTTTCCTGCGGTCCCAAAGAGTGTGGTTTGATGATGTAGGGTTCATGATTTCATATTAAGGTTCTGAGTTCGAATACATAAAATACGTTTCATGTAAGAACCTAAAATAACCGAAGATTTTACATGTTCCGTTTAAATCCAAAATTAGTAATTTAAGAGTGAGATTTCTAACGATTTAAAAAAAAAAAATACTTTCCTCAGTGGTTTATCTCTTCTCCATTTGGCTATCTTCCTCTAATTATATAACAACAGCTATGCCAATCTCATCATAGCGCATGATGCATGTCCACAAAAATAAACTTCTTTGAGTGGAACAACAATAAATTCCACTTAACCTAATTTGCATATATATGTTCCAGAATGTACTCCTTGTACTTATTTTATAATGTCATTTGACTAAATTATTTTGCCCTCATATATTATGAATCATTGATATGATTAATATTAACATCGCCTCTTTTATAAGTTAATATATTATCAGAGGCATGCATTTACATTGTCATCAAAAAATAATAATTATAAATGCCCTCTCCTGTTGGCTGTTGTACAACTTTCCCAACATAATTCAAGACATCTCTTTGTTGTATTAAATAATTGGGAAGCCATCAATTTCCAATTTCACATTCTTATATCCACAGTCTTATAATCTCAAACATATAATAGTTGCTTATGTTGGTAATAGTTAGTTGATAAATCTCATATTTTCTATCTCTGCACATTGGAAGGACATTGAAAGTAAAATGTGTTTATAAGATCTCTCATACCTAATAACTTAAATTGGTGTTGGAAGGTTATGGAGGGAAAATTATTGGAGTAAAATATAATTATTTGAGATATAATATTTAAAGTCAAAGTTTGGGCACTTAATTGTTGGGTTTGGAATTTAAAATTCCGAAATTAATTAAGGCAATTTATTTAATTCTAAATTTTATTTTTGACACAAGCTAATAGTTGCGTCTTAAACCAAGAGTTATGACTTTAGGATTCTATAAATACATATTACCTCTTTAAATAACAACTTCTCATATTATCTCTATTCTTGTAAAATGTATTGTTAATGTATTCTTTACTTATTTTTTTAGAGAAATTCTAGATTTCGTTGTCTCGAAAATTTACGTAGCTTTATATATCCTTAAAGGAATTGTCATTAATTCAACAACATAATAATAATTAGTAATAGCATAATTTCTTAAAGCACAATGAATATACGTTCAAAGTCTCCTATTGATATTTTTTTTTTCAAACAGCTTATACAAGTTGTCTGCTAGCTTAAGGAGAATCCATATGTATATGTGGCCATGCCAAGGCATTGCAGTCTAATAAATGCATGAAATTAAATCTTCTCCGAATTAAATATTTACATTTCAAAATCTTAATTTTTCATGTACGATGTATTAACATTAGTCAATGCGAAAAAAATCGTGCAACATCCAGATCAATAAAATCATATATTTTTTTAAATTTTGAAAATTCCGCTGTCAAATCACCCGTTCAAGACTTAAATGGAACAGGTAAAATCACCGGCTGTCCCAGAATCGTATAAGAAACATACTCCCTAATTTCAAACTCAGGATCTCAAAGTGAGATCCTGAACCTTATACCACTAAGGCACACATAAGAGTGTACAAGGATCCAACTGTATTGTGAATTCTAATGAGTATTAAATATGTACACAATCTTATTATTGTTTTTGACAAATATATTGTTTCCGCAATTCGAACATGTGACATTCTTGTAAGCTTAGGAAGAGTCAGCTCCACTGTTTTTTCTCTTCTTGCTACCTTTTACACCCTCAATGATGTTGGTCTTAGACTCCATAGTCTTGTAGCTGGTCTTCTTGGACATCTTGTTATCCTCATCGATTCTCAATCGAACACTAAGGTCTTCAAGGCTCATATGATTCTTCTTGTGTTTCAGATAACTCCCGAAGTCATTCCATGATGGAGACAACTTTTCAATAATAGTGGGAACCTGAAACGTCTCACAGAGTTTCATACCTTCATCCAATATTTCATGAATGATCAACTGCAGTTCACCCAACTGAGACATTACTGTTCTTGAATCTACCATCTTGTAGTCCAGGAACCTACCCACGATAAATTTCTTTTGTCCGGCATCCTCAATTTTATATTTATTGTCGAGAGATTCCCAGAGAACATTCGCAGAAACCATGTCTTGGTACACATTGTACATGGTATTGTCAAGTCCACCTAGACGACCATGTCTCTTCCCGCAGTTGCTTGGCTATTTTCGATTCACCATCCACAGGATTCGGAGGATCTTTGAGGTATTTAGCCAACTGCAAAGTTTTCAGGTAGAACAACATTTTGCTCTGCCACTGTTTAAAGTTTGCCCCACCAAACTTCTCCGGCTTTTCTCCATTGGAGACTGGTACTGTGATATTTCCGCTAGCAATTTATAACTGGAAAAACCAACATGGCTCAATTAGTCTATAAAAGACAAATTGCACAACGATCAACAAATGATCTTGTTCAAAGTGATATACTAAGTAACCGTTTGTTGTTCTATTGGACGGTGGTTTCAATAAACACAAGTCCTTGAATTTCAACTAAAGATTCTTAAGAAAAGTAAATAAATGAATATTCCTAGAGGACGAGGGGGGTCCGGAGTAACCACTTAAATCCATGACCACTTAGGCTCTTATCGCCTTTTTGACAGAATATCCTTTAAACATTTTTCCAATAGGATCTCTTAGCAATGCAAACTTAATACTACACTTTTGATTTACAATACAATATCGATATGTGTAGATATATGTGTAAGTGTCAATCAAGATTGGATGGAATTACTTGTGTATGATTACACTTTAAATTCTCACCCAAGTATGCAACACACAATCAATTCTCAACTTTATCACTATGTGTATGCTTGTGATAATTGAACACCATAATAATAACTTAAATCTATACTACCAAGATTATTGTGTTTCAGTATACGATTTACTAAGTTAATATTATAAACACTTAAATTAATCTAAGTCTTTACAGTTTTATAACAATTCCAGGACTAATTCGTTAGTGTCGCGTTCGTATCTACGTTCGAACGAGACTGTCCAGTGTGTGTACGTTCGTGTTGCGTTCGAGAATGCGTTCAAATGAAGTGTTCCAGAGAGTTCACGTTCGTGTAGCGTTTTATAACGCGTTCGAACGAAATATTTCCAGAGAGTTCACGTTCGTATAGCGTTCGAGAACGCGTTTGAACAGAATGATTCCAGAGAGTTTGCGTTCGAGTTGCGTTTAGAACGCGTTTGAACGAACTAAGTCAGAAGGTCAGCGTTCGATTTGCGTTTGAATACGCGTTCGAACGTTCTTAGGTAGAAGGCTTGCGTTCGAGTTGTGTTTGAAGACGCGTTCGAACGTTCTTACGAATTTTCAGATTTTTGCCTTCGCGTTCGTCGGGCGTTCAAACGCCCTACATATTTTTCATGCACAAGCAGTATTTTCCCAGAAAATTTTCTAACCTAACATGCGAATCACTATCTAACAACACTAAAAGTAATAAGTTCTTAAGTTTGCGGTAAGATTTGTGTCATTAAACAGTAGAATAACATGCAAACAAACAGATCACAACCAAGAATCTAAGCAAAACCCTAAAACTTGAAGTTTGAAGAAAACCTGGAAATTATAAGAACGAATCCAAGTCGAGATCTCTTTGTCCTTAAGAACTTATTAGCCTCCGTCGTCTCTGGTGCTTACGGATTCGAAATGACCAATGTTTTCCAAGGATTCATTGGATGCTTCTTGTTCGAGGAACACTCCTTAACAAGTGTTTGAACTTTGAAATTGGTGGAACTCTCTTTCTAAAACAATGAAAATGTGACTCTAAAATTCGGATGTTATTGTATGTCTCTGAAATTGGACATAGTGCCTCTTTTATAAGGCATGGAAGGGTGTCAATAGAGCACTCATTGGGGTGGGGTGCAACCCTCCAAAGAATTGTACCTCTCTCATGCACCTTTCCCATCCAAAAGACATATTCATGCTTTAAATGATATTAGAAGAAATTCCAACAGAATCCGTATCCCACAATTTTGATATTTATTTCCGCTACTAATATCTCGGAGTTGCACATAATTATTCTGCCAACTAGATGTAAGATGACAGTGATATGTATGAGAAAATGAGCTTGGCAATCACAGCCTTACTGATGTATACTGATAGTGAGTGATACAAGGAGAAATATTTCTTATCCAAAATATTGAGATAACAACTAAAATCATAAGATTAAAGAGTTTGAGATCAAAATAAATTATCTAGCTTGACTGATCCTTTGACTTGGTCAACGGACAATCTAACACTAGACGGCCCTAAGAGTCTAAGAGAATCCCGTAATCTTACTGAACCTGCAGAATAGACAGAAAATTGCACGATCGAGTTGATATATATTTGTGGATAATCACGGAGAATTAGTTTTGTTTAATTAATATTCTTTGCAAAAAGTAGAGAAAGAAATAGAAATTTTACTTGCTGCAATCGACATCAGGGCCAGCGAGAATTATAGGTGTGAGGCTACAGAGTACGTGCAGGAAGTTGCTTAGCTTTGTCGAACTTAACCTCAGGCCTGGTGCAGTCTTTTTAAAGCATTCACAAAGGGACCGGCGATCCGGTTGGGTACGTCGTAACCTTCTGGTGCACAATGTTTAGGCTTATACTGCAATGAGGTCTCGGTTTTTCATCGTCGCCTGCCAAGAACGGCTTGCAGGGACTCAATGTCGTGACCGTCTCGTGGCATATGTCATACTAAGCACAACCACCAAGACTAAAGCCAAAAGAGACCAACACATCGTCATACATTTTGCCCTTTTTTTTTTTTTTACAAGTATTGCTAACTGAGATGAACTTGATTCTGTGGAGGCCCTTGGTTTGAGTTCTTTTTAGCTAGAGGGTTACATATCCAGTGTTAGAATATTTTATTCTAATTATGGGCTTATATTAATTGTGATATAGGTTTTAATATAAGGCGCTAATATAATTGGTTTTATAATAGAAACTGTGAAGCTCAATTGTCTGATCTAATAAAATGTGCTGCACTGTATGTAATTTGATGTGTGGATATTAGAACGAGATTCGGAATTGTTCTAGGCTTTTGATGGGTGAGCTCATTACACTCCATAAATTTGTGAGCTAAGGTCTTATTCTCACTCCCCTATATAACTTACTCGATAAACTTCTTTTATTTATTAAGCTTTATGTCTCTCTCTTTAATAATAATCATGATAAACATAAGGATAAGTTTATCCTAATTATCTTTTCTTTTAATCATTGATTTGATGTAATGCATTAGGATAAGTCTTACATCAAATCCAAGAAAATTGCATTTTTAAAGAAGCATTAATGCTTTTCATGCAAGTTAACAAGTATTTTGCCTTGAGATATAAAAGGCAGATTGGGATTATTATTGATATAGCCAATAAGCATAAAGACTCCTTTGGCAATTGAATAAAAATAAGCAATTGCCGAGAGCAATTGTGAGAGAGAAAGAAAAGCTTTATAAAGAAAGGCGTTAAAGAGAAAGGTAGCTTAATCAGGGAGAGTAAGTTTCTCACCATCAAGATGTGAGGAGCAGAGGGTGATCTCTTCACTGTAACTTTTCAACAGATTTACATAAATTTCCGCTGCAAATATGGATTGTAAATCAAGTACGCTCACTGCATCATCCGATTAATTCATTATATTGTATTTTAAGCTATTGTGTTAAAGGTCCTGTTGCAAATAAATTTCTAACATGTGGTATCAGAGCATCAGGAGCACAATCTTAGAATGGATGAATCAAAACATATGAAGGTAAAATAATAAGAATATCATTAAAGAATTGTTAGTTGTTGACTCAATTTCTAGGCCCATAAGGTTAAATTGTCATAATCTTTTAGCTGTATTATTTGCCAAAAATAATAAGAATATCACTGGGTCAAAACATATGAAGGTAAAATACATGACAATTAAGGAGTTAGTTAAGAAATGTGACATTCTGGTAGAGCATATCGGTACAGATGATATGATTGCTGATCCTTTGACCAAAGGTCTTTGACCCATTGTTTTTGTAAACCATGTTGCTTGTATGAGTTTGGTCAAGTCTTTTGATACCCTAGGTTAGTGGGAGGCATCATTACTCTATGTTATTTTGTACATTCGTACATGTATTTTGTATTTTGCAATGATTATCTATAAAGTGCATATTCATTGGAAGATATTAATGTTTATTGTTTGATATATCATTGTGTAAAGTCTTATGATGGGTGTCAATCATAAGCATTGGCTTGGGGCATAAAGTTATAAAGACTTGATGGTATGTTTTGTGACACATAAAGTTTGTCTTGGGATAATAAAAGGCATACATGGTTATATTTAAGCTTTGATTTCTCATGTGGCCTGGGCTGCATAAGGTAGAGAAATTGGTGACTCATAAGAGAAAATATCACATTTTTTTTAGATCATAAAGTGAGTGCTATTGTATCTTACTACTCTATCACATCTTGTTCATGTCGATAAGGTTTTTTGATATACGTGACCATGGAAGGGACTATGTTGCATTATAATGTAGGTACCGGCATGATTCTATATCTACGATCTTATTGGATGAAATGGTTTACTAGAGTTGTTTCTGAACCAATATTGGATCCATAAAGTTTTCTTAACATTAAAACATCCACAATTGATATCGCCCAAGTGGGAGAATGTTAAAATATTTTATTCCAATTATGGGCTTATATTAATTGTGATACAGGTTTTAGTATAAGGCGCTAAGATAATTGGTTTTGTAATAGAAACTGTGAAGCTCAATTGTCTGATCTAATAAAGTGGGCTGCACTCTATTTAATTTGATGTGTGGATATTAGAGCGGGTTTCAGAATTGTTCTGGCTTTTGATGGGTGAGCCCATTACACTCCATAAATTTGTGAGCTAAGGTCTCACTCTTACTCCCCTATATAACTTACTCGATAAGCTTTTTTTAATTATTAAGCTTTATGTCTCTCTCTTCAATAATAATCATGATAAATATAAGGATAAGTTTATCATAATTATCTCTTCTTTTAATCATTGATTTGATGTAATGCATTAGGATAAGCCTTACATCAAATCCAAGAAAATTGCATTATTAAAGAAGCATTAATGCTTCTCATGCAAGTTAACAAGCATTTTGCCTTGAGATATAAAAGGGAGATTGGGATTATTATTGATATAGCCTATAAGCATAAAGACTCCTCTGGCAATTGAATAAAAATAAGCAATTGCCGAGAGCAATTGTGAGAGAGAAAAAAAAACTTTATAAAGAAAGGCTTTAAAGAGGAGGGTAGCTTAATAAGGGAGAGTAAGTTTCTCACTATCAAGAAGTGCGGAGTAGAGGGTGATCTCCTCAATGCAACTTTTCAACATATCTACAAAAATTTCCGTTGTAAATATGGATTCTAAATCAGATACGCTCCCTGAATCATCCGATTAATTCATTATATTGTATTCTAAGCTCTTGTGTTAAATGTCCTGTTGTAAATAAATTTATAACATCCGGTACTTAAATTAGAGTTGGTTAGTGCATGTTACTTTTTCTCAGATATGATGAGAGTTAAGTTATTCCATTTTTAGAGAATGCGAATTAAGGTTTTAGATTCACATTCTGTAGAAGATAATTTCCTAACAAGTATCGAGTAGAAAATCTAATAATACCAATAAGTTATCTATTGTTCATAGCTATGTCGTCATCACAAGTATATATCCATTTTATAAGGAAAGCAGCAACACATCCAAGTTTTTATTTAATATTACAATAAAAAGTAGGAATGCATTTTGTGTGTGTGTGTGTGTGTTCATGGCATCAAAAGGGGGCATCCTTCCTTAATGAAAACAAAGATGCTGCCACCATCTGCCCTTGAAATCCGAAGATCCTCATCAAGGTATGTGGTTAGCAACCATGATTGAGCATTGCTGTTTGAGATGGAGAACTTCAATGGTGGTTGGCTAGAAATGGTCTTTGCAACCGATGAAGCTGTGTCTTGGACTGAAGTGAGTATGCCTTTGAAGGGTGAGAGATCAATCTTTTGTCCCAAGAATTCCACATTTTCCGGTAATACTAGTGAATCTGTTACCTGAGGTGTCCCAATGACACCTTCTTCAAACTTGAACTGAAAAAAACAAGGCAATTTAGAGCTAAATCCAGAGCTACAACTCTCACCCATCCACTAAATCTTTGAGAAACTTAAAAAGAATAAGAGTTTGCTCTTTGGCTACTTGCACAAACACGACCAAGAAAAGGCGCTTATATTAATTGATTATGTTTATAAACTTTTAAGGCATAGTAGAAGACGCATGATAATTTAATAAAAAAGGAACCTGCACACGCTTGGGGCTTCGCACTTCAAACTTGGCATTGGTACTAATGGAAGTTGTAGCCAACGGCCCAGCAAATTGGATAGAGTTCTGAACAGTGAAGCTCTCTGAATCAATTGTCTGTGATATCTCCTCCACCCTTGTCAATGGCAATTTACCCCTTGACAATAATGGGAACAATCGTGAAAAAGATGTGTACCTATATTGCCACACAAAATTCTGAAGTCAATACTTACAAGAGTTCAACACTACAAAACATATATCCAGATGTTTTGTCCAACGGCCGAAGTATAAAAATCTCCATTCCGCATCAAGAAAATCCAAGACATCTTTTGCCAGTCATAAATTATAATCTCAATTTTTGGCTATCATACTTGACAGAGGGTTCTCCAAAAACTTTCAGGAATAGCAAAAAGCCTTAAAAGGTCTAGCAACCCAAGAGGCGTGACTTGGTGGTGTAGGGATCAGGATCTCACTAGGAAATTTGGCTAAGTGTTGAGCCTTATTTCCTAGTCCAAGTTAGTGTAATCTTCAATTGGGAATTTGAGAGATTGTCACTTTTAGAGATTAGGGTTCTTTGTGAGATTTGGGGAATTACAATTTGTAAACGGATTCAAGATTCCGTGTGTAATCTTGAAATTGCTTAGTGCAGCGAGCTCCCTATTCCGGAGTTCAACGTGGATGTAGTCGGGAATTTTCCCGGCGAACCACGGTAAAAATCGTGCATTCTTGATTGATTGATTTGACGATTTTGCGACAAAAACTCAACAATTGGTATCAGAGCTGATTAAAGATCCAGTGTGCTGAATTGAAGACTGATCTGCAAAGCAAAAGCCGAGATCAAGAAGCCCAGAGAGATTGACTCTCTTCCTCATTTCCTGCCAAGAACAAAACCCTAAATGAGGGCAACGAGAAGTCACCAAATTTGAAGGGACTGCCAAAAGAAAAGCCGATTAAAACACCACTTGAAGAAACCGAAAATAACAAGGAGGAAGACGAACAAGATCCTGACCAGAAAGACACAGAGCCATCGACGAAGAAGAACCAAAAATTTGAAGAAGACCGACGGCAAAACCAGATTCAAGACTCGAAGAAGAAACACCAAGACTGCTCCAAAACACCGACCAAGATCAGAAGTTTACTGAACTCCCTTGAAGAGCCGATCAATCCTGCTAAACACCATCAAAGGCCGTTGAAAGCCAAAAGATCAAAATCTGAATTTGTTGAAGTCAAGGTGTCTTGGGGCAACATTACATAACAAAGAATACGCAAGATAGGGACGAATCTTTACAGCCGAGAGTACAAAGAGATTCACCGATCAGCCAAAGTAACATGAAGACGCCCATTGTCTGAGTTGCAGAGCGGCAGAATTGCCGCGACCAAGAAGTGACTGTCACCGATTGTTGTTTGAGGAGGTGAGGCACTGTGTTGCAATTTGAAAAGAGCTTGGGTGTTGCCAAATTGAAAGTTTCTGGGTAGATAAGAAACTGGAGTCGCCGTTTGGAGTGTGTGCTTTGAGGTGCCGATCCAAGCAAGCTACTGTTTGGGAAATTGGTGTCATTCTGTTTGAGGCTGAAATTTGGGAAACTGTAGTGTGAGTTACTGAGTGTTTCCTGGTTGCTGTGTAAAGTTGTTTGTGTGATACGGTGTGGGCCTTGTTGTTGTTTGGGATATTAAGTTCTGTTGAAGTTGTTTGTGTGAGCAACTATTGATTCTGGTTGGGCTGGATTGGGAAGTAATTGCCGAGAGTGATTGCGGAATTTTCATCGGGTGATTACTGTAAACGAAAATAGAAATGCCGACGATGAGACTCGACATTGGAATCTTTGACGGAAAATGGGATTTCACCACTTGGAAGAAGAAAATGAGGGTTTTGCTTTCCCACCATAAGGTAGCTTTGGCACTGGAACCGGATCCAGAAAAGTGGCCAAAGATGGAAAAGGAAACGAAGGATGAAATCCTGGAAGAGGCGTACAACTTGATTTTCCTCCACTTGGGAGACTCGGTCATCAGAAAGGTTGACGGAATGGACACTGCCATTCAACTCTGGGGTAAACTCGAATCTCTATATTCTGTTATTTCAGCACCAAATTTAGTGTTCTTAAAAGGAAATTTGTTTAATTACAAGATAGATACTAGTAAGTCGATTGATGATAATTTGGATGAATTCACGAAAATGACTCAAATCCTTAAAGGAACTGACCAAGCCCTAGGAGACTCTAGCGAAGCTATGATCATTTTAAATGCATTACCTGAAGAATATAGTGTCGTTAAGAACTCTCTACAGTACACAGGAGTTGTACCTAGGCTAGACTTGGTGATATCTGGTATAAGGACTAGAGAGCTAGAACTTAGAACCAGTAGGAGAGGAGGAGCGAACTTATTCGTGAAAGGAAAAAAATGAAAGGAAATTCAATGGTCCGAATAATCATCAGACTAATAACCAATAACCTAAAGGGAAGAAAAAGAATAAACAGGATAAGAATAAGAATAGTGACAAGAAGTGCTATCATTGTGGGAAGATGGGACACCTTAAAAGAAATTGTTACAAGTTCATTAGGGAACAGGAAAATGAAGGCAGTGCCACTGTGGCTGCCGAAAAGGAGTCGATGTGCCTGTCTGAGGCATTGACTGTGTGTAGAGATCACATTAGTAGAGAATGGATTCTGGACTCCGGGTGTTCTTTTCACATGAGTCCGTATAGGGACTGGTTTGTCAACTTTAGAAATTCAGATCAAGGCACTGTGTATATGGGTAATGACAATACTTGTAGGATACAAGGGGTTGGGGACATAACTCGTAAACTTCATGATGGTAAAGTTAGGATTCTTACTGACGTTAGATATGTACCTGACTTGAAACGGAACCTGATATCACTAGGAACACTAGATGAATTAGGTTTCACATATAAAGCACACAAAGGAAACATGCACATATCTAAGGGTAATAAACTGATCCTAACTGGTATTAAGAGAAATGGATTGTATGTCTTAAATGGCCAACACGTATTCTCGGATAAACCCATTTCTGCTTTAACTTCTAATGTTGATATGACTAATATATGGCACTTGAGACTTGGCCATATAGGCCAGAAAGGAATGCAGGTACTCAGCAAGCAGGGACAATTTGGAAAGGACCAGTTGAAGCCACTTGAGTTTTGTGAGATCTGTGTGTTGGGCAAACAGCACAGACAGAGCTTCCCAACTGGAATTCATTTGTCAAAGGCGAGTCTGGAGTATCTACATTGTGATTTGTGGGGACCAGCAAAGGTCCAGACACATGGGGGTAAGAGATATTTCCTCTCTATTGTTGATGACTACAGTAGGAAGGTATGGACATTCTTACTAAAATCAAAGGATGAAACTTTGACAAAATTTAAAGAATGGAAAGTATTGGTAGAAAATCAAACTAGTAACAAAGTAAAAGTCTTGAGAACTGATAATGGCTTAGAATTTTGTAATACTGAGTTTGATCAATATTGTACGAGTGAAGGTATCCTGAGACATAAGACTGTTAGAAACACCCCTCAACAAAATGGAGTTGCGGAAAGAATGAATAGAACCTTATTAGAAAAGATCATATGTCTTTTATTTTCTTCCGAACTTCCGAGGGCCTTTTTGGGTGAAGCCCTCAATACTGCTACTCATTTGATTAACCTTAGCCCTAATAGTTCAGTTCAGTTTAAGACACCAGAAGAAATCTGGTCTGGTAGGGCTCATAAGCTTGCACACCTTAGAGTATTTGGCTGTGAAGCTTATGCTCACCAGTCCGTAGGTAAACTTGAACCGAGGTCAATCAAGTGTGTTTTCCTAGGATATCAAGAAGGGACAAAAGGGTATAGGTTATGGGAAAGGGAGTCACCTGGAGTCAAAGTCATAGTTAGTCGGGATGTTATATTCAATGAACTTTGTTTTCCTTGTAAATCTACTAACAAAAATGCAGGTGCCTTAGAAAAGGATCTAGCAGATTTTGATCTTGCAGGTGGAGCTCAGATGCAGGTGGAGCCAGAGACATCAAGGACCGCTGAGCAAGTTGGTGACATGTCGGGCACGGAGACATCTGAGGACACCCAGTCCAGGAGGAATAACCTGGAGGAAAACAGAAATGAAGTAGCAGAGATACAAGAACAAATTGAATAGGACACAGTAGATCAAGTGGATCATACTGAGCAGCATGATGAAACACCACAAGACACTTTGGCCAACTACCAGCTAGCAAGAGACAGAAGTAGGAGGCAGGTAAGACCTCCTACCAGGTATGATTATTCAACCAATGATTTGTATTTCTGTGCGTTAATATCAAGTCATGAAATTAATGGGATTGAGCCTGCTAGCTTAGGAGAGGCATTAAAGTCTACCCATAAACTTGAATGGGAAGCGGCTATAAAAGAGGAGATGTCTTCTCTTAGTACTAGACCTGAGGTGATAAAAATGGAAAATGTACCTTATGCTAATGCTATTGGTTCTGTGATGTATACCATGATTAGTACTAGACCTGACTTGTCATATGTTGTATCTTTATTGAGTAGGTTTATGTCTAATCCAGGTGGAGCACACTGGAGTGCTTTACAATGGTTGTTAAGATACTTGAATACTACTGTTGATTATGGCTTATGTTTTAACAAATCTAACGCTTTAGATTTGGTAGGGTATGTTGATTCTGATTTTGCAGGTGACATAGACTCAAGAAAGTCAACTACCGAAGCGGAGTATATAGCCATAACTGATGTGTTCAAGGAAGCAATTTGGCTTCAGGGTATCTTAACCGAAATACAACAGCTGCAGGGTAAGACAGTTGTGTATTCTGACAGTCAAAGTGGAATACATCGAGCAAGAATCCAGTACATCATGAGAGAACCAAGCATGTGGATGTGAAGTATCATTTTGTGCGGGAAATTATCTCAAGTGGTAAGATTGAGATAAGAAGGTTCCAACTGAAGATAACCCATCGGACATGGGGACAAAGATGTTACTGCAACACAAACAAACTCTCCCACATGCATGAAGCTGTTGCAGGTGGGAGTTGGCTGACTTTGCAGCCGACATGAGCGATGATGTGAGTAGGTGAGTTTGCTGTGCTGTTTGGCCTTAGTGTGTCGTTGTGTATGATTGGGAGTGATAGATGTTTTGGCTTCAAGGGAATACAAATAATGAAAAATATCTTAATTCTCAACCTAAGTGGCATTTATATATGATGAGCAAATACATGTAATTGGGACAACGGCAAGGATTGCGCCACGTGTCCCTTATCAACGGATGACAAGGGCTTCACATTTTACAATTTGTTTCAGAACCATTGATTATATAATCCTTAATTAACCAAAGATCCAATTTTGCTCAAGTACTGAGTAAATACTTAAATACCCAATTCAAAAACTTCCAAATTCAACCCGTTCCCTAAACTTCTCACCAACCAAACAAAATAACAAACAAACAAGCACTTACGCAAGAATCCATTTGCCATTAAGCAGAGTTAAAGCCTCAGTTGGCGCCGGAGTTGGATTCTTGGCCTCAAGCTGAGTAATAAGCTCAACGATCTCAGCTCTCGTCTCACTGGTGGCACTCAATCCACGATCGGTCCCATAAAATGAATCCACAAGCGTTTTCTTCAAATTATCAATCTCCGTCACTTCCTTTGGCCTCTCGTCCTCTGCCACTGCAACAGCGCCACCTTCCTCCGCATCTTTCTCCGGGCCCCACTCGTCTTCGTCAGCAGCCCGAGCCGAGACCACGGGCCTAATCCGAGTGAATTCTTGGGTTGAAAAATTTGATTTCTTGCCAATTCCCTCCGAATTTTTAACCGAGTTCAGAGGAAGAATTGAAGGCCTTGTACTGAGTTGACTCTGTGGTGGGTTTTGTGAAAGAGTCTTGCATGGGAACTGGTTAATTTGAGATAGTAAAGCCATTAGCTTTTCGTAAACAGAATCTGTAAACAATCAACAAGAAAAACAGAGAAAGCAATATCCTTTTTCTAATTTTATGTACACGAACAGCAAAGAGGGGAAACTCGTTTGAGGACAACTTTGTCCTTGTATTTATTTGTGTTCTAAGCTGCGAATGTGAGGGCGATATTGGTTTTTTAGATTGCACCGAACTAATTAACGAATATCGCTAGGGACCTATGGAGACTCAATGTTTTTTGACACGTGGACGACAGAGAGCTGACTAAGTTGGACGTTGGAGCTATTAAAGAGATAAGACAAACATCATAATTTTGTTTTTCTTTCTTTTATAAAAAATATCTTCGCACGCATGTAATTCGTGCTTTGGCTCTAGTTAATTTTGTTTAATTAGTTAGGTTAACGAGTATCCTTATGAAATTCGTTAAGAAAAATTTTGACATTATTTTTTGAGGAATGAAAAAAATTATCAAATAATTAATGATTTTTTTTTCTTTTTTCTATCAAAATTTTTCTTAAATAGATTCTTAACGAGTATCATAATGACATTAGTTAGCATTTTCCTTGTTTAAATTAGCAACTTAAATATTTTAATATACCATTAAATTGGATCATGAGGTTTTTGCGGTCTTTTCATTGATGCTAATAAGTGGAAAACAGAATCCTAAGAAAGCAAAGAGTGGTTAGTTGTAAATGGATTGGAGGCCCAAAGAGAAAAGCCCAAGTACGGAGTTGACAAGGGTACTGCGGTCTTTTTAGTGATGCTAGGGTTTCTCGTCGACAGAGCGCTCTGCTCTATATAACCCCCCAACACAACGATTTGGGTATTTGCGACTGCAGCTTGAAATAATTTTATATTTTTAAATGCAATTTCTAAGAGGCAGCCTCTATTTTGTTAAGTGAGTGGAAGACGATTTGTGTCTTTCCATTTTAGAAGAACATAGAGGCAGAACAAAATCAACGGCCGAGATATCGTTTCAGTCGTCACTTCTCTTTATTGACGATTCGATTGTTGCTCGTCCACATTAATTGTTGTTTTCCTTAATTCTAATTTTGATTTTATTTTTAATCTGGCGTAATATTTTCTTCGTTTTGATTGGTACTTGATCTCAGAGGCATGAATTAATATCTTCGCTATAATTATGGGAAGGTTTGGACGAAAATCTTATGGGAATTGAGAATTTTTGCAGAACTAAGAAGAGTTGTCTTGAGTTGATTGATTATGTTAATCGTGAGCTCCAGTTTTTCAGAACTATGGTTAACAGTTCAATTACAATCTCAGCAAACCAGTAACTCGGGGTAATTGACCCTTTTAAAGGTCATTAGGCCAACATTTATTAACCACGAGACAATATCTTTGGGATAATGCTAATACTTTTCCTGGAAAATCAGCAGGAAATAACTGAGAAAAGAAAATACATATATGATCTTCTATTGACCTAAACTATGTAAAATCTCCAGACTCTGCTCCCCGTTTGTGTTCCAGATAAGTAACACCATTTCACATTGCTAACGTTATCTGGTTGCGCATGAAAATGACATTGGAGAGTGCTTCAGGCCTGAAATATCAAACAACTCCATGAACCTCTGGTCTGATACCCTAGCTTTTGCAGCAGCAAATCTCTGGTATTCATCAAAAATTGAAGACAGGCACCATTTGTGCAATTTCCTTAAGCAGCCCACGAGACAACCAGTGCGATGCTGCAAATGACATTTGAACCATATATTGGGTGAAAGTTTTAACAAGGAGAATTTAGCATAAGATAGTGAAGAGGAGATGTGAGATAGTTAAAACTTAAAAGTACCTTTCCTCGTTTGCAATGAATTAAAACAGGGTGGTTTCTTTCATCTGCCATGTTTATAGCAAAGTACATAATGAGAAGATTGTAAATCATTAAAATTACATTCTAGGCATAATTACCATTTAACTAAAGTTCAAGTGCCCACAATACCAAGGACTACTTTCAATGCTTCACGGATTGTTTCTTCTGGGATGTTTACCAAAGGCTCCTGTCCACATTGTTATGAATTTGCAAATCAAAATGTCAGTAAACCATTTGCTACTGCTACTACAAATGAACAACAAGCTACATCTACAATAAACATGGACCACCCAACATGCAAACAAATTCATATTCAGGGCTAACATTGCATAAACATTTGGTACTGCAAAAGATAACAAGCAATTTGATCTCTTTCTATGCCCTCATACCTATTCTCTGCCCACCTCAATTTAGTACATATCAATCTTGGTGGAATATCGCTAGGACAGGAGGCTGGTTATTATAAAGATGATTTATACAATTGAATGAGCTCGAGATAACTGCATATAGATTGCAAAACACTCAAGAGGACAGAGATACATCAGAAACTCATTTCAGTAGTATATTCATGTTCCAACCCATATATGGCGACCAAATAAATAGATATTTGCAGTGCGAGGCTGTGCAGCAGATTTGGACCACCAAACAAATAAATATTTGTTTAGCCATAAAAATCTGACCACCAAACAAATAACAGGGCACAGCAAATTTCAGTTGCCGCTCTGACAAAACGTGCTCAGTGAGAAAGGGAAGACGGTCCTCACAAACACAAAGCACAAAGCAGCTATTAGATAATTAGGGAGATAATAATAATACACACATGGTCAATCCAACCAAATTATTTTTTTGAACGTTGGAAACTCGCCGTCATATCACTTAATTCGAGGTTAAACAGAGTAGGTAAAACTTCCGACTGTCCAAAACTCTTATAAGAAATACACCCATGGATTTGAACACAAAACTTGAAGGGCAGATTTTTAACACTATACCACCAAGACACATCCGAACGGTCAATCCAAACATAAACATCATGCTTATTAGAAATTCAAGTAATTGTATTTCTGTCAGCAGTAGAACTTCATTTTTGACAATCCATATAAATTAATGTAATTTTTACCTTGCATCCATCAATTCCGAACTGAAAAAGTTGAATCTCATTCGCCTTCAAGAACTCTAAATTAGAGTCCGGATAAGTCTCGGGGCATAAATATCTAATCAAATAATAAGAAAATGTTAGTGGCACGCCAAGAAAAAAAAATTACAAATTCGATTATTAGGATATCTCAAATGTAAACGTTTTTTTTTTCAAAAATATATTTTAGAAAATTAACTCACACGATGGAACGGAGCCCTAAAGACTTCAAGAAGCAGAAATTGGCAGAATCAGGAAAACCCGACCGGAAGATGCCGTTATCGACAATTGCGAAGTTAAACGGCGGAATGAACAGCTCTTCACCGTCTCTGCAACCATTCTCGCCTGATCCGTTCACCAGAGTCGGCGAATTCTCCGATACCGTGCGAATCTCTCCATTAAAAGCGTCAACTTTCATTTATTTCCCGCCAAAAATTTAAAAAAGTTGAAATTGGAATCAAAATTAAGATTAAGGAGATTCAGTAGAATTATCGATACAAAAGAATCTTGTGTACGAGTATCTGTTGTTGTGAATCCCCAAATTCCTAATCCTCGCATTTTATAGCGTCAAAAAAAGTAGATTTTAGGGACAGGGTCTCGGCGACGGCGTCCTAATAAAGTCATCATTTTTCTTTTTTATACTTTCTTATAAATTAGTTCGTTGCTAAGATTAATTTTTTGGGTACAATTGTGTGGGTGATATAAGTAGTAGTGGTGGGGATGTGAATGGATAGAAACGTAAATATAAATAATTATATTTTTTTTTTATCTTCAATCAATGGATATGAGAATTTGACTAATATCTGATTCTAATATATCAAGTCACATGACTTACCGTATTGATCATTGTTCATACGAGATTTTATTTCCATAATAATGAGGATGTCAATACTCGTATTTCATCCGTTCAACTCACGGTTATAAAAATTGATCCATTATCTGCTCTAGTGTACTAGGCTCTTGTGGCCCCCCATTCTCACGAGGATTTTTGCATCCCCAAGCAGTGGAGCCATTAATTCGATTAAGTAGGAGTTGAGTTCTAATAAATTAATAATAATAAATTTTTTAAAACTTTTTAAACAAACATATAATTTAGCATTGCTTCTAGTGTCTTTATTGTTGGTCGATGATATAAAGTGGAAAAAAATTGACAAAAAAATAGGAGATTTGATGTTGTTTGAAGTCTTAGAATTTTAGGATGAGTTATTGATGAAAATAATATAACTTTTTTCAGGGCGCGGGAAGGGTTTGAAATGGCACTCTCATTAGGTGATATGGTACTATCAATCAATAATTATATAATATATATATATAAATTGTATATAACAAATCTACTATTTATTTGGTTATGTTGACAATCGATTTTAATTTCAGGAGTAATTCGGGAAAAAACTACTTATCGAACAAATCTCCTTCAACTGTGAATTTGTTTGGTTTGAGGATCAAATACAAACTTAGCAAAATATAGAAAACACACAGACAAAACAGAGGATTTAACGTGGTTCGGCGGAATTGATCCAACCTACGTCCACATACACAAAATAGAAGAAAAACTTTTATTTCCACCTCGGGTCGGACCGACCTCTCTCTAACTCTAACTCGGCTAACACTTATACTTAAACTTTTTTCCCTCTCTATTACAAGTGAAGAAACAAATTAGCCCACCTTTTACCATAAGTTATCAACCCCTTTATATACTAGGACAAATTCTATTATTCTACCTACTCATGACATCAGCCACGCTTCCTTGTCATTATTGCCCATTACTCGTATATTACACCCATTAACCCTTATTTGTACGTTACGCCCATCAGCCTTTACTCGTACGTTATTGCTCATTACTCGTACGTTACACCCATCCATCGGTCTGGTGGCTCTAGGCTTCTTGTAGGGCTTACGTCATCCATTCACAAACATAAGATTTAGCAGCCCCGACCTAGGTAGGTCGACATACCGATGTGATCAGTATTTGATACTCTTCCTCTATTCTTAACTAGGTCGGGTTGGAAGGTCATACGATTTCATATCCTTTAATTCTTAGCAGCCTATTCCTCACTTCTTCATCTGCACAAATGTAAATGAATCGAATCCATAATATCGGGTCGGTCTTAGCAGATGTTCTTGTGTTGTCGAATCATTTGGTTATGCCCTCATTTGGTTCGGATCCCTCTATCCGACCTCTCATCCTTGCAATGACTTTGACTTTTTTGTCTATAAACTGCAATACTCATTCTACTCTTCATAGTGATTCTGACTTGTTGGGAGCTGAAAACCACCACAACATGTTATTTTTTAATTATTTAACATACGTGATAATGTATTATTAGATTGTTACCGTTATCAATGATCAAAAATTCGGACCGGCTGGTCAAACGGGGGCCCGGTCTGAGTGACCCCTAAACTCGAATTTCAGCAAACCGGCCAAAAAATCACCGACCTGGCCGGTTCAACTGGTGACCCGATCCAGATCAGATGAGTTTTTGGTCCGGTTTTTATTTTTTTATTTTGGTTTTTTATAAAATAATAATAATAATAATATAATTAAAATACTGACCCCGGTCCCAATTCGACTTCAGTCGAACCCCTGACCTTTTACTCTCTCACTAGATTGGGTCGATGGATCCATCTCGATTTTAAAACAGTATTATACAGTACAATTTTTATTTGGCAAGGGTGATCTCATACCTCAAGGTCTAATTTGGTACATAATACCAATAACATATCGACACATGTAAATCTATTAATATTTTCAATTTATTGGATGTTATTTTATTTTATTTTTGTTTCCGTATCAAATTTCATTCAAATCTTAAAAAAAAGTGGTGGTAGAGAATCTTGAATCAACAGCTGGTTTTAAATGATAACAAATCACATGGCATGGATTAGTGGTGGTCGATGAGTCACAGTCAATTTGTTTATTTGCTAACCCACGAAAGTTGATTGGAAGCTGTTTAGTACTGTGATTTAAAAAATATGATCACTGATGATGATAATTTTATTTTATGTTTAAAAATAATCGTTGTTTTTTAAATATTTTGGTAATGAGTTAAAAATAATAATTAATTTTTATAAAATTCAATTTTAACGATTAACAATAGCTTTTTTAATTATTAATTGAATATTTAAAAATTATATTTTGAAAAAACACATATTTACCAACTTGGGTCAAATTCTAATACCAAATAGGATTAGACCATAGCCAGTCGGCAAGAAGTTATCTAACAAGAAATAATAATATTTTTAGTTTTTTTTTTCACTAACTTATATGCTTTATATGCACGTTTAAATAATTTAGAATAATAATAATAATAATAAGGTACATTAACATGAGGGTGGGAGTGGCAAAAGATTGACAACTTCGTGCGAGGATTTACAGTATCTTTCAAGGGAGAGTGGAGCCGTCTATTTTGACGAGTCTGTCTAATCGGTCTTATTTTGGAATACGTAAGGGATAGGAATTGGAATCTTGGCACTTCACAAATAATAATATGCCCTGCATTTCACTTTCATAGAGAAAAGATTAGACATAATTGCCCACCCAAGTGGGCTTAATTAAGAGGATTTTGTGCCACCCGAAAGCACCTTGAAACAGCAAGGAAATTGGTAAGCCCTGGTAAATATATGCCATTGATTATCAATCATATAATTGTAAAGGAGACACTGAATAAAAGCTTCCTATCTATATATAAGATGGCTCAATCAGAAGTATACAAATGAGTTGATACATAAAGACTAGCATTGACAAACAATATAAGCGGTCTTAAGACATCCCCAACCTACCCATTGAACATCCGATGGCCTATACAGATTAATTATCACGAAAGTAGTCAGGGCCAGTCCTGAGCTAAGGCGAGCGTATAGCCCTTTTTAAAAAGAAAAAAAATTATATCTCTTAAATAATTAACGGATAAATGCCCAATTTTTTTATAATATAGTATTAAACTACGGTCCAGGGCCCGAAACGTAAAAATAACCTTAAGCTCCGAGGATCTCAGAGCCGACCGCAATACTTCATTCTTCAGACAACTATCATAATCTTGATTTTCAATTGTTGTTGATTTTACCATTTAGGCTGCAAGAACAAGAACTTTAATAGCTCCTTGACTGTTTGCTGTTAACATTGTCGGGCTATCACTCTTCCAGCACACAGCACTGATGAAATATGATCCCATATCGTCATCAGCTTGATCCGCATCAGAACCAAATCTATGTGAAGCTGCAGGTTTGGAGATTGCCTGCAAATGTAAGAATAAAACAAAATTATTTGATCATTTGATGCTAAAATACTTGATCATTTGTTTTAATTGTTTCCTAACCTTGTGATACACACACACTTCATTTGTTTCACTACCACAGGCTATGTATTCACTGTTTACTGTAAGACCCACAAAATTCCTTTCATTTGTATGGCCTCTAAAAGTACGCAGCTGAAAAAATTACAAATACATGAAGAGCGATGTTAATTTTTGCATTATATAATTAATATATCCATTTAAATGGAGTACCACGATAATGAAAATCCTCTAGTGGAAGAGATAGTCATGGTAACTTACTGGTAGATTTTCCTTTACATCCCACAAGCGCAATGTGCTATCAGTAGATGCAGAAGCCAGTTCATTGTTGGATAAAAAATTTACATATGAAACAGCTTTATTGTGCCCACTGAACACGTAGAGTGGTTGGCTAATATTTCTAAGGTCATAGTAGTGAATGTGATGATCTGCAGAACCCACCTGCACATATATAATTCATGAACATTCTGGGTTGAGATACAATATTTAAAGGTCGTTCAGCAAAAAGTTTGTTTCAATCACATTGGTGAAGAAAATATTCCTAAAGATGTATGTTCTATTTCGAAAGATGGTTATGCTCATATCCTTTTGGAAGGATATATCTATAATAAGCTCTAGAGAAAAAATGTAAGTGCACTTCTCAAGAGAAAAGGATTAAGAGAGACACACCGCCACATAAATGCTGGATCCAGGATTATATTTGACAGAACAAATATTTGCTTTCATATCAATGTCGAGAGCACAAGCTTCTTGCTTGGTGCACCAAATTTTAACCTGCAAAATATACAAAAGCAGAGCTCATTCAGATATTGTAACTAAATCATCTATAAATTTACTCCAAAGTTGCTGGTTTTTAATGTCATCTAGACATTACTGAGGCCAAACTTTTTAAACACGACTATTGGTGGAGGGAATGTAGCAATAATCTCAAATGCTTCGATTGCCACCAATGGGAGAGATCCACGGTCTCCATGGAAGGAGTCCCTATTCGAATTTTAGAGTTTAGTGTTTAGGATTTGTGGTTTAGGGCCAAAACCAAGTACCATATATCATCAATATCGTTCCTTTCATGCAAAAGATTCAGATGAGCTTCTGAAGACCTAAAATATTATGTTTAAGGTACCTTGCAGTCATCACTACCAGATACCAGCATTGAAGGTTCCGTGCATGAAAAATCAACACTCCAAGCTCGTTTTTCATGCTCCTCATATTCCATCACACTCTGGAAGGAAAAGAGGTTAGTAAATAGATTAGATACTTTGATTGGAAATAATGGCAAGACAAAATTTAAAACAATATATGCATGTGTGATCAAACTGCATGAAAAAATGACATGTATTGATCTTAAAAAAGATGAAGAAATAGTGTTGTGCCTGACTAGTAGTTGCATCCCAGACAGTTACTATCCCCTCATAATCACTGCTTGCAATGAGGTTCTTTGTGTACTTGTTCCAACTCAAGCAACTAAGTTTAGATCGAGTGGGCATCTCCACCACGGGATAATGCACATCTCTTGGTTCATTCACTACCTGTAACAATGACAAATCAATTGAAGACTTAAATATCATTAAAATGTGATTGAATTTAGTCAGATAATCCAAGGTTGAAACAAGATGCAAGAATGTAAAAACTGTCTTGTTAAGCTGCTCGAAATCAGAACAATAGGGAACATATTTACAGTTAAAACTAAATTGACGGGTGAGATATTGTTAAATTTCCAAATCTACTACAAGAAACATTTCAGCTTATTTCTAAAGATTTAATTCACCAACTCCACTGCACAAACACAGTCTCTTATGTCAAGTACGTACCGAGGAAAACTCAAAGATCTTAATGCGCCTTGAAACTCCAGCAGTAGCAAACAACTCATCATCACGATCAAATTCTATACTGCAATATTAGATTCAAAATTATGGAACCTCAAGAGTATGAGCCGTATGCAATGAGTAGTATCATGAAGGGGTAGTATAATTTAATGAAGAAAGAATTGAATTACACAACAAGATATATGCAAATTATAGTGAAGATAAATTCCAGAATTAAACAAAGATGAAGCATTCCAGTGATCAATACATACTGTATGATGAAAATAGAGTAACAAATATTGCAAAACTAAAAAATCGTTTTACTTTCACGATCTTGAAATCTCTAGTATTCTACACATGTTCAAGCACACAATTTTTTTTTTCTAGGAATTGTTGGAAATCCCGCCGCCAAACCATCAATTCCGGGTGTAAGGGGAGCAGGTAAAACCCCCGGCTGTCCCAGACTCTTACAAGAAACACACTCCATAAATTCGAACCCAGGACCTGAAGGTTAGATCCTGAGCCCTACACCATCAAACCACACCCCTTGGGGACGTTCAAGCACACTACACGCATATAAGAAATCATATTGTCAATTCAATTGAACAAGTCCCACAAAACATAGAGACTAGAAAAGTTTTCCTGAACTACAGCTAGTAACTTGAATGAAATTTTGTAAAATTATAACATTTTAACTAACCTTGAGACAATATTGGCAGCATGGAACAGGTCCCCATGCCTAAGTTCAGCAATGATCCTCAGTCGACTAATTGAACAAGAAATGAGAAAGTATAAGTGACTGAAGCAAAGGGTCAATAAATGCTGCAATCGAGTAATCCCTGTAAGAGTTTTGTATAGCAAATAGAGGGAGTAGTCCCACATGAGAAAAGAAAATGGGAAATGAAACAAGAGTTTTGTATAGGTTTATAAGTGTACAATACACATTTATATTAAATTGGAAAAATAAGACGGGTTTGGGTTTGGGTTTGGGCTTGGGCTTGGATGTGTGTGGTTGGGTTGTTGGCTTGACATTAGGATTAATTAAAATATTTAATTAATCAAAAGGGAATAGTCCCACATGGGAAAATAAAATGAGAAATGAAAGGTTTATAAGTGTACAATACACATTTATATTAAATTGGAAAAACAAAGTTTGGGCTTGGGCTTGGATGTGTGGGGTTGGGTTGTTGACTTGGCATTAGGATTAATTAATATATTTAATTAGTCAAAAGATGGGCTCTTGCGATTCATTAAGTGCATGCCTGAAAAACGTTTTTAGTTTTTATTTTTTCATTTTGTGAGAACCGATTTCGGTCGAGGTCCACAATCAAGAATGTGAGCTGAGGGGCACGAACGAACCTGCAAAACAAGATTAAAGTGAGAGAGGAGATTACTGCCCACCGGTGTGGTGGAAGCCGTAGGCACTCCGACGCTCAAGTTAGCTTAAGGGTGAATAAGTTTAGGATGAATGGGTTAAGGTCTAAGGAATACCTCAACAACAGATTTGCTAGCCGTGAGGGCGGTATTGGAGTAGCGTATGGATGTAGAAGTAATCTCTAGGAGCCGATCCCCTCTATTGTTTCGTCTTCTTCTTTTATAGGTTCCCTGACGTGGGGTCCCTATTCTGCCCGTTGGAATCCTCTTCAATGATGGTTTAATTCAGGTGTTTTATGTCTGATAACTGACGATCGTATGTTTCCTCCGAAACCGTCGACTTCATGATGATATTTATGAATTCGGATCCACTTCCCGATTTTCGTAACTGGTGTCCGTTTGTCTTTCTTTATGTTAATGAGCTTGGGCCCGTGAGGCGGCCCGTGGACCTTCTAATGGGCCCCAGATTTAGTGGTTGGCCTTGTGGTAAATGTCGATTTTATCCCTGGGCCCAATTTTGGCCCGTACACATTTTAAATCAAAAGGTTGTGTCTGATCAACACAACTCTTCTGATAAACTGAAAAACGTTTACAACACTTCATCATCAACTGTTTTCCACATTTTCACATCTAGTAAATTCGCCATGGGTCGAAAATTCAATGCATATTTTCGACTTGCAGAATGTTGAATCCCGGTGGCAGACGTCCATTGAACTACAACCACACGAGTACTGGCGAATTTCTGCTAAATGACATAACATTATATGCTAGCCTCAATCTATACAAGTTAGTTTAATTGTTATTAAGTTTAATTACTTGCATTATAAATTTCTGTATCTATTTCTGTTGATATTATTTAAGTACATATAATAAAAATTTATTGCATTCATTAACTGTTCTTTAACAATCCCATAATTTTTGAGAAACTAAAAAAATTATAAATTTAATCATTACAGAGAAATTATTCACCTGTACTGAGTAAAAGTTGTTAGCACAGACTGGAAATCCTCAAGAGCAGGATGATAACCTTCTCTACTAACTGAACATAAGTCCCTTTCTTCCTCTTTATGTAATTGTCGGGTCCAATGCTGCCGCTTTTGTAAGTAGCACTCTTGTAAGTCGTTGAACTGTATCAAATACAAAATATTAGGAACAACTTGATCATAGAACTGCCAAAAATCACTTTAATTTACAATATTACGGACCTGAGCATGGACTCGTCGTTTTCTTGCTGTAGTCAGTCTAGATGGAGTACCATTTTCCAAATCCGATCCACAGTAAGCATCCCTCATTCGCATTCCTTGAGAGCTTACTTGAGCCCTCTCATCAGTCTTCTTGCTCGGTGCACTGGATGAACCTATCCAGCCTTGTACATTATGAGCAATAGGGATATTTCCATTGCTGTATCTATCAGTTAATGAAGGGCAAGGTTTTGCTGCAGTGAGATTATCAAAGGTCCTTAATTTTGATAAGCATCTCCCCCTTGCTCTGTATAATTCTATTCTACGTTTCTCTACAGCATATATATCCTCCTTAATGCATCGAAGATCAGTTTGAATCTACAACAACCCAAGTAGACAATTAAACTAAAAATTACATGTTTGTTATACCAAATAAGGGACATTCAAGAACAAGATTAAAAATATATATATATGTGCTGAAGAAGCTTATATATCATGCGTATATAAAAAAATTAAAGTCCAAGAACCTCATTAAGCTCTTCAAGCTTTTGCTTCCTCAGGCAATGCAGAAAGTCGAGTAGAATTTGCATATTGGTCTCTGCTTCTTCTTGCACCAACTTCCTCTTCTTTGCCGCAAGGAGAGATAATAGCCGATCTAGCTCCTTAACTGACACCTCACAGCCCTGTCTAATAATGATCACCAAGACAAGAGTAATTCTATAAAATGAAAAACAGTCCACCATAGTTAAACTCATGATCAAATGGAAGTGTTAAGCATTCATACTCATACCTGTTGCAATGCTAAACGAAGATGTTCAATTGGAGATGCAGCGCTTGCTACTCGACGAGTAGATATTTTCTTCAACAACTACAAACTCAAAACCAAAATTCGAATACAATTAGATGAAAATTAAATAATAAAAAAAACACTACAAAATTAAATTGACAAAGTAATAGGAAATGTAAACAAAACTAACTAACCTTATTGAGCAAAAAATTAGGAAAGATGTGCTTGTTAGTAAGGTAAAAACCACAACAAGGACAATCACTCTTGTTTCTCAAATGAGTGAATATACACATGTAACAGAAACTATGTCCACACGCTGACATAAACGCGTCCTTCATCACCTGCATGCATATCGGACACAACGTGTCCTTGTCCACCTCCAACGCCTCCGATAATCGCGGCGTCTCGTTCGCCGTTTCCGGACTCGATGACGTAGGTTCCGATTTCATGGCCGGGACCACTGCTCCTGCAGCCGCTGAGTTCTCTTCCATTCGAAAATGAAATCTCTTTTTTTCCCGTTTTTTAAATAAATATCTTGATCTTCTTTTTAGATTTGTTTTCCGTGTAAAATGAGGAAGGGAGGCAAAGTAAATGCGGAGCGTGTGTACAGAGAGTGCTTTGGTTTGGAAGAAGGAGAAGTTTGTGAGGGTGAAAACGGACCACGTTAGGCGGCAAATTCGTGTTCGTTCAGTTGAAGTGAATGCGTATGCGTTTCACCTTATTAAACGACGACGTCGAATAATTTTTTTTTTTTTTTTTAACTCTATTAGATCTGTGTTCTACTTTTCAAAAAAAATTATTTTTTACATCAGAATACATGATCCCAAAATAATATATCTAAAGAAATTTGAATCTTAAACTCAATTATTTTTGAACTGATACTTTTTGGGAAGAAAATTCATTTTTTTTTAATCTATTTAATTCATTTAATATAAAAACACATTCAATGGATTGATACGTCAGTTATCATTCTTTTAATGTTCCATTTAATATCACACGACTAAACAATTAACATTTAACTACTTAAATTAAAAAGAAGAAATGGTCCCAAAAAAAATTTATAAAGAAGAAATATTAATTGACCTGGTAGTTGACTTATAAAAAAACAAAAATGCCCTTATAAATAATTTTGCAGTTCTGACCATTTTTAAAGCAGCCACAAAATTTTGAAAATGTGATCAAAGAACCTTAAATATAATTAAATTAATTCTCATTGAATTTAAATACTCTATTTTTTTTTCAAAACCTGAACCTTACACTACCAAACCTTAGTCCTTGGAGACTCGAATACTATGTCTTCTTAGCAAATATATATATATATATATATATATATATATATATATATATATATATATATATTTCATTATTCTTGAATTTAAATGTGATATTTTTAAATTTATGGGGCTGATCTATAATTTTGAGTTACCATTGAATTCAAATATTCTCTCTTTTGACAAATAAAATTTATATTTCATTATTTTTGAAGTTAACTGTGATATTTTTAAAGTTAGGGGGCTGATCCAATTTTGAGATAGATTTCATACAAATACACATATGCCCAATGACGTCATGATCATCCAAATTTGACAAACAGAAACAAGTATACATTTTTTTTCATAATTCAGATGGTAAAATAAAATATTAGTGTACAATAGCCCTCCAGTATAATTACAGAAAATGACAAATACGCCTCTAAAGTTTTATAAAATAGATAAATACATCCTGTTATTTTTGAAAATGGATATATACATCCCCAAATTTGGGACAAACACATCTCCAATATTCTGTAAGAAGGATAATTATATCCCAAAATTTCGTTAAAACTAATAGCATAATATATGTTGTCAATTTAAAATATTTATAATTGTTGTCATCCTCCTCCCAATTCTAAAAAATGTCATTTGTATGAAATTGTGGGACGTATATATGTCTTTCATATGAAACATTTGAGGTGTATATGTCATTTTAGTAATTTTATGTCAGTTAGAATTTGTGAAGAAATTGTGTATTAATATTTACTTGAATTTAGAATTATAATGTGAGACCTTTATATAAGCATTATACAACTACAAGAAATTACAATTTTAGCGACGAAATATTCCGTTTCAAAATTTAACGACGGAATTGAAACGGATAATGAAATTATGGACGAAATTTAGCGACAAACAAAATTTCATCTCTAAATTAGAGACGGAAATGAAAATTCGTCGCTAATTAGAGATGAATTACTATTATGTCGCTAATTTTGTTTGGAAACAGAATTTTTCCGTCGCTAATTAGAAACGGAATTCAAATTTCGTCGCTAATTAGAAACGAAATTCAAATTCCGTTGCTAATTAGAAACGAAATTTCAATTCTGTCGCTGATTTTAAATTTTATTTTTTAAAGTTTTTTTTTTGTTAATTAGAAACAGAATTGTTCCGTTGCTAATTAGAAACGGAATTAAAATTCCGTCGTTACTTAGAAACGGAATTTTAATTTCATCGCTAATTAGAAGCGGAATTTCAATTCCGTAGCTAATGTTAAAATTTTATTTTTATTTTAATTTTTTTTGTTAATTAGAAACGGAATTGTTCCGTCGCTAATTATAAACGGAATTAAAATTTTGTCGCTAATTAGAAACGTAATTTCCATTCCGTAGCTAATGTTAAATTTTTATTTTTATTTTAAGTTTTTTGTTAAATAGAAACAGAATTATTCCGTCGCTAATTAGAAACGGAATTAAAATTCCGTCGCTAATTTTAATTTTTTTTTTTTATTTTAATAATAATTTAAACAATAATAATAATTTAAAACATATACTGTCATACCGTATACATGGAACAAAAAAAAAACAATTATTAATCCCTTTCACTATTCTTATTAATATCAAAATCTATTATGCACAATTAAAAATAATAATAATTTAAAAAGTATATTTCCATATACATATTTATGAAAAAAAACAATCAAACAAAACAAATATTAATCACTTTTGGTATTATAATTGAAATCAAAATCTATATATTATACTACTCTATCATAATTTTAATAAAATAAATCAACAAGTTGCCTATCGTACTTTTGCTTTAAAAAAATAAAATGAAATACCGATTCGGCATTCTAATTCAAATCAAAATTGCTCTTTTTGTCTCCAACAAATATATCCTATTTTTAGTAAAATAAATCAGCAGGTTGCCTATACTTTTGCCACTTTGCCTTTCAAGTTTTATTTTCATTTTCTTATGTTATATATGTTTTTTTTTTAATTTCAGTTTGTTATTTTTTAAAATCAAATATTTTTCATGTCGGCTTAATTTTTCAAATAAGAATATTTTAAACAATACTAATTTAATGAAATTAAATATTAAATTGAGCTATTATATTTCTAATAAAATTACTATTTAATTGCAACTATATAAGTGTTGATTAACAAACCAGACTCATGTTTAATCTTTTGTTTAATAAAATGTTACATACATATATACATATATAACAAAGAATGTTTCTGACCATTTTTTTGTGATGATGGTTATAACAAAGAATGTTTATGCCGCTCTCATACGAGAAAATCTTTGGTGCAACAGTGGTATGGATGACGTGATACCACCAACCAATTAAAAAATAACATGTATATGCATTATTTCATTTTCCAATGAATGTTATGTTTTCTTAATGTTGGGTAAGCTCTATTATAATACGTGCTTTGCAATTGCAGCGGCTGGAATTTCAATTCCGTTTCTAATCTTAAATTTTTATTTTTATTTTAAATTTTTTTTGTTAATTATAAACAGAATTGTTCTGTCGCTAATTAGAAACGGAATTGAAATTCCGTAGCTAATTAGAAACGGAATTTCAAATTAAATTTTTTTTTTTTAAATTTTTTTTGTTAATTAGAAACGGAATTTCAATTCTGTAGCTAATTAGAAATAGAATATCAATTCCGTAGCTAATTTTTTTTATTTTTTTATTGATAATTAGAAACAGAATTATTTTGTTTATATTCCGTCGCTAATTTTTAAAATTTTCAATCCCTCCAAAATTTATTCCTTTCAGCGCCACTTTTTTTTTTTTTTAAATAGAGATGAATTTTCCGTCGCTAATTTTCGTCAAATTTCAAAAAAATTCCCGCCTTGTGAAAATTTCAAATGTATACAAAATTTACAAATTTTCTCGCTTCTCTTATTTTTTCCTCTATATATACATCATAATCTTTTTAACTCTCAACTCCAATACACCATCCAAAATTTTATTACTCAATTTCATATACCATCAAATTTTTTCATACATCAACTCTCATTATCAATCTCTCATTTTTCTTATCCCCTCTTTTAAAATTCTTAAGAAACAAACGGTGGACATTTCGTAAATGGATGGTGGTGTGTCGAAGCTCACGGTGGACATTACGGTATCTTGTATAATTGAAGATGTATATATAACAATTAAAAAATCCAATTTTTTAAAATTTTATACCATTCAAAATTTTTAAAATTTTTCCTTATATAAAATTTAAAAATTTAATATCTCAACAATTTATAAATTTTTCATATCAATATAATTATAAAATTTCCCACCTCTCTAAAATTTTAAAAAAATTTCCTTTCTAAAATTTTAAATTTTTTATTTTCTAAAATTTTAAAATTTTAAAAGTTTCATATATTTTTTAAAATTACGGAAATTATGTCGCTATATAGAGACATAATTTCCATCCGTCGCTAACTTTAGCGACATATGGAATATTTTCGTCGCTATTTTTGTTGCGACCAACAAAATAGAGACGAAATTTTTCCGTCGCTATTTGGCAGTTTGCTTGTACTACCATATTAAATACACAACTATCATATCAATTGCTTGGTTGAATATAATCTAACACCCCCCTCCCTCAAACTCAGGATAGTAGTGAGGAAACCAGATTGAGTTTGGAAACGAGAGTTGTGTAACAGTCATGAAGAAAAGACTTGGTGAATATATCAACTATTTGATCATCGGAGCGTAGATATACCTGTTTGGAGACATGGACAATGAGATAAGACATGTTTTGAGACATATACAAGGAGATAAGACATGTTTGGAGTCAGAGTCAAGAAGATGAGACCTGTTTGGAGACAGAGATAAGGAACTAAGACCTGTTTGGAGACAGAGATAAGGAACTAAGACCTGTTTGGAGACAGGGATAAGGAACTAAGACCTGTTTAGAGACATGGATAATGAGATATTCAGAGATCGGAACTTAGACGTCTGATACCATGTTAGAATTTGTGAAGAAAATGTATATTAACATTTGCTTGCTTTAGAACTTACAATGAGAGACTTTTATATATGCATTATATAACTACCATATTAAATACACAACTACATAACTATCATATTAAATATACAACTACCATATTAATTGTTTGGTTGAATATAATCTAACAATGTCAATTTTGAAAACTAAAAAAGTATATATAGTGTATTTATCTATCATACAAAATTTTTAGAGATGTATATGTCATTTTCCCTATAATTTATATTAAAAAGAAATCGACCATCAATAATAAATTTAATTGGATGAGATACAATTATGAAGTCCTGCATGGAAAATAGCTTTTTAAAAAGTAAAAACAAAAAAACAAAAAAACAAAAAAGAAGAGATCCACCAGAACACACGTGTATAAGTTAATTGTGTGTGTAATGTAACAAATACGCCTTTTCTTACTATTTTTTCTTCTGCCGCTACTTTGTTATCCTCACGAATCAGACAAATATTATGTTATTTGTTATGCTTATATTAGTGTCGTTTCCTTTATTTGTTGTAACGATAGGAATTCATTTGACTAAGGAGGAATCGGTTTGGATATTTTATCAAAAATGTTAACATACTGCTTCTCTCTGTGAATGCGGAAGTATACAACTCTATCACTGTAGGAAAATTCTAAAAAAATTATCTTTAAAGGGAGAATTAACAGTAACAGCTTTCTTTATACAATCTACAATTCCTTCAGAATCTGCTTGAGAAACGACACAACCAGACTCATCTTCACAACCAAATTAAATCACCTTCTGGATAAGAATGAGGAGAGCAAAGGTTTCCATTCAGTGTCTGACATTGTTCAGCTTCATCGTCTCTAACGTTCAAAAACACATCATACAGATTCTCTGGAAACAAATGAATCACACTGTTGGGTCAAACAAAGTCTCAAAGTCCCAAAGTCTCACATTGGTTAGAAATGGGGAAGATCATGGGCATATAAGGATGGACATGTATCTTCATTGGTATGAGGCCTTTTGAGTATAACCCAAGAGCAAATCCATGAGGGCTTAGGCCCAAAGTGGACAATATCATACCAATGTGGAGATAGGTGATGTCCTAGGTCTTTACAAGTGGTATCAGAGCCATGCCCCGGAGTTAGCCATGTGGATGAATCCTCGGAATATCGAACAAAGGTGGTGAGCCACCGATCGTGATCCGTGAGTGCTCGGTTAGACAGTCGGGTGCTCTGATCTTCATGGAGTGGACGGATGGATGATCGTTTGAGGGGAGGCTCGGTGGTCCTTTGTTCGAGGGGAGGATTGTTGGGTGCAAACAAAGTCCCACATTGGCTAAAAGTGGGGAGGATCATGAGTTTATAAGTATGGACAATATCTTCATTGGTATGAGGCCTTTTGGGTATAATCCAAGAGCAAATCCATGAGGGCTTAGACCCAAAGTGGACAATATCATACCAATGTGGAGATAGGTGATGTCCTAGGTCCTTACATATATATATATATATATATATATATATATTATATATATATATATATATATATAATAATTCAGTTTCTGTATTTATATTTTCCTTCCACCCTTCGCACAATATGGTTTCAACAAATAACATCATGTCATGCAAATTATTACCATACAGAATAATAGAAACGGTAAAAACGATAAGACCTTCTTCTTCACCTATTTTTGGTCTTCAAGAATTGGGGACTCTGGCAGTTTGAAATTCATCTGAGTAGAAAATGAGGACAACTTGGGGATTCTGGTTTAATTTTTTTTTTAAATGGAAATTAAATTTTAAAGAAATTTGTAATTGGATATTATTATCAAATAAATATAATAAAAAATTTATTTATTTGAATTTTATTAAATTATATTAAAAATAAAATAAAATAAAACCTTAAATTTATTTGAATTTTAATAGTGGAACCAAACAGTTCAAATGGTTCCAACCGTTCGGCAAAGGGTGGGAATCCTAACCGAACCGTATGAAACCGGTTCCGGTTCCGATTCCCGAACCGGAATCGGAACCGTCCAGTTCCTTCCGATTCAGTTTCGGTTCCGAATCGAAACCGTTGCCAGGTCTATTGATAAATACTCTAGTTTCTGTTGTAGAAAAAAAGAATATGGATCACGGTATAATAAAATAAGAACAGATAATTGTTTTGAGGCATGGACTACACTTTCCTTAGAGTAATTATTATCCCTAATTTAATGTAATAATATTCTCCAGGGAATTGTCATTATATAGAAAGCGAATTCAACAAATACATCCCTTTAGAAAGACACATATTGACTTAAATATAGGGATGGCAAAGCCCGGGCCCGGCCAAAAAATATTTGGCATGGGCCTGATTTTTTAATTATACAAAATTATAAATAAATAAAAATTATTATATAAATATAAATATTTTATAAATAAAAATATTTAATTATTTATTTTAAGCCCGGGCGCGGTTTTTTTATTATAAAAAATTATAAATATAAAAAATTTATTATATAATATATATATTATATAAATTCAAATATTAAATTTTTTATTTTAAGCCCGGGCCGGGCCCGGGCTTTTTGGGTGGAGCCCGGTTTTTTTGCCATGTATACTTAAATACCAATAGTTCATAATTGTGTCCAATTAAAAAAAAAAAATACTAAATGTTACGGTATTTAAGTCTAACAGTCACATTGGTTCATCTTAAAGCACGTGCCAAATGAATGTAAACCAATTACTTTACCTCCAAATATTTCATTTTCCAATATAAATTATAAAACATTTAATGCTTTATAAATTCTCTTTTTAATTTTACAATTCTAACGTGGGATAACAATTATTGTAAATTTTACCATATATTGCAACAGTTTATCATATGATGCTATATCAAGTTAGGGAAATGCTAACGAGTGCCCTAAGGGCACTCATTCAGTAATTAATATTTTGATAATTTTTTACATTTCTCATAAAAGTAGAGTAAATCTTTGGTTCAACGGAGGTATGGGTGACGTGTTACCACCAGCGAATTAGAAAAATGACAAGTATAGTTTAATTCCTATTTTTTAGTTGTTTTTTAATTTTTTAACATGCGTGGCAATGAATGATTGGCTTATTGAATAAATGACGTGGTACCCCTTTATAGTCAAGTACTACATCTCTTAAGCTACAAAAGACTTCATACGCACCGGCACAGCGCCAAACATAACGCATAAATCAGAGGCATTTACTGTAAGAAAGATATTAACAGACTGTTCAAACTTGGTAACCCAATTTTCCAACGGAATAGCTGACCGAGTCTCCAGCGGATCCCCGTGGCTTCCTCTTTCTTCATCTTTTGGAAGATTCTTCACTTGAAATGACTCCTCTACCACCACTTTCTCCTCATCATCTTGCAAAACAGTCGCTTTAACTCGACACAATTTTCTAGAACAAAGAAAATAGAGGAAATTCACATACGAATGAAGTTAAATTTGTAAAGTCCAGCAGCATCAATCCAGCCTTTTGATCAAGTTCCATGAATGAGTCCATGCAACTTTGTGCCAGCAAGCTTCCAACTTGCATGCATGAGTTGTCAAGTTGGCCAACTGTGGCAAAAACGGGTGGCACTGTAGCACACGTTTTTACTAAAATGGAGCTCAAATTCATTTGTAAAGTATCCCAAAGTTGTATAGAGAGAGTGGAGTGAGGTTTTTTCTTAAGTTTAAACACTTGTAATTCTATTCTTGTAAATAATATAAGGTTTCAGTTTTTCCTCTAATACACTCTAAAGTGATCCGGGAATTACAACAAAATTCGCTGAGTTTGAATAAATATAATAGTTGAAAGCAAACATGGAGAGCGATCGAGGTGAAGAGAGAGGATTGAAACGCAAAGTGTTTTGAGATTTCAAAGAAGCTAAGCTTTTAAGTTTTGTTGCTTTAATGGAGAGACTGGTGTTGTTGGAAACATTGTTGAAGAAAGAGTTGTCATCGTTTCCGTTACTGATTCTTCTGTTACTAAGAGAGAATGAGAATTGATAATTTTATATTCAGTTGGCAGAGAGAAGATTTTTCAGAATATCAAATTTATAGAAACAGGAGAAAATTTTTTTGAAAGGTAAGCGCTTGTTTTTGTCTCAATTGGCGGTTTGAGTGGCAGTATAGTCCTCGTTGCTGTTTCTTGTTCGTCCATATTATTATGGGCCGGTGGATCCAAACTAGTCGGGCTGATCCGGAACAGGCCGAATAATTATGGGCCGATTAGCCGGACTTGTTTGGATACAACGGCCCATAATAGTATGGACCAACAGGAAACGTTGCCATCATTTGACGTCAACATTAGAAATGGCTTCTGTAAAAAAAAAAAAAAAACATTGTAAATCAAAGTGGCTTGATTTTTGATTCAATAAAAAACGACTTGACGTCTAATATAATTGTTGTGGATGACAGGTGGTGCTTACTAGGAAAGCTGAAGGATAGACTGTTGCTGACTTCGACATCAACCGACATTGTCATACAGATTATTGTCTAGTTGCATGGGTCATCGTTCTCTTACGTGTACAAACCCGTGCGTGGCCGCAAAATTAGTTGTAAAAAACAGTTTCTTAATTTTCTTTGTTAAACTGTTAATTACCGATAACTTAGCTTATTTTATTTATATAATAACAGTCTGTCACATAATTTCCTCGAGAAAATTAAAGAGGAAAATTGTGCAAGCTTCATGTGAGAAGCTCACATATTCATCGTACCAATGGCTTCCTTTTTTAAAGTTATGTTTCAAGACGTGTCCACTATTCTAGACAATAACTTTAAAGTTAAAAGTTTGATGTTTTGTATTATTAAAAAAAAAAATCATAATGATACGATTCTTTTTCTTAGAGAGTACTGATGCACATATTTCATATAGTGCTGTTGTTTTACAATGCTGGTGAAAATAGTTGATATTGATGACATTATTATTAGAATAACTATTAATAAAGATGATACAAATATGTGCATGTACACTTAAATTTATATGCACACATTTTTTTAACTAATTTAGACAGTCATTTGGAATTTTATTTCAAAATAAAAGACTCATGAAAATTTATGTCTTTATACTTAAGTGTATGTAATAATTTTTTATGTAAAAAAAATCATGTCATTGATTAGTTAATTATAATATAAAATATAATATTTTTATATTTTAATAAATATTTATCTTGATCTTTTTTATTTTCCAAACAAATAATATATATTTTTTTAAAAAAATTATATATAATTTAATAATTAAAAAATAAAATAAAAATTTGAGCTGTCCTTATTTATTTGACAGAAATTTAGTTGATAGAAAGTAACTAAAACATGTTGTAACCAAACTTTTCTGAAAAGTAGAAAACGGCACAAAAAATGCGGCATCACCGGTTTAATAACAAGTGGCAACAACTGGCGAGTAGTGGGTCCCCCTATGATTTTGAAGAGGGTCCCGGGAAACAGCAATTCCAATCATACACGTAATTATTATTTTTTAAGTATTATTAGATTATTTTAAACTTCCAAGGATGATTTATTTATCAAAAATAGAGACAGAAAGCAAAACAAAGTTGAAAACAACCCATTTCTCTAGATCCTCTCGAGAGTTTCCAAAGCTATGGAAGATGAAAGAAGGTCTTTAATCTCCAGAAACAAAGGAAACAATATTAATAATTATAGCTACTTAGGAGTTGAAATGAAGAGCTTTTCATTCTGTCTCAAATGGGTTTACGTTGATCAATCAAATATTTGGAGAGCTGGTCTTTCTTGGTCAATTTTCTTTCTTCTTACCATCGGTTCTCCTCTTGTTTCTCATTTCCTTCTTTCGTGTTCAACGTGTGATAAGAATCACCAAAGGCCTTATGATGAAATTGTGCAAGTATCTCTTTCAGTCTCTGCAACCATTTCCTTTTTAAGTCTCTCTTCTTGGTCCCGTAAGTATGGACTTAATCGATTTCTATTTCTTGATAAATTATCTGATGAAAGTGAAAAGGTTCGTCAAGGGTATGCAGCTCAGCTCAGAGTACGTTTTTTGCTTCTCTTTCTTTTTTTCCTTTTTTTTTTTTTTGTTTATTTGTATATATCAAGCCAATTGTGTGTTAGATTTTGTGTTTTAATTTTTATATGGATATCGTAGAATGAATTTGCATATGCTTTTATCAGAAAAATTTTTAATTTTTGGAGACCAGAATCTATCTTCATAACCGGATGATCCCATATTACACTTTCTCCCATGGATAATAAAAGTGGTCAGATTTTTTTTAAAAATAAAATAAAATAACAACTTAGAGTTAGAGACCAAAGATTTGCAACTTGAATTTCTAATTGGTGAAAAAAGTTATGTTGGTCCTACTGTTGCATTATTTCCTGTTCATGCCCAATAGTATTATGTGAATGGGAGAAAATTTGATCTGGATGATTGAAAATGCACTTTTAATGTACTAATAAGAATGTGGACTTTACAAACTTTTGCAGAGGTCAATGAAGCTCCTTTGTATTTTTGTCCTCCCCTGTTTTGGCATCGAGTGTGCCTACAGAATCTGGTGGTATGTCACAGGAGCATCAGAGATACCATATTTTTACAACATGTATGCAAGTCACATCATAGCTTGCACATTGCAGCTGTGCTCATGGCTATATCGAATATCAATCTATATCCTTGCTTGCATTCTTTACCAATTGATTTGCTACCTGCATCTTCTCAAAATGGAAGACTTTGTTCAGTTTTTTCAAAAGGAAACTGAGGTGGTTTCAATTTTGCAAGACCACCTCAGAATAAGAAGAAATCTTCGTATCATAAGCCATCGGTACAGAGCATTCATTTTGTTGTCTCTTCTTCTTGTCACTGCCAGTCAGTTCATTTCTCTACTTACGACTACCCGGTCCAGTGCCCAAAACAATATATTTGAGGCTGGAGAACTTGCTGTAAGTCTTATTTCACATGCCTTGTCATCATAATCTACAAACCTTCAAATCTTCTTGAATGGTAATTTCCCATATGTTATTTTTACTGATGATGGGTTATGCTTATTTGGTCACAGTTATGCTCCATTTGCCTAGTGACAGGACTCTTCATCTGCCTGCGTAGTGCGACAAAGATCACACATAGAGCACAGTCTATTACAAGTCTTGCTGCGAGATGGCATGTGTGTGCCACAATCAACTCTTATGATGACCTTGACCGTGAGATGCCAACAACTCAGATTACAGCCTCCACGGTGTATCCCGTCACTGATGATTGGGAATCAGATGAAGAAATAGACGGAGATGATCTAGATAACACCAAGATATATCCAATTTATGCTCAAACCATTTCCTGTCAAAAGAGGCAAGCTCTGGGTAAGTAAAAGCAAATTGCTTATGAGTTATGATATACTTTCTGCCTATCTTGGCACTTTGGAAGTAATCCTCAGATTGATGGCTTTTATTGCAGTCACTTATTTGGAAAACAATAGAGCGGGAATCACAGTTTTCGGATTCATGCTTGACAGAACATGGCTTCACACCATATTTGGGATTGAACTATGTCTATTGCTTTGGTTGCTCAACAAGACAGTTGGTATTTCTCACCCTTTAGTGTAGATGTCTTTCAGTTTAAGATCCACTTTTACTCTAGTAATTGCATAATTTAGTACCATTAGCTTCAAGAAATTTAATTTTGAAAGGACTACCTATTATCTAGTACTGTAAGTCTGCAACCGGATAAAACCAACATAAAATCTTGAAATATTCTGACTTGACATTTTGGTAAATGAAAAGCAACATATGTTCTTCGTATTCTTAACTTAATTTTACCTTGATTATTTTTTTTTCTCTGACAGCGAGCTGGACATAAATCGAGTTGACAAAACTATTCAATACGATCATCAACATTAGCCTGTGAGCATCAATCATAAAGTTGATCGCAGATGATTTTAATGTGCCTCATTTGCAGCAATTGATAATATTACTACAGAAAACAGAATTACTGTCCCTCACCTTGAGCAAGAACTGCTGGATATCGAAGAAAGCTGAAGTTTCAATTACGGCAGAATATAAAGGTGTTTGCGTGAACACCCCAAGATGATGATCAAAGTCATTTAATTTGTTTCACAAATTTAATTAGCAGATGGAATAGGCATGTATATACAGAACTTTCATCTTTTTTGGGTGATTTATATTTTAGTCTTTTGTTTTGTTAATATCAAATACTAAAGTCACAAACTTTGCAAGTTTTGAAGAACTTGTCTCTTGTATGAATCATTCAGATGATTTTGAATAAACAGGGTGGTATGTGTGGATCGAAATTATTAAATTAAGATAGTTTTCTCTAATTTTATGGACCTTAGTAAAATAACAACACTTGTTATTTGTTGCCGTTCCACTCACTGAACACTGCACAAAAAACACAAGAATATCAATCAATATCGTATCAGTAACAAAAAATAAAAAATAAAATAAAAAATGTAGTGACACTTAATCAAGTACGTAAAGCAGAAATTTTACTTGGTGCAGTCGGCATCGGGGCCAAAAGGGAACCGAATAGGGAGGCCACAATATGCTGAGAGCAAGCCAGCTTTATCAGCCTTAACCCGCATCTCCTTTCCGGCCTTCTTAAAGCATTCACACAAGTCCTTGCGATTCTCTTTGGTGGTAGCGTGCTGCCGTATAAGTGCTACGCCAAAACAGCAACTATCGTTTGGTTTCGGATAGTCGCCCACCAGGTACGGCTTACAGGGAGGCATCAAAAGCGATACGGCGTCGTCGCATGTCAGTGCATGCACACAAATTGAACTCATAAACACAACCATTAAGGCTAACCACCCCATCTTCATATTTTTCGCCATTTTTGTATGTATTATCCTGATTAAGTCTGTGAGTCATAGAGTTTAATTTGTAGGGATACAGTCATTAAATGACATACCATGAAAGGCAAGTCACTCATTATGTCACTACAGTTTTTCTTATAATCCATTGCTAGTAGACCTAATTAAGGGAGATAATTATGCACGTCAGATTTTTTCATAATTGGTGATTATCAAGTAATAAATTTTTGGATTTCCAAATTTCACTTCTGTATTATACCAAATTTCAACTCTCTCATATTAAGTGCATCTTTGGTATGGTTGGTAGTATAGGTAAAAGAGTTTTTTTAATTCCAAAAATTCTTTTCAGTCGTTTTGTATTTTAAGTAGTGCTTTTGACCTTTTCAAAAAAAAAAAAAAAGTAGTGCTTGTGAGGATTAAAAAATTTATTTTATCTCTACTAGTAAAAAATCAAAATTTGAAATTTTTTGAAAAATTATACCAAACGGACCCCAAGTCTTCTTCCTCAAACATGGTTTAGTTTGTTATAATTACAAAAGAAAAATTGATTGCAATTATTTGATTTTTTAAAAAAGAATTCATTTGGTTTTTTTATTAAAAAAAATAATTATTTTTTAATTATGGGTTTGGTTTGATTCAGTTTGATTTTTTTTTCGGTTTTTTAACTATAGTAATACAAAAATTAAAAAATTGATAACATTCATTAAATTTAACCTTTATTCAAAAAAATTTACATTAAAGCTCTTCCAATCATCAAAACTACACTAATATAAGATTTTCATGAAAAATAATAACCATCTAAATTAGGAAAATAAAAAATAATAACTAAGACAAAAAAAATTACAAACATTTCATAAAACTAAACATATCAAAGCACCAAACAAATTCGCTTAAAATTGGAATAAAATTTAATTATTCAATTATTCGGTTTAGTTTTTTTAGTTAGAAATTAACTAATGTAGTTCGGTTCTGTTTTTTTCAACTAAGAAACCGAAAAATTATAAAAACAAAAAATTGAGTTCGATTTGGTTTTTTTAATTTCGTTTTTTTTGGTCCACCTTAAATATACCAGCACCCTTTTTGGATTTGGGTTTTTCAGTTTTTTTTTTCCACCCTAAATATATTGGCACCCAAAAAGTAATAATAAATAGTAATTATAAAATAATAATTTGAATATATTAACTATTTATTTTCCATTCATCGAGGATTTCTCCCACTATTCAGGAGGTGATATATCATGTACCGGGAGTATATGACTTCTCTCTCACAGCAGACGGGCCCCACACAGTTGTAAGGCCCGCCTGCTGTGAGAGAGATGACATATACACCCGACACATACACCCGACACATAATATAATTTTTGACTATTCAGTGCCTACATAGGACGACCCCAAGAATTTTATTTAGGAGGAGATTTCTGCAAATACTCATAAAACAATTCACGAAATGATGGTGGCATACTGGAGTAATAGCTCCAAAATTGATTAGGGATTATAGATTTAAGATGATTTTGTGTTTGTTAACAGAAAAATAATTACTGAAGGACGAAGAAGTATGATGTCATTCAGGAAGAAGAATGAAAAAAGAATCGACCGATGAATGTAGAATCATGATGGACGATGGACGAAGAAAGAATTTTCCAACGAGTGAAGAACGATGGAAGAATAACGAATAATGTGATTGATATTGTTAGAAAATGCTCACAAGTAAGCATTTTGAGGTACAATTTTAAGCATGGTCCACTTCGTGTTAGTGGTTGTTTTTGAGTGATTCAGATACTCCTCCGTGAGTAGTTCGGAATGGTATATTCATATGCTTAAAATGGTGTTTGGGTGAATGAGAAATTGTTGCTCAAAATTCACCCATTGGTGTTGGAAAATAAGGAGAAATTAGCTTGTCACACATGGGAAAGCTAATAGAGAGATATTGTGTTTATATATGATTGCTCATATGTAGATGAGTAAGTGTTATAAGGATAGAGGCTTACCTACGTGCGCGCGCAGGGGGGTGCAAATCAAAATCTGATCAGGCCTGACTCGTGTGCACCCGCGCGTCCTGCGTACACGAATGCCAGACCAAATTGTGCGGGCCCGGCCCAACCAATTTTTGCAAGTCTCTTTATTTTTCCAAGCCTTTTGAAGTTCCATAACAGTTAAATTAATTCCATTAATTAACTTGGTGGTTACTTTAAATGAAAGGTCTCACACTAATGTGATTTAATTGGCATGTTTTTTCCTTTGTTTTGTCGGGAAGAGTTCAAACATTGTGTGGTTCGTTGATAACAAGTTTGGTGGTGCCCATACTTGTTTGTTTCCGTTGCATCCTGAGAAACAAATGTTTCACGTTCTACTGCATCGTTCAGTAGGGGACAAATTTGTTTTAAGGGGATTGTTGCCTCATCAACTAAACCTTGCCTCGGAATAGTGAAGCATTGCTCCGGTTCTGACTCAATTACTAAGTTCAGAGGCATCATCACCGGGGTCACTTTCAGAGTCTAAGTTCAGAGGCAAACACTTCAGGGTCTGCCGCACGATTGCTTGGGTCTGCCTTCAGGGTCTGACGCACATCGCACATCGCCAGACGCACATCACTCAAGGTCTGAATCACCATCTGGGTCTGAATCATACCTCGTGGGTCTGAAACTCAGAGTCTGAACCTTGTCGCCAGGGTCTGAAACACGCGTCATCAGAGTCTGCTCATCAGGGTCTGAAATTCGTCAGGGTCTGAAGCTTGTCAGAGTCTGCTCATCAAAGTCATAGTCTGATTAAAGCTGGTTCTGGATCTCCTAATTACCTTTATTATTTGTATTGTGTTTACTATTTGTTCAGAATCTTTTGTAAGAACACGGTAACCTAAATTATCTGTAATAGATATATGGTGATTATCACACGAACATGTGTATTGTAGTTAGCAAATTACGGATAGACCCACAACCTAATGGTTACTGCACAGCTAGGCAGTAACCCCCACGATCTAGCGGTTACCAGAGCGCACGACCCAGCAGTTGCACACGATCAAACATACACGCAAGCAGCTGACTTGGGGATTTAACGGGCTAAAGAAAGGGGATTAACCGCTCGAGCGGTTGGCAGGACTTTACACTGTAAAGGGTTCAGACGTAAAAGAAAGAGAGGAAAGAAGAAAAAAGACTCAAAATGAGCAAGTAATTTAAATTCGTAGTTGTCTTAGCTTTATAATATTTAGGGCTGTAATTTGTGTACTTACGCCCATTGGAGGTATTTTTTGGAATTAAACACTCATTTTTAGGACTTTGTCTCAATTTCGAACCTTACACGCGTATCAATAAAAAATTATGCGTGTCAAAACCCTTTTTTTTTTTCCCGATTGATCAAAACATCTATTATTTTCATAATATCTTAATTCATATTTATTGAGAAAAAATAACTCTAAATCAAAGCTCAATCCTAATAAAAAAATATGTTAAAAATATATAAATTATCTAAATGTCTAGCAATTAATTATTAGTAGTTTCCTCATTTTTTAAGTAAACACGGCAAACAATCATTAAATCCTATCGACACAAATAAGTTTAGAGCAATGATATGTCCATAAATGTGTGTGTATATATATATATATATATATATAATTTTATTTATCTTTTAATATTTTTGTGTGATATTTTGTGCTAATTTTTGTGGATCTATCATTTTTAATAAGTTATGACCTTTTTAAAGAAACATCAGCAAGATTATTATTTTTAGGATCAGAATAATTATAAAAAATAAAATAAAAATTGATGACGATTATAGTATTTATAAAAATATTAGAAGAGATAACATCCAAAAAATTGATTCAAATGAAGTATATATACATTCAAATCAAATAATTTGTTTACCAGCAAATATTTAAGATTGGGGATATAAAATGTGGGTTGCATATAAAATGAGGGTTTGGCCAATAATTGAGAGAGCGTGGAGCCTTTCTTTCTGGACCGTCTTGTCTTTTTTTACAAGGGAAGAACCTATGCTACTAGCTGGAGAGGGCAAGGCCTTTAGCTGAAACTTACAAGAAATATTGAACGATGATGTGGGCATATGAACTTTGTAATGGCCAATCATAAAAATAAAATATTTAAGGCTGTCAATCACTTAAACTTCATGTTAAAATTTGAAAAAATAAAATAAAAATTCCGTCCTGGAGGCCTATATCCCCCTTTTCATAAGATTTTTTTGGAGCTGCATGCATATAACACTACAAAAATTATGCCATTTAGCGTCGAAATTAATCGACACAAAAATCCACAGTTTCGACGCAAATGTACATTAGCGTCGAATTAATTTGACGTAAAAATTGGACGCCGAAACATCGACGAGAATAATATTTAGCGTCGAAACAAAGATATTCGACTTTAAAAACTACATTTTGCGTCCAATATATTTCGACGCTAAATTAAATTTTCTGACGCTATAAGTCAGATATTGCGACGAAATAATTCGACGCTAAAAATTGGACTTTTAGCGTCGTTTAGTTTTGACTCTAAAGCATATTAAAAAAAATAATATTTGTATACTTACAGCGGCAATTCTTTTACTATTGGCGTCGAATAGTTCGACGCCAAAAACACATTTAGCGTCGACTAGTTCGACGAAAATAGTTAAGAAATGTGTTTTTTTTAAAATTATTAATTTACTGCTTTTTGGTCTAAAAAAATTAATTTAATTGAAAAAAAATTCCTGATTAATAACAGAATTACGAAATATTATAATAATTATTTTATTATTATATTGAATTTTTTTTTAGAAAAAATACATATTATATTAAAACTATTTGTTCAAAATATTTATACAAATGAATATAAAATATATTGCTACTGTGATGGGGGACGCTCGAGCCCGATGCACCCTGACTGAGTGAGGCCTCCAACATCTGGCGGAAAGCCAGCATTTGCTGTTCGAACTGCTCAATCTTCTTCTCGTGGTCCACATTGACCTATTGTAGCACCTCCTTAGTCTTCTTCAGCTCGTCTCGGGTGGTGACTAGCTGGTCTTCGGTGGTGGCTAGCTGGTATTCGGTGGTGGCTAGCTAGTATTGGGTGGTGACTAACTGGTCTCGAAGAGATGAGGTATTGTCCGAATTAACAATATTGCGTGCAGACGTCGGCTTCTTACGAGTGTCAAGGCCAACGTTGTAAGCTGTCTGATTCTTGAAAACCAATTGCGACAACTGCTCATCTGGTATCGGGTCGGACCCTGTCTCTTGAGTTTGATGTTAGAGTTCCATCATTTCGTTCTATTTAAAAAAGAACAAGTTAATGTTAGAATTTTTTAGAAAAAATTAACATATATAATAATAATTATTTTATTTTAAAAACTGAAACTTACATAGCAGCGTTCGGCTTCTTCATTTATCCATTTGTTTTTCTCATTGTAATGCTTCACTCGGAAAAAATCTGGAAATGATTGCACCTCACATGTGTTACTCTGTTAAAAACATAAAATAAATTCAGTATTATTCCACATTAGTAAAAATAATGAACTGTTATATTTTACGTTATGATATATTTACCTCAGAATATTCGGCACGATGTTGGATAAATGGCTTCGAACCTCCACGGTGGTTAAAACGCAAGTGACTTCGATTTTCCACATTTGCGTGACATTTATCATACATTTACCAACACTGTAAGTACCGAAAACAAAGACAATTATAAATTTACGTTTATTTCAAAATTTACCTCGTGTTTTTTTGCTAGACCAAAGCTCACATAAGAATGTACAGTCTTGCTCCTCTATAAAATCAGGCTTATGTTGTGGAGACTCTGAAGGTCCATGTTCGTCGAATATTTGTTTCAGGACTTTTGTCCTATAATCCTTATAACATTTTCTCATGTGGTAGTCAATATACTGTTGGATATTCACTTTGGTCAGATCGAAGTCGAACCACTCCTACAGGAATAGCAACCGAGTAAAAATAAGTATAAAATAAAAATGTTAACTAACAAATAATTTCGAAAACTTAATACCGTACGGAAACTCACAAGTAGCGAAAAGAATAGCTGGTTGATTTTCGTCTCCCACGGTATCTTTCTCCAAGAAACGTAGTTTTGGGGAGCTTCAAATCGAGTTGTAGCTCATATGGCTGTAGTAAACGCTGAATTATGTTGTCCGACTTGACTTTGTCCATCATCTGATATCTCACTCCGGATACGGCCGTGAGCCTTAACGTACTTAGCCAACCCCAGGCCACGGGTGCGTCCTCGACCCTTCGCTGTACTGGACTCACATGTGCTAGCAGAGACTCCATCATGGCCAGTTGTCCTTGTTGATGTATATCGAGTCGCATTAGCCCGTCTGCGATTGCCCGGTGCCATCTGCAAAAACACATAAAGTTTCAGGTTTTCATCACAATAACTCACTTGTGGTGGCTTGGATCTAACATATTATATGCATGAATCATGAATAAATAGTATGAACTGCATAAATGAAAAGGTCCAAGCAAGATACACATTGTTAATAGATAGAATCATCACATCCAAAATTAAAAACGAGTGACGAAAGAAATGTCCTATGGAAGTTGTGAGACAATGCAATGAAAGTGTAATTTGCTTATTAAATTTAGATAGATGCATCATAAAACTGCAAATAAAAGAAATGATCGATGATTTATTTCAATTTATTCATTCATAGCTCAATTTATTTATCTTTGTCGTACACAATAAGTTGACAATCTCTCTACAGCTCAATGGATTTATTCATATATAGCTACCCTTCACTTCATGTTCCTTTTAGTAACCAAACAACTCCACTTCTCGATGAATTCCACTGCTTACAATTCAAGTCTGCACAACAAAAAGATTGAACAATTAAAAAAAAAATTAGTGTTATGATCAAAGGAATTAATATAAGAGATCAGGGAGCTAGAAAGCAAAATGAAAAAGAAATTATATATATACTTGTTTCAGTCAACATTGGGGTCAATGGGCACTACTACTTGGATATGACACAAGTCAGGAAGTTGCTTAATTAGCTTTCTCAGGCTTAACCCCAAGAGATGGAGAAAATCTTTGGTGTAACAGTGGTACCACGTCATCCATGCAACAAGCCAATCATCATTTACCACGCGTGCTAAAAAATCAAAAAACAACTAAAAAATATGAAGAAAATTAAACATGTTATTTTTTAATTGGTTGGTGGTACCACGTCATCCATATCACGAGATGGGGCAGTCTTTTTCTAACATTCGCAAATAGTCTTGCGATACTCTTTGGTGGAAGCCTTATCGTTCACTGTCTTTATGCCTAAACAACAAGGAGCTGTGGGTTTGGGGTCGTTGCGCCGACCACGAACGGAAGACATGGCATCAATGTGGTCACTGCCTCAGTGCATATATGTTATTGCATGCACACACCTACCGCTCACTGCCAGAATCATCACTAACCCTAATGCCAATAGAGACCCACCCATCTTTTTTTTTTTTTTTTTTTTGGCTTCTCTTCTGTTTTGATTGACTTACGACTGTGGAGAAGATGTCTGATTTGAGCTTCATTTATAGGGTTCTGTGGGGGAAACTAGTGTTAATGCATTTCATTATTTACAGATACGCTGAGTTATCATTTAAAAAATTTATATTTTTTTTTTGTACTTATATATATATATATTTTTAATTTATTTAATAAATATTACAAATTTTATATTTATTATTATTTATTTTGTGTTCGTTTATTCATTTATTTTTTGTGATTCTTTTTTAATTATTTAACATTACTTATGTTTTATAAAAATATTCTCATGTATATTATAAAAATATATATTTAAAAAATAGTACAAATAACAACATAAAAACTTACACTTAAAAATATAAAAACATAAATTTTAATATATGTTGCCTCCAAAGTCTCATTCTGGCGCACTTGGTGATATACTCAATACTTCGTACCATAATTGATTACAAATCCTATAACGAGTGGCACATTCTTTAGCTTCGTACGATGAATGTTCCCACCACCACATTGGGATGGGTGGTACAGAATCAGAATATGGATACTGATTTACGAAATTAAATAAGACAAACAACTTTTAATATGGATACTGATTTACGAAATTAAATAAGACAAACAATTTTTAATAAAGAAAATATAAAATCAAAATCAGAATCAGAATCAACACAACTTTTAATAAAATATTTAAAAAAAAGAAGTAAAAGTATATATGAATACTGATTTACGAAATTAAATAAGACAAACAACTTTTAATAAAGAATATATAAAATTAGAATCAGAATCAACACTACTTTTAATAAAGTAATTTTTCTTAATAAATATATTAGATTTATTAAACAAATAGACTATCAAAAAATTAATTTTATAAATTAATTTTATTTGGTTAAATTATATTTTTTTAATACATAAGTAGTATTAATTAAATTAAAAATGAATCAAAAAAATAAATGAATTAGATACGAAATTTGTAATATTTATTAACAAAAATCAAAAAATTATAAAATAAAAAAATAATTAATAAAATGACAAATGGAGTTATAATTAGTATATAATTATTTTTAAATTAATATATATAAATATATAAATTTTGTAATGTGTATAATAATTGAATGAGTCATTTTACATATTGATAGGGGTATTGTGGTAAATGAACAAGGAGACAGGGGGTGGCAGTGTGGTGGTGGGGGGATGATCAATTTTCCATGCCACATCATTGAAGAAATTTGCTATCTCCAAATGGGGAAATTCTAGGATAAAAGATAATTCAGCGCGCAGAGTTCTCAAATAATAAGAAAGATTTAATATGTATAATTTTAAAATAATACTAAAGAAATAATAGATTTTCTTAATATGATATTATATATAGTAAAGAAAATTTCTAATATATAATTTTAAAATGATTAAATAAATAATATATTTTTTTAATATAATATAATTATTAATTAATGATACAATATCTCCAATACAACAACATATCAAAAAAAAATCATATGGAGAATACACAACATGGACGTCGCTAACACTTTGAAATCATCGAAACATTGAGTTAATTGCACAAGCAGGTTGGATGATGAAACGTTGCTTATGAAAATTTTTAATTATTTAATTAATGTGAAACCTATTTTTAATGCTCACAGCTTGTTTCGCGGGCACAAGCAGGACGATAAGTAACTTCTGATATACTTAAAAATGGAGGCAAGTACAATTACATTGATTTTATGATTTTCTTTCTCGAGAAAAATAAGGATTGACGACGAGCCTGATATGGATGGTAGATAATCTTCATCTCTCATTACTTCAATTGATAATGTCGAATTAGTTGATGACAAATGACAAGATAAGGTATTGGTAATGATGCAGGATCAGGATCAGGATCAGGATCAGCCCCCAGTCACAAACTTTATCAGCTGAATGGTTTGCATCGAAATCAGCAAAAAAATGTAGGATTTATGTTCGTGGTCTATATGCCCTAGGAACATTCTTCAAATTTTGTTTAATCATCTCTGCCGTGAGTGTATACTAGATACATCTAATATTGATCTTAACATTATCTTTATTATTATATAGAAGTCTAGGTACACTCTTCTATGAGTGTGACTTGGTAGGATAAGGTTTGAGATTTGGTTGTTTAAGTCATATGTTCAAATTCAGGGGTGTATTTCTAGTAAGAGTTTGGGACAGTCGGAGATTTTTTATGCTATGCTTAAGTTCAAATTGAATAATTTGACGACATGATTTCCAAAAAGAAAAAAAAAATCACTCTGCAATTAACATTTTTCCCTCTTTATTTAGATATCCCGTTTCGATTTATTTTTTTTTAATCTTTTATTAGCATACACATATATATATATATATATATATATGTTTTATTTCCTTCAAGTAGCAAGCATCATTACCTTAGTTTGATTATTGTAAGGTGAGTTTTTTTTGTTTTTGCCTTGTTTTTAATTGCTCAAAACCTCAGACCAGGCACCGGTACAGAAATATTAATATATGTATCCATCTCATTTCCTTCCTATGGGGATTGAATTTTTGTCATTCCAACCTCCAAGTGCAGTCACATCAATCATTGATGGGTTGAGGAGATTGTATATTGAGAAACTGAAGCCTTAGACTCTTAAATATTTCATTTGAATATATGAATTTCCCTTTTAATTATGTATTACCAGTCACCTATGGTAATGCTGTTGGGTCAGTATTCAACTGGAAAAACAACATTTATAAAACATCTGCTAAGATGTAACTACCCAGGTTTGTAAAGCACCGTGTTTTCTTTTTTGTTTTGTTTTAATACGCAAATGACTACTTAACGAAAAGCAGCAATTGAAATTGACTAATAAACTATGTTGACCTTCCATTGATGACAAAAACAATAAAATTATAGCTAGAAATTGTCTTGCTATTTCTCCTTATTAATCAGTTGTATATATGTGCCGGATAACTGAAAGCTGTTGTTTCAAATTAACATTTGGTGGTAACATATTTAATGAACAACTTATTTAATTATGTTCATAGAATCATAGTAGTTTCTAATAATCCATCCTATTATTGTTCCCAGTCGCATACCTGGGAACACAATTGTCTTGTTCATGCTGATATGCCATTCAGTGGCTTGACAACTTTTGGAGGAGCATTTTTATCAAAATTTGTATGTTCTCAAATGCCACATCCACCCACTAAGTTAAAATTTCTGTTATCTTATTTTAATTGTTATCTATGCATCTATATGTTCACTTTGTGGACACTATAGATCAAATTATATTTGTGGACACTCCTGGGGTTCTATCAGGTGAAAAACAGCGAACACAAAGGAATAGTATGATTTCACTGGTTTTAGATCATGGTTTGCAGCAAAATGTGATCTCATTCTTCTTCTGTTTGATCCTCATAAACTCGATATTAGTGATGAATTCAAGCGTGTCATTTCATCTTTACGCAGTAATGATGACAAAGATACGAGTTATTCTTAATAAAGCAGACCAAGTTGATACTCAACAAGTAAGCTATTTTATCACTCTCTTTATACTAATCTTAAATGCAGAATTTGAACATCCATTTTAGTTGACTGACACTGATCTTATGTTAAAGCTGATGAGAGTTTACGGTGCATTGATGTGGTCACTTGGAAAATTTCTGAACACTCCTGAAGTTGTCCGCGTTTATATTCAGTGGGTACATCTACTACATATCCTTCCTCTTTTTTTTTTTTAACAAAATCACTTCATAGCTATAGAGATGATCTTCTATTAAGAGTTTGCTAAACTTCTTGTTGTATTGTTATAATTGGTCTCGGTGGAAAGGAATTCATAATTCTGTTTTGCTGATCTATTTTTTTTTTCATACTATGAGTATTTGGTTTTCTCATTTCGCATTACCTTGTGATATATGACCACAATTCAACTAATGGATATGACTTTGAGTTCTTATGCTAAGTTAACATATCAACAACGTTTAATCAGGTAAAGCATTTCCAGACCAACTGCTATGTACTAAGCCATTGCTGACATTCATATTTTATTAGGATTTGTATTTGATCTGTTCATCCAATCTATTTGGTAAATTCTTTTAAACATATTCATTTTATATTATAGATCCTACATAACCATTGCAGAACAGGTCCAAAGGGAATCCCATCTACCAGATGCTGAGGTCTTGAACGGATACAGCATCGAAAATTTTGAAAAACTGAAACCAAAGATGATCCAAGCTGTAGACGACATGCTTGCTTATGAAATCCCAGAATTATTGAAGAAGTTCAGAAACCACTATGACTATGAATAGAATCCAGCCAAATGAAGCAGCTGCGAATACATTGTTGTATTATTTTATGCTCTAATGCAGTATCATCGCTGGCCTGTCATTTCTCAGCATATCTTAGTGGAACTTTGTATGGCATGGGATTAGATTGCCCTGTTTTTAAAGACAGTCAGATCAAATCTTGGACTCGTAAATTGTAAATGCTATTCTTGGTGAATTATATGTTTCCCTAGTTCTCGCAAATTTTGGATGAAGCAGTTGAGAAACTCAAAGCTTGAGGAATTGAAGTTTACTGGAATTGTTTGTCACGTATTAAATGGACAAGACAAAATTAAGAAGTTGAGTTTTATTTTTTAAATGGGGGATTAAGGAAGGAATAAAATAATGTGCGATTCTCTGTTGAATTCTAATAATTAAGATAATAGAAATTGCCATCCCTAATTCCTTTCTTGGCATCTACATGATTGCAGTACAGTAGCTAAATTAGAGTTACTTCGATCATCTACAATTCTACATGTATGTACACTTGGTACAAACAGAGAAAAGTTCCTTACAAGCAACTGACATAATCAAGCAGCTGACACATAACAAGTGGAATACATATAATTTACTTTACATACTAGCTAGAATCGATTGGATCTTAGGAAAACGTTTCTAAAGATTTGTGTCTCTCCATATTATGTACAAAATAAAATGAAGCCAAACAAGATGTGCACTGTCTTCACCACACAATACCTTCTAGCTTCTACCTGCACAGCTCATGTTTGAATCCCCACAACACATTAAATACTCTGTGATAAATACGTGATATTCAGTCTTCTTTCTTCATCTTCTACGCATATTACATACAGTTAAGAGTCGTAGCTTGGCAGTGGGAGGCATTTCGTTTAAGTTCCACTCGTCCAATATTTACTTCAGATAAACAAAATTAAGACGGTATGGGGGATTTACACAGGAACTACATCACCATCCTGATTATCATCACATGTCAAAATCAGACCTTCAACATAAGTTGGGAGCAGGCAGCGGCTCCACTGACAACCTGTTGAGACAGGCTCCGTTGATGGAACGATCATGAGCACATTATCATGGCGTCGGACAACCCCCACCACACTTACAGTGCTCCCTTCTTTGATATAGCTGATATACAACACAATCTCATTAGAAGCATACAACTAAAATAATAATAATGCCAGCGCAAAATCATGAAGGAATCAATTTTCATAAATATCCCCCCCAACATGTTACTGACAAATAAAGACATGAATATGGGCACAAAACATAAAATCAGGGGCAAACCCTTCTTTGAGGCGCATTATCCGGTCATCACTAGAGAGGTTGCGATCAGCAAGCCAGCGTAGAAAGCTTGGAGACAACTCTCTGTTTCCCTTGGTTACATTAACTACAGTCGCTGGCTTCACAAATGGAGCAACCTTAGCTCCATAGCCTGCTTTTACCAATGCTCTTAAGCCAGATTGGAAGTCTGATATGTAGAAATCAGACACATATCTCTATTCACAAGAATCGCCAAATTAGACAGGAGATTCACGTATACAAATCATCATCATAAAACCATTATTAAGAACGGATTGATAAATGTCATTAACAGACGAACCTCTGAATGTCTAGATCCCCAGGAGAAGCAACGGTGCTTAGGATTTGCAGATTTTCCACCACATCCCTTGTATTCATATAATTCTGTGGAAACATATACACACCTAGGTACCCTCTGGTAAGAAGACTCCAATGGAATACTGCCACAGGTGACAACCTACAATAAGAGAGGTCAATGATTAGTTGACTCTGAAAACATTTACAAGCAAAAAAGAAAAGGAAAAGAACATCGGCACGCTAATAAACTTGATATACAGACGGAGAACACAGAGTGGGATAATAAGTCTTCATAATCCCTTAGAAGTGATCTTACACCACCTTATACCAGAAATTTATCCAAGATGGACAAGTCAACAGTTCATATATTTCACAATTCAATGGCCTAATTTTCACAATTAATTATGAGCTGTTTAGTTTCATTAATGAAGGAGATTCTATAATCCACTAGCAACCTATTATAATGCAAAAGCGTACAAATGTCTTTTCTGCATCTATATCTAATCACACAGCACCCACAAATCTGATCCTTGTTATTGCACCTCCCACCTCTAAATAAGATAAAGGCACTCATTATACCGTGCAGCACTTGTTCTAGGCACACAACATATTCATCTTAGATTCCCCTAGCTCAAAAGTTAAAACCCATCAGCAACATCTAGTGTCTCAAGGAAACTGCTAGAGTTTCACATATGAATGCCTATAGGTCATGAAGCTTTAGACTCAACCAATCTTCTAATGACAATGCAAACCATTCCTCCCTCATATTACTTTATCAAAGTTATAAGTCAGTGTGTAAATTCTATCCTCTAACCCTTCAAGAAGCAAATTTTGGTCCCTGGAAAAAATCAGGACTAACACAACCTACCTAGAAGTTGATTTCAATATCTTTGCTCCCAGAAAACATTCACTCACTTTATCAAAAACCTATAATAAGCATCCATCCACTCATGAACTTATTAAAGCGATTCTGCATCATTCAAGGTTTAAGTGAGAATATTTCACTATATGAACAAAAAAGTCCCTAAAGCCTAACACCTTGTGAGAAGCCACTGCTCTCTCATTGCAAAGTCCTCTGAGGAATAGATATGATCTCCTGTTTTTCTTCATTGGCCAACTAACCATGACTATCAAAGCATAATCATCAAGAAAAACTGATTCCATATCTACGAGAAAACAAAACCTACTACAATATTCCAATGAAACGTCAGAAAATTTCCATTTCGGGTATATAAAAAACAACCCTAAACCACAAGTTCAAAACAATAAAGAAGTAAATAAACTAAAAGCCTGAGCATATTACAAAAAATAAAAATTTAAAATTTACACAAAACACCTTAATATAATTATATATAAAGAGTCACTTAAACCTTACCCCAGTAACCTTGACATACTGACCATCTATGGCACCTCTAAGTTCAGCATCAGGGTACCTCTTAACAAATCCCAACAACCCTCTCCTTCCCCACACACAATTCCAAATCATACCCAACAAAAGCGGGCCCACCACCGCAGCTATGGCCACCAAAACCACCGCTTTCTTAACCGCCACCATCAAAAACGCCCCCACCATCACTCCCATAGCCACCGCCACCATCACCGCCCACGCCACCGCCCTCGAAACCCTAAACCCCACTTTCACATTCTCTCCCAGACTCGTCACCGCAGACCCGTACGCTGCCTTCACCGACCCAGACCCCGATCCCGAATGGTCGAGGTGACCCGAACGGCGATTACCCAATGGCCCAGAGCCAATCGGTCCGGAGGTGATGAGACCAGTTGGTTGTAGAGGTAGGGGTCCGGATGATTTCTTTACTGGACCCGAATTTGAACCGGATCGGACCGATCCGCTATTAGGTTGAGAAGAAGACGAAGGACGTGAAGGTAATTTAGTATTAGCTTTATCAGTTACTTGGATATCGAACATTTTGCCCAGTTCACCGGATTTTTTAACGTCACCGCCGGTGTACGGTACGGCCCGCGATGACATTGTTGGTTGGCGCTCCTTGAGCTGTTCGGGTCGACCCGAAACATACAGGCCGCTGCTGAGCTGGTGAGACGGAATTCTTGTAGTCATTTTTTTTGGGAGAAGTTTGAACGCAGTGAGAGTGAGTGAGTGTGATACTGAAGATAGTGGAAGGCTTATGGGAGGTGAAATTACTGAAAAGGGTATTGAAAATATGATAATGACGTATGTGTTCAGATGGTATCTTGAAATGGAGAGATTCTTTGGTGCAACAGTGGTATGGATGACGTGGTACCACAAGCCAATCATTCACTGACATGTAGAGTTTATTTACCTATTTTTTAGTTGATTTTTACTTTTAGCACGCGTGGCAGTTGATGATTGGCTTGTTGCATGGATGACGTGGTACCACCGTTGCACAGAAGATTTCTCCTTGAAATGGCGTTACCATGCAGTGGGGCTTGGTGGTGAAGGGTTCAGAATCTCACCTTGAGGTTCTGGGTTCGAATCCAGGGGGTGCAACTTCTTGCCCCCCTTAAATTTACAGATATATTTTTATAAAAATTTGTGATAATTAATAATCTTATCTAATTCATTTAAATATGAATTGGATGATTTAACTGTAGATTTCAACATTTCAAAAAAATCCCAAAAAATAAATTACCATGTATTGCTGTAAGTGATTTTAATCCGAGAAGGTTGATTTGATTGGTTTCGAGGGTGCGATGTATGCCTTATGAATTTACTTTGCTAGCCTTGGGCCGCTGTTGTTGCTATGGAGTAAATTTGTAGTGCAACGGAGGTATGAGTGATGTGGTACTACCAGCGAATTAGAAAATGACATGTATAATTTAATACATTTTTTTTTGTATTTTAATTTTTTAACACACGTAGCAATAGATGATTGACTTGTTACATGAATGACGTGATATCTCTTTTGCACCAAAGATTTTCTCGTTCCTTTGATGCTCTCTGCTTACTAAAATAATTCAAAGAGGAGAATGCCGCCGGGTGTTGGTCTTACCTTAATGTTTACGAGCTCTTCTTCTTATTTTAAGAAAATATGGAAATCCCCCGGGATATTATCATTTTGTAACTTTAAAAATTGAAAATTACAAGAAAATTGAGGTATAATTATTTATTATTATATTTTTATAAAAAATAAAATAAAAAATACGTTCTATTATTGATATCGTGCATCTTACTGTTGAGGAACAATCAGTGAAAGCAATAAATTTTTATTGTATATACTTAAATAATATCAACAACACAAATAAAAACATAAACTTATAAAGCAAAAAACATAAACTTACAAAGCAAAAAACATAAACTTTCAATGCAAGTAACTAAAATCAATAACAACATATTGATTTGTATAGATTGATGTTAGCATATAATGTTATTTCCTATAGCAAAATTCGTCTATACATGTGTGCTTATAGTTCGATGAACGTCTGCCATCAAGATTCAACAATCTGAAAATCAAAATTTTTTCACTGAACATTCGATCAACGACGAATTTACTTGGTGTATGTTTTCCAAAATCAAAATAGTTTTTTCTATGAAAATCTCTTTTGTTCCCGTGGTCTTTTTCTTTTCTATTACCTTTATAAAGAATGAATAAGGAATGGTTATTTCCTGCCAAGCGTTTTCAAATTTTTTTCCCCCTTAAATATGAAAAGGTGTGTTGATCAGACACAACCCTTCTATTTTAAATGAAAAAAAAAAGGAAAATATTTTTATCAAACAAGGCATTTAATGAATCATATGAGCCCATTGTCCATTTTTTGATTAGTTAAATATATTTTATTAATCTTAATGTCAAGCAAATAACCCAACCACAAACATCCAAGCTCAAGTCCTAGTACAAGCCTTGTTTTTCCAATTTAATATAAATGTGTATTGCATACTTATAAACTCCTCATTTTCCATTTCTCCTTCCAATGTGGGACTACTCTACATCTATTTACTATACAAACCTATTACACTTACTATACTAAGTATTTAAAAATAGTTCCCAATGGGTGTGACTTTGTGGTGTAAGGTTCAGGATCTCACATTGAAGTTCAGAGTTCGAATCCAGTGAGTACATTTCTTGTAAGAATCTGGGACAACCGAGAGCTTTACATGTTCCGCTTAAGTCCGGAATGGGTGAATTGGCGGCGGGATTTCCAACAATTCCAAATAAATATATTTAAAAATAACAAATAAATATAAAAATATTAGGGTCTAACATTTTATTATTGTAGTAAAATATTAAGTTTTGTAAATATAGTTTTTATAATGATGGAGTAGTATAATACTTCAACACAATATTTTTTATATCCATTTATTGTTTTTTAATTTATGAAATAGTGAAATAATAAAAAAATATCATCAACGGATATAGTTTGGTGGCAAATGATTGAATACTTAGTTGCATGTCATGAGTTCAAGTTCATATGGTGTATTTCTTATAAGAGTCTAGAAAAATCGGAGATTTTACCTGCTCAAGTCGAGTGATTTGACGGCAGAATTTAACATTTCAAAATAATAATAATAATAATAACAATAATAATAATAATAACTATTTTTTATTATAAATATATTTATTCTTTACAGTGCGCGCATTTACATTCAAAATATATTTTCACCACTTTAGTCATGTGGGACCTGAGTCCATTTCCCAAGCGGCTTCATTCATGGATGAGGTATCCTCCTTGCAAAGTGCGAAGTTGTAGGAAGTCTCCTCTTTGTAAAGTGTGAAGTTCAACATTTGGTATATTATAGTCTTGAACTTCACACGGATGATTTAAAATTTGGACCAATCCGGACCGTTGGATCGGTTGATCTATGGATTGGTCTTTATATAGTTTCGGGTGATTCTCAAAAACCCATATGTCATTAACTCGGTCCGACACCTAGTGACCCGATGTATGGGTTTTTGACTTTTATTTTTTAATTTTTTTACTCAAATTAAAATTAAAAAAAAAAAAAAAATTTAATTATATTATGGTTATAATTTTAGTAAACAAATCTTATAATATTTTTAAAAATATTAAAATTAGTGTTAATTATAAATTTTTTGATTTTTTTTTCATATTTTTATATAAATGCAAAATAAAATAATAATTTATTGTCGATTCTGAATCGACCTGATTGAATCTAATCCGACTTCTAATCTTTGATCCTTTTGTCATCCCGGATCGATGGAGCGGACCGAATTTTAAAACATTGTTTGACACTTTGTAAGAATGAGGCATTCTACTAGATCGTGCAGGAAAATTGACTTAGGCTCCACAAGCCCTGAAACAGATAAAGGGCTTCTAAAATACAGACACTTGTACATGGAAAAATTCATCAAAAATCAGCATTTTTCTTATGTAGTCGGCAATCCGGTCATGATTTGTTCAGTCAACTTGATTTGATTCGAATTAAATGGTTTTGAGTTTGGAAATATTGATTTGTTTAATAAAGATTATGTATTAATTTATTTAATAAATGAATTGAATATATATTTAATTTAATTGATTTGTTTATTAAGTGGAGCATAAATTAACTGAATTTAGTTTTTTTAAGAGTTTCAGATTTATTTAATTTAATTATTTACTTACCTTTAAAAAATTTAAACTGGGAACCACATAAATTAAATAGTATGGTTAGTTTTATGATTTAATTTATTATTATCATTTATTATTTAAACGAATCGAATCGAATATTCATTTATTAAAATAATCAAATATAAATCCAAAAATAATCATTTAATATTCGAATCCGAATACATTAAATTTTAACCAAATTATTTAAAATTTAACACAAATTCGTTCCACCAATTTATTTCATACTCCTTCCCTTAGGCAGTAAATTATGCAATTGCAAATTGCAATATAGTGAATTATGGACCTTGAGTGTCGTAATTTGGTCCCAAGTGGAGGTTGGCGTTGCTGAGGAAATGGGTCCAATATGGCAATATGTTATATGTATAGATCCCATTGCCCGAAGATCTTTTGGATTGGGATATATTCAACAATGAACGGTCTATAAAAATTAGTAAAAATAATAATATAAACTCACTAAAAAAACAAATATAATTTAATTAAAAATCAAATAATTTTACTTATTATTTTTTATTAGTATTGTTTATTACTTTTGTGCATGAGTGTGACTTAATAATGTATGACTCATGATCTTACATTGAAGTTATGAGTTCGAATCTAGATAATGTGTTTCTTATAAGAACCTGAGACAGTCGTGTATTTTATCTGCTCCGCTTAAGGCCGACAGAATAGTTTGACAATGTGATTTCCAACAATTCCAAAAAAATAAAAGATGTATCATATTTCACCATGCATAATACAAATTGAGGGTAAGATCAATCCACAATTCAGTGCCCTAATTAAATTTGGAAGGTAAACGGGTCCATTGCCGCTCCTGTGGTTGATCAACGGTCCACATCATTAGTAAGGACCTCCATGCATACACATGCAGTGTTATGTCTCGAATCATGATCGGCACGTGGTTCCCACCCTTTTGCATGATGTGATGGGACCCATTCTTTGCGGGAATCAGACGGTCATGGATGAATGAGGTGGTTATTACTGATTGGCTAAGTGGGGTCGTTAACAAGAGTTTGTTATAATCGCGCCATTTTTTACGAGTTCGAACTTCAGTTTGGAAGTAATCAATGGCAATTATGGAAATTCACACATTTAAGAGTCGGTGGTGAGTGGGCGACACACATGCGAATCCAAGGTTACTAATTTGCAGCAAAAAGGACGAAAATATCCTTCATTATGCTAATCTATTAAAATATAAATAAATTGATGTTAAATTACAGGTCTAAAATCAGCGATAAAAATTTATTATTGTAGCACTGGCACACGTTCATCAATAACATTATTAATGTAAGAACGATTACATATATATATATATATATAGAAGAACAATACGAAAATGATATTTTAACCATTTAAAGTCAGTTTAATAAATCTTAAACATTATTCTTATGGAAGATTTAGAGGGGTCAATGGGTCATAATATAAAAGTTAGGTCATAAGTTTAAATTATGGACCACAAATACTAAAAGTGTATTTTGTCATGCAATGATTAGCTGAGAAACAATAGATAATTGCATGAAATACTCACTATGATCCCATTCAGGAAACACTTCCTGACTTGTTTAATTTATAGTTATAGAAACAGTCAAATGAGATTTGCAAATAATTATATCGTTGCCAACGCCATCACTTTCGGATGTTTTCGTACAACAAAGTAGGTGATGTTTTGTTTTCTCAAGTTTTATCACATAAAACAAATTTTTTTTGGCAAAGCTTGTGTTAATGCATAAACAATTTCTGATATAATCTTCTTATTTAGGCACATTTGTGACACGTGTGTCGATTTGTCGGTCATCTTTGAAAATAATAAAATGTGTTTATCATGTAATCTGAAATGGGCCAAATGACTTTTGTCCAATCAATACGGACCAATTTTGTCCAAATTTAACTTGGGCTTTAACTGGCAAACTCAAATCATCACTAAGCCCAAATAGTTATCATTTAAAAATGGTCCACCGTGTAATTCATAATTTTATTTTCCACGCCCGTCATACCCCTCCCAAAAAACTTAATTTTTTTTATTTTTAAATATAGGAGGGTGGCCAAATAATTTTTTGTTTATCTCCTAATTTCCCAAGATTCAAAAGAACTTCATGATTTTTCAATCTGAAAATTGAAATTTGATGAGAAATCACCCAGTAATATTAATAGGGTGGTAAACCACTTAGTTCGAGTCTTTTTGTGTGTGTGTGTTTACTTAATGTTTTAATGAATTATTTAAATGTTACTTTAAAAACTACTCTTACACATTTAATTTATTCATTGCCATATAAAAGCCTAATTACAAATTTTATTGTATACGATCAATTTTTTTATGGTAAAATTTATCACTTAAATTTAAAAATGAATCACATTTTCCGCTATGAAATAATTTTATAATAGTATTTGTATATAATAACTACATACATAATATATTTTATTTTAAATAATTTTGATAGATGATTACATGTTTTTTTTTATTAAATAATAATTTTATTTTATTCAGTCAACTTTATTTATTTTATCAAATAAACTTAAACATATTTAGAACATGTATATACAAGTTACTTAAAAACATTTCGAAGGACATAAAAATCAAATTTATAATTTTCATACTGTTGAAGTATCTTGAACAGCGCGGCTATGGCATAGATGAGTTTTCTCTTTTTGGAAAGACAGATGTTCAGAAGGTTTGGGTTATTCCTCGGCCATGGAGAGAGTCCGGACCCAGTTCTCCGGATTTGGCCAACCTGAGAACACATCATGGTACAAGTCTCAGAGACCGACAACATTAGAGCCGAGACCGACCACTTCAGCACGGTAGCTCTGTTCGGCACTGTCTTTCCTCCTAGATCGGGATGATGTCCTCGGATATTTTGGGTAAGGTCGGGAGTAGTTGGGGTAGTTTGGCACATCATTTGGCCATCTATTGACATCCGATGTGTGATCGGGGTAGTTTGGACTCTTCACTCTGACATGTATCATCGCTCGAGATCTTTACAGGCTGGTATCATTATTGTTGAGTGGGGCAGGTTTGCTTTCGGCGAGGCAGTCTTGGGGCAGAGAGCCCGTCAATCAGCCGGAGATCCACATGGATGATGTCATGGAAGTACGGGAATAATGTTGTAATTCTTTCAGTATTTAAAGGAAAGTTAGTCTTATTTGTAGGGGGATAACAAAAAATTATAAGAAAAAAAAGCACTATTTGTAAAAACGATACAATAAACAGCTCGGATTTCTTTAGACCTTCCTGAAAAACAGGTCGACCAAGCTCGGTTTGGTAATAAAAATCATCCATCACTTTGTGCCCGTGGACGTAGGTTGGATTCGATCCGCCGAACCACGTTAAACTCTCTTATCGATTTTTGTGGTTGTTTTGTCTTTTGCTGTATTTGCTTTTGGTCTCTCATAACCAAACAAATTCAAAATTGAATGAGGATTATCTCGGGAGAGTTATCTCGAAACTGTCATTGGGACGAAAATCACCCGTCAACACATACATTTACAATCAAACGTTAAAAAGTAAAAACAAATATATCATTGACACATATCTATTCGGCCTTCAATAATAAATAAATAAACAAATGCCACCTGGAATCCCAATTAATTAAACATTTTTTTTTTAAAGATGAAATGAGAAATTCATTCATAAAAACATCACAATGATGTAATTACATGGCCATATAATAGCTCAAACATAAACTTATGATATCCTAAGATTCAAGCTAATTAGGATGAAACCTAATAACATAAACACAAGATATACATTATATATTTCCCGTAACTAGTATAAAATATAATCACACATAAAGCTACTTAGGAATAGAAGGAATTACGGGTCTGGCCTGATCGCCCCACCTCAGCCTCAATGCAAAATCGATGACTACGAATTCCTAACTACAAGTGAAATAACATAATATATATTTTGAACAGAAACTTTTACAACAATATACAATCAATCTAATACAAATCAACTAATAGATCAATGAGATAAAATAAATATCCCGATAAACTCCAAAGAAATTCCAATGTTCACCATTTAATCTACAGTTAGTTTGCATAAAATCTTACGTAGGTTGATGAAAATATTATTAAACATGCATAAGATAATAAACAAAATCATCAAAATACCAACACATATCAATATCTGATTGGATTTAACTGTCACCATAAAAAGTGGAACCATAGATTAAAAAATCCGGGTAAGCAAAAGAAAACACAAACAAAAACAGAAAGAACAAAACAAAAAATAGAGGATAGAGATAATGAGCAAAACCAAAAGAAGGTTGTGGCCGGTGAGCTCACGGGAGGGAAAATTCCGGTGAGTCAACGAACGAGGAAAAGAAAAAAAAAGGAGGAAAGAAGAAAAAGGGAAACTGGAGAACAACAAAAGAAAAGTGAAAGAAAAAGATGGGGGGAAAGGAAGCAGGAAGAAAACGGGAGGAAACAGTTAAGGTGGAGAGGAGAGAAGACAAAGAAGATGGAAGAATGGAGGGGAGATGAGACAGCAAAAATAACACAAAAACATGAAAGAAAGAAAGAAAAAAAAGAAGAAGAAGATGGAGGGGGTGGATGTGGGAAGCCCCTGCTGCCAAACCAGAGCGGCGGCAGGGGCTTCAAAAAAGAAGGTTGGTTTTTGTGGTTGTTTTATCTTTTGCTGTATTTGTTTTTGGTCTCCCATAATCAAACAAATTCAAGATTGAAGAGGGATTATCTCGGGAGAGTTATCTCGAAACTGCCACTGGGACGAAAATCACCCGTCAACACATACATTTACAATCAAATGTTAAAAAATAAAAAAACAAATATATCATTGACACATATCTATTCAGCCTTCAATAATAAATAAATAAACAAATGCCACCTGGAATCCCAATTAATTAAACCTAACGTATGGGTATTGCATCATATTATTCTCAACAACATATTAGATATGATTTTCATTTGTTTTTTGGAAAATTTTATTCTTTATTGTGAATGATTCCATGCTCAGAGAGTGTATGTCTCGAGGCTTGAACCCATTAATTAAGAAAAATAGAACCTAGCTTTCAAGCCAATGATGGGAAATTAAAATCACAACGATTCTCTTTTGATAATGGAGTGACACGTACAGAATATTATTTTGTTTCACCAATTCATCAACTCACAATATATATACCCTTTTCCAGCAATGACATGTTCAGCATTTTAGAATAAAGTGATAAATAGAGAGTTTGGGTGCATGTCCAAGGTAGGAATTATGCACCTGCCTTTCTCATGTAGAAACTTTCCGTTATTATTATTATTTTTTAAATAAAAATTTAAATATATAAATTTGGTCACGAATTCGAATCATGAAAATAATCATTTTGTTAGGAAAAATAATGATAATATTGCGTTCATCAAGATATACCGTTAAAGCACTTAGATAAGTTTTTTAAAACTTTTGTAAAATGAAGAAGTATGCAAGAAAGTACAACTATTTAATCATTTTTGTGTTAAATCAATATATAAACTAATGAACTAATTAATTACTACTTGCTAAAGATCCGAAGATGCATAAAATTATCGAGATTGATGATGAGTTACAGCTAGCTGAGTGGTTTTTTCTAAATCACATGTAGCTATAAACCCACCACTCCCACTTGTGCCCCAATGTTTGAAATATCTTCTCATCAAATAGCACAACTCAAAAGACACTGATGATAATAAATCTTTTGTTAATAATTTACTTTTTATTTTCAGATAATGACAGCACAATGGATATCGGACAGAGACTGCAATTTTTCAATCAATGAACATTAACCGATTCATATTTACACCCACTGAGATTTTGGAATTGTAAAATTGCCACTTTTATAAGCAAAATCTGTCCACGTGTATCATATGCCACTTGTATAACTTTAATTTATGTCTTTTTATTTATATGGAGTAAAATGGTTTTGAGAAGTATTTACAGTTAAAAGAGAGCATAAATCATATTAAAGTTTCAAAGTAATGCAAAGTTTTAGTTAGTGTATGATATAGATAGATAAGAAATGAAGTGGAACGAGTGTCACTGTGGCCACTAAGATTAATGATGCAAGAAAGAAACAAGAGGGCCTGATTAAAAAAATAAATAAAGCTCCCTCGAAAATGAAAATCTTTGGTTTTGAATTGAATCCAGAAATCACGAGACACCCCTGAAATATCTGCTTTGAATTCATCTTTCTACTGCCAAACGACCCAATCTCTTCTTCTTCATCATCCTATTAGGAAAAAAAATGCCGTGAAAATGTTACAACTCTTTTCCTTTTTTTTTTTTTTTTTTAATATTTATTTTGAGCGTGTTTTCATTTTCAATCCAAATCTTTGTAACCATGAATTTGCATAATGTTTATTTTGTATCTTATCCTTTTATTTTTATGAAAAATCCTCTGTTTTGGAAAAAAATAAAAAAATAATAGGGTTTTGGAATTTGGATTATGGAAAGCTTGCAAATGCTATCTGGGGTTGCTTTGATTCTGTTACTATTTTGATAAATTCATGAAAACTTATCTTGTTTTTTCATTTTTTGACAGGCCTCATGTTTTTGAATCAGTTCATGCAATTTCTTAAATCAATTCACACATTCAGAAGGAAAACTCCTTATGATTGTTTGTTTTGATAGTTATAAAATAATTTAACTTTCATACAATAAGATATAAACATAAGAGCTAATAGTCAATACAATGGTAACCGCATGTTTCAATGCATTTAGGCTTCGAAAATCGAAGAGCAAAAGAATATCAGTGCCAGCATCATCAAAATCCCAGTTAAATTCTGACATGGAGAACTTGGAGAAGAAAAGATTTGACAGCTTGGAGTCTTGGTCAATGATTTTGGACTCAGAAAATGTGGAGACTTGGGAAGTATCAAAGGAAGATCAAGAGGAATGGACGGCTGATCTTTCACAGTTGTTTATTGGTAACAAGTTTGCTTCTGGGGCTCATAGCAGAATTTATAGAGGGATTTATAAGCAAAGAGCTGTTGCTGTGAAAATGGTGAGGATTCCAAATCAAATGCAGGAGACTGGAGCCTTGCTAGAGCAGCAGTTTAAGTCTGAAGTTGCCTTGCTTTCACGTCTTTCTCATCCCAATATAGTTCAGGTGAGATTTTTTTATTTTTTATTTTCTTAATTTGCACAAAATTTTAGGAAAATACAATTGCTTTAGCGTTTATTTTCTAATTTATTGACATCAGTGTTATGTTAGTTCTTGCTTGAAAGAGAGCTTGTTGTGATGCCAAATCCTTGAAAATTAACTGATTGTCTGGCTTTATTCTTGTTGAATTAACAATTTAGACAAGAAAGTGAACCGAAAATGAACCTTCATTTAGTGCATAACATATGCAGATGAGAGAGATTCTTTTGGCTAAGATTGGTAAACCATATTCTTTACAGTTTATTGCAGCTTGTAAAAAGCCACCAGTGTACTGTATCATCACTGAGTATATGTCACAAGGAACTCTAAGGATGTATCTTAATAAAAAAGAGCCATACTCACTTTCCACAGAAACCATATTGAGGTTAGCTCTTGATATATCCCGAGGAATGGAGTATCTTCATTCACAAGGAGTGATCCATAGAGACCTCAAATCCAGTAATTTGCTTCTAAATGATGAAATGCGTGTGAAGGTAGCGGATTTTGGCACATCATGTCTTGAAAAACAATGCCGCGAGATTAAAGGCAACATGGGAACTTACCGCTGGATGGCACCCGAGATGATTAAAGAGAAACCATATACTCGAAAAGTTGATGTTTATAGCTTTGGAATTGTCCTATGGGAGCTCACTACAGCTTTGCTTCCTTTCCAAGGCATGATCCCTGTGCAGGCTGCATTTGCCGTAGCTGAGAAGGTATTATTATTGTCAACATATTTTGTTAAAAGCTTAGGGGGGGCAAAGAACTAATACCTTTTCATTGAACAGAATGAACGGCCTCCATTGCTAGCCAGCTGTCAGCCGGCTCTAGCACATTTGATAAAGCGTTGCTGGGCAACAAATCCATCAAACCGTCCAGATTTCAGTGATATTGTTTCAGCTTTAGAGAAATACGACGAGTGTGTGAAAGAAGGATTTCCTCTTACTTCACATTCAGGACTTGTGAGCCGCAACGCTTGAAAGTTTGTGTATCTATGAGCTCCTCAATACCTGTACATGCATAGTTAATCACACATTTACAAAAAGGTACTACCATTATCACTGTACTGTTAGATTATTAATCAGTTCATAATTATTTGTACTCGTCTTCTTCCTTGAGCGCGCGTAGAGCGCGTGTATTGCGCGTGACCAAGCCTCTGTCTGGCGCGTGGCGAGCGTGCGGTTGCTCTGGACCTCCGATCGCCGGAAAATACCACCATTCGATGTATTCCTATTGCAGAAGTAACCAATTTTTCTTGTTTGATTTTGAGTAAAAACAACAATGAAACAGAAATGCTTCAGTTAAATTATATATGTGATTTTTAAAGTTTCTTAGATAATGTATGCAGGAGATATCGAATTGTGAATCCAATACTCTCCAGTTTCTGCTGGTATATATGCATGCTGACCATCTTTAACAGAAGAATTGTATCTTAAATTGCTTGTTTAATGACGTTCTTAATATTTTATTATTTTAGGCATAATTTATTTGTTTGGTTATTATCATTGACACTATTGAAGTCCCTTGGTGATTAGTTTATGTTGAATCATATGGAGTCGTTTTTCAACTATGAGTGAAAAAAAGAGGAATCTTCACCTAATACCACAATTAGTCAACTTTAATGATTGATCATTATATTTACTTTTATCACCATGAAAATTTATGCTAGACCCAAATCATGTCTTCAATCACAAAATTAAGATAAAATCAAATCATAAATTAGGCCTTTCCTATTTCATTTTAATTCTGTAAGTGTTTGATAAACACTCATTTAATCAATTACTTATTCGTTCATACATACTTTTCAGCTAATAATTCATGATACCGCAGTAATGGATTCTTGATTTACTTTTCATTTTGTGAGTTTATTTTTGCCAGTCAAATTTCAAAATTCACAGCCCAAAATTTACAGGCCCACATCGCGGGTTGGAATATTAATTAGCGACGCCCAAAATTTCAGTTTAGATTCCAGGCGGAAAAAAAAAATTGAACCTATAAAATATTCTTTCAATGGGTGTCGCCTTAAATATCACACCGTCAACATATTTTGAATTTTAGTTTTGTGCGTTTTAAATTTCATTATTGCATTATTATATATTAACATTTTTCTTTCAATATACACCCTAGCATATTTTAAAAATATATATTTTTGAATCGTTTGAAATCTTAACATCAAACGATTTGATTCGAGTTTAAACGAAACCCCAAATTTTTACAAAAAAAATACATTTCTTGGACTCGAACATAAGACCTGACAACTAAATATTAAGTCATTTATCACCAAACCACGTCTCATAAGGGTTTAAAAATACAGGTTTGAAAACATAAAAAAACAACATTATTTGACTCTAGCTAAACAATATTATTTAAGGATGGATAAACTCGAACTAGTGTAGTTACTTTGAATTGTGTTTTTCTTTATTTTTAATCATCAAAAATATCGAATATGGCACTAGATAATTGTTGTACATACAAGGAATATGGGAATGTCAGATGTGTATTGTTTGATGAAGGTTTTGAAAGAAGAGGGCAATTGTGGTGGTGGCATAGCATAGGCACCGAGAACTGAGCCATTTGTCTCATTTTATTGTATTTATTGGCCGATAAAAGTAGACAGATTCCAATTCGAAAGATACCCTAATGCAATTATGCAAATGTTTTTTTTTTGCCTTTTTATTTCAATAACGTAGAATAAGATATAATAAAGACACGGCATGGGGGGTGCAAAATTTAATAAAGGAGAAATTAAAAGATATAATCTTCTTTTTTGGACTCAAATCACCTAAACACCCTTCATTCAACTTTGCTCAACTAAATTTTATTATTAAAATATACTGTTGCATCAACTTTCTTGTGTGACCAAACCAACCCCACTATATATATTTTTTTATATAAATGCAACAAATCCTAGACTAAAGAAGACAAAATGGTACACTAAAAATTTGAAAAATAATCGATATAAGCATGCATTGAGTTGCAATTTGCCCTAAAAATACTTAAAAAATAAAAATAAATATAAAGGCCCAACACATCTTAGGGCTAAGCCTTAAGACCATCAAATGAACCCTGAACTCATAATATATGTAATAATTAAGTCAAAAATACAACTGTCAGAATTCAAAATCACACCTAAATCTCAAATATGATTAGTCTGTGACTTGAAGGTTCGTCATAGGACTAACTGCACTAGCCATTGGGGTACCCTAAAAATACTAGTATAAAACGAAGGAATTTATCAAGAAATTATGGAAAGAATAAATGCCCCTGGGGAATAACGTAAAGAAGTTTGGAGTGGACTGGAGGAGTGAGTGGGGACATTTTTTATGGCCCTCTGCCTTAATCGAAGCCCTTGCTTTTGCCGACCTCGTTTATTGCGCCACCTATTATACGTTCCTTCATGACCAAAGTAACCTCGCGGAAAATAAATTTATTATAATTACACACGTCATTCTTTAGAAAGAACGAGAAATTTTTTTTCCCCATTTTACATGCCTTCCCCGTAAGATGGTTGGCTTAAATAGAAACATAGCAAGAAAATGGTTTCAGTTTTTTTCTTTCTTTTCTTTATTGAGAATCTCTTCTTTATTTGGGTTCTTTCCATTGTTTCCAGAAATCATACCATTGCTAAATAAAAGCTTCCACTTTCAGTTAATTTTTTGTTTTTAAAAAAGCTTTTTTTTTTTTTTTTTTTCAACTCAGGGCATAACTGGTAAACAAACCATAATCAAAGTGGCCATGGAAAATCAAGCTGGGCATAACCAACTTCAGAACACAAAAAATAAAGTGAAAAATAACATCAAATAGTAGAATTTGAAAAAGAAAATCATGCTGGGCATAACCAACTTCAAAACGGGTTGGGCTACTATTCTTTCACTCCAATATTCTTTATCTCCTTTTAACGATTGAGATTTAACCAAGATAAATCCAATGACTATTATCTTGACAACACATTAATGAATTTGATGAGTGGCTTTTGTATTGTCAAGATAATGACCATTGGATTAATCTTGACTTAATCATAATCATTAAAAAGAGATAGTGTGAAAGGATGGTAGCCATTCCCCTTCAAAACACACACACATACAAAAAAAGAGTAAAAAATAACATCAACTAGTAGATTTTGAAAAAGAAAAAGAAATCATGCCGGACAAGGAATTTTTTTCCTTGTATGAATAAGTATTAATCTAGGTGTACGGATTATTCATCAATTCAAGATCAAGAACACTGAAGATGATTCATGACATGGTTGCTTCAAAATAAAACTCTACCCATTTTCACATGGTAAAAAGGTAATAATATACCCAAAAAAAAAAAAACAAAAACAAAGGCGAAGAAGAAGAAGTAGTAAATCAAAAAAGAGACAAAATTTTTTCTCTTACATGATAACAGAAACTAAAGCTAAACACACCTGTTTAACTAATTAATTCTTGCTTTAATTTTATTTAGAACAAAATCATTCACCCCAAACACCCCAAATCCTTTCTCCAATATAACTAACAAAGCTCCTCACTGAACTTTTCTCTTCTCCTTCTCCATTATTATTACAACCCCCACCCTCACCCTCACCCTCACCATCTCTGTTTTCTTCAACAGATTCTGACTCAGCTGCCAGTAACCGCTGATCATTCAACTGATGATGATCATTTCCACTACTTCTCTTTTTTTTATCCTTCTTGTTGTTCTTCACTTTCTTGTTACTATACAACATCTCATGATCTTCAATAGCATCAATGATTTCATGTATCAGTTGCCTATTTGGTGAAGCATCCCACTTGACCCAGTAACTCATATAACACCTAAAACAATCGCAAGTAAAGAGAGGAGGGTGATCGTTGTTGTTGTTGTTATTATTACCGGTGCTTTTGCTTTTAGCAAATGAAACGCTGCCGTTCTTTTGTTGTTGGGTGCTTTTGCGGTGACCCTGAGAGCTGCCGCCGCCGCTGTTGTTGTTAGAGCAGGAGATGAGATAAGCTAAGACTTCTCTGTCCTCAGGTGACAGAGCTGCGGTGAGGGTGAGGATGGCGGCCGGAAGAAACGACAGGTGGTCTGATATGATTGGTGGTGATGGATGAACCGTGCCTTTGCGGTATAGCTTCTTCATAGTTAGATGCTCAGAGTCAGATGATTCGATGCTTTATTTCTAATTTGAGATAGAGAGAAGCTTACTAACTCGGAGACTGGGAGGTTTGTGACTTTTGAAAGGCTGCTGAGCTTTTATTTTCACGAGTGTATTTTACTTTGGGTCCTCAATATCTTTAGTATAAAAGAAAATCCAAAAATATATCACTAAATTATAAATTTAGTTTATTCACGTCATTAACTAAAATTTAAAAGATAATAAATTAACAGAACATGGCTATTATCACTCAAGCCCCTGCCTATTAAATTAAAAAGAAAGGTCTAAATATTGAGTAATTATTTAATGCAACAGATATATGGATAATATGTTACTATCATCTAATAAATAAAGACATGTATAATTTAATTATTATTGATTTAATAAAATAACATACATGATAAATTATTATTGAGTTATTGCATGAGCGATATATTATCTCATTATATTCTATAATATTTCTTTTCAAATTCAAACATATCCCAGTATCATGATAGCATATTACCCAACTACAAAACTTAACCATCTTTTCAATTTTATTATTATACTAAGCCTTCTTAGTTATAAAAAAATTGATAATATTAACAAGAGGTGATTGATAAGGACAAATATTTAGGTCTTCAACAAATAAAATTTACTTTTAAATAAAATAAAATAAACCCCACATTATTAGGAAGAGTTTTGCTGGTGAATATATGGATTTATTTGTCACTTGTACAAAGTATAGGGAGGAATTTGAGAATTATTATATTGTTGGGGATTGGTGAGGAGGATGTAGGAAGGACAGATGGTACACTGAGTTTGTTTACGCAGTTTGCAGAGTTGGTGGCAGTGCAGTGATGTGATTGGACATCTACTGCCATGATTTCTCTAAAAGAGTCCCCTGCTTTATACGTCAAAGTTTCAATAAAAGGTTTGGTGAGATTGGTCATTTGTCAGATTCTGGCAGCTGAGGTTGGGCTTTATTTCCCCTTGAATCACATACACAAGGATTAAGCCATCTGGTAATTATATGAATCAACAACCTTGACTTAAACTACTGTCTACTTTTCTTTTCTTTTCTTTTTCTACTAATGTGTACTGTTGATGATCTATATGGATTCTGTCACTTTCTTTGATAGTCCTTTGCTTGATTCTTCCGATGTGAATGTACCAAGTGTAATTTAGCCAATGGCAAGGTGGTCGCAAAGCAAAGAATAAAAAAAAAGACTGCAGTATCTGCACTTGATTGGCCAAGTAGCTGAATTACTATTTTTGCTTCTCCCATACAGAAATGAGAGTAATCAACTCCACGTAGCTGAAAGAACGACCAGGCATGATTTCAACAATATTAAAACATCCAAGGAGAATCACTGCTCATACGCTTCTTGATCCATGATTCAAGGCTCCAGAGCTCCTCGTTGCTTATAGAGTGTGGCCAAGATCAGGATAAGCCTCCAAGATTGTAGATATAAACTGCTTACACAAGTCTAACAATAAATCAAAGAGAATTGGAGATTAATACTCGCAGCTTACGCCAGCTTGTTCAAGGAAATGTGGACCTGCTTGTCCAGCTTCAAACAATACCGTTCTGTTCTGTTAGCCATTCCATGAGACTTAAAAACGGTGTCTACATTGCAAGTAAACTCGGTTGAAAACTATGTGATTAGTACTTTAAAATGATATTCAAAAGTTTCAGAACCATTAATGGACAGCATTAGTTAAAAGGAAGAACCTTCTTTGCATCTGGTGTAAATCGATTTATCACACAAGCATTAAAAGGAACCCATCCACTAAAAATTGCTTCTCCTCCAAGTTTTCTTGGGTAATAACATAACACTAGCCAAAGTTAAGGCACCTGCAGAAAATTCTTCATATCAGAGTGAGTGAGCGAAAAAAAAAAACCAGCAACGCCTTGTTTCCGTGTGTGTGTGAGAGAGAGAGACCTCCTTGACTAAATCAACACACAAATACATTATTAGGGTCTATCCCTACAGCTGCTTCCTTGTCTATCACTGTGCACATTTTGAACTGCCTTGAGCAAACTAGACTCATCTTTCCGAGAACTCTTCATACAAATAAACAATACAAAACTCAAATGATTTACCTGGACGGTGGTTTTCGCCCGAGGTCCACAATCGAGATTTTGTAGGTTGGGGGCACTAGTGATCCTGCAAAACAAAGAAAAGGTAAGCGTGGAGAATCTACCCACCGGTGTGGTGGGTGTCGTAGGCACTCCGACGCTCAAGTCAGTGGTGGAAATGAGTTGTTTAATGTCGTAGGAGGAGGGACAAGGTCAGTGATTACCTTGATCCCCGTAGGTTGCCGTGAGACTGGTAAGTCGGAGAATCTAAGGGCTCTAGTGATAATGTTGTAGGAGGAGGGACAAGGTCAGTGATTACCTTGATCCCCGTAGGTTGCCATGGCGCCACCAATTCCACCAGACAGCAAGCGCCATGGCGCCCCCTGCAACGATCAGTTCCATACATTTTCCAGAGAGTTTGGCGCCCAGGCGCCAATTAGTTGATCTGAGGCGCTACGATACACGCACATTCCATGAATTAATTATTAGGGTTTGTAAGATCCCTAATGCTACCCAAAGACTCTCAGCCTCCAGTATAAATATAACGGTTCATCCAATACGCAAAGAGAGGCTAATACACTGCACAAAACACAGAAATAAATATTTTTAGAGATACAAGGAGAGGATTGAAGAGCGACAAGAGAAGACAAAGGCTGTGACATCCGAGGAGGAAGAGATTCAATTCGGGTTTTATCTTCTTATTTCTTTCTTTGAACTCTAATGATTTCCATTAGATTCATGATTTGTTTATCAATGTATTTATCTTTTGTCATGAACTAAACTCCTTAATTCTGGAGAATGATGTAATTGATGTTTGAACCTTGTAATTGTTGTCGATTTTGTTATGAAGTTTTATTGATTTATTTATATTCTTTTGAGTTTAATGCTTCTTGATTGCTGGTCACAATTTGAGATGATGAATGTTTAGAATCTATCACTCGAGAGAGGGGATTTTGAATAGATCTAGAGAATATAACCTAGGATTTTATAGAGTTCGAGAGAATCTGTAGTCCTTTGAAGTCGTTAAAAGAGAATCACAAATCGTAATGAGTTGTTAACTATTGGATTTTTATAGAGATATCGAATTCTATAGTTGATGATATTTTCACTCGACACTCGAGAGAGGGAGTGGATATTTTAGGAGTCTTGACTTATAAATAATATAACTGAACATGGATTAATTGGCATGACAAATACATAGGCGACAGTTAAGTGAAATCAGGATCCAGAATCTCTATCGTATTAGTTCCTCCTATTTTATTATTTTTATATTTATCTATTATAAATCTTTATTATTTGTTTTCTAAATTAAAGCTAAGATTACTTGGTAGTAGTATTAATGTGAATTAAACAAACAATCCACGGCAACGGCGCCAAAACTTGTTGTGATATTTTTATATCGTACTGCAAGTGTACGATGTCAAGTTTTAGTATAAATCGGTGAAAGAGTGTCGAACCCAAGGGATTGCGTTAACTCGCACTAAGTACTACAATTGATAATCTTTATCATTTATTTTCTAAATAAAGTTAGGATTATCAATTGTAGTACTTAGTGTGACTTAACGCAATCCCTTTGGGTTCAACACTCTTTCACTGATTTATACTAAAACTTGACACCGTACACTTGCGGTACGATATAAAAATATCACAACAAGTTTTTGGCGCCTTTGCCGGGGATTGTTTGTTTAATTCACATTAATACTACTACCAAGTAATCTTAGCTTTAATTTAGAATTTTTTTGTTTTTGTTTTATTTTTATTTTTATTTCTTATTTTCTTTATTTTCTTTATTTTTGTCTTAAGTTTTATTTTTGTTTTTATTTCTTATTTCTTATTTTATTTTATTTTATTTTTTTTATATTTTTCGTACGAGGTGAGTTTGAAAAGAAGTAATGGCAGATCCTGTTGGTGCTCTGATAGCTCAAGTATCGTCCCTCACGACTCGCCGAATGTGCAGTCCAGAATTTCCAATTGAGGGGAAATCTACATATCCTGGGGGACTATCTATAGATAAATTACCACAGTCTGCCAAGCTGTCTCTTGCATGTCATAAGAACCGGTGGATACCAAAAAAGAAAGCAGATGAGATTACCCGGTTCACTATGTTTAAGCTGTTGAGTTCTAAATAAGGTCCAAAATCAACAAATCAAGCAAGAAAAACGCATGAATACTTCAAAGGAGTAAGGCGGAAACATAACTCACATTGAATGGTTTGGATGCATCAAAGAACAACACCATTTTCTTCCTCCATTGAGCTCGATTTTGGGGCTTCTTGAACTACAGTGGAGTGCACGGTGGGGACTGTTTTGGTGCTCTAAAAATCGGCCAAGGTGGTCTCCATTGAAGCTCCAAGCTTCAAGCTTCCATGCTCAAAGAATCACTTCCCTATCACCTTTGTATTCCTCCATGAGTGTGCTAGCACTTATATCTTGCAACAAGATCATTAGCTTCTCCTTTTATGTGTGCAAACCAGGAAAAAAAAGAAGAAGATTCGGCCAAGGAGACCATGAGAGAGGAGAGGAGGTTTTGGCTCCAAAATTGCCAAAACCGTGAGCCATTTTCAAGAGAGAGAAGATTCAACTTTTGTATTACATTTCCTTTTTATATTATTTTATTTACCAAGTAAACAAAATAAAAGGATATACAAAACTTTTAATTAAAAAAGTCAAAAGCAATAAAGTGTTTTTCAATCACTTCACATCAGATCTCTACACTTTAAGTCACATCACTTTAATAAAGTGATATGTTGTCAAGTCACATCACTCAAAGTGATAATTGATTTGACAATTGATGCGACTAGTGATTTGACGCTTGATGTGACTTGCGTGCCGCGCTCGGATTCAAAATACGAATGCGCTCGCAATCACTCTCGGGCTCGGGTTCGCTAATTCCAAATTAACGAATTTTCCACCGCGTCGTAATTAAATGATTACCCCTAGCGAAATCACTATTCACATCGCTAACGAATTAATTCTAATTGATTCGTTCACCCGAATTAAAATCTAATTTTAATTCCGCGTCGAAATCCAATTTCGTATAATATATCGGATATATTATTTTATCGATTAATTCTAAATTAATCGTTCTCTCTCTTTAATTAATATTTTATCCGAGATAAAATATCTCCGTAATTAATCCCAGATTAAGTTTCTCTCTCATCGAATTAATCCCAGATTAATTAAAGTGCGAGTCATACGTCATCGGTGAATCTTCAGGAACCGACCCATGAGATCTCCGGATATGTTGGCAGTAAATACGGTCGTCGGACTATCCGAACACGTAAGTACCTCGTACTACGTTTATACCGATTTACAAGACAAGGTTGGCTTCTAGCAAAGCGTCATGCCTACCCAATTCTCCAGAAATATTCTTATAGGAATATATAGATCTGTATCAAGCGTAGTATACTAAGTATTGTGCATATCGGTCCAGTATCGGACAGTCACGTGCTAGGGCTGGGGCTGGATAAGTGTCTGCCCCGTCCGAACACATATCGGATGTCTGGTAACATAGTCTCTATAATCGGATATTCATGACCTGGTCACAATATCCCGATTGGTTGCGCAACACTCAAGAGCACTAGTATTGTATCCTGCGTGACATCATCTCCACTATGACTGAAGTGATACTACCCGTCTTGACATCACACCCAATACACTACGACTCTCTGATAAACCAGAAGTGGTGTACTCAGAACCGGTTAAAGCCATGTATCACCAAGACCAAAGTTGTAGGGGTTTTTAGGGGGAATACCGGTAATGCAGCGGAAGCGGTGGAAAATCAAATTTTCCGATTTCAAAACTTTTTCTCGGATTAATTAAATAAACATATTTATTTAATTATCCAATAATCAATCATGAAATAAAATTCAATAAATCATATTTAAGTGAATTTACCGAATTGCCCTTACACTTGGTATTTTGTCCATTTTAGTCCGAAATTGATCTAATCAATTTTGAATGATTCTAAATCATTTCTAAGATGAACTTAGCATGTTCAAAACATCAAAACACCAAGGCAACACAAAATCCCAAAATTCAAGTCCTTGGCCGAATGCACCATTAGGTGGGCAATTTGTGCATTTTGTCATTTCATGCATCAAAACACATCAAGATGTAATCCAATGAACATGAAACTTTATATGCATCATATACACATCCAAATGCACAACATATATGAAAAGCCCCAAATTTGGAATTGGTTATGAACCCTAATTTTTCAATTTCATCAAATTGGACAAATTAGACCAAATTGGTTAAATCCAACACTTCAATCATCTTTCTTACATCCAATCAAAGTCTCAACACAATGAAACAACTCAAGATCAAATCTAGGTCATCTAAGAGTGGGTCAACAACTCTATATTAGCAATAAGGTTTCCAAAACCACAAAAGAACACTTATTACTACAATAGCCATAAGCTTCCTTCATCACACATGCTCTACACTTTCTCCAAAACTTCCATCATCAAAAACACAAAGAATAAAGAAAGAAATAATCTAAGAACATCATATGTTAAAGCCTAGATCCTAAGGAACATTTTCCTTTCTAATAGCAAGTTGGAAAAACTTACTAAAATCCAAGCTTTCTTTGATTTCTTCTTTCTTTCTCACAAGCTTCTTTTGCTTCCATTAATGGAGTTTTCTTTAAAGTGTATTAGGTTATCAAATGAAATGAAATGAAAACAATTTATACTTGTGCAAGACAAGCCTTGGCCGAAATTCATTAAGCCAAATACAAGAAATTGTAATTTCAATTTCATTTCACTTATTACTTTATCAACTTGCATAAATATCTCAATACAACTTTATTAGATATTTATTTAAGTCAACAAATGCAACTAAAAATATAACTCTTATATTTAAAGTGTATGGCCGAAATTAATCAAAATAAAGGAAAAAGATATTTTAATTTCAAACAATTTTGAATAAATATCTTAGGAAGTCAAAATCAATTTGACAACCTTTTCCTTTAATGTAAAGTCAAACTTTTACACTTATAATCATTTCCTAACTTTATCATTTGTGATATATTTATATTTTAATTATATTAACTATTTAACAATTAAATAATTAAATAATTAATTAAATACAAATATATCAATATATATATTATATTTACTTTAAATATCTTATATACATATATTGATGATATATGTCAAATACCTTTATTTGACTATATATTAATGTGTATTTTAATATCATATATTAAATACAAATACACATTAATTAGGAAATGACGGTTCGGCCCGTTCGCATGTATTTTTCGTTTAACGTTTAAACGATTTATAAATAATCATCATTATTCATAAATGTTGCTCTAGTGCTCTACGAGTTTGTTTCATTATTGAGACTCTCTAGATTCAGGTATATCCGTCACGAAAAACAATTTCGTGTCCATAATCTATCCACCCATAGATTATGACGATCACGGATATTCTCGCTGAATCATACAGGTCGAGGTCATTGCATACGTATAATCTCTCCGTCACAGGTTCCGGATAATCCCAGAGATATAGATGTAAACGTCAAATCTCTATAGGTATTATCCCGTCGACGTATTCATTAGCAATCTCTAAATAACATTCGGAACTTACTTCCGAAGTATACTGTGGCCACAGATTTAACAGACTGCTAATTATATATGGACTACCTATGCTCTGTACACAGAACTGACGGATCCTATCTTGACACACACACAGATATCCTGAGGATCAGTCCACACCCAACGAACAGGCGGAGGTCTGATCTAAATAGATCGGTGACGTGACTGCCATCTAAGTGTGGAGGATATCTCATACATCCACAGTGGTGTCTCAAGTCGAAGGACCACTATGCTACTCAACCAGAGAAGATTCTTATTGACGTTGGCGTACCATCCATTAAGAATCTTCGGTGAGCCGTTCAGTGTTTATCTAATATAACACCTACATGTCTATACGAGTCTCCGCAGACTCATGGTTCATTAGGATAAACCATCGGACCGAGTCCCGATATACGACATGTACTGGTCTCAACAGATTTGACTAACCGACCCGTGTTAGTGAATCTTGACCAGGAACTTTATTTGATAATATACATTTAGCAGTGACACTTCCCAATGTCAATTACAAACTAACTTTGTAACTGTGTACTGCATTATATATTATCGGGCCTTTGTCTAATATATACATATCACTAAACCACATTTAGTTTCAATCTAATAGTAATTAGATCGAATATTATATAAGAACAAGAGGTGCAACCACTAAATAAGTAGTATTATGCGAAAAGGGGATGTACGTATTCATGAATCAGACATAAATACGGTGCGGATTGACGCTCTGAGCACCAACCCCAACAAAAGTCTACCGATTATCGCAAGTATTAGCGATGCAAGTCTCAGGTTAAGACTATACACACCTACCTTGATTTCGGCCTCCCATAGACACATAGTCATAATACCATGGGATTCCGAGGGGTCTATCCAGAGCGAAGCTGTTTCCCGTACCATCGGTGAAACACGACCTCCTATCGCACTTGCATAAGTATCCAATACTTATATATATGAGAACTATGCTGTTGTGCCCTCACAACGCGCACAAGTGCAATACTAGCCTATTCCGCATTATCGATGTCCAGTCTCGATAATACTCCGGCTAGGGATATTTAATGATTAATCATTCGGGGACTGATACTGTCTCATATCATTCTCAGTCCAGGAACTAATCACATGGACCTCTCTTCATTTATATATCTATGGTGATCTAATCACAAATGATGAGAGTGTAATTTCCTTGTCACATAGTTAATTTGCTACAACAACACAATGTTCTGTGCAAATAGTGACGTTATGGGTCATTTTGTCCAACAATCTCCCACTTGGCACGCAGCGAGTCACTCAAGTGTCCCACACCCGAACTATGTACGGTTCGCTCAACTTACTGAGAAAAGCTTTCGTCAGTGGATTTGCATGATTATCATCTTGATGCGATTTATTTGATCATCACATCGCCACGATGTATGATCCGAACGAATCAGATGAATATGTAAGTATGTATCTGGGTCGTTGATGAGACCATTAATTCTTTAGCATGTGCTGATGCCTAGCTCAGCTGCTAACAGAACTATATCTAATCTAATTAGATATGTATCGACCTAAATGACTTCTATTGCTGCTGCCTCAGCTGCTGCAATTAACCCGCATGTGTTGTTTATTTTATTCGGTAACAGTATCTTGCTTGGAAGATTTCCAGCTCACTGCACCGTTATTCAAACTGTATAGTACCGTTTGCGACTTTTAGCCGTCTTTATCGGTTATATGAAACTTGCTACAGTGATCCCAGTCACTTCAAGTTCTCATTCTCCATAGACTAAGACAGCATCCTTAGTTCTCTAAGTTACTAACGGATGTTCCTAACATCAATCCAGTGACTATCACTCGGATTAGCCTGTTTGTGAATCCATATGCTCAAAGCGTATGATACACCAGGTCTTGTACATTTTTCAATGTACGGTTCCACGGAGAGTATTTCGAAATCCAAGCTTTCGCCGACATTTATTTTATGGGAATATCATTTCCAAGAAATGACGTATTATCATTATTTTATAGGACAGCCACTGTCAGTGCGCTCCCACTAACCCTCTTATTTACACAAGAATCATTTTCATTTTAAATTAAATCATACACCATTATGATTGCATCAAAATGATAATTCCAAGAACTTATGCTCGCGTCAGCAAGCATCATCCAAATGGATCTACCGTGGCAATAGGTAAAAGGTTGAATCGTAATCACACAATTCGATAACGATACCTTTCCGTTAAAAGCCTAGCTTTATACGTTGGTATATTGCCATCCATGTACGTCTTCCTTGAAGACTTATATAGTACCAGTAGGCACAATGCCATGTGGTACATCAACTAGTATCCAAACAGGTTGATATACATGGAATCCATTTCGGACTCATGACACTTTGTCATAATAGGGAGTCGATACCTCGTATCACTTCCTTTGTTCTCGTGTATTCGAAGATTAATGGTATAGTTTCATCCTTGATCACTATATTTGTTCCATTAAGATTCAATGCCTTGAACAATATTACTACTCCGATTTTCATCGAGTTATACTATCCTCCCACTTACCACTGCATATCGGTATTCTTCTTAGGAAAACCGCATGGTGAGCAACAATCTAATTGTTCTCTTGTGAGGTGTTAAGTACAATACTTATGGTATCCCTATGATGACCTACAATTGGCACTTATCATATTTGGGTTTTAGTTTGGTATCATCCAAACATATGCCAAGCATACCCAAATAGTCAGGAATGAGAAACCCGATTTCTTTCCCGTTCATATCTAATACGATATCTGTCAAACAGATTATTATGGAACCTTATTCAAAATAAGTTCTTGCACTGTTTAAAGCTTATCCGTTGAAGGAAATGGTAGCTCAAAGCGACTCGTGATTAACCTTATTATGTCTAACAAAATTCGGTTAATCCTGTTCGGACACACCGTCAAAATGACGTGTTCCGGGAGGAGTCCTCATTGAAAGAATACTATACTCTTTCAAGTATTCGAGAAACATACTGCTTAAGTATTTTCATTACGGTCTTACCGTGATGGTGTAATACTATAACCGATCTGTTTGTCTATTCCGTGTCGAAACTATAAAAGTTTTCGATTTGTGTTCTTCAAAAGAAACACACAACCATTACGCGATGCCACATCCGTATAGGTCACGTAATATTCATATCCACCTCTAGCCTAGCTAGACACGGGCCCACTTGCTTCACTATGAACTAAGGCTAACAGATCGGTGGCATTTTCACTTTTACCGAGTAAAGGTGTTTTAAGCACTTTGCTTAATAAACTAGATTCGTAGACTTTATTTGAATAGAATCAAAACAGTCCTAGTACCCACTCTTCGAAAGTGTGGATATACGAGTCTTGTTTGATTGTGTCCCAGACAACAATGCCACAATTAGTTTCTTAACTGATTAAATCAGTTTAAGCTATTTATTTATCATGTTATGTATTTGAGATATTATTTATATTCAAAATATCAATGCTGTTATTCACATCTAATGTGTTTATCTCAATATCATCTTTATATAATAAAACACTTTAGTGTTCTAGAATATAAAGGTACACCCGCAGCGGGTTATACACGATATAGAGATAATGTTTCTAGTCAAACTAGTTACATTTTAACAGTTTCCTAATTTAAGTACAAACCCGAAGGGTAGTTCCTAAACTTAGGTATCTACGGTTAAAACAGCGACTATCGTCCCGTTTTCAATTCGCAGAGAAATCTCGTCTGAAGTCAGTATCCTGTTCAAAACAGATTCTGCACAACAGTACATATTTATGTATCACACTAAGTATTTAAAATCTAATTTCAATACTAGTTGTGAACATAATTATGACAAACATATTTGAAGTAAGAGCCTTGCTCGTCTTCTATTCATTCTTTGGATTTGTCCTATTATCTTCCTAAAAGACCTAATCCTTAATTCTGATTCAGAAATTAGGGAGTCTACTTCGACAAGCTTAATGGATTAAGCGCTAAAGTTATCATTATATGAATATTCCAAATTTCATATTCCACTTATTCGCTTAACTCCGGGCTTTAGGCATAATTCATTATTTTATCAAATAAAATAACTTATTAATTTCCAAGATCATCTTGAAATTATTCCCAATTTGAAAATTAAATCATTTAAAATATTTTAATCCAAGATTATATTTTAAATATCCAACTTTTCAATTTTATCTTGATTACAATAGTCCAACTATTTAATCAACGATTAGTGGTACTATTTATTATAATGATTATAATAGTCCAACTATATAATCAAATATAATCCAATTAATTAACCTCAATTACATTGATTACTATATCCAATTATAAAATCAACTGTAAACTGAAATTAATTAATTCAAATATATTGATTAATATAATCCAATTATATATAATCAACTATATACAGTCCAACTGTTTATTAAAACAACAATTTAAATATTAGTCCAACTAACATTTAATAATACGACGAAATAATTTGAATGAGCTCGTATGGCGAGTAATTGAACGAGTATTGCAAATTCAATTCTTGCCTCCCACTATTTTTCGGCGAGCCTCTAACCCTCTGTCGAGTACTCGGGAAACCGTGTTCCTAGTGGGCTAGGATCCCGTTAAATATCACACAATCTTGACTTTGGCCAACAAATTGTATGATAATTAACTAGGTAGATCTCGAAGATCAATTGGATCCCATCCAATTCCTAGATCCAGTAGGCGGATATCCAAATCCTAAACATATATCTTATATATGCCAATACATCCAATGTATTACCTAACCTTTTCCTCTGAATCAACTAAGTCTTGGCTTTGGCACAACAAACCTAGTGATCCCAGTCAAGCGCGACCCATTGACCATGGAAAGCTTCGTAATCAATATCGATGGACAAGAAGTGGTCTTGACTTTGGCCAACAAACCACAACTGGACAAGACACCGATATGGAACAAAATCTCGTGATTCAAACACATCTTCGACGGACAAAGGGCTTGACTTTGGCCAACAACCCAATGCCATCTCGGATCTTGAGTAAGAATCACTCAATGGAAGGAAAAACACTTGATATTGAGCAAGGGTTTTTCGCGTGCAATTGGCAACCAATTTATTATCTTTGTTAAGGTCTCATCATCATACACCCTTAAACATGCATTCTAAACACATAATAAAGCGCATATGAAATAAAATAATAATGATATGCGGATGAATACTTTACATTGATCCTAGATCAAATCTCTCATTTTCTCTCTCCAAAGCTAGCACATGTATTTACTTCTACCCGTTACACTACACTTCTAAAGAAACCTCATTTACATTGAGGGGAATAGGTGAGAAGATAATACAAAGAGTATATAGGTGATAAGGCTGGACACGCATGTCCAATTTAATAAATCAAATTATTACAATTTCCAAAATTGTCCCACCCGACTAATATCCATCCGATATACATTATTCACGCATCGCAACCATGTATTCATACAAGCATATTATCAATCAATCTAATCCAATTAATTAATCTGATAATTAGTGATCATCCAATATTCAAACAACGATTTGATTTTTGCTCGAGTCAAACTCGTTTTACTAATAAGTACTCAAAACACGAATTCTCGAATTAAATTAAACTACATAATTAAATCCAATTTAATACGTATTTAATTCTAATTCACTATTTAATTCCAAATTAAATATTACACTTTTATTAACGAACCTTCTACGATTTAAATTCCAAATTCAATCGTTATGGGTCTCAAAGCCCAATTAACGTCAAACGTTTATTTAATTAAAGTCCAACGGGCTTTTAATTAATTTCTTAAGGCGTGGACTTTTGGTCAACTCGGGTCAAACCGATAACCAAAGTCCAATCCGGGAGTTACCCCATAAGCCTTTAAATTAATTTTGGCCCATTAGGCCCAATTAAATAATTAAGGTCCATTAAGTCATAATTGGACTTTATGGATGCGGTTTTGGGCCTAATTGGATCCAACCAATTTTGCCTAAACCCAACTTTGTACAACAAAGCCCAAAAGCCCATTATAATATTTAAGGCCCAATTTCCAAAAACAAGCCTAATTAATTAACTTATAAAATTCCAAATTTCATAATTAATTAACCTAAGTGTTATACATAATTAACCACCAAATTAATATTTCTAAAACATCAATTAGCATACTTAATCATGCATTTCAATATCAAATAGTGTCTAACACAATTTATTAAAACCAAACCCATTTTACATGCTTTAAAGTCTTGGCATTTAGGGGTTTTTTAATCCGATTTGGTTTCAATCAAATTGAATCCACAATCATCATTTCCCAAATCAATTAAACTCATCTAATGAATCAAAATACAAAAAACACAATGAATTTCATATCCAATTGAATTCGGCCAAGCCTACTTTAATTTGGGAAAATTGTTCCAAATCAAAATTCAATCCAATCAAACTTCAATTCAACATTACCCACTTGTTTCAAGTCATCCAATGATCAAACAAACAAAAAATTCACCAAGATATTAGGGTCTTTAATTTCGGCCAACATAAGCAATTTGGGGAAAATTGTTCCAAACACATTTTCAACAAATTGATCCAATCAATCATCAATTAAACATACTTTAAGCATTCTAAATCATCCAATTTCATCAAACATGCTCAAAATTAAGTTTACCCAAATTTGTTACTTTATGCCAACATAAAAAATTGGGGAAATTTGTTCCAAACACAATTTCTTCAAATTGATCCAATCAATCTTTAATTCAACATCATTTAAGCATTCTTAATCAATCAATTTAATCAAATCATGCTCCAATTGCCCAAAATTTGGGGAAAATTGAATCCAATCCAATTTCATGAAATTGATCATGCACAACTTCAATTCATCAACATACAAGCATACTTTAACATCCAATTTAACCAAATCATGCTTCAATTGATTATCCCCAATTTTAACCCTAACTTTTTTCATGCTTGATCAAAGCTCAAGATACCATTGTTGAGTTCTAAATAAGGTCTCAAAATCAACAAATCAAGCAAGAAAAATGCATGAATACTTCAAAGGAGTAAGGCGGAAACATAACTCACATTGAATGGTTTGGATGCATCAAAGAACAACACCATTTTCTTCCTCCATGGAGCTCGGTTTTGGGGCTTCTTGAACTGCAGTGGAGTGCACGGTGGGGACTGTTTTGGTGCTCCAAAAATCGGCCAAGGTGGTCTCCATTGAAGCTCCAAGCTTCAAGCTTCCATGCTCAAAGAATCACTTCCCTATCACCTTTGTATTCCTCCATGAGTGTGCTAGCACTTATATCTTGCAACAAGATCATTAGCTTCTCCTTTTATGTGTGCAAACCAGAAAAAAAAGAAGAAGATTCGGCCAAGGAGACCGTGAGAGAGGAGAGGAGGTTTTGGCTCCAAAATTACCAAAACCGTGAGCCATTTTCAAGAGAGAGAAGATTCAACTTTTGTATTACATTTCCTTTTTATATTATTTTATTTACCAAGTAAACAAAATGAAAGGATATACAAAACTTTTAATTAAAAAAGTCAAAAGCAATAAAGTGTTTTTCAATCACTTCACATCACATCTCTACACTTTAAGTCACATCACTTTAATAAAGTGATATGTTGTCAAGTCACATCACTCAAAGTGACAATTGATTTGACAATTGATGCGACTAGTGATTTGACGCTTGATGTGACTTGCGTGTCGCGCTCGGATTCAAAATACGAATGCGCTCGCAATCACTCTCGGGCTCGGGTTCGCTAATTCCAAATTAACGAATTTTCCGTCGCGTCGTAATTAAATGATTACCCATAGCGAATCACTGTTCACGTCGCTAACGAATTAATTCTAAATTGATTCGTTCGCCCGAATTAAAATCCAATTTTAATTCCGCGTCGAAATCCAATTTCGTATAATATATCAGATATATTATTTTATCGATTAATTCTAAATTAATCGTTCTCTCTCTTTAATTAATATTTTATCCGAGATAAAATATCTCCGTAATTAATCCCAGATTAATTTTCTCTCTCATCGAATTAATCACAGATTAATTAAAGTGCGAGTCATACGTCATCAGTGAATCTTCAGGAACCGACCCATGAGATCTCCGGATATGTTGGCAGTAAATACGGTCGTCGGACTATCCGAACACGTAAGTACCTCGTACTACATTTATACCGATTTACAAGACAAGGTTGGCTTCTAGCAAAGCGTCATGCCTACCCAATTCTCCAGAAATATTCTTATAGGAATATATAGATCTGTATCAAGCGTAGTATACTAAGTATTGTGCATATCGGTCCAGTATCGGACAGTCACGTGCTAGGGCTGGGGCTGGATAAGTGTCTGCCCCGTCCGAAACACATATCGGATGTCTGGTAACATAGTCTCTATAATCGGATATTCATGACCTGGTCACAATATCCCGATTGGTTGCGCAACACTCAAGAGCACTAGTACTGTATCCTGCGTGACATCATCTCCACTATGACTGAAGTGATACTTCCGTCTTGACATCACACCCAATACACTACGACTCTCTAATAAACCCAGAAGTGGTGTACTCAAACCGGTTAAAGCTCTGTACCACCAAGACCAAAGTCTACCGATTATCGCAAGTATTAGCGATGCAAGTCTCAGGTTAAGACTATACACACCTACCTTGATTTCGGCCTCCCATAGACACATAGTCATAATACCAATGGGATTACGAGGGGTCTATCCAGAGCGAAGCTGTTTCCCGTACCATCGGTGAAACACGACCTCCTATCGCACTTGCATAAGTATCCAATACTTAACTATGCCGTTGTGCCCTCACAACGCGCACAAGTGCAATACTAGCCTATTTCGCATTATCGATGTCCAGTCTCGATAATACTCCGGCTAGGGATATTTAATGATTAATCCTTCGGGGACTGATACTGTCTCATATCATTCTCAGTCCAGGAACTAATCACAGGGACCTCTCTTCATTTATATATCTATGGTGATCTAATCACAAATGATGAGAGTGCAATTTCATTGTCACATAGTTAATTTGCTACAACAACACAATGTTCTGTGCAAATAGTGACGCTATGGGTCATTTTGTCCAACATAAGCCACAATAACCATTTGGGTGTTTGTGTCTGGCTGAAGACGTTAAACTTAGCGCTAGAGGGGAGACAACCCTTGCATTTATTTTATAATTGTTTTCTTTATTTTTAATTTTTATTTTATTGTGTGCTATTTATTAATTTGCATGTTATTTATGCAGGTAGCACGAGACACACAACGCCCGTGCAACCAAATTCTAACCAGCAAGAGCCTGATCAACTCCATGCACGGTAGTGTTGTTCCTCACTCTTGTTCTTTAAATTTTTATTTTACATTGAGGACAATGCAAACTTTAAGTTTGGGGGTGTGTGTATGTTGTTTACTTGCTATTTAGTTCTTTAAATTTTTTTTAAAAAAATTGTTTTAGTCTTTAATAGTAAAGCATAAATCTTGTGATAATATTGTTTGTTTATGGGTGAAATTTTAGAAACGATAAGTACCCGATTTACTTTTATCTGATGCCTTGAATAACTGATCTATGTTAGACTCGTAAGCACTTAAAAACAGGTTTTTAGCAGTAAAAACTTAAGTGGTTGACAATGGACTAGTTGAAAAAATTACATGTCGATGAATGACCTTTTGCTTCGATATCTATCTTGATTTGCTAGTGTTATGAAGTATGGTATAGCTAAAAAGAAAAATATCTCTAAAGAAAGAAAATACACCACCTATAACCGATAAGCGTGAAGCTACCCATGGGCGAGTATTAGGACCACCATGAGGAGAAATGCTACCTTAAATGGTAGGTGAGTTGAAAAAATGTGCAAAAAGAGAAGAAGAAAGAGACAAGAAAAGAAAAGAAAAATCATACCATACTGAGCACAAAATAAAGCAATTACAGAGCTTAATTGAGATATCTAGGTTGGTTTGACCCATCGACTCTAATTTTTAAACGAAATCATTGAGTTAGCCTACTTATGAATCAAGCTGTGAACGAACCTTTACACACACACACTGTGAGTCTAGCTTAGATAATTTATTCAAGAATTTAGATTCGAGTTGTAATGCTCTCCATTTTCTTCTGAATTATGGCTACTTTTGTAGACCATCAAAGGTAGGTCTCATTAATATATTAATTGATATACGTTTTAGATGCTTGTAACGGTCCATCCACATAATTCACGTATGGTGCATTTCTCTTTATTTGGTTAGGCCGCTGGCAAATCAAGAGGTTGATCTCTCTTTATGTATGGGCCTGATAAGGTGATTGGGCCCTTGGCCCAAGTCTTGCTTGGGTCTTGTTTAGTGGAGGGCTTTGGGCTGTATCTGATATAGGACCTGAAGTGAAATGTCAGAAATACCCTTGGCCTAAATTTGGCCCATATAGTTTGTAAATTGTGGAGGCTGGTTTTCGCCCGAGGTCCACAATCGAGATTTTGTAGGTGGGGCACTATCGATCCTGCAAAATAAAGAAAAGGTGAGCGTGGATAATCTACCTACTGGTGTGGTGGGTGCCACAGGCACTCCTACGCTCAAGTCAGTAGTAGAAATGAGTTATTAATGTCGTAGGAGGATGATCAAGGTCAGAGATTACCTTGATCCTCGTAGGTTGCAGTGAGGGTGGTAGGTCCGAGGTTTTAAGGGCTCTGGTGATAAAGACTAAGCTTAACGTTGTAATGCTTTCCATTTTCTTTTGAATTATGGCTCATTTTATAAATCGCCAAAATACCCATCCATTTAATAAAAATCCACTCTCACAATATATATATATATATATATATATATATATATATATATATATATATATATATATATATATATATATATTATTGTATTAATTAATTAATTAATTCTTTATATTTTATTAATCTTTATATATCTATTTTTTGTTTGTTTAATAAATATTAAAAATTTGATATTTATTATTATTTATTTTGTGTTCATTTATTTATTTAATTTTTCTGATTCTACTGATTTTAATAAAGTAAATAAGACAAACAACTTTTGATAAAGCAAAAATAAAATCAGAATAAGAATCAACACGGCTTTTAATAAAATAAATTTCTCTATTTTCAAAAAAAATATATATATAAACATATAATAAATTTATTAAACAAATAGAATATCAAAAAATTTATTTTATAAACTAATTTTTTGGTAAAATTTTAATTTTTTTATACATAAGTAGTGTTAATTAAATTAAAAAATAATCAAAAAAATTAAATGAGTAATTACGAAATTTGTAATATTTATTAAACAAAAAAAAAATTATATATATAAAGAGCAAAAAAATTAAATTTAACAAATAAAAAAATTTAATTAATAAAATGAAATAAGTAGAGATCTTTTATTAAAAAGGGGATATTTTTGGAATTTAGGGAGGAGACAAAGGGGAGTGCTTGTGAGTGGGAGGGGGAGTGGTAAAATTCATATGAAACCATGGAAGGCATTACAGCACCGTCTACAATGGAGAAGTAAATTATTATTTAAAAGGCATTACATGAAGGGAAAGGGCAAAAATCTTGAACAGGATAAGTAAATATGAACTCAATATCACAGTCGATGTCAAAAGTCTTGTGCTTTACATTATGAGGAGCAACAAATATTTATCATTTTATCTTAAGTGGGGGAAGCGACAATTGATATTGCAAAGAAAATAAGAAATAACACCAAATTCAAAGGGGATAAGCCACATTAAAGTTACGGCTATATAATTACTATAGAAAAAATGTTGAGGTTGCTCAAACAAATGAGAAATTCTATTGTCCAAAAAGATTTTGATCTTCACAAAAACACATATCATTGGAATTCTACCATAATTTAAGACCAAAGAAGATGCTAACCATCAACAAAACAAATTTGTGAGGCCCGTGTAGCTCAAAATTATTCTAGCCTATAGTCTATACTTGCAACACACACACACAAAAAGAAGTACATGGACAAAGTTTAAAAAAAAAACCTCTTATGATTGTGTTACCAAATAATTTGATGTACAAATTAGATATACATGTAATCTTCATGTTCAAAAAGCAAGAATTTCAAATTTGAAACTTATAATAAACTTCTTATATGGCGTCAAGGAACAAAAACAGCACCTTTACCATCTGTTTCTACTTGACCACTTGTAATGACCCAAACCAACGAAAAAATCACAAAAAAAGAAGAAGTATAAAAATAAATTCTGTATAAAAATAAATTCTTACAATTACAAGTAACGGTTGTTAGGGAGCAAAAGGGAAGGAGCATTTGGTGAGTTTAAACTCAGGAGAAGTGAAGAGAGTCTTGATGGGTTCATTGGCTGGACCCGAGTCACCCAAGCCATGGAGCCATAAAATAAAGTTTTGTGCCATGTGATTTTGCTTGTGCGAATGCGAGCTCGGCTGGAAAAATATAATGAATATAAATCATGCTACTCAAGAGTAACTTTAAATAGAACAATCGGTTTAGTCAATGACATTGGTTTCTGCCTTTCAATATTCCAAATTCCCAATTGTGCTTTTGTGTTCTGGTACAGGCCCACAGCCGCCCAAATAATTCTTAACTAAAAATGACACTTTTTGACAAAAAATAATTACGCAGTAGCGTCCTGAGAATTTCAGTTCGAAGATTTGAAGATATAATTTCAAAGAAAGACTTTATATTATTTTTTGTGAACAAGTATCTCACTGTTCAAATATTGTTAATCGGTTTTGAAAATCATTCTCCGTTTTATTCACGTTGTCATGCGTTTACACTTTACAGTTACATACCTTAGATGCCTGTTAAAACCTAGATTTTACAAAATTACCGTTAAAAGAAATTTATTGTTCAGAAGAAAAAATTTTAGTAGGAGAAGATGATAATCGACCAAAAAAATTGAACAGAAATAAGAGAAAGAGTATCCTAATATTTGAAAATCATCGATCAATTCCTGAACCTATAATAGTACCTTCTAATAAAGAAAAATATTTTGAAAGAAGATGAATTCCAGATAGTAAAAAAAAAGGAAATGTTAACGAGTGTTCTAAGGGCACTCATTAAGAATCTATTTTAGGAAAGTTTTGATGAGAAAAAGAAAAAAAAAATCATTAATGTTTTGATAGTTTTTTTTTTTGGTTCCCCACCCGATATCCAGTGCCACATTGGGCCTGACTAATCCGGATTCGGACCGAGAGCTGTACGGTATGGTCTTCCCAACGATGGTGACTCTAGCGGGACTCGAACTGGGGAGCATACCCAGTCGAGCCTCCTAGGATTGAGCCAGCTACCACTCAACCAACCACTCATTGGTATGTTTTGATAGTTTTTTTCATTTCTCATAAAAGTGATGTTAAAACTTTCCTAAAATATTTTTTTAATGAGTGCCCTTAGGGCACTCGTTAGCATAACCCAAAAAAAATATGTAGAAGCAGAAAGAGTATTCAAAACGAAAACTAAGAAAGTTGGAAACAAATGCCAGAAGCTAGCTATAAAGGCAGCTCATGGATGCAAAAAGCTTTAAGAAATATATGGCTTCAAAGAATTCAGCAAACGAAACAGACCATTTTCAAGTTCAATCTGATCCAAAAAGAATAAATACAAGTTTTAATTAAAAGAAATCGACTTAAAACAGATCAGATTAAGAATTTGCCAAATTCCCAGAGTACTGCATAACTCAGAACCGTTTATTAATTTATTTGTTTTCCAAAGGACAAGAATTCTACAATGAAATTGGTTTTCTAACAGCGAAAAATCTGTTGATTATGGGAGATGTGGCGAGATTTCACATGACTTGAGGAATGGCACAAGTAATGACAACCCATGTAGATTCATCATAAAGTTATCAACAGTCAAATAATTGCTCTCTCTTTTCATCCTGTAAATCAAATAGTTTCCAAACCAATGGTTCAGAACTTCAATAACCAAAATGAATTTAGCACAAGGAACAAAAAGATTCACCCACAAAAGAACACAGCAATTTCTAAAGTGAAGAAGCCTAGCAACAAGAATCTCTACACTGACAAATTAGTCGGCTTATCTATTGAAGAAAGCATAAGGTTCACACAACATTTCTAGAAAATGATTCTGTAATAACATAAGATTTTCTACGCCCTCCGCCAGATCTTTATATAACAAACATGATGCAATTAAAGAAACCTATCTTCATATCCTTCCAGAGTTCAAAAACCTCAAAGTCCAACTTGTTCTTTCACTCCTGGAGAAAGGACAATTCACATCATACTCCATAACATATAACAATGACTCAGTAACAATCAGAACTGATATTCATCCAACTGTGAAACAAAAGTTCAAATAGAGTTTACAACTCACCTAGAAAGGATATAGATGCAGCATCAAACAGAAGCATTATATTCATCAATGGTCTGCTTCATCTCATCCAACTGTGAAAGAACATATTCTAGTTTCTTGCAGCAGATCTCATTCAATATTCTTGCACTATAATCACACTTCTCAAATGGACGGTACTCACATGCACTCTTAATCTCATCCCGCAGTGTCACTTGGATGTCCTAAAAAAATAACAATCTGAGCCCTCAAAAGTTTGATTCTCACAAGCCAAACATAACTTAAATTATCTTCATATTTCTGATTTATTAAATTTTAGGGATGAAGCTTGAAAACTTCTATTTGAAGCAAATTCGTTGCTAATGTTGACCAAATTGACCTCAAGCATCTAACGATATTAACTTAATCCTGAATCTTAAAATAACAGATCAAAACTTGAAAGCAATTTAAATTAAGGTCAGAAAAGGAACGGACCTTGATCAATTGCATGAACTCGCCGCAATGGTTATTGATAAATTCTTTTCTGGGACCCATTGGATTCGCCAGCTCATCCATCACTCCTCCTGCTAGCTCCAAAACCCTAACCACTCTCTGCATCCAATCGAAGCCAACATTTATTTTTCATTTTACATGTCAATCAATATGTTTAATTTTTGTTTTTCTTTTTGCCCACATTTATCCGAAAATTCTGAACGCTACCGTTATGAGTTACCTTTTCGACATTTTGAAGTCGCTGAAGCGAAGTAGTTTGGCTCTGCGAATCCATGGAAACTTGGAAGATGCACTGTGTCGTTTCACAACAAAACCAACTAAAATACCAAATTGTAATTCGCTCTTAAAACGACCTCGTTTCACAATAAAAGGGGGAATACTTAGATGATACGGTCCATACAAGCGTCCACTTTAATCCTACGTGGCACGAGTTGTTTTGCTGCTGGCTTTACCGTGGACCAAACCGAACCGAACTTACCAAACACAAAGTCGCTCACACAGAGAGAGAGAGACAAAGACAGAGATCTGAATATATGGCAGCGTCAAAGCTTCAAGCTCTGTGGAACCACCCTGCCGGTCCGAAAACCAGTGAGTTGACTCAACTTTTTTCTTCTTCTTTACTCTACTAACCCATTCGTTTATTTGAGATTTTTTTTAAAAAAAATAATAATAAAATTATGTGGTTGTAAAAATATGCTGTTATTTATTTTCTTTTCATTCCCGCAGTAAGATTCATTAATCTTTTGTATTTGAATATCTATTCCGCGTTTTGATGCTTAGACCTTCTATTTTTTAGCAGTACAAAGTTGTTTCCTTTGTTACTTTGGAAAAATTGACGCCCAATCTCAATTGAAATTGACATAGAAGCAAAAAGGTGGCTTAATTCAAAGCTGAATACTTTGAATTCAGTTTAGTGGAAATGTGGGAACCATAATTGTTTCTGATGTCGATTTCGGAATATCTTTGAAAGTAAATTTAAGTTGGTATTTGTAAGAGCTGATCAAATGTGCAAATCTTGATGAAATACAGTGAGATAATGTGAATTGAATTTTTAAAATTGTATTTGGTAGGATAGAAGGGAGGCGAAGGAAAATATAGTGGGGGAATCAAAGAATTACAAATGATTGAATTTGCAAGGAACTAGAAATAGCATAAAAAGTGAGAAACAGGTTACGATATAATGCTGGTTGATATGGGTTGTTCATTTCTATGGACAGTAATATTTGATGCTAATGGTCTTGTTATCCTTTGTTAATTCTTAGTGTATTAATTATATTCATATTGATGCAGTTCATTTTTGGGCTCCAACTTTTAAATGGGGCATCAGCATAGCAAATATTGCTGACTTCTCTAAACCACCAGAAAAACTTTCCTATCCCCAGCAAGTAGGTAAGTTCATCTTGTAATGCTGTGCCGCCTTCTTGTTGTATTTTATTTATTTATATAGGAACAAACCATATTTTGAACATCCTTGTTAGTATTTTCCTTTCTTCCACTCTTATACTTTTTGTTACCCATGTCGCTTTTATCCAGCGGTTACATGCACTGGACTTGTCTGGTCACGCTATAGCACCGTAATCACTCCGGTAAGTTTGATTGTATATAAAATCAGAAGCTCTTGAAAGATGAAAATAACACGACTATGATTTATTTATTTATCTTTTTTATTCAGTTTTTTTTTTTTTTTTGCTAGATCCCTTTTTAGTATGAATTACTTTCTGTGTCATGATTCTACTCACACGACAAAATCTGGTACAGAAGTTTGAGTTCATTTTAATCTTTGGTCATCTTTCATTCTTAATTGCAGAAAAACTGGAACCTTTTTGCTGTAAACGTTGCAATGGCTGGAACAGGGCTCTACCAACTTTCACGCAAGCTACAGTAAGTAAAATTTAATTTATGCTACCTATTTTTGCTTAGAATATACGAGGAGATCAAATTTCCATCTCTTGTTATTGGGAGGAAAAGCGGTTTTCTTGTTCCAGTTATTTCTCTAAATGCTTGATTTCGATGTAACCGGAAAAACCAGTCCCCTTTTCTTTCTATTTTTTTTCCTTTTCCGTAATGTTGGGATGGGCATAGTCTACATTACTATAAATCGGTGGCAGCGATAATCAAATGAGAATTTCAGTTGCACACGATGTGCTATATAGTTATTTTTTAGAACACTAATAGGAGAAACCCCTAGATTTTCTTGCTGAATTCCTTATGCAGTGTTCTTTACATGTTTGTCAGCACCATCATTGTGACTTTGCATATAAGAATTTCTTTCTCATTTTCAGGCATGATTATTCTTCTGAAGCGCAGGCAGGTGTTGCACAAGAATGATGACAGAAATCTTCCTAATTACTTGTATTCTGGGGTGATTAACCACCGGTGCCTTTGCCCCACTCTCTATTGCGCTGTCTGCTTCCGTTGCAATTGGTTCAAGTTCAAAACATGTCATCACGCCTTTAAATTGTGTTGTTAAACTCAGTTGTTAAGTGTTTATAACTCAATGTTCATTGTGGTTGTGCCTTGAAAATATTTGGCAACAAATCAATTCCAATAAAATGGTAATAATTTGCAATTTTTTTCTTTGGTACGGCTCAAATATTGCATTTGGTGTCAGTGATTTGAACATTTGTTTCTGCTAGTTATCCTTTTAGTTAACAAAATATCTGCATATCTCAAGTGCAGTTCTGAAAGGTTGAGTCAGTCAAGTTAAGCTGTTTGGATAGAGTGAGATTGTCAACTTCAAACATATAGGCATGATTTTAACTTGCAATTATAGAAAGGATCAATATATAGTTCAAATAAATAATCATTCTGCAACAACAAACTACAGTTGTTTATTGAACTATATCAAATTGTATGTTCGGCAAGTCGAAGTCAAATAAAAAATAGATCACGATCAGTATAAGTTGCAAATTGCAATCAGCTCGACATAGGAGCATCGAATGAATAACTTGGAGTACAAACATAAGCCACTCAACAACAACGTTCTCCTAAGATGCCTGCATGAAAACTGGATCTCTATATCAGACACAAATCAGAGGGGGCTTATTCTTATAATCTCCGCAATTTAGTATACTCTTGCCAACTTCCCGTCTAAGGTCTGATCTATTTTAGAGTCAGAGTCGCCATCATGTGCCTTCAAACCTAAACTTAAATCCAAAGTGCTTTCATTTAAATCCTGTCGTACTATCTGCTCATCATCCTGAGACAGAATTGAAGTTCAACACATTAGATGCAAGCTTTACAGTAAAATATGTTTCAGAAATCAGAATGCATACTAAATAATGTGGGACTAATGGTGGGCGGCGGCTACCAGTAGACAACGAAAAATTCCAGGATGAAAAGAACATAAAATTGCTCTGTTCTAAAACTTGCACCCAAAAAGATATAGTGTTATTCTATCAGTGTAAAACATGGGCACAACACTATTTAAGTGGTGAACGCAAAACAAGACAGTCTGTCTACTGATGGCATAACTCACTTCAATGTAAAGGAAATGAAAGCAAATACCCTTAAGCAATGGCACTTGTTATAAAAACAATTCAGGTACTCCGGTCTCCAAACAATAACAACTGAACAAAAGTACTTGAGAAAATAGATAGGTAGCTATTCACCTGATTTTCCTCCATTGGTACATTGTTAATATCAGGCTTTCCATCAAAGCCATCACTCCTAGGAGCTGGTTCCGCTGCACTGGGATCGGTTTCAGTAGATTTAGCTTCGCTGTCAGCATTTTCAGCAGCCTCATTTTCCACAGCTCCTTCTTGTTCCTCTAGCACAGCAATCTGCATTATAAAACAGCCAAGTTTGTCATCATTGACAAAGCATGGTAGCAACCAAGAAAAATAAAAAGAAAATAACAGATGTCCCCATAGAACATGTTTTGTGCAAGGAATTTGCTTAAACAAAACCAAATACTTTCACCAGGCAGTATTGCCATGTTTTAATGCCGCAATCATAATATCAAACCATGATAGAGGGATAACAAAAACAAGACAAAAGTGTCTATTTGTAACTGTTTATAACATATTCTGGTTGCTTTCAGCATGGGCATCATATTCTTAAATAATAAAATATCATGGTTTTATTAGCAGAGTTTGTAACATATCAGCCGAGATAAACAGTAATGTGGGTGGACTATTGTTAATGTTCGTGTGAGACATTAATGGCAGTCCTTATCTGGTTAATGGTTCCCCCCAACCAAGCAGAAACTACCGGATAACGCAATAAACGTCTCGCATATCCAGCATGATTGATGTATAGGTACAACACATTATTATTTATTTTGATTCACCAATGTCAGATATATCAACTCCCACTCCATTAATTCAACTGAAAAGGAGCGAGTTCCAGTTGACACCTCATGTATCAGACATTCAGATCTAAAGCATCTTAGTTATTATCAAACATTAAATAAAATAGTTTCAAAATGATTCCCTATAGTCGACCAAGAGCAAGAAAAGCAATAATTAGAAATTAGTTATTACTTAGCAATTCAAAATTAGTCAAACTGAATGCTTAATAACTAAAGGCCAAAGCCAATGCAGTCTAAAACAAAGCATCTATCAGGTTCACAAAATGTCTGATGTAATTTAAAGATGAATAACACAAAAACCAATTCAAACCACTACACTATGCTCATTCTTCTCTCAATCTAAACTATATAATAAAAACCTAAATCACTTTTAATAATAATTTAAAAAAAAAAAACAAAAAAACAAATGCCTGTATCACAAATCAAACAATGCTATCAATTCATCAACAAACCCATCAACCGATTTAACCTCCCAAGACCTAGCAAACAAAACCGATATTAACAGATTTCAGAAAAAGAAAACAAAAATTTAGCATTTTGAATACCGGAATGTATCTGAATTTGCGCCGAGGCGGATCCTCCGACGTCGTATCATCCATAACAGAATTCTTCTCTCCCCCGTTACTGCTATTATTATTGTTGTTACTGCCGTTGTCTCGCTGAGAAAGCGGGGTCCACTTGAAAAGCAACAAATGCGAGCCATTATTTCCATTAGCACTACAAGCGTTAACGTTGCTGCTGCTGCTGTTATGATTTTGATGAGAGTGGTTGTTGCTACTGTTGTTGTTAGACGGAGAAACTTGGATCCATCGTTTTTTCCACTTTCTAACCGGTCCACTGAAAACCGTGGCCGGTCCGTATCGGGTCGAGGACCGACCGAGCCGTGCCCCGACTCCCTCCATTATTTGATTCTTTTTAACTTTGGTGACGGATCGGGCTGGGTTGAGTCGGAATCTCTCTCTCTAAAATGTAGAGAGAGCGAGAGACAGGTGTCTATTATCTTCTGCGGTTTCTTAGTTTGGTAAGATTTGTATAGTGGGGCCAGATCCTGGTGGGCAAATCAGAGCCGTTTAGATTGCGGTCTTTTTTTCTAAATCTGATGATTGTGCTTTTTTTGTTGACTGGGTGCTGTGGAAACCGGCAATTATTCGGAATCTTGGGCCTTGGGGGATGTATCCTATTTTGGACATGATTGTTAACAATTTTGCCTTAAATTGATAAAAGTCATAGCTACTCACGAGGAGCAGCTGCATTTAAACCAATGCACAAAGGCCTTGTTTGGTTTGGAGGAGATATATACAAAGTTGCCTCAAATCTCGCCTTTGATTGTGTGATATTATTATGGATATTTCTAGGGCACATTTTCTAGTGACATTCCTTCAAGCAATTATACATTTTAGAAAGACACATAGATGAAGTGCGAACTATAGATGTATTCACGATTTTTCTGGGCTTACTCTGTCTAAGCTTGTTAAATGCTGATTTTTCCAATTATTAGAACACTCTTATTATACGTTTTGTGCCATATATCCAGGATGCTGTGCTAAAATTGTTGAAACTGTGATGATTTGTGAAAGGCCTGTCTCCATTAGGTATATATACATGGCGACCTCATGACAGTGACTAAGTCATAATCTGCATGCATATTCAACTTCGGACGCCCCCACAGAAGCAAGAGGAGAGGAAGAAAAAGCAACAACGAGGATGCCTATTGTAAGTACCATCATTTCTTGATTGGTGGTCCTTTTTGTTTGCTAGACTTGATTTCGTTCGAACCCACGTGGGATTCAAATGAATAACATCAAACACTTGTATACAATGAAGTGATCATTCCCATATTCCAGTTTTCACCTTGCTTCTTGTGTTATGATGTCCAGACTCACCAGAGATTCTCTAGGCTGTTAGAATACTGTGAGTTTGATTTCCATGCCAGTGTTTTTAATAGGTTTCAGTGTAGATCACTCGGCAAATGTCATTATCTTTTTGGCTCACTTCTGAACCATAAAAAAAATGTCTTCAGTATCTAAATCAAGCATATATCACACATACAAATTTGTTACCTCCGAATACATGTGATTTGACTATTTTCTATACTGATCAATTGTTTACACATTTGCCATTCCTCATTAATGCATATGATGGACTCACAAGCTGGGTTAAAAAAAATACATGGTCAACCACAGAAAAAACTCCCAGTACCAAAATTCACTAACCACTCAGCTTTTTGTATATGTGACTTGAAAGAAAATGGGGCAGAAGTGAGGGATCATACGAAAGATGAATTAACATCAAAGTACATACAAAAGGGCCTCTGCATAAAGCAGAACAAACCAACCTCCATTATAAGAAGAATTGGAAATCAATGGTTGGTTTTGGGTCCAAATGGTATATATTGCTGATGCATAAACACCACTACAGGCACCAATCATATAAGTCTGGCCAACAAAGTGCATGCTTCCAACTGTTAAAATATCTACAGGGGGGAAACTGCTCTGCACCAATACCACGCAGAACAAATTCAGGGAAGACCTCAAACAGATTCTTTTATGGAAGGACGGGGGACGGGGGTCAAAGACTATGAACTACATTGAATAACTCACTTACCACCCAACCTCCACTATTGCAAGTTAGAGGACCTCAGGAGTTGGTCAATGCTCATCCTTGAAGAACTGGACAAAGAAAACCAGAAGAATAAGGGAAATAAAAAAAGGCACAGCATGCAAAAGATAGCAAGAGAAACCCATAATTTCATCCCAGACGAAATAATTTGGGAAGCAAATTTTTGCAGACTTCCTGATTCATTTATCCAACAATGCAAATATAGAAAATGCAATTGATCCCCAATATGTTTATTTATTTTAAAGGTAAAAGGATCGACTATTTATTTATTTTCATTCATTTTTTTTTTGGAGGGGTTACAGGCTTACAGCAGGATATAATGAAGTCCAAGACAAACGTCATCAGCATGTTGTGGAGCATTTCATTCCTTAACAATGGGCCAAAGATTAAAAAAACTGCACGTCAATAATGCATATCAAGAACTTACAATATCCATCGATCAGGAAATTGTCACATTATGCATTCTTACTGCCATGAGGGCCGTTTATAACCATCCCACCCTCCTTCAGGTTCCTTCCTCTTCAAATGGCCCCCTGCCATCTGCTGATAGATTCTTGCTTGATCCTCTGTTAGGACCTGTGAACTGGCAACAGACAGTTGCCTCTGCACAAGAGATGACGTCCCACCTCTACCTTCTATGTCTGGGACTCCAGGCCCTGCATTTAAGTCTAGAACCTGTCTGTTCCATCTCAAACTGCCTTCAGTGCTAGCACTGTTGCTACCATCAGGGAGGCTAACTACATAAGGCCTCGGGAAATGAGACGGGACTGCACCTGCAGGCCCCATCAATTGCGAATTAACTGCAGGGAAGCATAATCTCCCACCTGATGATGAATCTACATATGTTGTTGAACCACCAGAAAAGGAGGCCGGTGGAAGGGGAAAGCTGGTTCCAAAAGGAAAGACTGGATATTGAAATGGGGTAGATGGAAAGGGCGCTGCAGGAGAAGACGACAACACCGATGCCCTGAAAACATCAGGACCAAATGGAGAGCTGCTATGAGGGGGAGCCAACATTCTCTGTGGTGCGCCTGGAGTAACAAATGGAAAAGGCTGCTCCCCTCTATCAGGCAAGACTGAAGGAACTGTGATGGTTGAATAAGTGTTCCCTCTAGGAAACCACGATGAAAAGTTTCCAGATTCTGCACTGCTCAACCGAAAGCCAGAAACGGGTGGCTGAGATGGTACATTTCTAAGGTGTTGATGAAAGACTGATGGTTCAGCACTCACCTCATCAACCACCGGTCCATCATTCAAATCAAAATCCATGCGAACACTCATCTCACCGTTCATAAGACCACCTGATGATGTGCCAGTCTGAAGTGGGACATCTGTTTTATGACCATTGCTAGTTGAGTAATTACTGATATCAATAAGCTCATCAGCTCTATTCAAATCAAGATCAAGTCCGCCAGAGCCACGGACAGATGCAGAACCCATCACTTCACACCATGACCCATTACGGTTATTGGTAAGTCCAGATACAGAAACGGTATCCTGAGCAGAGATTCGAGAAGCCAAATCTTCCAGGACTCTCTCATCTGGTACATTCAAGTCAATATCCAAAGGAGGACGACTGTGCTTTCCAGGTGTAGCATCAGGAAGTGAAATATTTGTCGCCCCCAATGGCATCTCCAATACCTTTCTTGGTTCAGCTGGCCGAAATGCACTTGTTGCAGCAGATCCCTTCCAACCAAGTTCCCTTTTACTCCTCAGGAGGTCCTCCGGTGGTACAAAAGGCCCTTTTGCTGCTGCTGCCACTGTTATCAAAGCAGGAAGGCTACTGGATACTGAAGAAACAGGAAGAGGAAATGGACTAATCAATTGTTGGGCAGCACCAGAACATCTTGGGGACGTGACATTACACGACTCACCATATTTCCCGTCATCCCCATCAAAACCTTCGTTCAAATCAAATTTGACTTTTGCTTCTGTATCAGATATCCCTACAGCAGAGCATGAAGCATCTTTAGTGATCGATGTAGATTCCTGTGCTTTGCCTCCTTCAGAGGCAGTCAACTTAGGTGCCCCAGTCATCACATGCTGCCCTGCTTCCTGTACTCGCAATGCAGTTGATTCATCAGGAGGAGATCTGCCAGCACAACACTGCTCTTTAACCTCCTTAACTTCAAAATTCTCCATGTGATCACTCTTACCCTTACCCTCCTTGTCCGCAGAACCCACGTGAGGTACCGCCAGATCCTCTTGAATAACTGGAGCATTACTTTTCCATTCAGATTTTTGTTCGTTTTGATTGACATGACTCTTGGAATCTACTTCATCAGCCTTTTCAGCCTTCACTTCATCAATATTTTCCGGACCCATATCTTCACCAGGACCAGAAGTATGCAACGATTCTCCATCTTTTCCTTTCAAAGACTCAGACTGTAGTGGCTTTTTCTCTGTCTGCTCGCTGCTGTTCAATCCTTCACTCACAGCTTTCTTGTTCTCCTCTTCAAATTCCAAAGATCGGTGTGATGATGATCCTTCAACGGCTTCAGTATCAACTTGAGTGGATTCAGAGACCTTATCCTCAGTTAACAAAGAGCCATTTATCTTCTGTTTAGTATAAGGAGTGCCACCTGCATCCACTCCGATACCGGCCTTATCCTCTTCAGGATTTCTTCCTACACCATCAGGGGTCTCCTCCGCCATCACTATTTCTTTCGAGTTTTCAGTGTTCTCTTGACATGGATCTCCAGTCTGCTGCATATCCGCAGGGGAAGTACTGATATGGGCAGTTAGATCTCCTGCGGATTTCTCTGGATTACTTTCTGCATTCTTAGCCCACAAATTACGATCCATAACCAGCTTCTCATTCTCATCAACAGCCCTATCTGTAGAATAATCTCCAGTAAATGGTTTCACACTTGAATCATTATCATCACAAAGAGGCTCATGAACTGGTGTCCTTGGTGGAGAACCAACCGGTGAAACACCATCAGATTTGGGCATCTCTCCAGCAGCCACACTAGCTAGCAGATTCATTCCAATATCATCTCCAACTGGTGCAGACACATTTGCTTCAGAATACTTGACACAACTTTCAATTAGAGCATTCATAGAACTTAAAGAAGACTCATGCAATTTTACATCTTTAAATTCATATCCTGGTGGTAAGGAAGTATCTTCTGAATCTTCAACCACTTTCCTAGCATTATCACCAGTTTTACAGCCCTTCTCACCAGGCAGAACAGCAGGTGACCCACTTCCCGCCTCAGGACAAGCAGCTGCATCTTTCTTAACATTATTGCTTTGCCACGATTCACTATTCACATTGGAGGAAATATCAGCTCGAACGGCATCATTCTTTTCTTTGAAGTTTTGATCAAATTGGTTTTGCTTCTCTGAAAGCACAGGGGAAGATGTTCGGCTGTTGGTGACTGAAGGGGGGTCTTCAACAGATCCTCCGCTGGAATTTTGTGCTGGGCTACGACCTTGATTTGGAATCTTGACTATTATTTTGGGATTGTTCCCCTCCACCACAGGTACATCAAGTGCCTTTTCACATGTCACACTTGGCTGCAATGGTCTATCTGAAGCTGAATTTCTGTGCAAGGAAGAATTTTTGCTCAACCCAGTTTCTCTTTGAACCCCAGATGGCGCTGCACCGGGAAAACCATTGACTGATTTCCGAGACCGTGAAGAAGCAGCCGAGGTCTTATTCAAAGTCATTGAAACGGTGGCAGAGCTCCTAGCATCCTCCTTCCCAGAGAATCCCCCAGTTTTGGCATGGTCACCAGAGCTAGATTGACCATTGTTGAGGGACTGACTAGAACTGCTGCTTTTCTCATCTTTTGCTGGAGATGAAGGAACATCAGAGGAACCAGCACCATAAGCAGCATTCCGGGGCTGTCCATCTTTAGGGTTTGTACTCCCTAATGCAAGAATTGGTGTTGATTTCATAGACACTGGAGACAGAAATGTAGACTTTGTAAGAGTATCCCCTTGGACAAGCTTCAATGAAGCAGTTTTAGCAGCAGCAGGTTGTGCTACCAGGCTCTTTATGGCAACCTCTGAGGATCCACCTGACTGTCTGTTCCCACTGTGAGGTACTTCAGGAACCCGGGGTCTAGCAGTCAAGGAGACAGCCTGATTTGATCCGGATTTCGCATCCATTTCTGCCTCAACACGTTTCTTCCACATGTCAACCAAACTCCTGGATTTTTTCTGAATTTCCACGTTCTTATGTGTACGCAAATGATTCACAGACTTGCCAATGTTACACATTTGCAAGGCATGAAGATTTACTGGCAGCTTATCAAGCGCACGGAGCAAAATTAAGAGAAATTCCTCAACTGACTTATCACCATCCTTGGGGCTGCTACTATCACCAATCTTCCCTTTATGGACCTCCTGGAGCCATTCGTCAAATACAGGCAAACCTCTTAGCTGCACAAACCAATTCAGGCAATCAAATTTATCTGTCGCTGCCACCACACCAGCAAGCAGTGACCGGCAGACTAGGTCAATTTTCTTATCACTTCTGTTGGGAACCATTAGCTGCACCAATTTCTCAACCCCATCATAATCTACAAGTCTGCCTTTCTCTGTAATTTTGTCAATATCAGTTTTTAAATTACTTTCTGTTCTGCTGTGACCCAAATCCCCATCCTCCATTTTTGCAGATCGTTCTCGTTTAACAGGCTCAGAATTATGATCTCCTCTCTCTCTTTTCTTCCCCTTAACTTGTGAAGGAAAAGAGGCACTATTCTGGGCACTGTCTGAACCAGGTTTTAGCTGAGATGTTGATGTTGGACCATTCCCTGGCTTTGGAGAACGGCCACCTGATGACACTGTTGCATGCATTTCTATACGTGTCTTATATAACAGTTTATCTACTTCTTCCTGTCGTTCCTGAAGGCAAAAAAAGAAATTACTGATTACCGGGAAAGGCAACAACCAGTAGCTAAATATATAAATGTGAGATGAGCAAGAGTATTCAAAACTCACATTAATATAATCTTGATCAGTCAGCCACCATAAACACTTGTTCGTAATGTCATATACTTTCCGGCACACAAAAGAACCAATCCCTGATGGAAGTTCAACGCCTTTTGGAAGGAATGCAACTTTACACGGGTGAAGTAAGGAAGCAGCAGGAGTCTCATCCTTATGAAAGGAATAAAAAATTTCGTTTGGCGCAGCCTCCAACAGGAAGCCTTTGCCGAGTTTTACTTCAGTAGGTCGATAAAGCCAATTCACACTTAAAGTTAACTTATTCTCTTTACCAGCAGTCAGTGAACGAATTATTCCAATGAAGGGAGGGGAATCCTGGGGAGGTTTGAAAAGAGCACAATCACCAACACTGATTTTGCGTCCGTCCTGGGGAGTAAATGAGAGCTTTGGTCAAACAAAGAATGGCTCCACACAATTAAAAAGGAAATAAAGGAGCAAATACTCAATCCATAAGCATAGTAATACACTGTGGAGCCTGGCTTAAAGGCATTCAAAACGTTAGTTGCAGAAAAACACAAGTTTAAACATTAAACCACACTACGGCACTACCAATGAGACGTCTTCCCAATATTCATCATCATCATCACTATCTTTCAAGCGAAATACATTCACTAAAAAGAAAAAATATATGCTAGTAACAGCAGGGGATATCAAAATAAATTTTCATTATGCAGTTCTGGCCCTCAAATATTACAAAATTCATCTAAATGTCCTTCCTTACAGCATTCCCAATTGAGAGATAGCAACTGCCAACTGTATCATAAATATTGATGATTTCAAACATAAAACCTAGTGGATTGCAATCAGCCACTAAATCACAAATTCACAATAGCAAATGAGAAAACCATTCAATAAATTATTTCCTTAAAAAAGAAATCTTCAAGAACACCTACTTCCTTCAGTAAGAACCGAAAAAGATGTCTCAGAACGGAAATGTTTTAAATTTAACAGGAAATTTGAAGAAAGAAAACATTTCATAATAAGAGCTTCACGATATGAAAGCACCAGATAACCAACAAATAAAAAAAATTAAAATAAGTACTGATTTTTAGAACTAACAAAATTTAGATCAATCTCAAAAGTTTTCACATAAATCAATCAAAGCCCAACAAAATCCCAAAAAAAAAAAAAAAAAAAACCAATTCACTCTCTCAATTGTCAACCCCTTAAAACAGACAAATCAAACTCAAAAAAAAAAATCAAAATTGGATTAATTACCTTTGTTTTAAAAAAAGAAGCTGAATTAGGAGAAGATGACAACGAAGAAGAAGGAGAAGACGAAGGAGAGGCAGAACCACCATCAGCAACGGAAGCTAAAATCGCAGAGTCACGTGGAGGGACAGTCCACATGTGCCGTCGACAACCTTCCCGTTTTCTATCCTCTTCCTCTTCACCTTCCCGCCATCCATGCATACGCATACGCATGATACCCTTGCAACATTTTGTCCGATAATGAGTACCATCAATCTTCAATTCCGCTTCTTACACCTTTCTTTTTTCACCTATTCACGAACCCTAAATCACGAACGACCATTAATGCTAACCCTAGTTTTTTTTAAAAAAAAAAATGATTTCAAACAAAGGAAACGATCTAATTGAGACTGAGATCCATAAAAAGAGCCAGCGATTGACCTCGATAAGCAGAGAGATAGAGAGAATCCAAATAGCGAAGGGAGGAGAAAATGAAGAACAATCGAAGAAAGAGACGGCGAAGAGGAAAGTTGTTCGTGTTTTACTCGGTGAGTTGTTATTGGTATGACAGTTCCACGTCAGTTTAATGACAAATTTGGCAAATTTTACTTTTTTGTTAGCGAGAATGGACCGTTGGTCTCTATTTTTTTTTTTTTTTAAATAATTATTCATTACATAATTAATTTTTATATAATTATCTATTACGATCTGTTAACAAAAATAAAGATCAAATGACGAAAAGGCATGAGGTATCAAAGGACAAAAAGACATGACGTATCTAAAGACGAAAAGACATGACGTCGTTCTGAACGAAGAATGAATAAGGAATTGACCCAGAAAGATTCAACTCAGGGCGATTCGAACAACAAGTAAAGAACGATGAAAGAAGAATGAATATATGAAGGTACCATGTGTTTGGCCGGTTATAAGTAGGTTATTACACAGACTGGCAATAATCCCCACGATCTAGCAAGTTACCCAACAGTTGCATGCACGATCCAACGGTTGCGCGCATGATCCAGCAGTTACATGCGAACAGGAAATGTGAGGGGTTTAATGGGCTAAAGGCAACAAAATCGCTTGAGCAATTAGTGGGACCGTGCACTATAAAAGGCTCAGGCGTAACAAAAGAAGAAAGAGGAGAAAAAAACTCAAAATGAGCAAGTAGTTTAAATTCTTAGCCTTGTAATCTTTAGGGCTTTAATCTGTGTGCTTGTGCCCCCTGAAGACATTTTCTTGGAATCAATCACTCATTTTTTGGACTGTGTCTCAGGAGGTTTGGAATCTTGCACGTGTATTAAAAATTGCGCGAACAAGATCCTATTATTTTAAAGTGTATAAAAAATCTCAAAATTTGATTGGGATTCAATATTGTACCGAAAGTTATGTTATACAACATGAAAAATCAAAATTTCAATTGCTATTCAATATAATCTTTCATTCCGATTCAAAATATAGGTTATGATTTGAGATAATTTTTTCGTTCTAAATCATAATTAGAACGAGATTAAGGCTGGACGAGACGTCTCGATTCTCATCTTTAATATTATTGAACTATTCCAATATTATCTATACATAATATAACAATAATCTTTTTTTTTTTATTTATAATAGCATGGACTTGTTAGGTAATTATAAAAAAAATAAAAAGATCTAATAGGTTATTATGAAAAAAGTTGGTCATTTTAATTTTTCTTTTTTTTTTTGTTATTATTAACCGATTCTTGTTTCATTTCTCTATATATATTGTATATGCCTTGTGTGATTTAATGTTATCATATTCGTAGATGTTCTTACGATATTCAAATTAATGTATTTATTGACATATGTTGTCTCATTTTTAAATTGATTTATTTTATAGCATTTGATATCTCAGCAACAGTCGGATAATGATATTGGAGAAAGCAATTTTAAATTTCGTTTCCTTTCTGATGACATTAATCATCTTTTTTTTTGTTGATTACTTTCTATTTCATTATCTAAGAAATTGCAACACTTGAAGTTCAATTGAACTTTGTTATGTCGAATTCAATTGCTTAATGCTTGCGAATGTGATTGATCTGATCGTTGCAACCAATTATGCCAAATCAGAATGACAATTTTCTGCAAATGTAACTGAAAATGCTAAAACCTTGGTGGGTTGATATTGTGCAAATTGAAATTGATGTTTTCATTTTGAATTGATTTGAATATTCAATCCAAAATGAAACAACAATTTCAATTTTCAACCTACATTGTCCTTAAATTTGAGGCGAGCAAAGTTTGTCATATAACATGCAGATTTTCATTAAACCGAAGAGAACGTTTGAGATGCAACCGTAAGTGTGTTTATGGTTCTCCTGTAATATTTATTTAATTACAATATTTATTAATAAAATGACATTATTATCATATCAAAGCATTTGTTCATATATCACCATAAGTATCTTATCTTTTATGCGGAAGGTGCTACTTTGGGCATCCAATTACAGGCATAATTATCCATTTTGAGAGTTCGCAGGACGAGAGCATTGGTCTTGTACATATATATTCATTCATGATGTATTTCCCAAGTGACGGTGTGACTTGAACAACGTCTAAAAATGACATATACGAGTTATAAGTAAATAAATAATATAATCTAACTAAGGGGATGCTCAAAGTAACACCTTCATAACTTTTTTGCTACCCCATCCACATTGCACATTTGTCTATTTTGAGAGTTTGTTATATGGGGTGTTGCTCTCCCATGATTTTATTCCATTAGGAAGCCTACTCATATGAAATGTGGCTGTGGACATACACGACATAAATATTATCTATTGGCACTTAGAGGTCATATGTTTTTTTTTTTTTTTTTTTTTTTTTTTGGGTGAAAATCGTGATTCTTTTGCGTTTTTATAGGCTCAAATATTGAAAATATAGAATTTGAGTCCACACATAATACTATCAAAATCGATCACCCTTTTATGAAAGTGCTACTTTAGGTATCCCACTACGGACACAGTTGTCCGCTTTGGAAGCTTCCTTTCCTGAGAATGTTTGGTCCCAATGCTATAAAAATTGGTTTCTGTTAAATGTTAGTGAATGCTGGCAGAGCACCAATGCTATAAAAATTGAAGCTTGCATTAAGAAGCATCATGGATTGTTAAAAGTTAAATTACCAATCCTTTTCACACAAGGTGTTTTCGGATAAATTGGGATCGATTACATGAATATTATGGTATTATTATATTCAAAATTTGAAACATGAATCAGAATTAATATTAATTATTCGTTACATAAATTTGGAGGTAAATTCTGGTACTATGATGATTGAACAGTACGCAGGGGTAAAAATGGTAACTTCCTTTTGACAAAGACCCTTAATGCCGACCCGGCCAGTAGGGTGTTGCCGACCATATGACATGACATGTGCCAACAGGAAAGGTCGGACATTTGGTGATAAATTGCTGACCACTTCAACACGGCTGGTCGGACAATATCAGATCGGTAGCATCATTCTCAGTTCAGATGATCATTGCAACCGACCTAATGAAGACCGAACATATGACGATATATTTTCCACCGCCTCATTCTTATAGGATAAGATGATGAGACACCATTCTTATAAGATAAGGTGATGAGACATAGTGATGATGAAAGTAAGATATTTTCGGCCAAGTGGCATTGGGGGAAGGAATTCTATTAATGAGTTCACGTTGGTAGTGTCATCTAGATGAGGGATAGAACCGCCTCTTTGCTAGTATAAATAGGTGGGAGAACACATTTGTAAGGGTTGATTGATTGATTCGTAAGATTGATTACTAAAAAAGCTAGAAAGAACTATTTTGTAAACACAAACAGCTCGGTTTCCACACTGACCGATCATAAAACAGGTCGGCCGAGCACATTTTGGTAATAAAACACTCATCAATTTTGTGCCCGTTGACGTAGGTTGGATTCAATCCGCCGAACCACGTTAATACTTTGCGTTGATTTGCGTGTTTATTCTCTTTTGTCAAAATTTACTTTTGGTTTCCTATAACCAAACAAATTCACTGTTGAAGGAATATTATCCCGGGAGGCGGGATCGGTATTTCATTATTGCCCCTGAGACAAAAATCAGTCGTCAACAAAATATATAATTATAATTTTTTGAGTTAATTATCAACTTTTTAGTTCTCATTTTTACTAGATTATAACATCGAGTAAATGACTGTAAAAAAAAAAAAAACAAAACAAAAAAATCAAGTCGGGTGAAATAAAAATGCAGGAAAATAACAGAGAAATTTATAGTTTTGACTATGCGGGCGCATGATCCATACAAGCCTTGCAGCACACAGGATCACATCTCATGTTTATCAGATGTGCGGTCGAGATATTTTTTCATCATTCGGAACTTGATCTAGGTCATTATATCCCTTTATATAAACACCAGCCGCTGGCTAGGGTTTTACACAAGTTCACTTTACATGCTATTGTTTCATTTTCTTTTCACTGTCTTGTGTTTCAGCTGTGTTTTTGAGTTTCCGTAATTTATTGTTGTAGTAGGTGATCGTAATTATATTTTCTTTTTTTCCCCTTTTGTGTGAGGCTACATGTACCAAGATTAGGGTGTGAATGACAAGATACCCATAATCTTGAATTGCCAATGCGGCGGTAGCTAAATTGAATCAAATGGCTGAGAGGTTTACTGGCCGGTGGTTGTGTCTTCAGTCGACTGATCTGCTTACCGAACCTCTTACATTTTTATTCTTTTTAATTTTCTTTTTTTTTTAATTAGCCGAGAAAGGGAGGGAAGAAAAATAGCATGTGATTTAGACTTCTCTTGCATCAATTTTTTTTCACCTTACAGGCATTCTGCCTTCACTCCCCTGCAGTTTGCTTGCGTCTACCGGTGCCTATATTATTTTTCTTTTCCAAATCTGATTTTTGATTTTTGCTGTTTATGTAAATCCAAGTTTTTTTTCTATAGTAAAACTATAACCAAAGAATAAAAAACATTGAAAGAAATTGTCTTTAATTGTTCATTTGTGGGTTTGAACTTTCAAGAAAAATGCTCCATTGCTAAGAATGCTGAGATATTCCATCACGAGAGATTTGCATCAAATATGACACACTAGTGAAATTGAAGTTGAAGTTGCATCAAATTTGAAATTGAAGTTGCTAAAAATATGCAATATTGTCCCACGAAAATACACATACCCTTTCTTTTATTCTCACCGTTTGATAATTTAGGTAGCTCAGAGCAATAATCCTATAATCCCAGGTTGAAGTAATGGACATTTTTTTTTTTTTTTTTTTTTTTTACATTTTTACACTAATTGTGGTGAGACTCTTAACCGAAACATTTAGGGGTGTATTCAATTGAGATTTTAAAAGACTATTTATGAATAAATAAGTCCCGTAGATTTTAAAAGAAATTTAAAGAATATAATAGACATTTTAAAGAATGTGATGACTTACAAGATTTTATTAGATTTCTTTTAATCAAGATTTTTTACATATTAGATTTTAAAAGATTTATTTCATAAGAATTTGTAAGATTTGAAAGGACCATTTTATATTTTTTTTCCTTTTTTATAACCGATATTATATGGAACATAACCATAAATAAAAAAAGTTAATGAAAGTCAATATGTTCAAAATGTCTGAATGTCATTTCTCTGACCTAGGAATATTTTATGAGTTTCTATGATAAAATGTCATTTCTCTGACTTAGGAAGAAAAGATAACACTTCGGCATCAATGATCTTAATAATTGATAAATAATTTTTTCCTTAAATTTGGGTTTTTTTTTTAAAAAAATTAAATACAAGTAAAAAAATTAGCGAGAAAATGAGGAAAAAAATCATTGTTGTGCTAAATTCATTTTGTACATATTATCTATCCGAATGAAGAAGTTATGTTGCCTTCAAAGAAAATCTAGGAAATTTCTTTAAATGTGATAGAATTTTCCTCCTCGAAAATGAAATTCATTAAGAAAAATAGTTGGAGAAATGACATTATCAGTTACATTTAAAAGAAAGTCATATTGTTTTATTTGAAAGAAAAAAGAAGAAATTACTAATAAGCAAGTAATTTGTTCACGAAGAACTAACATGTATGTTCATCTTCTATTTTCTAACTAACATGTATGTTCATCTTCTATTTTCTAACACTCAAAAAAATCCTATGTAAAAAGTCTCATGGGTTAGGGTGAGATTTTTTATAGAGTTTGATATTCATAATTTTCACTAAAAAGTCCCACAGAATCACACATATAAAAGAATCCTTCAAAATAATTATGTTTTTCAATACCATAAGACTTTCTATTACTTATTTAAAATCATGATTGAATATCACTAGATTTGGATGCACTCTTTAAAAAATCCTAATAGTCTTAATGGAATACCACAAGACTTTTTAGATTATTTAAAAATCTTAATTGAATACCACAAGACTTATTTAACACAAAAAAGTCTTTTAAAATCTCAATTGAATACACCTCCTAAATGACTAAAGAGATAATGGTAACATTTATTCAAATATGGATGATGCTAGCATCAATTATCTTCTAACATGGGAGAAGCCTATGATCCCACCATTTTTTTTTAACCGATAGTATTAAGTAAGTAATAAAAATATCTCCATAAATTTATAAATTAAATATTTTAAAATTATAAAATCCTTCCATAAAGAAACGTCATGGCTTCGCCCCTGTCTTCTAGCCCTAGCCGTGCACTCACGGTCCCATGCAATTCAGCTACAGTAGCCAAGCAAGCCAAACCACTTTAGCTAACATAACCCTTTTGTTAACATCTCTAGTACACATGCAACTCTTGCCTTGTCGTTGAGTTCTAAAGGGAACATTTTTGGAATTTTGAAATTTGTTTAATGTTCTCAAATTTAGAGTAATTATGATATAAATAACAATAACTTTTTAAGTTTAAAGCAGATATAATAAAACAATAATAAATCAAATCAATAATTATTAATAGGAAGATATTATTTACGAATTGCAAAATTCTTAATAGAAAAAAATCACTTTGTTTATATAGCCTACCAGCCAAATCCATTATAATGAGAAAAACTTTCAATAATGATATAATCTATGGAGTCAACTTTACCAATTTGAATACATCTACACTGTAATAACTCGAATAACTCATCGAGCTCATATTAAACGGCCTTCTGCAGACCTCTTAAGTCTCTGAGCATGCGCACTTGTAATGCTAGAACTTCAACTACCAATTTTCCTCCTAGAGAATTCTAAAGGCTTAGAAAATTATGTTAGGATTGTGTTTCTGTGTTGATGGTAAATCAAAACCCAATTTCACCAAAAGAAAGAAGACAATGAAACCAAAGAGATATTCTAAGTGAATTGCTAAGCATGTTGAAAATAAATAAAGTTAAAGCTCAAAATAATGTGTTTCCAACGGTTGATAAAGTGGTTATATGTTTGTTTATATAGGTAGAGAAAAGATAGGTTTTTCCTTGTATAAAACTGGCTCAAAAATGAGTTCAAAATAACTTACTTACGCACAGTCGTTCGAACATCATAAGAACGCGTGGTGAATGCGAGCAGTTTCGCAAAACTGTTCCAACGCACCTCGAAAGTAAACACTTTGGAAGGTTTCGTTCGCACGGGAAAAATAAACTCAAGTCGTATGGGAAGCTACTGTCAAATTTCGTTCGAACCCAAACCCGAACGCCACACGTTCGAACACAAACACGAATGCGGCACTAACGGATATCTGCTATTTTCATGCACAATCTGCCAAATATTTATCAAATTGCTCAGAAATCTTCAAGACTCATTACAATTCAATTGAAATTGTTTTGTACGAATATTACTACAAACATGTAACTAACAATTTTTTTAAGAGTCGATGCTCATCGAGGACCACCATAGACAGAAAGTTAAAAAGATAAAATCAAACATTTTTCTTGCTTATGTAGATGCGAATATCTCCAACTAATCCCTTCATTGAACACCTTACAAGTACAAAACAAATAGCAAAAAAACAAAAACAAAAACAAAAACTAGATGCTACACATCTTTGTACAAAGTGACGGTTTGGAATAAACTATAACTTAACGGTGGAGCTTGCTGGGCCTGGGTACCAATTCTTAAATGAACGTTTTCTTCCAGCTAATTACAAATCCATTTCAATCATTGAATACTCTTAAAAGAGCAATTGGAAAACAAAAAATAATTTATTTCTGAAACAGCATCTGCAATAATTCTATCTACGCAAAATATCCTCCTTGAGTTAATTGCCCATGTCATTGCCACAAAATACAGCAGTAAGCTGACCAACTTTCAAGCCAACCTTATTGTCAAAATTCTCTCTGCAGTTGCAAGGCCTCACTGGCAAGGTCACAAATCGAATTGCAGCAAACCCCTCTTTAAATTTCATTGGTTTTGACACTGCATTGGTTGTACGCTTATAGGGACTAAACCATTTTGCCTGCATATACCCATTTCTCCTCCATGGAGGCAGAAACAATTCAGCTCTCTTAATTGATTCTCTAGCAGCCCCACAGATTAGCCTCAGAATCTGCTTAAGCACTGCTGGTTTACCAACAAAGATCCGTGGGAAAAGATTGAGTAGTGACGTGTAACCTTCCGTGGGGCGAGCAATTTCAAACTGTGTAGCTAGATTTACTTCAATAATGTATCGATTTGCACCAACATTCACATCTACAAATTCATAACTCCCAGCTGGGAACTTCCCAGTTTTCTCCCACCGAGATTTGCAGAGGCCTAATCACAATTGTAATAGATACAAATTGCAATAAATACACAATACTAAGACATACTGATCTTGAAACTTAAGACTTAGCACTTTCTTGTTAAAGATTTTACTATTTCCTAATCCTTTAACTCGTTTATTGGGTGAACAATTATTAAATTTGAAACATCAAATAAGCATAAATTTAGTCTCCTGTTCAAAATTAAAAAAAAAAAAATGGATTGGCAAATGGTTTAGCTTGGAAAAGACTATCCAAATTCAAGTATCATTCATTAATATTTTCAAAATTTTATTATTTCTTGAATTTTGATTTGACGTTGTTATTGTATTTTTCTAAACCCAAGACTAAATAAACAACACTTAAAACTTTTCCAAACCCGACCATTTATCAAATCTAATCAAAAAATTTATAAAACTAAAATATGTAAACTCACCAGCATCAAATCCTCTATCACGCAAATGAGTCATCAAGGGTCTTTTAAAATCCTGCGACGATATATCTCCTACAACTCCACATGCAAATTCTGTCTCTTCACAAATCCTTCGCTTGTCGTCCTCATCATCACATTCAAGTCCAATTAACAAACCCTTTAACATCTCTTTCTCCTCAGAATGATCACAGCAATAACTTCTCATTTCCGAATCATTCCTTTCATCATCTTCATCGTCTTTATTATTTTGCCAGTCAGTAACCACACCATCTTTATTTTCAATGAAACAATTCACAAGATGAGACAAATCAGTAAAACTCTCGGGCAACGGCGAGTGCTCGCTCCCGCTGCTCTCGCAGAGCCTCGCCTTTGCCACTTCATCAAACGCCTCCGCTACTCTCTTAAACCTCACCGGTGTTTTTGCCATTGAAAAAAAAGGAAAAAAAAAACAAATTTTTGCTTTGCTCTTTTTGGTTCTCTTTTTATATGCTAATAGTACGAGCAACAAGAAAGAGATAAGCTATTGGGTTTATATAAAATGCGACAACTCTTCTTGAAAATGAAGCTTTCTCTTGTGTCGTTATTATGGTGATATTATAACGTGAGAAAAAAAGTAGCAGACATTTAGTGAAATTATGGAAAAGATGAAATTTGTTACTGTAAGAGACAGTGTTAATGTGTTGCATGTACACAGGTTTATTACGGTGTGTAACAATGAATCTGCCCTTTAAAACGCATGTATTTTGTCAGTTTTAATATCCAGGTTCAGTGTTCAATTTGGTTTCTCGTAAGAGAAGTAATTAAGGTGGGTTAATCAAGCATTCACGCTAATGTAGGGCTAAAAGAAATTAAAATGATCTGATTATTTATTAAGTGAATGAAATTAGGGTGGGATGAGTCAGTATTGAGCCACAAAAGGGAAAAAAAATAGAATATTATTAATGGATGGGATTAAGGAATATGCTTAATGTGTAACTTGGGCCAAAAGTTAAGGGTTTAAAAAATGGAAAATTATTAGCATGGCCTCATTTTAATAAAGAAATAATTAAAATGAGGATTCGGTTATTGTAATTTAATTAGGGCTGGAAAATGATAAATTAAATTAAACCATTTATCTGAAAATTCTCTTAAATAATTTTTTTTAAAAATGAAATGTATGTGTATGGTTGTCGGGGAAAGGTCTATATTTATAAATGTGTGCGTTCGCGCAGAAGAATTTAGTTACTATGACTTGTTGACTCCACACAACACCATGCGAATGATGGAGCGTTCATGTGCAGTCCATGCAGCCATTGTCATATCCTATTTGGTTAAAGTGTGGTTTTGCAACGTTATCGATCCCATTTGGAATTTTGGACGTGGAAAATAGAGACTGTTTTTGGGCCTTTGGAGTTTTAACTTTAAGAACCATATATTATTGGTGTCTCAGGCTGACTAGGTTCAATGAACTTGTTATTTGTCCAGATACATTGAACCGTAAGGCAAAAATCGTTACTCGGTTGACATTGACATTAACGATTTTAAGGCTCCAAAAATTACCATTCAACATAATTTCATTTATGTTATTCAAGCTTGCAACATGAAATTCATGTATCTATAATTTTACGGTATGTATATTAATTGGTAATTGGAACATGTTAAAATCAAAATAAATTGTTTCTTGAATTACAAGAGTTAGGAAATCAACTGTATTCCTATTGTAAATTCTTCAATTATTTCATAAGGGTATATATGTCTTTTTGAATGGCAAAGGGGTGTAAGAGTGGTTACAATCCATAGAGGGTTGCAACCCCACCCCAAAGGGTGTCATATGGCACCCCTCCATGCCTTTAAAAAGGGATCATGCACTCCTAATTAAGGATGTACGAAAATAGAAGACATATATCCAGATTCTACAGACACTTTGTTTTCTTTTGGTTTTGAGAGAGATCCACCATTTTTATCCTAGTTCAAACACTTGTGAAGGAGTGCACATTGAACAAGTAGAATCCAAGTTATCCTGGGAGAACATTGGCAATTCGAATCCGTAGAGCACCTGTGACGGGGCCAATAAGTTCTTAAGGACAGAGTCTTTCTCGACTTGGACAATCGAATCAGGTTTTTCTGGTTCTTACTGTTTTCTGGTTCTTACTGAAGATGCCGGACAAAAGAAATTTGTCGTGGGTAGGTTCCTGGACTACAAGATGGTAGATTCAAGGACGGTGATGTCTCAGTTGGGTGAACTGCAATTGATCATTCATGAAATACTGGATGAAGGAATGAAACTCTGTGAGATGTTTCAAGTTGCCGCCATAATTGAAAAACTGCCTCCATCATGGAAGGACTTCAGGAGCTATCTGAAACACAAAAAGAAGCAGATGAGCCTTGAAGACCTCAGTGTTCGATTGAGAATCGAAGAGGACAACAGGATGTCCGAGAAGGCCAGCTACAAGACTCTGGAGTCTAAGGCCAACATCATTGAAGGTGCAAAGGGTAGCAAAAAGAGAAAGAACAGTGGAGCTGACTCTGGGAACAAGAAGTTCAAGGGAAAATGCTACAACTGTGGAAAGAGCGGTCATATGTCAAAGGACTGCAGAAACAAGAAGTCTCAGGACAAGGGCAAGAAAAAGAAATTTGAGGCCCATGTTACTGAGAGTGAGCAGCTGACTGATGATATCTCAGAGATGGAACTATCAGCAGTGGTAACCGAAGCTAACATAGTTGGGAATCCGAGAGAATGGTGGGTAGACCCTGGGGCTACTCGCCATATCTGTGCAGAAAGTAAGATGTTTTCCATGTACCAGAAGGTCGATGGCGGCGATCATCTGACGATGGGAAACTCGTCTACCTCTCAGGTGGTTGGACAAGGCACAGTTGTTCTGAAGATGACATCTGGAAAGGAGCTAACATTGAAGAATGTACTGCACGTTCCAGATATTCGGAAGAACTTAGTCTCAGGCTCTCTTCTTAGTAAGGCTGGGTTTAAGCTTGTGTTTGTTTCTGACAAGTTTGTAATGACTAAGAATGATATGTATGTAGGAAAAGGATACCTAACTGAGGGCCTTTTCAAGCTAAATGTAATGACTGTTAATCGTGCTATTAATAAAGCTAGTTCGTCTGCTTATATTATTGTGTCACAAAATGTATGGCATGGGAGGTTAGGACATGTTAATTACGATACCATGCGTAAATTAATTAACATGGACCTGATACCTAAATTAGCAATTGATAGCCAACATAAGTGTGAAGCATGTGTTGAAGCTAAAATACATAGAACATCATTTCATTCTATCGAACGCAGTTCTGAACCGCTAGAACTTGTACATACTGATGTATGTGACATGAATATTGTACAAACAAGAGGCGGTAAAAAGTACTTTGTCACTTTTATCGATGACAGCACAAGATTCTGTTATGTGTACTTGTTGAGAAGCAAAGCAGAAGCTATTGAAAGCTTTGTACACTATAAGAGCGAAGTTGAAAATCAACTTGGCAAGAAAATCAAAAGAATCAGGAGTGATAGAGGTGGTGAATACGTTTCACCGTTCGGTGAATATTGTTCTGTGCACGGAATTATTCACGAAACCACTGCTCCTTATTCTCCTCAACAGAACGGAATTGCGGAACGCAAAAACCGAACGTTGAAGGAAATGATGAACGCCATGTTGACAAGTTCGGGTTTACCCCAGAACTTGTGGGGGGAAGCCTTGCTTTCCGCAAACTACGTTCTGAACAAGCTTCCTCACAGAAGACTAGACAAGACACCATATGAATTGTGGAAAGGTTTCGTACCTTCCTACAAATACCTCAAAGTGTGGGGGTGTCTTGCCAAAGTAATGGTTCCTAAACCTAAGAAGGTTAGAATAGGACCTAAAACTGTTGACTGTATATTCATTGGATATGCTCACAACAGTAGTGCGTATCGATTCTTGGTGCACAAGTCGGAGATTCCTGACATCAATCCTAATATGATAATTGAGTCAAGGAATGCGATATTTTTTGAAGAGACGTTTCCTTGTAAGGAAAGACAAATAACTGGGTCTCTCAAAAGAACATTTGATACTGTCAAGGACAGTAGTCAAGTTGACCAAGAATCAGATCAACGTGTAAATGCTGAGACAATCGAGCCTAGACGTAGCAAAAGGGCTAGAACGTCTAAGTCGTTTGGTCCCGATTTTCTAACATACTTGTTAGAAAATGAGCCTCAAAGTTATAAAGAAGCAGTGACTTCTCCGGAGGCACCTCTTTGGAAAGAGGCTATAAACAGTGAGATTGATTCAATCCTACAGAACCATACTTGGGAGTTGGTTGATCTTCCGCCAGGTTGTAAGCCGCTGGGCTACAAATGGATATTCAAAAGGAAGATGAAAACGGATGGATCAATAGATAAGTATAAGGCAAGACTTGTCATAAAAGGTTATAGACAAAAGGAAGGCCTTGATTACTTTGACACCTATTCACCGGTGACTCGCATCACATCGATAAGAATGCTCATAGCCATAGCAGCTATATTTGGTCTTGAAATACATCAAATGGATGTAAAGACAACATTCTTGAATGGTGAATTGGATGAAGAAATTTACATGGAACAACCAGAAGGGTTTAGTGTTCCTGGACAAAAACAGAAGGTGTGCAAACTTGTAAAATCCTTGTACGGATTAAAACAAGCACCGAAACAATGGCATGAGAAATTTGACAAAGAGATGTTGTCAAATGGGTTTAAAACCAATGAGTGTGATAAGTGTGTGTACACCAAATCAACTCAAAAAGGATATGTCATTGTGTGTCTCTATGTAGACGATATGCTGATAATTGGTAGTAATCATGAAATGATTAAGCTTACCAAAAACGTGTTATCCAGCAGATTTGATATGAAAGATATGGGGATAGCTGATGTGATCCTAGGAATAAAGATTTCTAGGACATCAGACGGATATATATTATCACAGACTCATTATATTGAGAAGATACTCGATAAATATATCAAAGGGGATCTAAACGTGGCTAGAACCCCTGTAGACCTAACTCTTCATTTATCAAAGAATACTGGTTCAAGCATATCGCAACTAGAGTATTCGAGAATCATTGGAAGTCTGATGTATCTCACGAATTGCACACGACCCGATATCGCTCAAGCTGTGAATCGGCTTAGCAGATATACGAGTAATCCAGGACACAACCACTGGAAAGCCATAGTAAGAGTTTTGAGGTATCTGAGAGAAACTTCAAAATATGGGCTACATTACGAGAGATATTCTGCTGTACTAGAGGGTTACAGCGATGCTAACTGGATATCTGATACGGTGGATTCCAAATCCACGAGTGGATTTGTTTTCACACTTGGTAATGCGGCCGTGTCATGGAAATCCTCAAGGCAAACATGTATTGCCCGGTCTACTATGGAATCAGAGTTCATAGCGTTAGACAAAACAGCGGAAGAAGCAGAATGGCTTAGAAACTTCCTGGAGGATATTCCTAGTTGGCCCAAACCGGTGCCAGCGATAAGCATACATTGTGACAGCCAATCGGCTATTGGGAGAGCCCAAAATACAATGTATAATGGTAAGTCTCGACACATACGTCGGAGACATAATACCATACGTCAACTGCTCTCAAGTGGCATAATAACGATCGATTATGTCAGGTCGAAGGAAAACCTAGCGGATCCACTAACTAAAGGTTTACCTCGAGAGCAAGTTGAGAAGTCATCGAGGGGAATGGGCTTGAAGCCTATAATCTAAGAATTGTCACTGTGGAAACCCAACCTAGTTGACTGGAGATCCCAAGATCTAGGTTCAAAAGGGACAACAGAAACTTTGTGCAATTCAAAACAAGCACTGAAGAGTTTCGTACTCTTTCCCATTCCGATAATGACGCTGAGTGCTGTCTGTCATTGGTTAGGATAAGCTAAGGCTTTTAATGATCACTATATTAGGAGATGAGTCCTAATGGGGGTAAAGACAGATTACCTCTTCATAGTAGATCACCTATTTCAAGTAAGAAGTGAGGCCGCTTCCATGGGAACCTTTAAAGGCGGGTTACCCTAAAGTGCTTGATGAATCCAGGACCGTTGTTCAGGGCCAAAATGAACACAACCGTAGAACGGGTAAATGGTCGAATTAAAGCTGTGTGTTGGCAATTGTCTTGGTTTACACCAACGGCAGAACAGTTCAAGACTATGGGTCACTGGTTTGCCAAGTAAATCCGATTGTCATTCACTAGGAAAGGTTCAAAGCGAAAGCTACCTATTTCGATGCAGCTTTAGCTCACGGTATCTCTCTCACGTGTCTGAATGAATATTTGAAGAATTGTGGGGGATTGTTGTAAATTCTTCAATTATTTCATAAGGGTATATATGTCTTTTTGAATGGCAAAGGGGTGCAAGAGTGGTTACAATCCATAGAGGGTTGCAACCCCACCCCAAAGGGTGTCATATGGCACCCCTCCATGCCTTTAAAAAGGGGTCATGCACTCCTAATTAAGGATGTACGAAAATAGAAGACATATATCCAGATTCTACAGACACTTTGTTTTCTTTTGGTTTTGAGAGAGATCCACCATTTTTATCCTAGTTCAAACACTTGTGAAGGAGTGCACATTGAACAAGTAGAATCCAAGTTATCCTGGGAGAACATTGGCAATTCGAATCCGTAGAGCACCTGTGACGGGGCCAATAAGTTCTTAAGGACAGAGTCTTTCTCGACTTGGACAATCGAATCAGGTTTTTCTGGTTCTTACTGTTTTAGGGTTATTTGCATCTAGATCTAATTGTAAAGTTGTTTGATCTGTTTGATTGCAAGTTATATTACTGTTTGATGACACATATTTGCTAACAATCTTAAGAACTTATTGCTTTAATGTTATTAGATAGTAATTCGCATGTTAGGGTTTTACTATTTTCTGGAAAATACGAACTGTGCATGAAAAACCCGTAGGGCGTTCGAACGCCCAACGCACGCGAAGGCTAAAAATTTGAATTCTCGTAAGAACGTTCGAACGCGTCTTCAAACGCAACTCGAACGAAAGCCTTCTGCCTTAGAACGTTCGAACGCGTACTAAACGCAACTCGAACGCAAACTCTCTGGAATCATTCCGTTCGAACGCGTTCACGAACGCAATACGAACGTGAACTCTCTGGAATCATTCCGTTCGAACGCGTTTCAAACGCTACTCGAACGTGAACTCTCTGGAAACACATCGTTCGAACGCGTTATCAAACGCAACACGAACGCACACACACTGGACAGTCTCGTTCGAACGTAGATACGAACGCGACACTAACGATATAGTCCTGTAATTCTTATAAACTGCAAACTTAATTAATATTAACTTGGTAAGTCATATACTGGTAACACATTAATCTTGGAAGTATAGATTTAAGTTATTATTAGGTTGTTCAATTATCACAAGCATTCACATAGTGATAAAGTTGAAATTGTTTGATTGTTGCATAATTGGTTGAGAATTTAAAGTGTAATAATACACAAGTAATTCCATCCAATCTTGATTGAATTATATATATCTACATTAATCGTTTATCATTTTGAACAAGATCATTCGTTGATCGTTGTGCAATTTGTCTTTCGTAGACTAATTGACCCTGTTGATTTTCCAGTTACATATGGCTAGCGGAAATATCACGGTACCGGTGTCTCATGGAGAAAAACCGGAGAAATTTGGTGGGGCAAATTTCAAACAATGGCAGAGTAAGATGCTGTTCTACCTGACAACTCTCCAGTTGGCAAAATTCCTCAAAGATCCTCCAGGTCCTGTGGAGGGTGAATCCGAGAAGGCCAAGGAAGAGCAAGAACAGACTTGGATGTCTGGAGACTTCTTATGCAAGAACTACCTTTTGGGTGGTCTTGACAATACCCTGTACAATGTGTACCAAGGCATGACTTCTGCAAAGATTCTCTGGGAATCTCTCGAGAAGAAGTATAAAACTGAAGATGCCGGACAAAAGAAATTTGTCGTGGGTAGGTTCCTGGACTACAAGATGGTAGATTCAAGGACGGTGATGTCTCAGTTGGGTGAACTGCAATTGATCATTCATGAAATACTGGATGAAGGAATGAAACTCTGTGAGATGTTTCAAGTTGCCGCCATAATTGAAAAACTGCCTCCATCATGGAAGGACTTCAGGAGCTATCTGAAACACAAAAAGAAGCAGATGAGCCTTGAAGACCTCAGTGTTCGATTGAGAATCGAAGAGGACAACAGGATGTCCGAGAAGGCCAGCTACAAGACTCTGGAGTCTAAGGCCAACATCATTGAAGGTGCAAAGGGTAGCAAAAAGAGAAAGAACAGTGGAGCTGACTCTGGGAACAAGAAGTTCAAGGGAAAATGCTACAACTGTGGAAAGAGCGGTCATATGTCAAAGGACTGCAGAAACAAGAAGTCTCAGGACAAGGGCAAGAAAAAGAAATTTGAGGCCCATGTTACTGAGAGTGAGCAGCTGACTGATGATATCTCAGAGATGGAACTATCAGCAGTGGTAACCGAAGCTAACATAGTTGGGAATCCGAGAGAATGGTGGGTAGACACTGGGGCTACTCGCCATATCTGTGCAGAAAGTAAGATGTTTTCCATGTACCAGAAGGTCGATGGCGGCGATCATCTGACGATGGGAAACTCGTCTACCTCTCAGGTGGTTGGACAAGGCACAGTTGTTCTGAAGATGACATCTGGAAAGGAGCTAACATTGAAGAATGTACTGCACGTTCCAGATATTCGGAAGAACTTAGTCTCAGGCTCTCTTCTTAGTAAGGCTGGGTTTAAGCTTGTGTTTGTTTCTGACAAGTTTGTAATGACTAAGAATGATATGTATGTAGGAAAAGGATACCTAACTGAGGGCCTTTTCAAGCTAAATGTAATGACTGTTAATCGTGCTATAAATAAAGCTAGTTCGTCTGCTTATATTATTGTGTCACAAAATGTATGGCATGGGAGGTTAGGACATGTTAATTACGATACCATGCGTAAATTAATTAACATGGACCTGATACCTAAATTAGCAATTGATAGCCAACATAAGTGTGAAGCATGTGTTGAAGCTAAAATACATAGAACATCATTTCATTCTATCGAACGCAGTTCTGAACCGCTAGAACTTGTACATACTGATGTATGTGACATGAATATTGTACAACAAGACGGCGGTAAAAAGTACTTTGTCACTTTTATCGATGACAGCACAAGATTCTGTTATGTGTACTTGTTGAGAAGCAAAGCAGAAGCTATTGAAAGCTTTGTACACTATAAGAGCGAAGTTGAAAATCAACTTGGCAAGAAAATCAAAAGAATCAGGAGTGATAGAGGTGGTGAATACGTTTCACCGTTCGGTGAATATTGTTCTGTGCACGGAATTATTCACGAAACCACTGCTCCTTATTCTCCTCAACAGAACGGAATTGCGGAACGCAAAAACCGAACGTTGAAGGAAATGATGAACGCCATGTTGACAAGTTCGGGTTTACCCCAGAACTTGTGGGGGGAAGCCTTGCTTTCCGCAAACTACGTTCTGAACAAGCTTCCTCACAGAAGACTAGACAAGACACCATATGAATTGTGGAAAGGTTTCGTACCTTCCTACAAATACCTCAAAGTGTGGGGGTGTCTTGCCAAAGTAATGGTTCCTAAACCTAAGAAGGTTAGAATAGGACCTAAAACTGTTGACTGTATATTCATTGGATATGCTCACAACAGTAGTGCGTATCGATTCTTGGTGCACAAGTCGGAGATTCCTGACATCAATCCTAATATGATAATTGAGTCAAGGAATGCGATATTTTTTGAAGAGACGTTTCCTTGTAAGGAAAGACAAATAACTGGGTCTCTCAAAAGAACATTTGATACTGTCAAGGACAGTAGTCAAGTTGACCAAGAATCAGATCAACGTGTAAATGCTGAGACAATCGAGCCTAGACGTAGCAAAAGGGCTAGAACGTCTAAGTCGTTTGGTCCCGATTTTCTAACATACTTGTTAGAAAATGAGCCTCAAAGTTATAAAGAAGCAGTGACTTCTCCGGAGGCACCTCTTTGGAAAGAGGCTATAAACAGTGAGATTGATTCAATCCTACAGAACCATACTTGGGAGTTGGTTGATCTTCCGCCAGGTTGTAAGCCGCTGGGCTACAAATGGATATTCAAAAGGAAGATGAAAACGGATGGATCAATAGATAAGTATAAGGCAAGACTTGTCATAAAAGGTTATAGACAAAAGGAAGGCCTTGATTACTTTGACACCTATTCACCGGTGACTCGCATCACATCGATAAGAATGCTCATAGCCATAGCAGCTATATTTGGTCTTGAAATACATCAAATGGATGTAAAGACAGCATTCTTGAATGGTGAATTGGATGAAGAAATTTACATGGAACAACCAGAAGGGTTTAGTGTTCCTGGACAAAAACAGAAGGTGTGCAAACTTGTAAAATCCTTGTACGGATTAAAACAAGCACCGAAACAATGGCATGAGAAATTTGACAAAGAGATGTTGTCAAATGGGTTTAAAACCAATGAGTGTGATAAGTGTGTGTACACCAAATCAACTCAAAAAGGATATGTCATTGTGTGTCTCTATGTAGACGATATGCTGATAATTGGTAGTAATCATGAAATGATTAAGCTTACCAAAAACGTGTTATCCAGCAGATTTGATATGAAAGATATGGGGATAGCTGATGTGATCCTAGGAATAAAGATTTCTAGGACATCAGACGGATATATATTATCACAGACTCATTATATTGAGAAGATACTCGATAAATATATCAAAGGGGATCTAAACGTGGCTAGAACCCCTGTAGACCTAACTCTTCATTTATCAAAGAATACTGGTTCAAGCATATCGCAACTAGAGTATTCGAGAATCATTGGAAGTCTGATGTATCTCACGAATTGCACACGACCCGATATCGCTCAAGCTGTGAATCGGCTTAGCAGATATACGAGTAATCCAGGACACAACCACTGGAAAGCCATAGTAAGAGTTTTGAGGTATCTGAGAGAAACTTCAAAATATGGGCTACATTACGAGAGATATTCTGCTGTACTAGAGGGTTACAGCGATGCTAACTGGATATCTGATACGGTGGATTCCAAATCCACGAGTGGATTTGTTTTCACACTTGGTAATGCGGCCGTGTCATGGAAATCCTCAAGGCAAACATGTATTGCCCGGTCTACTATGGAATCAGAGTTCATAGCGTTAGACAAAACAGCGGAAGAAGCAGAATGGCTTAGAAACTTCCTGGAGGATATTCCTAGTTGGCCCAAACCGGTGCCAGCGATAAGCATACATTGTGACAGCCAATCGGCTATTGGGAGAGCCCAAAATACAATGTATAATGGTAAGTCTCGACACATACGTCGGAGACATAATACCATACGTCAACTGCTCTCAAGTGGCATAATAACGATCGATTATGTCAGGTCGAAGGAAAACCTAGCGGATCCACTAACTAAAGGTTTACCTCGAGAGCAAGTTGAGAAGTCATCGAGGGGAATGGGCTTGAAGCCTATAATCTAAGAATTGTCACTGTGGAAACCCAACCTAGTTGACTGGAGATCCCAAGATCTAGGTTCAAAAGGGACAACAGAAACTTTGTGCAATTCAAAACAAGCACTGAAGAGTTTCGTACTCTTTCCCATTCCGATAATGACGCTGAGTGCTGTCTGTCATTGGTTAGGATAAGCTAAGGCTTTTAATGATCACTATATTAGGAGATGAGTCCTAATGGGGGTAAAGACAGATTACCTCTTCATAGTAGATCACCTATTTCAAGTAAGAAGTGAGGCCGCTTCCATGGGAACCTTTAAAGGCGGGTTACCCTAAAGTGCTTGATGAATCCAGGACCGTTGTTCAGGGCCAAAATGAACACAACCGTAGAACGGGTAAATGGTCGAATTAAAGCTGTGTGTTGGCAATTGTCTTGGTTTACACCAACGGCAGAACAGTTCAAGACTATGGGTCACTGGTTTGCCAAGTAAATCCGATTGTCATTCACTAGAAAGGTTCAAAGCGAAAGCTACCTATTTCGATGCAGCTTTAGCTCACGGTATCTCTCTCACGTGTCTGAATGAATATTTGAAGAATTGTGGGGGATTGTTGTAAATTCTTCAATTATTTCATAAGGGTATATATGTCTTTTTGAATGGCAAAGGGGTGCAAGAGTGGTTACAATCCATAGAGGGTTGCAACCCCACCCCAAAGGGTGTCATATGGCACCCCTCCATGCCTTTAAAAAGGGGTCATGCACTCCTAATTAAGGATGTACGAAAATAGAAGACATATATCCAGATTCTACAGACACTTTGTTTTCTTTTGGTTTTGAGAGAGATCCACCATTTTTATCCTAGTTCAAACACTTGTGAAGGAGTGCACCTTGAACAAGTAGAATCCAAGTTATCCTGGGAGAACATTGGCAATTCGAATCCGTAGAGCACCTGTGACGGGGCCAATAAGTTCTTAAGGACAGAGTCTTTCTCGACTTGGACAATCGAATCAGGTTTTTCTGGTTCTTACTGTTTTAGGGTTATATTGCATCTAGATCTAATTGTAAAGTTGTTTGATCTGTTTGATTGCAAGTTATATTACTGTTTGATGACACATATTTGCTAACAATTCCCATTGATGAATATAAATTATATTCATCAAGTTAAAACTTGTAGAATCTAAAAATAGCTACCCTAATTAAATCATAATTTAAATATCATGAAGGCTAAGAAATATGATAAATGTCAAGATAAATGAATCCATTTAATTCTGCAAACAAACATCTGTCAAATGATAGAATTAGTAAGTTCCATTATCACAATACAAGGTTTAGCAAAATTAACAAATTCATGATATTACAGTACATGAATCGAGCAAAATGAAGCAAAAAGATTAGTGGCCATTGGTGACAAAAAAAATATTAACAAAAATTTAAACTATAATCGTAATTATCAATAATACTAAAAAAAATTTTATATTGGTTAATTATAAATGTAGTTAAGGAGTAATGAGATTTCACTTGCATTGAATTTAATACAAAAAGACGCTGGCAGTGATGTAGAGAGATAAGACGAAGATTGTTGGAGTCTTGGAGAGCTTTAACAATGGCTTTGGCTGGAGAAGGTGAAGTTCTAAAAGAAATTAGGGATTTTACGAGTTCTCAATTGGTCCAAAATATGAATTTGAAATTTTTCAAATGGATAAATATACACACTTGTGAATGAGATTGTCATTCCAATAGGGGTATGAAATTTTTTTTATGGGTATCTTTTTTTTTCCATGCCCCTCTCATTTTAAGTAAATACAAGATTCATTTTCATTACTCATTCAAATTCCATGATCTAACAAGTAAACACACCGGTAATTATTTTTTTGGAATACTAGTACTTCCTAACATATGGGGGGCACGGCGATACCGGAATTTGAAATTCAAAATTCTAAAATTTTCCATCTCAATCGGGTTGAGATTCCAGACAATTTTTTTTAATCATAAATCATAATTAAGATCGACATGAGATATGACCTCCCGGTTGCTATAACTATAGTAAACTAAACTAGATTCATCTATCCCCAACCCAAAAAAAAAAAAAAAACATTGCTCTAAAATAACTCCTTAAAACCCATTTTCCATCGTCCAAAATGCATTGCTTCAACCTCTACAAATTAAAGTCCACTAGTTTTTTCTTTATCTTTTCCATTACTCAATTTAATAATCTAATTTAAAAATTATCACAAATCCATATATAAATAGGGACTCAAACGGGGTCCACAGGACCTAGTACAAGTCAAATTTTTATATCCGTTAATTAAACAAACCGAACACAAATATTAACGTCATTATTTCATACTCGACTTGTTAACATCCCTAATTAATAATTATCATGCGTACTTTCGTAATGCCAAACTCTTCTATCGAAACCCTTATCATTCCTTAGCATAAGCTGAATTTACCCCTTTTTTGGTGCTTTATACATTGAAAAAAGCAAACATAATATTAGAGAAATATTTCAACTATTCAACAACAAAGAAAGAATTTATACAAATAGCTTTATAGAAATATTATATGATACATTTACGTGATCATTTTTTAAAGCTCAAATGTATATTGGTACTTCATCTTAATTTAAAAATGCAATAATTAAAGTGTAAATATTGTAATTAATATGTCAAGAATAGCCTCAACGATTGCAATTCATCTCGGTTTGGCTAGTTTGGCTATTTAAATTAAGATCTGTAACAAAATTTTCATCAAAGAAAGTTAACGTGGGTGTCCACAGCAATTGAAAGTCTATGAGTCCGTTTCATATTGAGTGAATAATTTATAGGATTGGGCCCATATGCAACTATTTTTAAATCAAGGCCTGAAAATGCTCTCAAAATGGGTCGAGTAAGCCCAGTTACAACATTTTTGTCACCTTTGCCGTGATTCTTATAACCGACAAAATGTCAAAACTACCCTCCATACTTACGGTTAACCCCCAAAAAAAGAGAGTAACTTTTAACTATTTTATCATTTTATGTCTCCCTCTTTGCATCGATTGCCCAAAAGAGACTTTCGTTTTGGATTCGAGAAACACTGTAAGAGCGATTAAAGATTAAATCTCCTACATCATACAAGGTTCTTATTTTGGAACTTCCCATAGTTACCAAACTTATTACTCGTGTTTTTGTATTCTTAGGATTCTTGTTTTTTGTATTTTGTTTTGTTTAATTATTTGTTATTTAATAAAATGTTTGTGGTTTTCCCATAATTAAATTTACAATTTTGTGTATAAATTATATCTGAGTTTTGTTAAATCAGGAGCAATGGTTCAATTCACATTCGATCTTTCGATTATTTAACGGATTTTATACTCCAGATGGGGTATTGTTATTTTTCATCCTTATGGGTATCCTTGTTTTATGGTGTTGAAAAAACTTTGATCTTTGATTTGAAGTGTTTTGAGGTTTTATTCAATTCTGTGTAGTTTAGTAATTGCTGAGAACCATTTTTTTATATGTACTATGCAAACATTCCAAAGACATATCATAAGTGTGAGTAGCATGCAAGTTATCATCTTCGCAACACATTCATCATGCAATTTTAACATTCAATGGAAATTAATAATGCATTGACCAATATGCGGCAACTTGATAAATGTAAAGTGATGAGTTAATGGGGTTGTTGAATGCATATATATTCCTGCAAACTTTCAAAATTCCTTCCAAATCCTTAGACTTGGAAGAATGTGTTGATTTATGATGCAATAGCTTATAATTGATGTTTGGTATTTTTATTTATCTTGTTTCATGTTGAGAGCTTTTGTGAAGGGCATCGAATGGATTAGTGTCTTTTTGCAAATTTAGTTAACTATAACTTTCTGTGTTTATACTATTTGCAATAGTAAAGTATTGACTGAATTTGTTTGTGCTTATAAAGCTGTCAACTATACATCTATTATTATTGAAGATACTTTTGGCTGACACTTTTGTGTGTTTTTGCAGGCACATTGTTTTCTTAGACCTCTACAACGTCCTAGCTTGTGAGATTTGGTTTGATATATTAACGTTTTCTGCATATAGTTTGAGAATGGCTGATGGAATATCAAGTTTCTGGGGTCCTGTCACATCTACCATTGAGTGTTGTGAGAAGAATTATGCCTACTCTTCATACATTGCGGAGTTTTACAACACCTTATCGAATATCCCAACCATCCTTTTGGCACTCATTGGTCTTATAAATGCCTTGGGACAACGTTTTGAGAAGAGATTCAGCGTTCTTCATATATCTAATATGATACTTGCCATGGGAAGCATGTTATACCATGCCACATTGCAGCATGTGTAAGCATTGCTAATCTTTCATTCTTTAATTCTGAATGGTTGTGTGGTTTGTTTCTTTTATTTAGTAGTGTTTTATTATGTAAGAAATGTTATGCCACATTGATAGGACTTAAACGAGTATGCAATTAAAAAATATGAATGTGACACATTTTCTGACCTCATGATATGTACCCTTTGAGTTTCAAATGCACAGAACCATGCATTAGAACTTGCATGCCCTGTATAGAGTAGATAATATGTAAGTTCCAAAGGCACACAAATATACGTGCATATGACACAAAACACTTTATTGATCTATTCTATCTCTTGTTAATACGTGGCAGAACGTCCTCGAGGTTGAATTCAACTTTGTAAAGTGTTTTTTATTTAGATGATCATCCATCGTTGAGGTCTACACCTGAATGCTGTTTTTGGAATATGTTTCCAGGCAACAGCAGAGTGATGAAACTCCAATGGTGTGGGAGATGCTCTTATATATTTATATCCTGTACTCACCAGATTGGCACTACCGCAGTACGATGCCCACATTCCTCTTTCTCTATGGTGCTGCTTTTGCAATTGTTCATTCAGTGGTACGTTTTGGCATTGGCTTTAAGTTGCATTATGTGATTCTTTGCCTCCCATGCATTCCTCGCATGTACAAGTATTACATTCACACACAAGATGCCGCTGCTAAACGGCTTGCAAAAATGTACGTGGCCACCATTTTCCTTGGTAGTTTGTGCTGGCTGGGTGATCGCCTCTTTTGCGAGGAGGTATCTGGTTGGCCTGTAAACCCTCAGGGTCACGCCTTATGGCATGTTTTCATGGGATTCAATTCATATTTCGCAAACACATTTTTGATGTTTTGCCGTGCCCAGCAACGAGGATGGGCTCCAAAGGTTGTCTATTTAATGGGGCTTTTGCCGTATGTGAAGATCGAGAAACCGAAATCCCAGTGATAGCAAGTGAAGATGAAACACTGAGTATACTACTTTTTGTTGTTATTGAAGGGTACCTGAGAGTTTTTGGCAGGCAAGAAAATTGAGGATGTGGATTTGTTTCATTCGAAAATCAAGACTTGTACCATATTTATTTTTAGAGTCAATATAACCGGATGGTTTAGGTTTGTTTTTTGGTTGTAGAAAAGTACAATACTTGATGAATTTGGTTATTTAACGCACTAGATTCATATATTTTGATTTTGCTAGATTTGTTTTATTGATTGGATGGGCTGAAACTTCCATTGATGATTCACCCTTTGTTTGTAATTATTTTGACATTCTTCAAATTTTCAATGGTTTAGTAGCAACTGACTTTCCATTTTTTTCTTCCAATATTTGGAATCTTTTGGCCACAACACATCTTGAAACGTGGGATCCACCATTTTAACACAAAAACTTGACGCAACACGCTTCCACCATCTTCCACATTTCAAATTCTTTGATCATAATTCACTAGATTTCTGGATTCCCAGAAATTTAAAATATTTTTCCAGAAGTAAATTAAAATCATCAAAAGCATAGTACTCTTAAATAAAATCATGTTTTTTTCCCATAAAAAACGGGTAAATTGTAGACGCTAGCGCGAATGAAAGAGAGCAGCAGTACAACATTTTTCTGGGATTATACGCATTCATCGACTAAAATACACTATACAAAGTGTGGAAACTAAAAACGCCCCCACCTAAAATTTGAATGTTTAAAAACTGGAAAACACAACATATACAGAATCTTCGTTTAGCTCTGATCTATGACTGTCCAAATAACCTCTCCTGCAAGATTTCGCTGAGCTTCGTGTATAGAGCTTTCTGCTCCTCGTATGTAAGATTCGTCAGTATCTACAAAGGAGAGACAATTAATACATTTTTTACTAGTGAGGTGAAATTTAAATACACAACCATGGGCACAATCAAAGGCGAAACACTGAAATTTACCTGCTCCAAGATCATTTCAACCTTGAAGCTTTGAGGCACAATGAATGACTGATGATAGATGTATGCAAATACGGCCATCACCATCTACATTAAAAGAGCGTGTTAAAAGGAGCAGTATATGCAATTCTCTAGATAATAACCTGAATATAGAATTAGTTACAAAGAACAAAGACAACTGTAGGAGCAAAGACGTAAATCTTCAGACGGCTCATTAATTTCAGGTGGTATATGAACATGTAATCCTGCTTTTTGTAACAAATTAAATATCAATAGCATTTCATTAAGAGTGCATGAAATCAACAGCAGGACGACGAATCCCAGACCACACGAGTACAAATGACAGTTTTTCCTTTCAGTGATTACAGGAGTGCCAGTTAACTCTTTGACATGGCAAAATAAACAACTAAATCTGGTGGCTTCCACAGTATGCAAAACTGAGTCCACAAGAGAATAGCAGGATCTAACCATGCTAAAAAAGCCAATCATTGATGGTTTTTGTTTTAAAAAAAAAAAGTATCACCTGTATTATTGACATGAAACCAAAATATACATTTGGGACCAAGTGACAGCATGCAATCACTTCTAATTTTGATCCCCTCACCCAATAGAAAGCTGATATCTCTAACTAAAATGTAAAACTCTTCAACCAACAAATGAACTAGCCTCTCAAACACTTCAAATTTATCACATTTTACCTGGCAATCCATTCTATCTGTGATTCCACCGTGTCCAGGAATACTATCACCAAAATCCTGAAAGAAAAAGAAATTAAAAGGGAGTATAGCAAAATATACCCCCATAAAAAATATGCTACACATATCTCGATTAATTCAGGATATTGTTATGATTGAACCTTGATTTTGAAAGCTCGTTTAAAACCACTTGCAAAAAAGCCTCCAAAAGGTGCTATTATCGATGCAAACAAACCAAGGCAAAGGGCATGCCATTGAACAGGCAGAATGGTGATTTCTTTCCAAGGAAGCTGCATAAGAAAAAGATAAATGAAGCATTATTATTCTGACACTAAATAATTAAATGTAGATTCAACACTGAAAACTCATAATTCGATGCAGGCATGGACTTTTTGCTTAATGGCTGATCAAGCATAAGGTTTGTAATCACATATTCAGATCTTATTAATACCAGCTTACTCACCCATCCAGGTAAAGGAAAAGACTCTGGCTTAAACAACGGACCTGGATCACAGTGAAGCCAACCAGTTGATAAATCCTGCATGTGAAAAAGCCTCGGAAAATGTAGTCATAAACTTCTTCAAAAACTTAACTACTATCCCTCTTCAAACATCAGTTGACGATTCAATCAAATATCTTACCCTTCGTGGACATGTTAGCCACTGAAAACGACCCATGATATTTGCAAGCTGAAAAACGAAGTTCACATAACCATTAGAGACATTATGAACTATATGTCAAATGGGTGAACACTACCAAAACTTTCATACACGCTTCTTAAAAGCCAAAATAGGCCTTTTCTAAACAGAAAGCAGTTATGCATCAAAGTATGTGACATGTAAGTTTAAGTGTGAATTAGTACATTACAAGGTAACTTGAGGTAGCAAGTCAAATGCTCAGGCATAACAAATTTACCTCAGGATGCACCCTACCCTAGAAGAATGAAGAAGTTCTCCCAAGATAAAGATGGTAAAAGATCATCTTCACTTAACTTAGTAAGTTCCAACCTTTAAGTTATTTGACATTATGAAGTGGCAATGCAAGTGACAATACAATAAAACACAGTCCAGAAATGAAATTCCTATAATATACTGATACTTGAGCAGAAGTGAAATTGGGAGTTTTTAAAATGCAAACCAGGGGCACATATTACTAGAAAAAGTTGAACATTAGAATTGACTGTTGCAGAAGATGGTCACAGCCAAATTAAGCACTTGGTGAGATCTTGCAGAAAAAGGCTTCCTTTAATATACTCAGATTCAAATAAAAATATAAAAGCATGAAGTTTGTTTATTGCCAGCACAGGTAGGGAAAAACCATGCTCACCACAAATGCAGATATGACAGTAGCAACAGAAGCTCCAATGAAACCCTCCCACGTTTTCTTTGGAGACAACTTGATCAATGGGGTTCTTCCAAAAAAGAAACCAAATATATAAGCAGCAATATCATTGATAACAATCAGAGAAGCTGGAAGAAGAAACCTGCAATGATATTTGTCCACTGGTCAACAAGAAGAAACTGCATAGAATTCAATATACAGAGAAGTCTGCAGTTTATGATACCAAACAGTGAACAAACACGAATATGAAGCAGCAATAGCATACTTAGCTATCATACCTTAAATCCATCTAATAAAACTATTCAAGTATTTGAACAAAAATCTCCTAACACCAATCAAGTATATTCAATACTAGAAATCATGATTCAACCGGAATTAATATCAAGCATCAGGTTGCACCAGCCTCTTTATATGTAGATTCAATTTTCCCAGAAGAGAAAAAGAAGCATTCCTTTGGAAGGGTCCTAAAAAGAGGAAGACTGAACTTGTTAATCCAGAAATGCAGTCGACTTACCAGAATATTCCTTCAAAAATGCTGGCAACGGTGAAGGAAGATTGTGCAAACACCACAATTAGAATCATGTGTGTCCATGCATACTGGATAAATTGATACTTGTACATCTTCTTCTTTAATGTCAGAATGAACCAAACGAAACCTAAGCACAATTAGAGAAAGTATTTGTATCAGAAACCACACATCGTAAGAAAAGAATGTCAAGTACCGTATAGCAATAAGAAATAACTCTACTGCTTATGGAACATAACTTTTGGCGATGAACATAAAAGCATGCACCATATGTGGTACGCATAAAAATAATTTTCAATCAAATTTGGAGGGGCAAAAAGGTGCTTATCATCTGTATTACTCAAAGCATATGCTAGAGGATAAAAGATGCATTCTACAACCAACCTGAAATATATAAGAAGTAACAAATAACCATATGATACTTGATAAGGCTGCTCACAAACTGATACAAAAATTTGTCCGAAGTTACGGTATTGAAAAGCCGTTGACTGAGAAAGCGGCCATATACAAATAGCATTGCAGTGAAGAAGAAGTGCCTGAGCACAGAAATAGAAAAATAAGTTTAAACAACGGGGCATGTTAAAATCTTGTAGCTACTTTTGCCAAGGACAAACAAATTAAAATTGGCATCTGAGCATTAAGCCAGTATTCTTACCAATTTAACATCCTGAATCCTGGGAGATCCCTTTCCTCATGTGCTTTCCTCAATAGATTGAACAGCTCTCTTGCCATAAAGATTTGGATTACAACCACCATGGCAGTAATATAGAGATGACCCATGTAGACAATTAATGCGAAGCCCCCAATCATCCAAACAGTTGAGTATGCACGTACCAAAAAAGACTTGTATTTGTTACGATCATGAACAAGCAAATGGCTTCCATTTGCTTTGGTAGGATCTGGGATAGCCTGAACACCCAGATGGAAAATATATATTAAAATAAAAAAAATAATCAAAAAATCAAACAAACTCACAATCATACCATTGGTTGGCTTTTTCATACAAAATATGAGGCAAATTTCGTAGCGACTGTAAATACTAGTTTAGAAACTAATCAAATAGCAATATACCAAAATGACAAATCAAACCTCATTTGAACGCCTTCGATGCCGAAGTCGAGGTGTTGTTGGGGCACTAGTATTATTCTCGCTTTGCATGTCTTCTCAATTAAATTTTACTTAATTGATAAAAGAGAACACACATATGTGATGCAGAAAACTTGCAGCCTGACACATCATACCACCGAATAATATTAAAGGCAGCATCAACATTCTATGTGGCATCTCATAAAAAATTGGGAACATAAAACAAAATAGAAACCTAGACAAATGGGTAACTAATCATCACAATCATTCTTGATTTCTTCAAACAAAACCCTCTAAGAAGGATGAATAACAAGTCACCCCTGTTGATTACTTGCCAAATCTAAGAATGAAATCCATCATGAAGCAAATTTACCTTTTCATTATACTTATGTGATTCTCCAATATCAAAGTTTATTATCAACAAGTGATGTTGAGCACACCCATTACCGATATTCAAATTTGAGAACGCATGGGGAAGCTAAAAGCGAAGGCCAGACTACAGAGTGCACTGCAGCCATAAAAACACTTAAACCCCTACAGTTTCAAACTTACCAACTATTCAGTATTCACTCAAAACTTGAATTTAACCAAAGAAACCCTGAACAGGTTACTATCAATTAGACTGCATCAAATCCAATAACCTACTCTACTTCTAATCAGATTCCAAGCTTTAATGACAGTAAATCCCTAACAAATTTTCAAAAAATATAAATAGCTTATGTTTACCAGTTTTAACTACACTTCATAAACATCAAAACGAGCAAAACGAAATCATTCTGAAACCAAATAAACACATAAAAATAAAAATTAATAAAAAAGAAGAAGAACTTTCTACATTATAATTCAAGCAAATGAATCTCAAAATAGTCCAAAATTCATATGTCGCTTACACTCAAATCTCAATCAGAGCAGACCTTGTCTAAAGATCGATAATATAAAAAATAGATTAAATAAATAAATTGATAATAAAATGAATAAAAATAGTAAAGAGAGAGATTAAAACCTGTGAGTTTAGTTTCGAATTGGCAGTGAGAGTGAGAGAAACCGGAGGCCAATATAAATAAAGCAGTCGCAGAGAGAGAAGAATAATAGAGGGTGAGGAAGCCAAGCCACGCAAAGCACATGTTTCGTTTTGTTACTGATTTTGTGGAGTACCAAAGTTATCAAAGTTTCGGAAATTACCAAATTGATCTTTTAGTTTGAACAAGTAACAAACAGGTCCATATTAATTATTAAGATACTTTTAATAAATAAAAATGAGCACCTATATTCTATATTACTATTACTATTATAATTCTGAGACATTTAAATTCTCTCCTCATTTTGATCATGCTTTGAGTCGCTCCTCTTAAAAGTACGACATTTGATGTATGAAAATATGTTTCGTGTATTTTTTTTATTCAATGTATTCAACGTCTGTTAAAATTATGATTAACATATTATATGTATTAAAATATATTTTGTGCATTTTTTGGTTAAATGCATTTAACGTCTATTAAATACATGATTTGTATTATTTAAATAAAGACAAAAATCACACTATTTCTAAAGTTGTTATTTCAAGTACATAAATGAGATCATACATGCATGGCAAAAGTTGAAAGAAAACAACCAATTTAATACGAGTGGGTAAAATATTTAAGACGTAAAAAAATAAAGAAAATAAGTTAAATCTGTTTTTATTGCCTTGCATGAAGAGCAATGTTTTTTTTTTTCCAAATTATGAATACATGAAAATTGAAAAGAAATGTTAGAGAGGCAGATTGTCGTCATTTAGAGTAACACGTGGAGAGAGCATAAATATTTTGCCGTTTTAAAGAGGCGTGAGTTAACCTCTTAATCCCTGTAGTCTCGATAAATATTACTCAAGTCCCTCAATAGTTTTTATATTTTACATTTTACATTATCGTTTTGGAATTTTACTTGCCTCTTCATCTTGTTGGTCTCCTAGAGGTAACGATAAATGATGGCAACAAATCACAAGTGATACGAAAATATCAATATTCATATTCAGTTCGATTAATTTATAAGTACGAAAATTTCATCTATAGTCATAACATATCGAATTCCGCACGAGTTATTGTTCACACATAAATTTTACCTATATTTAAATAATAATATTAATACATATAACCGCTCAATCCAACAAACAAACCCTATCACTATCAAAAAAAACAAAACAAATATCCTGTAAATTTCAAACTTATAACATAATTATTGATTATTATTTAATGAATTTCTAGAACTTTAAACCCATGGTTCTATCTTCTGTGGAAGAAACTATAAAGGGGAGGTTTCATAAAATTTAACCTACACCCCTTGATCTCTCAATATTATAATTTTCTCCACAAATTTAATTGAAATGTGAAACTATTGCTGGCAAACTCGTGTTAAATTGTCACTCCATTATTACTTTATTAGAAATAATTAATCAAATCTTAGCAGATTCCAAAATTACAAACACCAATTTAGCATGAAAGTGACACACACGAAAAGTATCGTGTAATAAACATATTATCAAATATTATTTGCTGGCTACTGGGGATTGGTTGCTTTACTCTCTTTACTTTATCTGGAATAATATCATTCCCTCTCTTTATATTTGGTCGGTCGAATTTGATTGTTAATTAGACGACTTTATAATGTAAATAAAGCCCCCCAAAAAGAAAAAAAATATATATATGAGGATGCTAAGACATAAAATGAACTATTTTAGTAATAATATGTTGAAAATAGTCTATAAGGAATGTAGTTTGATGGTGTAAGATTTAGAATTTCACATTAAGGTCATGAGTTTGAATGCAGAGAATATGTTTTTTTTTGTAAGAGTTTTGTACAATCGGGAGTTTTACATACTCCGTTTAATTATGGAAATGATGGTTTGACGGTGAGATTTCCAACTATTTCAAAAAAAAAATGTTGAAAATGAAAAATTAATAAACCAGTGGGGTAGTGTTTTTAGTTTTTTACATTGACGTCGTATAAACCTAATAGCACATTTAAAACCCTAGATCTCCTTTTCTTCCTTTTGCTCTTGCCGCCGACCACAACCCCATCACTAACCCCCTTCCTTTCCCCATCGCACCCCCTCCCCTCCCCTCCCCTCCCTTTGAGACCACCCCTATTTCCTCCACTTTCCCCAAATTATAACCCCTCCACCTCCCCTTCCTCCTTTGCCCCTCAACCCCGCTCCCCCTCTCCCTTTTAAGCCTTTTCCCTTCTAATACAATCTTAAAACCCCCTCCCCCTCTTTTCCCCCTTTTTTTCAACCCCTGTTTTTAATAAACCCTCCATTTTTCTCACTTTCGTTTCTTATTTTTCTGTGTTTTCTTGGTCCAACTTCTGATCTATGTTGTGGAGGACAAATTTTCTACAGATTTATTACTGTTTGTTTTTGTAATGTTTTATTCAATTATTGTAATGGTCTTGTATTTATTTTATGCACTATGTTTTTCTTTTCTAGTTATAAAATTTGTATTCACCGATTCCTATCGAGGAGTAAATCTTTGGTGCAACAGTGGTATGGATGATGTGGTACCACCAACCAATTAAAAAATAACATGTTTAATTTTCTTCCTATTTTTTAGTTGTTTTTTGACTTTTTAGCACGCGTGGCAAAGGATGATTGGCTTGTTGCATGGATGACGTGGTACCACTGTTGCACCAAAGATTTTCTCCCTATCGAGAGGTTGGAAGAGACCAATATTCGTAATTCCTCTTGGACTTTATTAGAATTAGGTGTGAATCTGATTTCATAGATTAGATATGAGATCACATGGTGCATAGAGATTTATGTTGTCAGATTTTATTCTGACTAAGCTTGCGTTTTAGGTTTTTCCCTCAGTTTTATATTTCGAGCTTATATGGCCTTGTATTTACATCATTTATCGTGTTTATCATGAATGGATTTCAAAAAAATTAATAATAAAAAACCAGTGAGGCAGTGGGCAGTTGCATGAACTTAAAGAAATAGCACATCACATGGGAGACCTAAAATATGTGTGTGTAATCTATCTGTACTATTTGGGAAAGTTGAAGGGTTTCGTGCAGTTTTAATAAAGAATCATATATCAAGATAAAAGATAAAACGAAAAATTATTAGCCCAATTCAAAAATCAATGAATAATGAGTCGTCCTTTTCGTTTCCTTTTTCTGGCTATAGAAGAAAGCTCAATGTGCACAATCCAAGAGAGTTCCTTTACTATCTATAATTGCTTTGCCAGAGGATAAGTACATTAATGGTTCATTCAATTCATGCAAGCATACAAGTAGATGCTGAAATAGAATTAATGGAAGTTTTGGAAAATAAAATTATGTAAAAACTTCTTCCATCAAATACTAAGGATTGCAATATGAGTTAGGATTCATTTTTTTTTTTTTTTTATTCAGTTTATATAAAAGTGAATATTTATTTAGAAAATTGATTCATTTAATAAATAAATTAATTTGATTAGATTCATTTATTACCTGAACTAAATGCGAATTTAGAATGATTGATTCGTTTATTAAACTAATCGAATTTATTTAAAAAATATTTACTAATGTAATAATTTATCCTTAAAATTTTAAAACAAAAATACTGTGTAACAAGATTACTATTGATACGAAACAGGATACGAAACAGACGAAACCCGATCCAAGATCCCGTAGACCCCCAAAGAACCTGTCATTGAAAACCCTTGGAGATAGCCTTAGATGAATTTTGCCAGCAAATAGGACGCCACAAAGGATGCCAACCCTTTGATAAGTCTTTGTTCAATCACTGAACGATGATAAAATTTTCTTAATCTCAAAGAAATTTACTATTCACGCACAAAAAATAGAGTCCTCCATTAAGAGTTGTTTTTGAGTTTAAATAGTAACATACTCAAACCCTAAGAGAGCTAAAAAGACTATTATAGCCCTAAACTACCCATTATCAACTAAAAGCCCATAAATCCTAATTTCTAGCCCACTTTAAACCCATAACTAAATAAAATAAACTAACCCAAATAATAAATAAAAACGGTAATCCCCGTTGGTTCCATACATGCAAATAATTAATAAAATGCCTAAATAACTGAAAACGATTCATGCATGCTGCTCCCCGATGACTTGGGTCAAGTGTATAACTCTTGAACCCTCTTCCTTGAAGCCCAATAGATCTCGAACATGCTTGTTCAATTCAGCTACATGGCGTTGGGCCAGGCCTGCCATAGCGTCCTTGATCTTCCTAGCTCTGTGTCTTGTAATTGGTCCAACCGGTACATGGATTGGATCGGTTGTGGTCTGGACCGAATCAGGTGCAGCTAGGATCACATCATCCCCTCCCTCTTGAAAAGGATTCGACCTCGAATCGACACCTACATCAAAAGGGGACAAATCAGAAACATTAAATGAAGCAGAAACATTATACTCACCAGGCAGATCAAGCTTATATGCGTTATCATTGATCCTTTCGATGACTTGAAAAGGACCATCTCCTTGGGGTTGAAGCTTGGATCTTCGTTGAGCCGGAAACCTTTCCTTACGCATGTGTAACCAAACCCAATCACCAGGCTCAAACACCACGCGTTTACGGCCTTTATTCGCATGAGAAGCGTACTGCTCATTTTTCCGTAATATGTGTTCACGTGCTTTCTCATGTATTTGTTTCACCAATTCTGCTTTCTTTTTCCCATCTAAACCTACTCTTTCCTCAACAGGCAAATGCAATAAATCCAATGGTGTTAGTGGGTTAAAGCCATATACAATTTCAAAAGGTGAATATGAAGTAGAAGAATGAATGCACCTATTGTATGCAAACTCTATAAATGGCAAACACTCTTCCCATGATTTTAGATTCTTAGTGACTATAGTGCGAAGCAATTGAGTCAAAGTCCTATTGACCACCTCTGTCTGTCCATCTGTTTGAGGGTGACACGTAGTAGAATAAAGTAATTTAGTCCCTAGCTTACCCCACAAAACCTTCCAGAAATGACTCAAGAATTTAACATCTCTATCATAAACTATACTCCTAGGAATCCCATGTAGTCGTACTACTTCCCTAAAGAATAAGTCTGATATATTAGTGGCATCATCAGTTTTATGGCATGCAATAAAGTGTGCCATTTTGCTAAATCTATCAACCACTACAAAAATGGAATCCTTACCTCGTTTAGTCCTAGGTAAACCCAACACAAAATCCATCGAAATATCTACCCATGGTTCACTAGGTACAGGTAAGGGAGTATATAATCCATGAGGCTTCACCCTAGATTTGGCTTTTCTACAAGTGAGACACCGATCACAAATTCGCTCTACATCGCGCTTCATCCTAGGCCAATAAAAATGCTCCTTTAAGGTTTCTAGGGTCTTACTAATTCCAAAATGTCCCATTAGTCCACCTCCATGAGCCTCTCTCACTAATAGTTCACGCATACTACAAGAAGGAATGCACAACTTATTTTCTCCAAACAGAAATCCCTCATGCTGGTAGAATTTACTAAATGCAGATTTAATACATGCAGCATATATATCACAAAACTCCACATCACATGCATAAAGCTCTTTAATAAATTCAAATCCTAACATTTTAGCACTTAAAGAAGTAAGTAAAACATACCTGCGTGACAAGGCATCTGCAACTATATTTTCCTTACCTGTTTGTAGCGAATGACGTACGGGAATGTCTCTACAAACTCCATCCATTTAGCATGCCTCTTGTTCAGTTTTCCTTGCCCTTTAAGGTGTTTCAAACTCTCATGATCTGTGTGTATCACGAACTCTTTAGGCCATAGGTAATGCTGCCAATTCTCCAGTGCTCGAACAAGTGCATACAACTCCTTATCGTACGTAGGATACCTCAACGCTGCCCCGTTCAACTTTTCACTGAAGTACGCAATAGGTCTTTTCTCTTGCATCAATACTGCCCCAATACCTATTCCGCTTGCGTCACACTCTATCTCAAATGTGCTCTCAAAGTTAGGTAGTGCGAGAACTGGTGTGCACTGCATAACCTTCCCTTGAGAGTCTGAAATGCACTCTCTTGAGCTTCACCCCACTGAAATCCAACAGTCTTTTTGACTACCTCAGTCAATGGTGCGGCTATGCTACTGAAATCCTTCACAAAGCGCCTGTAGAAACTCGCTAATCCATGAAAACTTCTAACCTCAGATACTGTAGTAGGTGTTGGCCAATCTAATCGCTTTAACTTTCTCTTCATCCATCTCTATGCCATCTGCAGTCACTACAAAACCAAGAAAAACGACTCTATCCATGCAGAATGTGCATTTCTTATAATTAGCAAATAATGTTTCTTTTCTTAAAATATCAAGCACACATTTCAAGTGACCTACATGTTCATCTAAAGATTTGCTGTATACTAATATATCATCAAAATAGACCACTACAAACTTCCCTATACATGCACGCAACACATGGTTCATAAGTCTCATAAAAGTACTAGGGGCGTTTGTTAAACCAAAAGGCATTACTAACCACTCATATAACCCATACTTAGTTTTAAAAGCGGTCTTCCACTCGTCACCTTCTCTCATACGAATCTGGTGATATCCACTCTTAAGGTCAATTTTACTAAAAATCTTAGATCCATGTAGTTCATCTAACATATCATCTAGCCTAGGAATGGGATGTCGATACTTTACCGTGATATTATTGATGGCACGACAATCCACGCACATACGCCACGTCTCATCCTTCTTAGGCACTAATAACACCGGTACTGCGCACGGGCTCATACTCTCTCGTACGTAACCCTTCTCCATCAGCTCCTCAACTTGCCTTTGAAGTTCCTTGGTCTCCTCAGGATTACTCCTATATGCGGGTCTATTAGGAATGACAGATCCAGACACGAAATCAATCTGATGTTCTATCCCTCGAATGGGTGGAAGCCCATTAGGAATGTCCTCTGTGAGTACGTCTTCAAATTCCTGCAAAAGAGAAGATATAGAAACAGGAAGGGAGTTGTTAGTGTTAGTAAGTAAAGAAAAGTAAGGTGTGTCTTTATACACTAGCAGCAACATGAGTTTGCTAGCTTTGTAGGCTCTCCTCACTTCTCCCTCACCAAGATAAAAACTCTTTTTCACTCTCCCTTTCTTCTCACTCTCTCTCTCGGCCCCCTTTCCCTTGGGTTTACTCTCAGTTCTAATCCCAGTGTTTCCCCCACTCTCGTGTTTAGATCTCATTTCCTCACTATTATCACTCTTACCCTCCAAGGATGCGGATTCTCTCTCTCTCTCTCTTTCCCTTTCCAACTGTAATTTGACTTGATCATCATGGACCTGTTTTGGTGTCAAAGGGTATAATGTAATGGGCTTGCCCTTATGCTGGAAAGAATATTTGTTTCGAAACCCATCATGTATCACCTTCCTATCGAACTGCCACGGCCTCCCCAAAAGTATGTGACCTGCCTGCATTGGTACCACATCACACAACACCTCATCCGTGTAAGGTCCAATGGTAAAAGTCAACAATACCTGCTTGGTCACCCTGATCTCACCACACTCATTAAGCCATTGTAGCCTATATGGCTTAGGATGTGCCAAACATGACAATCCCAATCTTGCCACCAATGTTGTGCTAGCCACGTTGGTGCAACTACCCCCATCTACGATCATACTACATGACTTCCCATTCACGCTACACCTAGTATGGAAAATATTCTCTCTCTGCTGCTCGGTCTCCTCCTCAACTATCTGTGCTGTCAATGCTCTCCTAGACACAAGCGACAGGTTATCTAGTGGGTATGCTGCTCCCTCATCATCATTAGCGTCCTCTAATGCAGGCATCTCATCTTCCACCTCCTCATCTGTGGAATCGATATTACCATCATCCTTCACTATTAGTGTTCGCTTGTTGGGGCACTGTGATGCATAATGTCCCAAACCTAAGCACTTAAAACACTTTACCTCCTTGGATTTTGGAATTACCACTTCAGACTTAACCTTAACCCTACCTGCCTCCATTTCCTTTCCCTTACCATTATCAGCTCTGGGCTTATTGAAACCCTCATCTCTCCTGTCATTACTAGGCCACTTCCCCCTCCAAGCAGAAGTTCCCTGTGTAGTGTATCTAGATGCGGATTTCTTCCTCAACTGTCTTCTACCTTGATCGCCATATGTAGCATATCCTCCAACTCCACATAATGATGCAACTCAACTACACTTGCAATCTCCTTATTTACCCTCCTAAAAACCGAGCCATCGTGGCTTCTCTATCCTCCACCACATTCGCCCTAATCATTGCTACCTCCATCTCTGTATGATAGTCCTCAACACTCTTCGAACCCTGATACAAATGTTGTAGCTTCTGATATAATTCTCTGTAATAGCGGCTTGGAATGAACCTCTTACGCATGAGAGCCTTTAACTCCTCCCAAGTCTCAACTGGCCTCTCATGGTTCCTCCTCCTATTAGTTACTAACTGATCCCACCAAATCACCGCATAGTCTGCAAACTCAATTGCAGCCAACTTCACATTCTTCTCATCGGAATACCTATGACAATTAAAGATCAGCTCAATCTTCCTTTCCCAGTCCAAATACGCCTCTGGATCATTTCTGCCATGGAAAGATGGAATTTTCATCTTGATACTGCCCAAATCACCATCAATATCATCTCTCCTACCATGATCTCTTCTGTCAGGCTCCCTCCGATAGTCATAATTATGCTCATCATATGCATCTCTCCCATATCTATCTCCAAATCTATCACCAAACCTATCACCAAATCGTATATTTTCTCCCCCATAGGCCCTTCTATCTCCTCTCTGAAAACCTCTCTGCTCATCAAACCTCCTATCCCGCCTGTCATATCTCCTCTCATACCGCCTATCCCGCGGCCTATTCCTAACCTCCTCATCTTCGAACTCATCCAACTCCTCCATATCATCCAGATTATTCTCTGCCTCAAACTCATGTATAGGTACCATATGTGGGTGTTGCTCTGCCTGTTCCTGCCTAGATTATTGTGGCCCCTCAACCTCCTTCTGACCACTAGGGAATTGAAGACTAGTAACCTCCCTCGACAACCTCTCTATTGCCGCATTCATAGTGCCAAACATCTCCCGGAACTCAGCCATATTCAGCTCCATGGTTTTAAACCTCCCATCAATGTCTATATCTTTCTATGCCATCTTACTTAACAAACAGATTAGTAATAACAAGAGAGAAATAAATTAAACAAAGAAAACCTCACGAACTCTCGTGTTTCACTCTCTCTCAATCACTCTTTTCGAAAACTTACCTCCGTTCAATGTCGAATGCTAACCACCAATGGATTGCACAATCCGTGTGTAGTCCAAAAAAGTCAGCAAAATCCACAAGGAATCAAAGGGAATAAGGGTATCAAGTAATATAAGACGTGACTTAAGAAGCAACGACGATATTCGATCAATAAAACCTAAAACTAGAGGGCAAAATGAAATAATAAAATCAACAAGATCAAATTTTTTTTTTTTGATTTTTTTGATTTTTTTTTTTTGACAGGAACACAGGTGCACTAGAAAATAGAAAAAAAATAGTCACACTAGTGACAGAGAACGAATTTGTGTGAGTCCTGTGATTAACGATTAATATAAGGGGGAACATTCACAAAGAACAAAGAACAAAGAACAAAGCCTTATCATGCATTCACGCCACCCAATGAAATAGGTCAACATTCACAAAGTCTGATTTAGGAAGCAGGCATGAATTGGAATTATTATTATTATTTTTGTTTGAAACAGCCCTTTTACCAAGCAAGTGATGTCAAGGGTGGGTCAATCAAAGGCCTGCGTCATTTTTTTTTTTTTTTTTTTGTTTTGTTGTTGTTTTTTTTTTTCGCTGAACCCAAAACAAAATATTGTTGTGTTTGTTTGTTTTGTTTGTTTTTTTTTTTTTTGTTTTGTGGCCAGAGGCGTGAACAACCTTTTTTTTGTTTTTTTTTACGCAGTCCCAAGAATGAATTGTAACATCAATTGTCAATGGCAACGCAGATCAGGCGTGGGTTTGTGTCTTTTTTTTTTTAAAGCACAGTAAACGAACAAGATTTTGAAGACCAAAAGAACAAAAGAAGAACGGGAAGAAAAGAAAAAAAAAAAAAATAGATAAAGAAAAGTCAGACCTGGAATCTGGCTCTGAATACCAATTGATACGAAACAGGATACGAAACAGACGAAACCCGATCCAAGATCCCGTAGACCCCCAAAGAACCTGTCATTGAAAACCCTTGGAGATAGCCTTAGATGAATTTTGCCAGCAAATATGACGCCACAAAGGATGCCAACCCTTTGATAAGTCTTTGTTCAATCACTGAACGATGATAAAATTTTCTTAATCTCAAAGAAATTTACTATTCACACACAAAAAATAGAGTCCTCCATTAAGAGTTGTTTTTGAGTTTAAATAGTAACATACTCAAACCCTAAGAGAGCTAAAAAGACTATTATAGCCCTAAACTACCCACTATCAACTAAAAGCCCATAAATCCTAATTTCTAGCCCACTTTAAACCCATAACTAAATAAAATAAACTAACCCAAATAATAAATAAAAACGGTAATCCCCGTTGGTTCCATACATGCAAATAATTAATAAAATGCCTAAATAACTGAAAACGATTCATGCATGCTGCTCCCCGATGACTTGGGTCAAGTGTATAACTCTTGAACCCTCTTCCTTGAAGCCCAATAGATCTCGAACATGCTTGTTCAATTCAGCTACATGGCGTTGGGCCAGGCCTGCCATAGCGTCCTTGATCTTCCTAGCTCTGTGTCTTGTAATTGGTCCAACCGGTACATGGATTGGATCGGTTATGGTCTGGACCGAATCAGGTGCAGCTAGGATCACATCAACTATGGTAATCATGAACCAACCATTAATTCAAAATAAAAATATCAATTAAATAACAAGGTTACTTTTGTAATCTTTCCAAAATGAAATGTTTAAGCGAATTTATAATGCAATTTAACAAATGGGATTCTAATATTCTTTATTATTAAATAAATCAAATATTGTGGACACGAAAATCTAGTCAACAATAAATTTGTATTTTGAGAATGATAGAAAATAAATAGACACAAAGATTTACGTGATTGATACTTTATATAGATACATGAGAAAATAGAAAGATTACAATTATTTTTTTGACATATGAATGCAAGTGGTTCTCGTCTCTTTCTTTTGTCTCCCCATTATGCTTGGTAGAGACACTATATTTATAGTGCGTTTACGTACTCGTAATCGGAATGAGATGGAATCGTAATGAAATGAAATCGAAATGAGCTGCAATGACAATGGTAAATCGGAATCAGAATAAGTTGTTTACTTCACTGTAGGAATCGGAATCGGAATGAAGCAGTATTAATTGCCATTGATGTGTTTACTTTATTTAGTAATCGAAATGAATTGTTAAAAATTATAAAAATACCATTAGTTATAATTATATATTAATTTATTATATATTCATTATTATTAATTTTTGATGTATTAAATTACTTTATGTTAAATTATTTTTTATTAAAATATTAAATATTATATTATTATTAATTATTGATTAATAGTTTTTATTTATTATATATATTTAAGTAGTAATTAATTATTACTTTATTAATTACTTATTAGTGTATTAAATTATTAAATTATTCTTTTATTAAATTATTCTTTTATAAAATAGTAAATATTATTTTTTATTAATTATTGATTAATTATTAATACATTTTATTTATTATTTATAAATTAATATTAATTAATTATCGTATGGATAATATTGTAATTTCCCATCAATAATATGAATGAGAATGGGAATTCCCATGGGGCTGGTGGCAATGAGATTCTCATTTCTCAATACCAAATTTGTGGGCCCCACTCTCATTCTCATTCCCATTTTTATTCAATTTTATGAAGGAAACAACTTTATTGGAAATGATTCTCATTCCTCCGTTCTCATTCCTCCGTTCTCATTACCATTAAGTAAACACATCATTATAATATTCTACAGATAACATTACATTTAAATCAAACTCTTATAATTATCCAATCTCTTATGATTTATATAGAATACAAACTTTATCTCTAATTTAATCACTTATCTGATTATCTGATTATCTCTTATTTGACTTTTTATATTAACTTAGACATTCTTCCAATGTTGTCATGTGAACTTAATTTATTTTGTCAACATATATGAATTATAATATCAAGATTCGTTTATCAAATAAATATTTTGATTCAATTCGTTTATTATTCAACATGAGTTCGAAACATTGATTCATTTTACTACCCTATCAAATACTGACACGGATAATCATAAGTGCATTCATTGTAAATGAAGTTGTGCCCATTCAACAAAACAAATGATTATATATCCAAGGTTTAAAAAATTTCATATGGAAATTTATAAGAATAAATTGAAAGGAGTTGCAAAGAAAGAGAGCTATATATACTTCAAAAAGATTGTGTTAACATATTGTGAGATGACAATATATATATATATCATACTGCCTGAGAAAAATGCTACGTATCATATATATATATACAGATGCATTTTCTGAACATTCTCATGCCACACCAATTATAGAATCTCATCTTGCGGCTGAATATTTTTTTTTGTTCTTCTTCTTAATTTATTTTGAAGGAAGAAACAAAAAAAAAGGGTGGGTGCATGTAATGGCATTTATTTTTATTTTTATTTTTTATTTTTTATTTTTTGGGGAAACGATGGAAACCCCGCCACCAAAATAATATGTAATGGCATATTATACATGTGTAATTTGAACATATATCGACAAACAATCAACAAGGATAATTGAACAGTATCGAGTTAATTATTCCTTCAAGATTATTAATTAACTGCTACAACTTGCACTAATTTGCTTGGTAATTTCATACTGCTGATCATCAAAGTATCCCGAGTCAAATGCGGTCAAAATCTTACGCTCTCCTGTTAATGTGGGAGATAAAGTATCTTTTGGCTTACCAAACATTTACTTAAATTTTTATTGCACAGCCAATTCCTTGTCTTCATCACCATTATTGTTTTGTGACTTTTTTTTTTTAGCTTAGATTAGGATTCCAACTTGTAATTAGGCGATGCTGTGTTACAATTAATAAGATGAAGGAAAGAAACTGTCTCTAGCTCCGTCCGTAATACAATTATTTGAAAAGTGATTAAATATATAAGTGCGTGAATACACACACAGAAGGGTTCTTCTGCTAGGGTTCTAAGTGAAGCAAGCTCTGTGGAAGTTTTTTCAATGATCAGCAGAAGCCAAAGTAGGAAGCTGAAGAAGAGAATGAGCTTTAAGTTACCTATAGAGGCTGACATTATACAATTTTACTCACCACGGGACACAAGGGAGTGATTAATTAAATATCTTTTTGCTAGCTTCATGTTACAGCAGCTAATACTCATGCTCACGACTCCCCATAGCCTCTAAAATTGTTTGATTAACAAGTCTTTGTCAGGAAGTTCAAGGAATTTGGTATTGTAAGTTTCAAGTGGAAATTAAACCTTGAGAAGCGTGAGCCTTGAATATGTGTTATGAAATTGCTTGCTTCTGCACATTATGGTTTCAAGTACTCTTAATGAGTTGTACCCAAAATTACCCCTTTTTTTTTTTAACGTTGGTTTATCCAAAACGATATGCTTGAAATATAGTTGGGACTGCAAGAAATTTCCTCACAAAATGGGCCCTAATTACATAAATGGCTGGCAGGGCCCTACTTGGAACATCATTTGTACTCGTTAGAAAATATGGGAACACAACCTTTATGTGCAAGGCTGCAAGTTGATTTTTTGAAGCACAAATAAATGTAAGACAGTTGCTGGCATCGCATCATTTTGTTGATAGTTGATAGGACAATCGCTAACTTACGATACGAAACTCTGATAAGACCATCACTAACTTACGATACGAAACTGTCTTTGATTTCATTGCGCCCACATTTTGAAAAAAAGTCGTGAGTGAGAACTTGTGAGGACTGAGGGTTGCCAAATCTCACCACCTAACATTCTCTCTCTCTTTTAGGTAAAGTTTTGGAATGGAAGTTGCCAGGAAATTTAAAACCCTTGGTCACTTTGGCTCGTACCAAAAAGCAAATAAAATTATAAAATAGGCTCTTTCACTTGCCTTACACTTCACTCTTTCTCTTCAACCTTCACTTCTCCTTTTCTCTTGAAAACACTTTCTGAAAATGAGAATGGTCGGAGTGCTGCCTTTGGTTATGATTGTGGCTGTGAGCCTCAGCCTTGGTGTGCAATGGGCTGCAGCCCAAGTGCATCATGTGGTCGGAGGAGACCGTGGGTGGGACTCATCTTTGGACGTGGCTTCTTGGTCCGCCGGCAGAGTCTTTACGGTTGGCGACAATATCTGTAAGTGCTTTTGTTCTATTTTTCTCGGTTACCGCCACGTGACTCAATAGTTTCAACATTACTCACTTTTATTTAGGCCGAGTTTGGTAGATCGTATAAAAGCTAATTTATAAATTGTACAATAAAAAATAGAATATAAACCAGCGTAACAAAATAATAACACGTCACTCACCGCACACCAAACGGTATCTTATTCTTTTAATAGAAAATAAAAGGGGGGGGTGGTTTGTTAATTGTAAAGTAGTGATAACAAATTACGTCACATGTGATGTTGTATGGTGTGGATCAGGGTTCGCTTACTCCGCGGCAGGGGAAAGCATCGCTGAGCTACAAAGCAAAGAAGAATATGAATCGTGCGATGTGAGCAATCCCATCAGAATGTATACTGATGGCTTGAATGTTATCCCACTTGACGGGGAAGGGATTCGCTATTTCGTTAGCAGCAAAAATGATAACTGCAAGAACGGGTTGAAGCTACACGTAGACGTGATGATGCCTTATCAAGGTTCTGATTCTGAGACTGCAAAAGTAACTACATCCAAGGCCAAGGGATCTGCATTCCCCTTTGCTGCTGCTCCTCCGCCCACTACTCCCTCCGATTCAACCCGTTCTGGTGTACGCCTCATTTTACTGTTCTTTGGAGTTGGGCTTTATTTTGGTTTTTAGAAAGGGATTTATATTCTTGCCTTGCCTTTTTGGAAAACTATATTTTCTGATGTCATCTGTTTTTAAGTAAAACATTTTCAGTTAGAAAATTATTTTTGAAAAAGAAATAGGATTTCTACCTTCGGTTCGAGTATATTCATATCGGCCAATTTCCGGATTTGAGTAGATAATTTTATACAAATATAATTGAAAAAAAAAATTAAAAATCTAGATTTTCATATTAGATCAGGATATATCCGGATATATATACGTTTGAATTTTCGGGACCGGAAAACAATTTACGATAAAGTGACCCAAACACCATATGATGAAGAAAATATTTTTTTAAAAATCATTTTACTTCGAAACAAACGACTTTAAGTCGGAAAAAGAATTGAAGAAATTACACCACGTTCAACTAGGCTATAGGAAAACAATATAAAACAGAACAGAGATTTGTTAAATAGAAAAACACACTTTATTGTGCAGAGATCAAATTACAGTTCACAAGGCCCGGTTTAAATAGTTCATCATTATTCTGTTAATAGTGATGTCCTCCACAACCTCATTTATCTGCCTTTTGTAGCAAATGAAACAGAAATCACCAACCACCGGTCGTTAGCATCTCGAACTTGGTCTAATAATCATTTCTCTCTCAACACAACATAATTGTTTGGTCCATTGGTCTTCTGTATCTTCGAAATTCTCTTCAGAATATCAGCGAAAGCCGTCCGATCCTGTATCACACAATTTTAGAGAGATGTCTAAAATGACCAAGGTGGACATGCTATATTTGAGAAGCACAAATGTAATACAACTGAAACATTCTAATATGCCCGTCCATGTTGCAAGCAGCATAGGATTTTAGTACCCCTCCCCCGACATTGGACAAGGTTTAGGCATATAACACGAGTATGCACAGACCCATTAATAAATATGAATAACTAGAACTATACAGGATTCCTAATTCTGCTCTGGTGAATCTCTCTCTCTGTACACACCCTTATCCATGTTTTTTCACAAAGAGACTATTTCCACTATTCAAACTAATGACCGAACAAATAGCAAATTAACACTTGACCATTACGTTAGGCATGACTGTCTCTCTCAAAATAGGAAAAATAAAAATATATCTTGATGAAAATCAATCTTAACGCTCCATAGATCTGTTGCAACTTGCAACAAACAGCAACAATGCACATTGATGCAACAGTGATAGAAACAGTGTTGCAAGGCAAAATGAAGGTGGCATAGACAAGGATACCTCAGAAGATTTTAGTCTCGGTTTAAACTTGGCAACAAGATACTGTGTGGTGACAGGTGCCTTCTGCAATAATACAGCCCTGATTTCATCTGCAGTGACAGGACCAGAAGCTGATGTTGAACCCGTGTTTGATGATGATGATGGTGTACCTTTTGCAGGTGCACTACTTTTTGATGCAGAGACATTTCCATCCTTGCCAGAAGATTTTGTTTCCTAACCAAAATACAATTACAACAATAATAATAACAAAAAAAAATTACAATACTGATAACAACAAGAAGAAGAAGAACAAATGAAGAAAATCTAATGCTTATATAAACTGAAACAGTATTAAATCAAGCAGCTTGACTGAAAGTAGCCACTTACATTTTCTGTTTTGACCTTCTTCAGAGGCGCACCACTAGATGCTTTTGCATCATCTCCGTTAGATTTTCTCTTACCCTTTGCTGACTTGGAAGTAGATGGAGTTCCCCGGCCAGATCCAGAAGGTGCTGGTTTGGCAGGACTGTTTTCAGCAGGTTCCTCCTTCTTAGGCGTATCCTTCTGCTTTGGAGCCAATACAGGAGAAAAGCCCATTTCATCCTCTATCTGAACAATCCAAACAAAAAGTCCATCATTTAAAGAAAGCCAGCACATAATTACTACCAAGCTCATAAAATATAAACAGTGCACCCATCACAGCTGTTCTAATATGTTCAATGCATCTGCTAAGATTAGGCATCACAGAAGCTTACATCGTCGTCGTCGTCGTCATCATCATCCTCTGCATCCGATTCATTCAGCCCATTAGCTCGCCCAAGCAGCTTCTTCAGCTCTTTTCCAGATTTGCTCAGTCCACCCTCCTCTTCTTCATCCTCATCCTCTTCATCCTGCAATAAAGATAATTGTGATGCTTTAGGTGTTGTATAAACATTGATGAGGTCATGTGTGACAATATACTCAAGAGTCAGGGCCAATGAGAATTCTAATGACTTTAGCACATCTAATTCCATAAGCTTTAAATACAGTTACCAATTAGTGGAATTAAATCCGGACAAAGCAGTGTGAAATGACAATGCAAAAAGGGCCATTGATGACAAATAAATTGAATGTTACAATAGTAAGTACATGCACACACCTGCTTAATTTCAGGAGGAGCAGGAACTTCAGGGGCTAAATCTTCCCGTTCCTCCGGATCATTACCAACAGCTTCATCATCATCAGTGAAAATCTCCTCATGCTCCCAATCATCACCTTAACAAATAACATTTTATGCTGAATCAGGAATTATGATTAAAAAAAAAGAAGAAAGAAAAAGCCCAGCAATTATACTATAACACAATTGAACTTATATTGATTGAGTTTGAGGGATTTTCGCTGACTGAATTTCTGACAGAAATACAGAACAAATGCTCACCCTTCTCGACATCATCATCATCCAAATCAAGATCGCCTCCCCTGGGGCCTTCTTCATCATCATCGCCATCTCTTTTGTTGAGTCCAAGTCTATTCTTCCTTTTTGCTTCCTCTTCTTCATCTTCCTCTCCCCTATCAGAGACATTACCTTCATCCTCTTCACCTTTTTTACTGCGCCCCCTTCCACCAGTCCCGGCACTTTCCTTGTCATCAGGCTTTTCCACTTCACCAAATGCAGCAGCTCCATTATTTGCAGCTTTCATCATCCATCTTTCATATCCATCAGCAGTCTTCCTCCTGTTCTTCATCTTCTCTTCTGCTTCCTCCAAGGTGAGTTGCTTATATTGAGCAACTTTGTTAAAGTTATACCTGTAACATTTCACACTCATTAAAAGTTAAAACCAAAAATCAGATGCACCAAATGACATCAACTCTCTCCCAGAAATAGGATAGGTTGCATACCAAGAACCAGCAGGAATAGCAACAAACTCCTTTGAATGCATCACTAACAGGTAATAAGTTGCTGATTGAGAGCCTTCAAGATGACCCTGGAACTGAGCCTGTCCCGTTTCATCCTCCAGGACCCAAGGCTTATTCTTGTACTTCTCCTACATAATGTATAAAAGCACAGATAAGACAGCTTGCCAACAGCAAAAGAAATCCATGAGCAACTTATACTAGCTTTTATGGAGCTCAAGCAAAAAAGGAGGGGAGGTGTAAAAATTGTTTCACATAACACATTAGCAGTATCTGTTCTCATGCATCATATAAGAAATCGCTTCTTTACACAAACTGAAAAGGGCTGTCAGCCAAGGAGATATAAACCAAACCAAACCAAACAAAGCCATTTCTCACGATATGGGGTAGGAGATATATATATAATTCATACAAAGTATTTCACATTCAAATTTCAGAATAATATGCGCATGACCACACAACTGGATAAGCAACAATCACATATTTAAAAGAACACAAAAATAGTAAACTGTACATCAATTTCTTCAACTTCTGCCAACGCTTAACTGGACAGCAATTATAAATTCATTTTCAAGTCTTCTAGCCGTAATTCTATAATAGTCATCACAAAAGGGTAATACCCGCAAAGTATCAGTAACTTGGCGTCCTTGTAGCCCATCCTTATGCAGAGTCCATTTGTTCTCAGCATTTTTCTTCTTTGAAAAACTTGGTAATCCACTCACAAATCTACCAATGAAGTAGTTCTTGTCACTGCTAGCACTCGGCCTTACATTGTATTCCTAAATCCAAAACAACAGCCAAATTAAATAATAATAATAATAATTTATTATTATTATGAGTCAACTTGCAATAAAATTGAAAACCATTAAACAGAACTCCCCTCAAAACTTTACTTAACAAAATCCATAAAGCTATTATCTCCACAAAATAATAGAAACCCTGGATTACTGATTATGAATATGTTAACAATTAGACCCTAATATAATTGAAACGTAAATTTGTTAAAGCAAAAGGAATCGATAGAAAGAAACGAACTCGAATCAAGCGAGTGACGATTGCGCCACAGTCGAAGCATTTGGCTTTGTTCTCAGCCATGGTTTTGCCACATGTCAAGCACAAAGTCATATGCTTGCAGTTGCTTCCGTACAAATCCGCCTGCGATCCACATCCGCTACACTGCGGCTTCAGTAGCAGATCAAACGACATCTCTCTCCCTTCAAAACGACAAACGATTTTAGGGTTTCAAGCAGGTATTGTAGAATAATCAGTAGTTTTAATTCATTTGCCTTCATATATATTTACATATATAATACAATTGAGAAGATTTTTGTTTACTTTTTGATTAAGCTTCTTGATAATCGACGATTCTAGGTTTAATTCGTTTAGGTCATAAGATCGTTTCAAAGCGACAGCAAAAAATATATGTTTTATGGGAGTGAGAGATTTTTAGCCTCCAACAACATTTCATATTATAATATTTTTAGCATCCAACAACATTTCATATTATTATTTCTTCTTTTTTAATACATTGATATTATAACATATTGTTTACTATAAATTTAATTGAAGATATATCGAAATCAAAATTGTAAATTTATTCCTATAAATATTCGGAAAAAATCTACCTTCAATTCCAACATCATATTATGGAGAAGATAATTAAACCTCAATTATAATAGTGAGGTTCGAACTCATGTCCCTCAACAAATTGAAGAGCGTAAGCTATTAACACTTTAGCATTTCATATTATTATTTTATTTAAATTTTTGGTGAACCCATTTCTTATATTTAAATGAAAAAATACATTTTGAAATGAATTTTATTTACTTTTTGAGTGTAGGGTTTAGGATCTCACATTGAGGTTATGGGTTCGAATCCGGGGGGGTGTACTTCTTGTAAGAGCCGATGACACCCGGTGATTTTACCTGCGCCGCGACCCAGAATGGGTGGTTTGGTGGCGGGGTTTCCATCGTTTCCAAAAAAAAAAAAAAAAAAAAAAAAAAAAAAAAAAAAAAAACTTATTGATTGAGCACTTGATAATGGATGATTCTAGGTATAGTTCATAGAACGTTTAAAATGACTGAAAAATACATGTCTCTATTATCTTTTATTTGTTCCATATTTATTTGCTTATCATTTTTCGTTAGATTTTAATCTATAATAATATTTTATATTATTATCTTACTTAAATTTCTGATAAATGCGTTCTTTAAATTAAAAAAAGTATCTTACAAATAACCAATAATATCATAAAAATCAACCGGTTTAAATGTAAGAAGTTGGAGATGTTATAAGATTATTGTTATTTATTGACAAGATATATAGCGTTTTAATAATATTGGAGAGACCACACTTTATTATTATTTTTGATTTGTTATTTGTCTTCTTTTTCTTTAATATCACATTACACGTGTAATTATTTTAATGATTGAGAACTCAAATTTTTGACTTACATCCATATTTTAAAATCTAAGAAGATATACATTTAAATGACATACTCAAAGACACCTCCTATATATATATATAAAAATTGAAAAAAAAAATCAGAAAAAAATCAAATTTGTATGCTTAGTATTGTTATTTAAAATCTAGGTCATTTATTTATGCAAAATCAATTATGGATGAAATGACATCATTAAATGTTATTTTGATTTTCATACCCTTAATTTTATACTATTATACTAAAAAACTCCTTAATTTTATACTATTATACTAAAAAACTATCTGAATTTGTTAATGTTGGAAATTAATTGTTGTTAATTATTTGATGTTGTTAAATAACAACAATTAGTAATAATTTCATTTGGAAATTATTAAGTTAATTATTTGGTGTTGTTAAATAACAACAATTAGTAATAATTTCATGTTGGAAATTATTAAGTTAATTATGAGGTATTGTTAAATAACAACAATTAGTAATGATTTCATTACTAAGTAAACAACAAGAGTTGTTAATCAAATAATTAAGTAACAACAAGAGTTGTTAAGTGACAACAATTAGTAAAATGTTAAATGGGGAACAAATGGTACACCAATGATGGTAACATTTTTGGAAGGGTTAGAGAAAGTCATTATGCATCCAAATACATGTGATTACATAGTAATCAATGCATGTGATTAAATAGTAATCAAGGATTAATAGTAATCCATGCATGTGAGCTAATAGTGACTTGGTTTCCCTCCTATAAATAAGACCATTTGCTTATTGAGTTAAGCAATCAATTAAGTTTGATTAAGAGGTCTCTACAAGTTTAAGGTATGCAATTGTGTTGTGGTTAATATAGATTTATTTCAATTAGCATGTAAATAAATCTAAGACTAGTAATACATGTATGGTTAGATCATAAGAGGATAAACATGTAAAATATATTAGGGATTATGTTTCCTAACAGTTAAAAATAACTTAAAAATTTAAGTTAAAATATTCATACCCTTATTTTTATACTATTATACTAAAAAATCACCCGAATTTGTTAAAATAACTCAAAAAGATGCATATAATTTTACTCTTTAAATGTCTAGCAAATTGAATAGTGAAAAATAAACTTCATTCCAAAATAATTTTCAAATCAAAATAAGTTTATATTATTTTAATTAAATTGAAGTAGCTCACATTGGTTATATGATTTTGATAGATAAATACTGATAATGACATGACATATAAATTATATAATAAGTGAAGTCTTATTTTTTTTAAAAAAATATTAATTAGTGTGTCTTTTAAAACTAATATTGTTGACGTGGCTCTTTTGAATTTACTATTAGATCAATTAAATTATGGTGTCATGTGCTTGGGTTGGCCGAGTGATTTTTTTTTTATATGTACATCTCTAACGATAACATCCTATATTTATCAAAAAATGGCGTTACTTTTAATTTATGGACTAGTCGCGTGTGAGGATTTTCTTCAACAATCCACCTACATACCTACCTTATGCATATTATAAAATACTTTATTATATAGACAGTGCAATATCAATTAGTTGTCTTATTATAATATTGGTTTATGTGTACATAATTATTTATCATACTAAATTTAAGAAGTGTTGTTACCGAAAAATTAAGTATGTAAAAATATAGAATACCATTTGAAACTAAAATCTTATCTCATTTCTTATATTTAAGGTAAGACATGGATTTTTCAACCCCATAATAAAGATCTCTAATGTCCTTGTTTGCAAGGTTTATGTTTATGTAATACTAATTTGGGATGGGAAAAATCATTGCAGGGATGAGGGTTCGATACGCTATGAGCGGGTAATGGGATAATCTTTTACCCTATTAGTTGGATGGGCCATATACATGTATTGCATTTCCGTTCAAAAAAAGAAACAATCATGGCATGAATATGGACTTGCACATGGCTCACATGGCCCGATACGTTATAGTTGGGTACAGATAAAAATTTTATACCCGTTGATTGAACAGATCAGATACGTATATTAGTATTCTTGTATTATATATACCTAAGTCGTTGTCATCCCTAATACTAATATTTTTTTTAAAAAAAATGTCAAATTTAATATGTTTTATATTATAATATCTTATATGTCGACAATATATTTTTTAACATACCTTTTCATTACTCAAACGAGGTGAAGATTCACTTATTTTCTGATGGAAAATTATATTTCTGAGTAACATATCAAACTATATTAATAGCTATCTTAGCTAATATATGGCAATAACATTACAATACCTATAAGCATAACACACACCAACACTTTTTAATATTGTTAATATCTCTTTAATATATTCAATAACCCAAAAATTATGTCTTGCTATATAGCTACCATTTCTGTCAGAGATTTAAGGGGCATCATACTTAACTATCATAATATACACAAATACATCATTGGCCACATTTTATTCCAAATATAATGGCTTCAGCTTCCATTCACTACAAGAATTATGGCTTTTAGCGTCCAAATATTTAGCGTCGAAACAATATGCGACGCTAAAAGTTAGTTTTAGCGTCGAATATTCGTTTCGACGCTATATGTCATGTTTTTAGCGACGGAATAAAAATTCGACGCAGAATATTAATTTTTTAGCGTCGAAATATAGTTTCGACGCTAAAAACAGACCTTTAGCGTCGAAAAATATTCGACGCTGAATAATTATATTATTGCAATAATTTTTGGTGCCAAAAATTGCACTATTAGCGTCGAAACACGGAGTCGACGCCAAAACTAACTTTTAGCGTCGAACATATATCGTCGCTAAAGGTGTATGAAGTTTCCACCGGCAAATCCTTGACTCTTTCGCGTCTAATTACATTCGACGCTAAAAAGGAAACAATTAGAGTCGAATGTGAATAATCGACGCAAAAAAATAATACTTTTAGCGTCGAATATTTGTTCGACGCTAAAGAGTTATGAAGCTTCCACCGACAGTCCTTGATTCTTTCGCGTCTAAATTTAATGCGACGCTATATGTTTGATATTTAGCGTCGACAAAACGGTGTCGACGCTAAAAACGTATATAATTAGCGTCGATTTTGAATATTCGACGCCAAAAATACTTTTAGCGTCGAATATTTGTTCGACGCTAAAGAGTTATGAAGCTTCGCACCGACAGAACTTGGTTCTTTCGCGTCTAAATTTAATCCGACGCTAATTTTTTATATTTAGCGTCGAAAAAAAACGTTTTGCGACGCTAAAAATGGAACATGTAGCGTCGAAACAACATTTTCGACGCTAAAAACGGCAACAATTAGCGTCGAAATACTAAATGCGACGCTAAAGATAGATTAAAAAACAGAAGGTCGACACCCCTTCTCCCCCTTCTGTTTTTTCTTCATTCTCTTCGTAAAAATCCTCTGAAATCTGAGAATTTCTCCTCTACAGCCTCACATCTCTCCTAAAAATTTTCAATAAAATTGTAATCAATTTCCAAAAAGGTAAATCTTCTTTCATATTTCTTTATTATTTTCAATTTTTATGATTATATATGTTGTTTATATGTTGTTTGTTAGTGATTTATGATTCATATATGTAGAGTAAGTATATTAATTAACAAAATAGAATTTTTCTGTAAACTATTTAATTAATTTATCAACCAAATATATATATATATATATATATATATATATATATATATATATATATATGCTTAAATTAAGTATTACTGAATTAGTAATGTTGATTCCAATGTAAAATGATATCTAATAATTATATTATTATATTTAGGTATTCTGCTGAAATGGATAGAAATTGGATGAGCTCTCTGGATAGATTGAGTGTTGAATATCGTAATGGAGTGTCTGAGTTTATGGAAGTCGCAAAACAACACATTGATGCAGAAGGTCGTGTTCGTTGTCCATGTGCAAATTGTTTGAATAGGAAAAGGAAGCGGTTAGATGAAGTTCATAATCATTTATACATGCCAGGAATATCACCCACTTACCGTACGTGGATTTATCACGGTGAGCAGTATCATTCTCAGTCACGGTTTTTTGATGTCGGCGAAGGGAGCAGTAGTTACAATCAACCTGCAAACGATGATATCGCCGATATTTTGCATGACTTACAAGGTCCACAACTTGGTCATAGTGTTAGTGGCGACATGCTAGTGTTAAGTGGAAATGATCAAAATTTATTTAGTGAACTACTTGATGAGGCAAAAAAAATTCCATTCGAAGGTGCTGGAATGTCGATCTTGAATTTCGTTGTGAAATTATTACACATTAAAGTGATCAACAGAATGACCAACAAAAGTATCGATATGATGTTAGAGTTACTGGCCCAAATGTTACCGGTTGGAAACGAATTGCCTAAGTCGTACTACGAGGCAAAGAAAATGTTGCGTGATCTGGGAATGGGGTATGAATCCATTCATGCTTGTAAGTTTGATTGTGTATTATTTCGTGCCGAGTATGAATCACTTGAACATTGTCCGATATGTGGTGAAAGTCGGTACAAAGTCCGTGGTATGGGGAAGAAAGTGCCTCAAAAGATATTGCGATATTTCCCTTTAACGCCCAGGCTGCAGAGATTGTTCATGTCACGACACACAGCGACTGATATGATGTGGCATCATGAAAAGAGGATCGGTGCGGAGGGCATACTTAGACATCCTGCGGACGGAACCGAATGGAAGGAATTTGATGACATGTACCCCCGTTTCGCTGAGGACCCCCGTAATGTCAGGTTAGGTCTTGCCTCTGATGGTTTTAACCCATTTGGGAATATGTACAACTCTTATAGCATCTGGCCCGTTATTGTCATTCCATATAACTTACCTCCATGGAAATGTATGAAGGATCCGTTCATGTTTATGTCATTGCTTATCCCTGGTCCACGTTCACCTGGTAAAGATATAAATATTTACTTGAGACCATTGATCGATGAGTTACAAACATTATGGAATGTGGGTGTGCATACCTATGATGCAGCTTCAGAGCAGTATTTTCAGATGCATGCCGCATTATTATGGACCATTAATGATTTTCCAGCCTATGGTTCATTATCTGGATGGAGCACTAAGGGATACATGGCATGTCCAGTTTGTGCGGATCATACACCTTCGCAACGATTACGGAATAAAATCGGATACACGGGGCACAGGAGATTTCTTGAGTCGAGTCATCCTTGGCGGAGGAGTAAATTATTTAACGGGCAACATGAACCTCAGAGTAAGCCAGTCGATTGTCTGCATTTGACATATTTTGCCAACATCAACAGCTCAAAGACAGCACACCAGGTAAACATCCTAATAATAGAGATAAAAATCGAAAACGGTTACCTGAAGAGTTGAATTGGACAGGAAAAAGTATTTTCTTTGAGTTAGAATATTGGGGGACTCTGAGTTTGCGACATAATTTGGATGTAATGCATATAGAGAAAAATATTTGTGAGAGTTTAGTGGGTACACTATTCAATATTCCGGGTAAGACAAAAGACACTGTAAATGCTAGATTGGACCTACAAGCGCTTTTGTGAGCATTCGATGTTATAAGCGCTTTTGTTAAGTTGTATTGACTTGTATGGATATGTATGTATATGTATAAGAATTTTGGAATTTGATGACGCTAATGCGACGGGGTTTTGCAGATGGCACCGGGCAATCGCAAACGGGCTACCGCGACTCCATCTACATCAGCAAGGGCAACTGGCCCTGGTGATTTCTCTGCTAGCACAGGTGAGTCCAGTACAGTGAAGGGTCGAGGACGCACCCGTGGCCTGGGGTTGGCTAAGTACGTTAAGGCTCACGGTCGTATCCGGATAGAGATATCAGATGATGGACACACTCAAGTCGGACAACATAATTCAGCGTTTAATACAGCCATAGGAGCTACAGCTCGATATGAAGCTCCCCAAAGCTACGTATCTTGGAGAAAGATACCGTGGGAGACGAAACTGAACCAGCTATTCCCTTCGCTACTTGTAAGTTTTCGATATTGTTTGTTATTTAACATTTTTATTTTATACTTATTTTTACTCGAATTTTCATGTAGGAATGGTTCGACTTCGATCTGACCCAAGTGAATGTCCAACAATATATTGACTACCACATGGGGAAAAGTTATAAGATTATAGAACAAAAGTCTTGAAACCAATATTCGACGAACATGGACCTTCAAATGCTCCACAACACAAACCTGATTTTATAGAGGAACAAGACTGGACATTTTTATGTGAGCTTTGGTCGAGCAAAAAACACGAGGTAAATTTTGAAATAAACGGAAATTTATAATTGTCTTTGTTTTCGGTACTTACAGTGTTCGTGAATACAGGATAAATGTCACGCAAATGCGGAAAATCGAAGTCACTTGCGTTTTAACCACCGTGGAGGTTCGAAGCCATTTATCCAACATCGTGCCGAACATTCTGAGGTAAATATATCCTAACGTAAAATTTAACAGTTAATTGTTTTTACTATCTGGAATAATATTGAATTTATTTTATGTTTATAACAGAGTAGCACATGTGAGGTGCAATCATTTCCAGATTTTTTCCGTGTGACGCATTACAATGACAAGAATAAATGGATAAATGAAGAAGCCGAACGCTGCTATGTAAGTTTCAGTTTTTAAAATAAAATAATTAATATTATATATGTTAAATTTTTTTCTCAAATTCTAATATTAACTTATTTTTTGAAACAGAACGAAATGATGGAACTCCAACATCAAACTCAGGAGACAGGGACCGACCCCATACCAGATGAGCAGCTGTCGCAATTGGTTTTCAAGAATCAGACAGCTTACAACGTTGGTCTTGGCACTCGTAAGAAGCCAACGTCATCTGCACGCAATAGTGGTAATTCGGGCAATGTCTCTCTTCGAGACGAGTTAGTCACCACCAAAGACGACCTAGCCAGCACCCGAGACGAGCTGCAACAGACTAAGGAGAAGCTACAACAAGTCACGGTGGACCACGAGAAGAAGATGGTGGACCACGAGAAGAAGATGGAGCAGTTGGAACAGCAACTGATGGCTTTCCGTCAGATGTTCGAGGCCTCAATGAGTCATGGTGCATCGGGCTCGAGCGTCCCCCCATCACAGTAGCAATTAATTTTATATTTAGTTTTGTATAAACATTTTGAACAAATATATTTAATATAATATTTCTTTTTTCTAAAACAAATTTCAATATAATATTTCGTCATTAATTACATTTTTTTCAACTAAATTAAATATTTTAGACCAAAAAATAAGTAAATTACTAATTTTTAAGAAAATAAATTATTTACTTTTAGCGTCGAATATTTCGACGCTAATAGTATACAAAATGGCCGCTGTAAGCGTACATATATTTCTTTTTAAATATATGTTAGCGTCGACTAGTTAAAAGTGACCTTTAGCGTCGACATATTTCGACGCTAATAGTAACAAACATGGTCGCTATAAGCTTACATATAATACTTTTTAAATATACTTTAGCGTCGACATTTTTCGACGCTAAAAGTTTGAATTTTTGCGTCGATATCTTTCGTCGCTAATAGTAAAAAAAATGGTCGCTATAAGCTTACATATAATACTTTTTTAATATACTTTAGCGTCGACACCTTGCGACGCTAAAAGTTTAAATTTTGCGTCGATATATTTCGTCGCCAAATATACAATTAGCGTCAAAATTTTAACTTTAGCGTCGAAATAAATTGGACGCAGAATACTGTTTTTTAGCGTCGCAGTTAATTATTTCGACGCTAAAAGTGGTTTTCGTCGACATTTTATCGTCCATTGTTGGCGTCTAATTTTTTCGACGCTAAATATCATTTGCGTCGAAATAGTAAGTTATGGCGTCGAAACAATTCGACGCTAAATGGTCTAATTCTTGTAGTGATTGCAGCAACATCACCATAAAACTTTGTATTTTTGATAGCTGTAAATAACATTGCATCCTTAGAATCGCTAATAACTACTCTTATTCCTCATTTTTGTTTATCTTTATTAATAGTTGCATCTGTGTTCATTTCGAGCCAATCTATGTGAGAAGCTTTCTATTCATTTACTTTGCCATCTGCCATCTTAGACATATATCGATAGTGTATTTGATTATACATTTTTTAAACTTAAAGTCCATTTATTCCCATTTTAGAGTCCATTTAGAAGTGTTTAAAATCATATTAAAAGTATTTTTCAAGGTTAAAGTATTTGAAATCTATTAATAATATATTCAAAAGCATTAGTTAAGTAACATTCTCAGATTAACCATTAATCTCTCTATTGAGTCTACCTCTGCAGCTCATAAAAATCCAGATCAAACAAAATCTATATTTTTAGGGTTGTGTTTTTGCATTGTTGATGTGATTGTCTTCATGATTTGGAATCTATAATTCAAATATGGCAAATTGTTAGAACAATTTGCACAAATAAAGAAAATGTTACCGTTCACCGGAAATATAAAAATCGAAGTAGACTTGGGTCGCGGATTAGGTCGCTCTCTTTAAGACGTTTCGCGGCTCTGCCCGAAATTTGTGCTAGTAGTATTTCAGCCCCGCCATCTGCAGGATAAAATAAGCTCAGATTAACATTGTCTCAATCGATTTTGCACAAAACCGATTGGTATACTCACACCCAAAATAATTGTTCGGTATCTTCACTAAAAAACAAGAGTAGCTGATCCACCAGCCCTTGGAAAATGTTCAAAATGTCACTAAAATCCCAAGATTATAAGGAAAGCTGATGATATCAGTAAACATACAACCCTAGTCCTTAAAGAAGTGATTTTATGATTTTGTCTTGTGAAGCTCATGTTGGAAAAATGCTTATGAGTAAGCATTTTGAGGGTCAATTTTAAGTATGTTCCACTTCGTGTTAGTGGTTGTTATTGAATGATTCGGATACTCCTCCGTGAGTACTTCGAAATGATATATTCATATGCTTAAAATGGTGATTGGGTGAATGAGAAATTGTTGTTCAAAGTTCACCAATTGGTGTTGGAAAATAAAGAGAAGTTAGCTTGTCCCATATGAGAAAGCTATAGAGAGAAAATTGTGCTTATATATGATTGCTCATATGTAGATGAGTAAGAGTTATAAGGATATAGGCTCTCTTTACGTGCGCGTATGGGGTGCAAATCAAAATCCAAACAGGTTTGGCTCGTGTGCACCCGCGTGTCCTGCGTACACGAATGCCAGATCAAATTGTGCGGGTCCGGCCCAGCCGAATTTTTACTAATCTCTTCAATTTTCCAAGCCTTTTGAATTTCCATAACAGCTAATTTAATTAGCTTGGTGGTTACAAAAAGTTGAATTTCCATAACAGCTAATTTAATTAGCTTGGTGGTTACAACAAGTGAAAGACCTCCCATTTATGAGATATAATTGGCATGTTAATTTCCTTTAAATGAGATGTGTTTTTTCATTTTCCTATATAAACAATACTCAGATTTTGTTTACAACACAGAGAATAAAAAACAAAACATCACACACAACAACTCGTTTTTCTTTGTTTTGTTAAGGGAGAGTTCAAACACTTTTGTGGTTCGTTGGATACGAGTTCGATGGTGCCCTTACGAACTCGTATTGGGAGAGAGCCAATCGGCTATTGGGAGAGCCCAAAATACAATGTATAATGGTAAGTCTCGACACATACGTCGGAGACATAATACCATACGTCAACTGCTCTCAAGTGGCATAATAACGATCGATTATGTCAGGTCGAAGGAAAACCTAGCGGATCCACTAACTAAAGGTTTACCTCGAGAGCAAGTTGAGAAGTCATCGAGGGGAATGGGCTTGAAGCCTATAATCTAAGAATTGTCACTGTGGAAACCCAACCTAGTTGACTGGAGATCCCAAGATCTAGGTTCAAAAGGGACAACGGAAACTTTGTGCTATTCAAAACAAGCACTGAAGAGTTCCGTACTCTTTCCCATTCCGATTATGACGCTGAGTGCTGTCTGTCATTGGTTAGGATAAGCTAAGGCTTTTAATGATCACTATATTAGGAGATGAGTCCTAATGGGGGTAAAGACAGATTACCTCTTCATAGCAGATCACCTATTTCAAGTAAGAAGTGAGGCCGCTTCCATGGGATCCTTTAAAGGCGGGTTACCCTAAAGTGCTTGATGAATCCAGGACCGTGTTCAGGGCCAAAATGAACACAACCGTAGAACGGGAAAATGGTCGAATTAAAGCTGTGTGTTGGCAATTGTCTTGGTTTACACCAACGGCAGAACAGTTCAAGACTATGGGTCACTGGTTTGCAAAGTAAATCCGATTGTCACTCACTAGGAAAGGTTCAAGGCGAAAGCTACCTATTTCGATGCAGCTTTAGTTCATGGTAACTCTCTCGAATGTCTCCATGTCTCCGTGGATATTTGAAGAATTGTGGGGGATTGTAGGAAATTCTTCATAAGGGTATTTCTGTCTTTTGGATTGGATGGGGTGCGTGTAAGGGGTACAACCCTTTGGGGGTTGCACCCCATCCCAAAGGGTGCCCTATTGGCACCCTTCCATGCCTATATAAGTAGGCTTGATATCCAAAACAACACGGACAGAAAGATATCCGAATTTTGCTAAGCAAGAGACATTGTTTTCCTTTGTTTTTTTAGAGAGAATCCACCATTATTCCTAGTTCACACACTTGTTAAGGAGTGCTCCTTGAACAAGAAGATTCCGAGTAATCCTGGGAGAACGTTGGCAAAACGAATCCGTAAAGCACCCGTGACGGAGCCAATAAGTTCTTAAGGACAGAGATCATCTCGACTTGGATTGTTTCTATAATCTCAATTTCCAGGTTTTGTCTTCAAGTTTTTTTCTGGTTTTAGGGTTTTGCATCTAGATCTACTTTTTGGAAGTATGATCCGTTTGATTTGCATGATTATATTACTGTTTGATGACAAATTTTGCCTACAATCTTAAGAACTTATTGATATCGTGTATTAAATAGTAATTTGCATGTTAGGGTTTGAATATTTTCTGGAAAATACGAACTGTGCATGAAAAACCCGTAGGGCGTTCGAACGCCAAACGCACGCGAAGGCTAAAAATTTGAATTCTCGTAAGAACGTTCGAACGCGTCTTCAAACGCAACTCGAACGCAAGCCTTCTGCCTTAGAACGTTCGAACGCGTAATAAACGCAATTCGAACGCAAACTCTCTGGAATCATTCCGTTCGAACGCGTTCACGAACGCTATACGAACGTGAACTCTCTGGAAACACTTCGTTCGAACGCGTTATCAAACGCAACACGAACGCACACACACTGGACAGTCTCGTTCGAACGTAGATACGAACGTGACACTAACGACTTTGTCCTGTAAGTATAATAAACTGCAAACTTTAATTAATATTAACTTGGTTAGTCATATACTGTAAACACATTAATCTTGGTAGTATAGATTCAAGTTATTATTAAATTGTTCAATTATCACAAGCATTCACATAGTGATAAAGTTGAAATTGTTTGTTTGTTGCATAATTGGTTGAGAATTTAAAGTGTAATATTACACAAGTAATTCCATCCAATCTTGATTAAATTATATATATCTACATTTATCGTTTATCACTTTGAACAAGATCATTTGTTGATCGTTGTGCAATTTGTCTTTCGTAGACTAATTGACCCTGTTGATTTTCCAGTTACATATGGCTAGCGGAAATATCACGGTACCGGTCTCTCATGGAGAAAAACCGGAGAAATTTGGTGGGGCAAATTTCAAACAATGGCAGAGTAAGATGCTGTTCTACCTGACAACTCTCCAGTTGGCAAAATTCCTCAAAGATCCTCCGGGTCCTGTGGAGGGTGAATCTGAGAAGCCAAGGAAGAGCGAGAACAGACTTGGATGTCTGGAGACTTCTTATGCAAGAACTACCTTTTGGGTGGTCTTGACAATACCCTGTACAATGTGTACCAAGGCATGACTTCTGCGAAGATTCTCTGGGAATCTCTCGAGAAGAAGTATAAAACTGAAGATGCCGGACAAAAGAAATTTGTCGTGGGTAGGTTCTTGGACTACAAGATGGTAGATTCAAGGACGGTGATGTCTCAGTTGGGTGAACTGCAATTGATCATTCATGAAATACTGGATGAGGGGATGAAACTCTGTGAGATGTTTCAAGTTGCCGCCATAATTGAAAAGTTGCCTCCATCATGGAAGGACTTCAGGAGCTATCTGAAACACAAAAAGAAGCAGATGAGCCTTGAAGACCTCAGTGTTCGATTGAGAATCGAGGAGGACAACAGGATGTCCGAGAAGGCCAGCTACAAGACTCTGGAGTCTAAGGCCCACATCATTGAAGGTGCAAAGGGTAGCAAAAAGAGAAAGAACAGTGGAGCTGACTCTGGGAACAAAAAGTTCAAGGGAAAATGCTACAACTGTGGAAAGAGCGGTCATATGTCAAAGGACTGCAGGAACAAGAAGTCTCAGGACAAGGGCAAGAAAAAGAAATATGAGGCCCATGTTACTGAAGGCGAGCAACTGACTGATGATATCTCAGAGATGGAACTATCAGCAGTGGTAACCGAAGCCAACATAGTTGGGAATCCGAGAGAATGGTGGGTAGACACTGGGGCTACTCTCGCCATATCTGTGCAGAAGTAAGATGTTTTCCATGTACCAGAAGGTCGATGGCGGCGATCATCTGACAATGGGAAACTCGTCTACCTCTCAGGTGGTTGGACAAGGCACAGTTGTTCTGAAGATGACATCCGGAAAGGAGCTAACATTGAAGAATGTACTGCACGTTCCAGATATTCGGAAGAACTTAGTCTCAGGATCTCTTCTTAGTAAGGCTGGGTTTAAGCTTGTATTTGTTTCTGACAAGTTTGTAATGACTAAGAATGATATGTATGTAGGAAAAGATACCTAACTGAGGCCTTTTCAAGCTAAATGTAATGACTGTTAATCGTGCTATTAATAAAGCTAGTTCGTCTGCTTATATTATTGTGTCACAAAATGTATGGCATGGGAGGTTAGGACATGTTAATTATGATACCATGCGTAAATTAATTAACATGGACCTCATACCTAAATTTGCAATTGATAGCCAACATAAGTGTGAAGCATGTGTTGAAGCAAAAAACATAGAACATCATTTCATTCTATCGAACGCAGTTCTGAACCGCTAGAACTTGTACATACTGATGTATGTGACATGAATATTGTGCAAACAAGAGGCGGTAAAAAGTACTTTGTCACTTTTATCGATGACAACACAAGATTCTGTTATGTGTACTTGTTGAGAAGCAAAGCAGAAGCTATTGAAGCTTTGTACACTATAAGAGCGAAGTTGAAAATCAACTTGGCAAGAAAATCAAAAGAATCAGGAGTGATAGAGGTGGTGAATACGTTTCACCGTTCGGTGAATATTGTTCTGTGCACGGAATTATTCACGAAACCACTGCTCCTTATTCTCCTCAACAGAACGGAATTGCGGAACGCAAAAACCGAACGTTGAAGGAAATGATGAACGCCATGTTGACAAGTTCGGGTTTACCCCAGAACTTGTGGGGGGAAGCCTTGCTTTCCGCAAACTACGTTCTGAACAAGCTTCCTCACAGAAGACTAGACAAGACACCATATGAATTGTGGAAAGGTTTCGTACCTTCCTACAAATACCTCAAAGTGTGGGGGTGTCTTGCCAAAGTAATGGTTCCTAAACCTAAGAAGGTTAGAATAGGACCTAAAACTGTTGACTGTATATTCATTGGATATGCTCACAACAGTAGTGCGTATCGATTCTTGGTGCACAAGTCGGAGATTCCTGACATCAATCCTAATATGATAATTGAGTCAAGGAATGCGATATTTTTTGAAGAGACGTTTCCTTGTAAGGAAAGACAAATAACTGGGTCTCTCAAAAGAACAATTGATACTGTCAAGGACAGTATCAGTTGACCAAGAATCAGATCAACGTGTAAATGCTGAGACAATCGAGCCTAGACGTAGCAAAAGGCTAGAACGTCTAAGTCGTTTGGTCCCGATTTTCTACATACTTGTTAGAAAATGAGCCTCAAAGTTATAAAGAAGCAGTGACTTCTCCGGAGGCACCTCTTTGGAAAGAGGCTATTAACAGTGAGATTGATTCAATCCTACAGAACCATACTTGGGAGTTGGTTGATCTTCCGCCAGGTTGTAAGCCGCTGGGCTACAAATGGATATTCAAAAGGAAGATGAAAACGGATGGATCAATAGATAAGTATAAGGCAAGACTTGTCATAAAAGGTTATAGACAAAAGGAAGGCCTTGATTACTTTGACACCTATTCACCGTGACTCGCATCACATCGATAAGAATGCTCATAGCCATAGCAGCTATATTTGGTCTTGAAATACATCAAATGGATGTAAAGACAGCATTCTTGAATGGTGAATTGGATGAAGAAATTTACATGGAACAACCAGAAGGGTTTAGTGTTCCTGGACAAAAACAGAAGGTGTGCAAACTTGTAAAATCCTTGTACGGATTAAAACAAGCACCGAAACAATGGCATGAGAAATTTGACAAAGAGATGTTGTCAAATGGGTTTAAAACCAATGAGTGTGATAAGTGTGTGTACACCAAATCAACTCAAAAAGGATATGTCATTGTGTGTCTCTATGTAGACGATATGCTGATAATTGGTAGTAATCATGAAATGATTAAGCTTACCAAAAACGTGTTATCCAGCAGATTTGATATGAAAGATATGGGGATAGCTGATGTGATCCTAGGAATAAAGATTTCTAGGACATCAGACGGATATATATTATCACAGACTCATTATATTGAGAAGATACTCGATAAATATATCAAAGGGGATCTAAACGTGGCTAGAACCCCTGTAGACCTAACTCTTCATTTATCAAAGAATACTGGTTCAAGCATATCGCACTAGAGTATTCGAGAATCATCGGAAGTCTGATGTATCTCACGAATTGCACACGACCCGATATCGCTCAAGCTGTGAATCGGCTTAGCAGATATACGAGTAATCCAGGACACAACCACTGGAAAGCCATAGTAAGAGTTTTGAGGTATCTGAGAGAAACTTCAAAATATGGGCTACATTACGAGAGATATCCTGCTGTACTAGAGGGTTACAGCGATGCTAACTGGATATCTGATACGGTGGATTCCAAATCCACGAGTGGATTTGTTTTCACACTTGGTAATGCGGCCGTGTCATGGAAATCCTCGAGGCAAACATGTATTGCCCGGTCTACTATGGAATCAGAGTTCATAGCGTTAGACAAAACAGCGGAAGAAGCAGAATGGCTTAGAAACTTCCTGGAGGATATTCCTAGTTGGCCCAAACCGGTGCCAGCGATAAGCATACATTGTGACAGCCAATCGGCTATTGGGAGAGCCCAAAATACAATGTATAATGGTAAGTCTCGACACATACGTCGGAGACATAATACCATACGTCAACTGCTCTCAAGTGGCATAATAACGATCGATTATGTCAGGTCGAAGGAAAACCTAGCGGATCCACTAACTAAAGGTTTACCTCGAGAGCAAGTTGAGAAGTCATCGAGGGGAATGGGCTTGAAGCCTATAATCTAAGAATTGTCACTGTGGAAACCCAACCTAGTTGACTGGAGATCCCAAGATCTAGGTTCAAAAGGGACAACAGAAACTTTGTGCAATTCAAAACAAGCACTGAAGAGTTCCGTACTCTTTCCCATTCCGATAATGACGCTGAGTGCTGTCTGTCATTGGTTAGGATAAGCTAAGGCTTTTAATGATCACTATATTAGGAGATGAGTCCTAATGGGGGTAAAGACAGATTACCTCTTCATAGCAGATCACCTATTTCAAGTAAGAAGTGAGGCCGCTTCCATGGGAACCTTTAAAGGCGGGTTACCCTAAAGTGCTTGATGAATCCAGGACCGTTGTTCAGGGCCAAAATGAACACAACCGTAGAACGGGAAAATGGTCGAATTAAAGCTGTGTGTTGGCAATTGTCTTGGTTTACACCAACGGCAGAACAGTTCAAGACTATGGGTCACTGGTTTGCCAAGTAAATCCGATTGTCACTCACTAGGAAAGGTTCAAGGCGAAAGCTACCTATTTCGATGCAGCTTTAGTTCATGGTAACTCTCTCAATGTCTCCGTGGATATTTGAAGAATTGTGGGGGATTGTAGGAAATTCTTCATTAAGGGTATTTCTGTCTTTTGGATTGGATGGGGTGCGTGTAAGGGGTACAACCCTTGGGGGTTGCACCCCATCCCAAAGGGTGCCCTATTGGCACCCTTCCATGCCTATATAAGTAGGCTTGATATCCAAAACAACACGGCAGAAAGATATCCGAATTTTGCTAACAAGAGACATTGTTTTCCTTTGTTTTTTTGAGAGAGAATCCACCATTATTCCTAGTTCACACACTTGTTAAGGAGTGCTCCTTGAACAAGAGATTCCGAGTAATCCTGGGAGAACGTTGGCAAAACGAATCCGTAAAGCACCCGTGACGGAGCCAATAAGTTCTTAAGGACAGAGATCATCTCGACTTGGATTGTTTCTATAATCTCAATTTCCAGGTTTTGTCTTCAAGTTTTTTTCTGGTTTTAGGGTTTTGCATCTAGATCTACTTTTGGGAAGTATGATCCGTTTGATTTGCATGATATATTACTGTTTGATGACAAATATTTGCCTACAATATGTTGGATCGTTTTATGCATAAGATATAACATTAGAGTAGAAATTATACTGTACAATGGTGGTGATAGTTTAGAAGAGTATATTTATATTGTCGGTATAGTACAAACATGTTGCGTGCGTGAATGATAGAAATGTAGTTAGATTATATCTTTGGGCGCGTCAGGGGCGGTCATGAGTTGCATTAAATTTTATAAAACTATGGCAAATTCTTAAAATGAGGTCCATATGTTACGTACCCAGTTTGAGAGAGCACGTAATGAGATATTTATATGATATTTCGAGGGATGTTAACCTCATTTTAGGGTGATTTGAGGTACCCAAAGCCTCCAAGAAACAACAAAAGTTGTAACCCAATTAATCACTTAGATACTTGATTTTATTATTGTAAACTATTTAAATAACAAGTTCCAACTAATTGATATGGGATAACAAACCTATCCATTATCTTTATTAAATCTTAATGACTAAAGAGATAATGGTAACATTTATTCAAATATGGATGATTCTAGCATCAATTATCTTCTAACAAGGGAGAAGCCTATGATTCCACCATTTTTTTTCAACCGTTAGTATTAAGTAAGTAATAAAAATATCTCCATAAATTTATAAATTAAATATTTTAAAATTATAAAATCCTTCCATAAAGAAACATCATGGCTTCGCCCCTGTCTTCTAGCCCTAGCCGTGCACTCACGGTCTCATGCAATCCAGCTACAGTAGCCAAGCAAGCCAAACCACTTTAGCTAACATAACCCTTTTGTTAACATCTCTAGTACACATACAACTCTTGCCACGCCCCCTCTAAAGCCATTACATATCTAATTTATATTATACACTAAAAATTGAATTTTATATGGATTCAGAATCTCTAATTTTGATTAAAATTTGGGGCCCAACTGACTGCATATGTCGACTCTCTTCAAGATCACCTATGTGTGACAACTCCATTATCCCGAATTAATGTGTTAATTATTGACATTAATAATTTAATGATAGAAGATATTACATCAGTTATGGTATAAAATTAGTTTTCAATTTTTACATCACTTTTCACTTATTAAACACATAATTAGATTGAAGGTGATGTTATTTTAATTTAATTTTTTAACTTAGTCGTGCGTTACAAAATTCAGGCATGCTTCAGATTAAAACGAATCGGGATCACTAGATTATTCTTGTTCTTTCTTTCTTTTATTTTTTATTTTTATTTTTAAAATCATCAGATTATTACTCCGTCTTGATTTAAGGTCATAGTGTCATGCTCGCGATGCATTACAAAATTCACGGCTATACTATACTTCAGATTATTTTTAATAAACTTTTTGTCACGCTCTTGTCATTTTTTTTTTGTCATTTTTTTTCCAGCACTGTCTCAAAAATTAACTAACACCTCACTGTCTTCCCTTGCAGATTTTATGTACAAGGTACAGCGACCAGAATTCATTTCATTTGAATGGTTGGTGATTCGGATAAAAAAATTATCCTTGAATTTTTAAATCAAAATGAAAATCCTTTAAAAATATAAGACCTAATGATTTAACATCTCAAATTTTAATTGGAATTTAAATTCTTAACTTTAAATTTGAAAATCTAAACAAAAATTCATTACAAATCTCAACCTAATTATCTGATGATTGTTAGCCATCGACCTCGTGATTTGGAGTTAGGGCTTTATGTTTACTGAGCCTACCAACCACTCAATATGCAAGACGTACGGTTCTCTGTTTTATTTATTTATTTTTATTTTTATTTTGTTTTTTTGGAACGAATGAAGTAAAATAACAGCACAGCAGGCAACCGAACTTTTCGCGTATCTACAAATCCAGCTAACCTGGCTTTCTATATAGCACAGTCCGAAACTCAAGCTTGCGCACACAAACATTTTCCAGAGCTCTGAACAGCGTCGTTTAGTGATAGCCATGGCTTTCCAGTCTTTTATTGAAGTTAAACCGGACTCTCATTTCCCTATCCAGAACCTTCCTTACGGAGTGTTCAAGCCTGAACCGGCCTCACCCGCCCGACCCGGAGTTGCCATCGGGGATTACGTGTTGGACCTCTCTGAAATTTCCAACGCCGGTCTCTTCAACGGCCCGATCCTCAAGGACTCCGATTGCTTTCTCCAGGTTAGTTGATCTTTTCATTTTTTTTAGTAACGTTTATTATGTTTCTCAACACATGCTGCTGATTACCCAAAAAAAAAAAACGTTGTCGTTTTGTAATCCTTAAGATTTAGTTTACTATTTGAAGTAAGTTTAGAGCGCGCTTCGATGATCGGAAGCTTGATTTTTAAGAATCAACTACTTGCCCTCTGTTTGGCTACTGAGAAACTGGAGTAAAAGAAACTAAATGGACGATTAACTTACCGTAGGTTAATTAGTGTTTAAGGGTGCGTTTGGTAGAGAGTATAAGTTATGGAATATGAGCTAGCGTAAAAAAATAATCTCGTGGATTTTTTCCCACTCAATCACATATCATACCACTTCAGTTTGTAGAGATAGTTTGTGTATGTGGTATTATTCATCAGTTGATTGATACCAGTGTTAGTATGTACAGATAGTTTCTGGCTCATAATAGCAAATGTATGTGCATTTTGTGTTTTCGTTTCTCAGTCAAGTAATTGTTTGTTATGCAATACAATGATTTGGTGGCAGCCTAACCTGAACAAGTTCTTGGCTTTGGGGAGGCCTGCGTGGAAGGAAGCTCGTGCTACACTTCAAAAGCTATTGTCATGTAAGCAATTTCCTCCTTCCCCTCCCCTTCTTTGTTATATAGTGATACATGCAGTAATAACAAGAGAGATTCGAACTGAAATACATTACCATTGATTGAAAAAATACATTCCTTTGGAAACGAGTGCGAATTTGATTTTCAGATGAACAATAAAATTGATGGAAATTTGGTTATCTTATGATGCAGCTACTGAAGCAACGTTGCGCGACAATGCAAATTTAAGGCAGAAATCACTTGTCCCAATGGTTATATATTCTTTTATATGTTCTTGGATGTCTAATTTTTATGAAGATGGTTGTCTATCTGTGATGTTGAATATATGTTTGGTTTACTTTAGGGTAAAGTAGAAATGCTTATTCCTATGGAAATTGGGGACTACACTGACTTCTTTTCATCCATGCATCATGCAAAGAACTGTGGGACCATATTTCGTGGACCCCAAAACCCAGTTCCAGCAAACTGGTAAGTTATTTTAAAATCTAAAGGCAAACAAGGTCTTGTTTCAGTGTTTACTTTGATTTATTGCTGCATTTTTTCATTTGCAAGTTTAGAAAGTCACACCTTATTTCAGGTTTCATCTTCCCATTGCATATCATGGACGAGCATCATCTGTTGTCATCTCTGGAACAGACATTGTCCGGCCGAGGTTAGAGAAATATTTTTTTGTGGTTTAGTCTGTTTATGACTTTTCCTTTGTTGCTTAGTACTGAAGCAAATAACAACTGGTATAATTAAGATGGACGGCTTCAATTTGAAGTGCAATAAGCACTTATGAACTACCTATTATTTGTCACAATAAAGAACAGCTCCACTGACTGTGCCACCTATCTGATTTTTGTTTGAACCGACTACTATAATCTACCACTGAGAGACGTATCTTGGTATTGTAATTTAGATGAATGTATGGAGTGTATCTTCGAGCTCACATGAACATGGAAACTCTTCTATTCTATCACTTCTATGTAGTTGCACCATCTGCCGCTTAGTGATCAGATCAATAATGGAACATATTGAGATATCAGTTTGAAATAAGTACTGATATATAGTGAGGTTCCAATGAAGGATCACTTAACTTATTAAGTTAAGGGACACACTGGAAAACAAAAAAACACATATTTCAATATGCTAAAAGACAAACAACTCTGCATTGAAATCCGTATTTTCTTTGTCTTTTAGTGTGTCAATTAAGTTAAGGAATCCCTCATTGGAACCTCACTTCTGATACACACACACACACACACTTGTACAGGTGTATGTTTGCAGAGTATATATGTGTGTGTGTGTTTGCAGAGTATAATGTTTCCTGTTGCATGGGCATTTCTGCCTCTACATGGCAATTGATTTGCAACTTATGTTCCTGCTGGAGCTAGTGCTTCAAATCATGTTGTTCATCTAATTTTTCTGCTTTGGATCTTAGGAGTAGTTTATGAATTTCATATTTTCTTCACTGATTATGCTGCTGAGCCACTGCAAGGCTAAATAACATAGACAATTTGCTAACTTACATTTGTGTTGCTCCCATAGAGGTCAAGCTGCTCCATCTGCCAACTCTCCCCCACCTTTTGGGCCTTCACAGAAGCTAGACTTTGAGCTAGAAATGGTAGGTGTTTTTTTTTATCATAAATGTAGAATTGTTGATGATTAGTTTTCTTCCCTTTTTCACTGCTAATGCAATTTTGACCTGGGATTCCAAAACTCATTATTAATATCTATTCCAATTTGTCTCCTTGATTCTGATTATGCAAGTGATTACATCAGATCATGATTAAACTCGTGATTAATTGTCATTTATACGAGTTCTGGCAGGCAGCTATTGTTGGTCCTGGAAATGAATTAGGAAAACCAATTGATGTCAATGAAGCAGCAGATCATATCTTTGGTGTTGTGTTGATGAATGACTGGAGTGGTACTCTTACTTTTTCTTGCTTCACTTTTCTATTCTTGGCTTGCTTGAAGTTTAGTATCATATTGACAAAAAAATGATTTTGACAGCTAGAGATATACAGGCATGGGAATATGTCCCTCTTGGTCCTTTTCTTGGAAAGAGTTTTGGTAAGAAAAAAAATGTTATTGCCCCATTTCTTGATTCCATTTGAAAAGGTCAGGGTTGAGCCTACAGCTTCTCAAGCAGGGACATTTTCTTTTTACTAATTATTTAGGTACTACAATATCCCCTTGGATTGTGACACTTGATGCTCTTGAACCATTTGCCTGTGATGCTCCCAAACAGGTTTCTTATTGTCTCATTTGTTTGAAAACATTAATTCTTATTTTTGGCATGGTAATCAGCGAAATGATGAATATTGCAAATTGCAGGATCCCCAGCCATTGCCGTATCTTGCTGAAAAGATATCCAAGAACTATGATATTTCATTAGAGGTAGTATCTAGCAGCTTGGTTACATGCATCCATAATTTGTTCTCGGCTTTTCATTGTTTTATTTTCCGTTGGATTGTTTACCCATCTTTTTAGTGTTTTGTATTTTCAGATATCTTTTTAGTGGCTCTTACAGAATTTTGGCTTCCTGTTTTTTTACCAAATTTTCTTGGACATTTGTGATACTGATGAAAATGCCTTCTCGCTGGAAGGTTCAAATCAAACCTGCTGGACAAGAAGATTCATGTGTGGTCACAAAGAGCAATTTTAAGAACTTGTAAGTTTGACTTTGGCATGCTTGGAACATTTTGAATGCACTTTATACAAGATTTGTCTTGCCTTAATGACACCAATGGGACAGGTGGCCAATAAATTGAGGGTCCATTTGGTATTATGGTGTTGTGGCTTCTACTGTGAAATAAAAATTGAAAATGTTTAGTAAATATAACTCTCAAATTATAATTTTGACAAAAATAGTAGGTTTTCACCATACAAGTATGGGATTAGGGGGATAAAACTATCTTAACTTCCAACCCGCAACTGCAAGTATTTACTTAACACTTTAGAACTGTAGCTTAAAAGCCAAACGCACCCTCATTCTTCTGTAAGGCTGATTTATCATAGTCCACATACCTTACGGTTATGTGACATTACCTTTTTAGATATTTACTTGCCTTAGAGTATAAAAAATCTTAAATGTTATACTTCCTTGCATGCATCATCATTGTTGCTTCATACAGTGAATTGGTTATATATTGATTGGGGCCAGCTAAAGGAAACGTCTAAAGTTGAGCAGATCTTATATTTATATTTATATTTTTTGTTTGAGTAGTGTGTTTTAATTATTTTTCTAACTCTAATAACAGATATTGGACGTTGACTCAGCAGGTTGCACACCATACAATCAATGGTTGCAACCTAAGGCCTGGTGATCTGCTGGGAACTGGTACCATCAGTGGACCTGTATGGTTCCTTTACTGCTTGAATTTGGATCCTTAATTAGAGGTTGACATTGCTCTACAGTTTTATTGAAATTTGGCTATTACTTGTATTTCACAACAGGAGCCAGATTCTCTTGGATGCTTGCTGGAATTAACATGGAATGGACAAAAGCCAATTTCACTGAATGGAGTTGCTCGTAAATTCCTGGAAGATGGAGATGAAGTGACATTTACTGGTCTTAGCAAGGTAATACAATCATCACCCACTCAATCTCTGAAAAGTATATTGAAGTTAAATTTCTACCATTCAATCTAAAAAATACTGCTTTGTTTATTTAGCATGTTTTTCACTATTTTTTTTTTTTTTCAATCTGTTCTATATGCACCGTGTCAAATTTGAGCTTCACTCTGTTTCAGTAGCGTATCTATAGCTGATAAAATAATTAGGAAAGATGGGAATCTAAAGAAAATATCTTGTATTTTGTAGTTAGTTGCAAAGGGTTTTGTTTTTTTTTCCCATCTGCTTGGGCCCGTGTTATCCTAGAGAGCCAGCATACTAGGCCTCGGTTTTCTCATCTTAAGGAGGCACTGGCATGTCAATAATTATGTGGCATTATACTAGGCTTACACACATACGCTCACTTACGCCGTTCCCCCTCAGCTCACTCTAGCCCTGGGCCTTTGGCTCTTCTAACATAAGCTTTAAGGCTTCACACCCTTGACAAAAATACCCAACAAGCATTGGCTTCCAGGGAGGTGATCTAGCGGCATCTTCCAGTACGGCCTTAATGTTAGTTCTCTAATTTACACGTCTCTTGTGAAATGACTACCCATCTAGCTCGCTCATATTCATAACCCTTTTCTTAGAGATCTCAAAAGGATGCTTTATGATTGTCGGTATTTTTGCAAGGGAGCTTTCTTCTCAGTCTGCCTTATGGGAAAAAAAAAACAAAGTTGGATACGGGACAGCATGCATACATTATCCAGTCATGCAATTTATAAATTAGATTTCACATGTTAATAATGTTCACATTTTATAGCATTTCATTCCTCAATCCTCGTGAATTAATTATTATTATTCTGTAGGGAAACGGTTACACTGTTGGGTTTGGAACGTGTTCAGGAAAAATAGTCCCATCAACCCCTTAATGAGGTAACTACCGTTGGTGATCAAAGTGAGTGCATGCCCATCCTATGAAATCATTGATTTCAAATCAATTCGGGTGATTGTGTTGACATTGAATCCCCGGCTAGTCAGGTTCTTATGTAATAAATAAAATCTTCCTTCTCTGTATGATTATGAATAAAGACTTGAAGATGGACATTGAAATAAGTGCATGTGAGAGTGAGATTAATGGGATGAAATTCTACTTTTCTTATTTTATTTTATTTTTTTGTTTTGGATCTCTGACGCTATATGATATATATATGGCGTTTGAATATTTGAATTAAATGAAAATTAGTAATTTAATAACGGCAGACTTATATAATCATATGCCTAATGGTCGTGGGACCCGTTGTGAACGGACGGTGCTCATCCATCACGCCACAAATGCGTATTAGGCGCCAAAGATGATTCAAGAAACGTAACAGTATCACTCGGTCCCCACACATAAACACAAAGGCCCAGCGTATAAAAGTTACGAACGAACATTCGTTTCCATCGCACACCTTTTTCTCAGCCATGAAATCTTCTCGCAAATTCGGCATCTTCTCCGCTTCATCAACCGGAACAGTCACCTATAATTATCATAATGACCACACTGACCCTCAACTCACAACGGAAATACCAATCCAATCCCCCACTCAACCTCCAACCCCCATCACCGTCCATCTCCCTCAGCAGCTCCAATCAGAAGCCGCCACTAAGATACAATCTGCTTACAAGGTCCACCAGATCCGCAGTCTTTACAGGAAAATCGCATCCGTCGACTCCGAAGCCAACCACTTACAACGTTTAATCCAACGGCAGGAAACAGTAGATTCTATCAGGAGTGATGAGCGTGAGAAGCTGAGAATGAACGAGGCCTTGATGGGTTTGCTTCTAAGGCTAGACTCAGTACCGGGAATTGATCCGTCTCTAAGAGAGGCGAGGAGGAAGGTGAGCCGGAGGATTGTGGGGTTGCAGGAGATTCTTGATGGGATTTGTGGATCGAATGTCGATGAAGATGATTTTGGGGAGTGGGGCCCATATGGGTATTGGAGAGATTTGGATAAGGTGGTGGAACAAATGGAGGAAGAGATTTGTAGAGAGAGAGGTGGTGATGAGATGGAGAGATTTTGTGCTCAGCACTTGGGGTTTCGTTGCTTGCAGAGGTTTCTTCGTGACTAAAATAGTTGTGAATTGTGATTTAGTGTCTACGGCTTAAATGTTTTGTACATTCTTCAAAAAGAATGTTCTTTAAAGCGTAATGCTATAGTGAGATTGTTGATAATTAAGAAGTTGCAAGTCCTAATTCACAAAAACTTGAGCATTTGAGCCTCAATTTCAGATGGATAAGAACGGTGATTAAAAAGTATTAGTATGTGTATTTGCTTAGCTTCTCACTCAACTGATTAATTTGTTATCGACTCAGTTGCTTGGGAATTTATATAGTTAATTTATACATCTGAAGAAACAGACAAGTCGAATAACATATATAGTGGTGATGGATTGGAAACATGATCATCTAAGCAATACAACTGCATTTGCACCTGGCCATGCAGTTTTTGCAATCAGAAAGCGTTGGCTTCCCACCGTTGCAGTCACACTTGCGAACACACTTAGTCCTTGCAGTGCCGCCCCACAAGCACCTAGCCATGCAGTGTAAAAGCGGTACGCATGATGGGCAACCATACTTCATTTGATCGACAATGCAGTCTTTACATCCACTGCGGTCTGGTGATGCCCCTTTCCCTGATGGGCCACACGCCAGCGTTGGGGAAATCATCAACCATAAGACCATCATCATCATCAGTAGCATCATTGGCAAAAGTGCCTGCAACTTCTTCTCCATTTTTCCTACAAAACCTTGTGAGCTGTGATACTTAACTTCATCATATACAAGTCTTAAAAGCTATTTATAGACCTTGTGAGGAGCTGTGATTCTGATAAATAAGCAAAATGTTAGTTACCACCATCTGATGGAGATCCAACGGTCATTCTCTTTTGAGGACTTTCATCTTCATTAAAATATTATCTCATTGATTGTTCATCAAATCTGATCTGACTCTGCCTTTCTTGTCTTGGTTTGCACAATATTTTATCTGCTTAGTGTGAATGTATCTCCATAATGTGAACATTGGTTGCAGCCGGCGGCCACTGCCTCATTAATTGAGAACCAATACAAATTATCAGCTTTTTGACCTTTTGCCTAGTTGATTCCAGAAACAAGATAGAAATTATAGAGTAATAATCTCTGCGTCTCAAGGACTATATGTTTAGAATGGATCGATATTATAGTGGCTCGAGTTGATGGTCCAGCTGGAAGTAGAATACTACAACAAAAAATTCGATAAATGGATTATTTTATGTGTGTGTATGTATATGTGACTTGGTGATAAAAGGCTTAGGACTTGATTAGCAGGTCCTGGGTTCGAGTGCCGGGATGTATTTCTTGTAAGAGTCTGGGGCAGTCTGGGGTTTTACCTGTTGCGCTAAAGTCAAAGTTCTAATAACCATGACCTAATAGAATAGACATTTTATATACTCTAATATCATTGACGGGAAATGTATGAAGCGAAATGATTGAATCATGTGGTAATCCTATACATAATAGGTTTTACTAAAATATTCTTTTTCAATTGGGGTAATGCTACATTGCTAGATTGCGCTCTTGATCTATGGAAATCCGTTTCTTAATTAAAGAATTAATTGATGATAAATTAATTAGATTAATTTATCTAGACTTATGAAATCTATAATTATCTTCATTGTCAAAATAAGAAATAACCTAATGAGTCAGACACTTTAAAGTATTGAGGGGTTCATGATAAATTATGTAAAATTAAGTTTTATGACTTAAATGTTATTTTCTTAAACTTTGGGGTAAATTCATAATTTCAAAAATTATGGGTAAAATATAATTCCTTAAAGTTTTGGGCCAAAGTGCAAATCAGGAAATTAAGGGCTGGTTCGTGATTTCCAAAAATATGGGGATTATTTTGTAATTTTTAAAAATATAGGGGTTGAAATATAATCAAATAAAATATTTATATTAAATTATAATTTCATATTGTTAGTATCTTAATTTGATTAGGATTAGAATTTTGGATTGGAAATTTAAGTTTAAAATCTACGAATTTAATTTATTTAATATCTCACATAGCTAAATAAATTATTTTAATTCATTTTTAAGTATTGTAGAACGTTTTTCATTAAAAAAAAAAAGAAAAGAAAAGCAATGTAAATCTTATTTTAAATTATTACACAATAATGCAACACAAGTATTTTAAATTATATTAATTAAAAAAAGAAATTTATAGATAATTTATTATTTAAATTGATAATAAAATCACTTAATTTCAATTATTATTAAATGCAATTTTGGGATCCAATTCATTTATTCGCTTTAAGATTTTCATTATATCATATAAAATTATTATCAAATTAATGTGAGCCTTAATCAGCACAAATTGCGGATCCCAGGCTAGTTACATATATATAATGGTCCCATTATAATAGTTATTATATGTTTGTACATGTTATTTATGATCAATAAATACATGAGCTGGGTAGTAGTTACGACAATTTTTTTTTTTTTTTTTTTTTTTTGGAAACGTTGGAAACTTCGCCACAAACCACCCATTCTGGACCGCGGCGCAGGTAAAATCACCGACTGTCCCAGGCTCTTACAAGAAGTGCACCCCCTAGATTCGAATCCAGAACCTCAAGATGAGATCCTGAACCCTACACCACCAAGCCACACCTTGGGACTAGTTACGACTTACAACAACCATGATATAAATGTGACGTACGGATCATCAAAATCGAGGGACCATATATATTGTTGCTTCTTCCACTGCGCCTTCTTTCTCAGTGGTAGTGGAGATGGCAATTAATCCCATCGCGATGCTCTTAGCTTCTTTAGGCTATTGTTATTTCTTAGTCTCAAAGCTGGTCGCTAAAGGCTTATTAAGAGTGATATTTCTTTTGCCTCTATTCTATATCTTCTCCATTCTTCCTTGGTACTCTTCTTCCAGTTTCCTTAGAGGTCATCTCTCTTACTTCATCACTTGGATTGCTTCTTTCAAGATCCTCCTCTTTTGCTTTAACCAAGGCCCTCTCATTGCCTCCAAAAACTTTGTCGATTTTGTTGCTGTCACCATTTTTCCAATCAAAATCAAAGAAAATGTACCCCTTTCAAAGCCATTTATACAATTAAAAGCCCTACCACAATTTGTAATAGGGTTCATAATACTCAATTTATTAAAACTTTATATTCAGAAACAGAATTACTCTTCCCAAACCTTGTCAGTTCTGCATGATCTCTCAGTTATTTATGGGTGCTATGTGTTATTCACTTTTGGTGCAACTTGGTTTCCACCCATGGAGCGTTATGAGCTCGTGACACTTTTCAACAAGCCCTATTTAGCTAAATCGTTACAAGACTTTTGGGGCAGTAGATGGAACCTTTTGTCTTCAAGTATATTAAGGCAAACAATCTATTACCCGACCCGAAATGCTTTGAAGGGAGTAGTTGGGTCCGGCCGAGCAAAGGTGGTGGCTTTGCTATTCACTTTTGTGGTCTCTGGGATCATGCATGAGGTTATGTTTTACTATATCACCTGTGGGAAAAAACCCACGTGGGAAGTCACTCGGTTCTTCGTTGTGCAAGCAATCTCTATGGCCTTTGAGGCTGTATTAAAAAAACTGTTTCGGGTCAAGGGTTGGAACCCGGTTTATCCAACTGTCTCTGTTATTTCGGCGGTTGGGTTTGTGTTGGTCACATTTTATTGGTTGATTGTGGTACCGGTTCAAAGAAGTGGACAGAATGAATGTGGTTTTTAATTTGTTCTTTAGTAATGTTCTTTGAATACTTGCAGATTTGTGCGAATTTTGGAAGTACCGGACAATGCATATATGTGCATTTGGTTCTTAATTAATTGTAAGCATGTAATCTTTTCTTCAAAAATGCCATATTAATTTAACAATCGCTTATTTGGATAATATCTTAAGATATATATTGATCAGAGAATTAATTTTATATACATTATAAAATTAACTCTATTTCCTCCCTTTAAACCCTTTTCGAATCTTGGTTGCATCTATGGAAGCAAGCATATCATTTTCTGCAATCGTCTGGGTTTGGCACTTTGATCATCTCAAATAATGGAGGCAGGCAAATGATGTGGTTCCAAGCAAATAAAGTAGAAAGATCCAGTGAACATCTTAGCAGAAAATAATTATTACAAGGTAAGTTCATAATGAATGTCCAAAATTTTCATTTATAGAAAAGTTATCAAGTCTTATTATTATATTCAAAACATAGGTGGCAAATATCTTTTAAGTTCCTAATGGAACGAATGGGGCAAATAACAAATACTAAAATATCATTCAACCGAGAAAAATCGAAAAATAGGCAAATATCTCTTTAAGACCGTGATGTTGGTCTCAAATGGACGTTATTTGGTTGTGTATGGTTGAAGATCTCATTTTAAGGTTTTGAATTTGAATTCAGAGAATACTTTTTTTTTGTAAGAATTTGGGACAGCCGGATTGCTCCGCTTAAATTCGGAAGAGGTGATTTGACGACAGAGGTTTCCAATTATTCCAAAAAAAGAAAAAGAAATTGAAGCCCCAAAACATACTAAAGGAAATACTAATTTATGACAATATTAAGTGTAAATTACAATAGAACTAACATTGAATTTTTATGTCAAGAATTAATAAGCAAAATTAACATTGAATTCTTATGTTGAGAATTAATAATAAAAAGTTGGATGATGATAAAGGGCCTTTGTCAAAAGCAATAAATAGTAGTAGTTTGAATTTTGAAAGAAAAGGTAGTTGAAACTTCAAAACGTACAGCTGTATCCAATTTGATAAATGACATGATATGAAGTAATTATATTTCGATGTGAAAAAATAAATTTCATTTGGAAGGGTGACAAAAATTGAATGCTTGGTTGTTGTGTCATGTGTGGAATATTAACAAATTATCAGTCAAATATTATATGCTCTCATATATCTTTTAACATGGGGACGTTAATAAGCAAATGATATATAATTCAAAAATGATAAATTTACTTACATTTTAATATAAAATAATTATATATTTTTTATTATAACGATTACTGTAGTTACAATAAAAAATATATAATTATTTTAGGTAAAAGTATAACTATACATATCATTTCTCTATTTAATTTAAAAAGGTGTGTCGTGCTTAACATAAATGATTTCTTAGCTCTGATTCCAATAATCAACCTCTAGGCAAAGCCCGTACATAATAAATCTAAACTTAAATATTTCTTCCAGTTGGGTCAAGTCGTGTGAAACAACGCATGGAGCTTTGCTTTGGTAATACAAGAAGTACTCGGATTTAATTCATATCGTTAATTTGATGTCCTTTTTACAACAAGACGTTGACAGATTTATATTCATGTGCAGTCTAACAAAAAAAAATTGTGATATATTTTTTTTTTTTGAAATCATCTGATCCGGATTTGAGTGAAAAATGTAAAATCTTCGGTTATATTGGAATCTTCTATCCGAGTTTAAGTGGATTAGATAAAATTTCTGACTATCTCATATATATTTGAACTCGAACTCAGAATCTATCAATCAAATTTTTAATTCTTTATCACCAAATCACAATACTTTAAGATTAAAAAAAAATTGTGATACGTTAACAAATGATTCAAGTAAGTTTTCATGGACATTTTTCTTCTTTTTAGAACACGCCATTTAGATTATTCTAAGAACTTATTCGATCACATTTAATTTGACAATGACGTCCAATTATTGGATTATTGCTAGCTTGCTCTTTTGTCAAAATGTAACAGCTTAATCATCTTACAAATACTGTTGACGTGTGATTTTCGTTTCATGGGTAGTTTCGAGATAACTCTCCCGAAACAATCCTCATTCAACTTTGAATTTGTTTGGTTATGGGGAGATCAAAGACAAATACAGTAAAAGAGCAGAGAAAACACAAAGATCGACAAGAGAGTTTTAACGTGGTTCAGCAGAGCAAGTCCAGCCTACATCCACGGGCACAAAATGAGATATTCCTCTTTTATTACTCAAACGGGGCTCGGCCGACCTGTTTTTAGAGTAAGACCGGACGGTTTGTTCTCTAGGGTTTACAAGTAGTTATATTTTCTTTTTGTTCTTTACCACCTTTTTTCCTCCAAAAAATGGGCTATCTCCCACAAATGAACTTATCTTTCCTTTTTATATTCCCAAATTACAACATTGTTCCTCTAGCTTTATGACATTTCCCGCGTGGTCTCCGATTGATTGACGGGCTCTCTGCCCCAAGACTGTCGTCGCCGAAAGCAAACTTGCTGCCTGACGGCCTGTCACATCACTCTGTATTCTCCACTGTCACACGCAACAATAATAATGTCAGCCTGTAATGATTCTCCAGATAATGACACGTGTCGGAGGGAAATGTCCAATCTATTCTGATCTCAGGTCGGTCATGAAGAGGTCAGCCCAGTGATCTGCCGAGCTTCCCAAACCGATACCGCCCTGACCCGAAATATCTGAACTCGTCAATCGTTTCCACGAGGCAGGACAAAACCAAACCGAGCTTCCGGTATAATGTAGTCGGCCTCGGTTCTGATGTTGTCGGTCTCTAAAGTCTATGTCATGCTGCATCCTCTGGTCAGTCATCCCGAGAAAACTGGACCCGAGCTCCGCACCGGGTCGAATAACACCATATACCCTATGAGCACTGGTCCTCCAGATGAGGAGAATTCTCTCTTATGCCCTTGCTGAGATGTTCAGATACCTTGGTCGCAGAAATCCCCATCAACATCTGTCACCTAGTTCTCAGTTCCGACGAGTGTATGAGTTGGTGTTGGGAACTACAAAGATCTGAAGTGTGATATTCATCATCTGGTGGTCGGTAACAGGAACAAAGTAGGAAACAACTTCGGCCTCAACGTCCTCGGCCAAAAAAGATTCTGACGTGTTTCAAACGATTCCCCGACTTGAAGTAAATGTCCCTTTTACCCTTCTGGTAGCCGTCCCTCGAGAGCCACAAGCCATCACATCTTCTTAAATGCCACCAAATCACTTTTAGGGTTTAACCCGAGCGTGCCACTTGTCAAGAGCTCATGGTCTTCCCGCTAAAAACCCAAATCAATCGGCAGTTCTCGAGGCAGTCAAAAGTCTTTCAATCTCAATCGTTCATACCAATCTGATCAGATGGAGCCCGAAGGGGACACGCGGCGCACATCCGAAGACTCCCCCGATCCGACGGCCAAAAACGCATCGTGCTGACTATAAGAATGCAAAGCAACGTTTTTTTTTCTCTTTTTTACGAAAATCACAACTCTCAAACTGCAAAAGCTCCCTCGCTTGTGAGACCAGCAACCTTCCAGCCGACCAGACTAACCGCCATCTCTTCTTACCAAATCAAGTAAGTCTCTGTTCGACCTCTCTATTTCAGTTTCTGCAAGTTATCATGACTGGATGTTTGCTTGCTGGCTATTGTTTTTTTTTTTTTTGTATGCTAATCCTATTGTTATGCGTTGCGAAGCATGTTTCGGGTTTTGGTGCTGAGTGTAGCATATGTATGTTTTCTGGTTGGAGGGTGGGTGGCAGGTAGGATGTATATGTTTCGGGTTTTTCGGTGTTTTGTGTTTGATTGGATGTTTTTAGGGAGAGACTTGTTGTTTGTGGCTATTACTAGGACATTCAGAGATTGTAGACTTAAGTCCCCGGAAGTTAGAATAGCTCTCGAATCCGTGGTGCCTTACACTGACCACCTCATTTATGGCGACTGTCAGGAATGTATGACGTTGAATCCTCTTCGGCCAAGCCTGTAGAACCTCAACCTCCTCGCGCTGAAGAAGCCTCATCCAGCTCGGGCTTACCCAGCCTGAAGGAGCTAGATACCGCTCTAACCCCTTCTCAAGAGGAAAATAATACCTACCACCATAGAATTCCTTTGATAGATCCTGAGCCGGGAGAACTAGGCTGCTCGGCCTTGGACATGAACCGGCCCTCCACCATCACGGGAGATGCCTTATGCGTACTCCGTCAACAGTACGAGATCCCCATAGATATAGCTATTGAGGTCCATGGTTCGCTAGACCGCGCGAACCAACCTGCCGATGGCTCGGTCGCCCTTCTTTCATCTTTTTTTGAATGTGGTCTTCGGCTACCCATTCAACCATACTTTGCGGGAATGCTGACCATGATGGAGATCCCAGATATTTGAACTTGAATAGCTGGAGAATACAGGCTGGCTTGTATGTGATATGGCTCAGGGAGGGCCTTGGAGAGTCGTCATTCGAGAAGTTGAAGAGGCTCTACAAATTGAAGGTCAACCCATGGTCCCATCATGGTTGGTATTACCTTTCTTCATATGCCGACGTCCCCCCTCATCAAGGACCTTCCCCAAACCAATAAAAACTTCAAAGACCTCTGGTTCTAGGCTACAGGCGACTGGGGACGAACCTGGCCGACGTGCTCAGAGATGACATAGATCCCAGATATCTTCAGAGCATGAGGTTAGGACCCGAACTCTTGGCTTATTTTTCTCAACTTTCATGATAAAATGCTAACTCTTTAACCCTTCTCAGCCTGCTGGAGGGATCGTCTCAAAGTTACCCATGAGGTCTGTACTAGGATCATGGTGGCTAGGGGTGTTCGCAGTGGGGTTCGGGGCTGTTTTTTCATTTTTTACTTCCAACCGCACGGGTTGGCGGTTTGGGAAATTAGAAAACGAAACCGTAAATTTGATAAGGAAAACCGCGGCGGTTCGGATTGGCGATTTAGCGGTTTGGGCGGTTCAGGTCGGCGGTTCGGATTATAAATTTCTTAAGAAAATTTTGGGTGTTTTCACATTATAATTGAAGAAAAAATTACATAATTTTCATTTATTCATTACATATATTGTTATATGATCATTAAATATCTTAATTTTCATAGTTAAAGAAGAAGAAAAATATAAAATAATATTTAATTTGAACGCGGGTCGGCGGTTTAGGCGGTTCGAGTCAAAATTTACGGTTTGGGCGGTTCACGGTTTGACATGGGTCAAAACCGCACACCGATCCTAAATTTACGGTTCGATTCGGTGTGGTTCAAAATCATTTTTAATATTTTTTCAAACCGCGCGGTTCGGTTCGGTGCGGTTCGTGATTTGACCCGAAATTGTGTTCACCCCTAACGGTGGCCCGGAACTACGCCGGCCACTGGAAGAAGGTAGTCAATGATTCAGCCTTCTTGGAGTCGGGCCTCATTCGGAGTGCACCCTCACAGGTCCCGGGGCAACTAGGTAGTTTCTCACTAACTTTTGAATAGACTCATTATGCTTGACCCAAATGTGAATAAAGTTATCTGAGTTCGGAAACTGACCATGATCTTTGCCTTGTGTTCTGCAGGAATGTCAAAGCAGCCCAAATACCTTGACCAGATCCAGAGACTGGCCAAAAAGCCCGATCCGGGTGAAGCCGGAAGCTCTCGAAGATAGTTGACCACTCCGATTCCCGCTGAGGCCAAAGAAAAAACTAAATCGGTTGCTCGGTCAGCGGTGCATCCCGCATCTTCTCCAATAAGGATGGCACCAAGTACAACTGTTCGACCTTCATCTGGCTTCTCCAGACTTTCGAGCAAACGACGTCGCCTATCTGGAGAGGAAATGGTCGAACTGCAAGTGGAGGAGGAAGAAGAAGACCAGTCCTTGGTCATGAGGTCCACCGCTAGGAGAGAGGGAAAATCTATTGATGTCCTTCCCAAAATCGGAAAGGGTATTGCGGTGCTGAGGGTGGATGACCTCAGCGAAAAGGTCCGAGAGACCATTTCTCTTCTGGTGCCGGTAATAAATAAGCTGGCTGAAGTAGTGCCTCTGGAGAAGATCCCGCAATACGAGGACATCTCCCCTGAGGAAATGATTTCCCGTTTCTCCCTCCATATTACCGAGGTAGACTATCTTCTTTGCTCCCGCACTGTACTTTTACTTATTTTCTAACTTATTCCTTTCTTTCTTGGAGGATAATTATTTGATGGCCCGGAATAAGGATCTGCTTATGAGTCTTCTATCTAAGGGGGCCAGGTGCAGAGGCTCCAAAGCCAAATCACTGAGCGAGAGGCCGAGCTGGCAAAAAAGGACGAGACAATCAAAATTCTTGAGCAAACGGCGGCTGAGGCCCTTGCATTGAATGAGTCCATCTGCAATACTTATGCCCTGGTCAGGAAGAATGCAGAGACTGCCAAGAAGGATACGGAGGCTTCCCATGGGGAAAACAAGTACTTGAGGTGGGAGGTGTCGAGCGCTGAGTCTAAACTGAGGAATATGACCGAAGAGAGAGATCGAGCTCCGGAGGCGCTAAGAAAGAATGAGGCCGAAATGGAGGATGAGCTAGAGAGAAACAGGCTCGAGGGGGTCGGCGACTGTGCCTAAATTATTCCGATGTTGATGCCTGAGGTCGACATGAGACTGATCCACGTAGCCATCCGCTTCTGCAAAGGGGAGATATCGGAGGAGGAGGCCCATGTATTGCTTGCCCTCCCCTCAGAAGAAATCCATGATCCCGAGCCCCTTTCTGCCGTGCCAATGTCTCCGGCCCCTGAGGAGGTCCAGCCTGAGACACCTGCCCCTGAAGTGTCTGAGGCCGAAATTGCAGCCCCTCTTGCATCCCAAGCTGAAACAGAGGTATCTCCTACTGAGCTCGTACCTGACATCCAGCCATCCGGATCTGCAAAAGAAGAAAAAACTGCCCCTGCGCGGGCCAATTAGTGAGGGTAACCCAAAGTGGGCCCTATGTAAGTTTAAACAATATACTTCTTTTTGTAATAACAATTGTAGCTCTTTTCATGCACTACATCTTGTATGTCTCATTGGTTACTTTCCATACTTGGCTTATTTTGGATTCAAATTTTCTAACTTGCTTTTTAAAGTCTGAATGTGATGAGAGGTCTTGGCTCTGACCAATGTGAATCCGGCCAAGAGGGATACGTTCCATCCCCGAGCTGATGACAGGAACTCGGTGGGACGTAGCCCGACTCCGAGTAGGAGAAATACTTGGCTCTAGGGAAATGTTACATCCCCAGCCCAACAAAGATCCGACAATGAGGGAAAGCTCTGTCCCCATGCCGATGACTCCGACTAGGATAGAACAATGCATCGGCATAACGAATCCAGCCCCGAGCAGCTGGAACACTACAGACTCGGCGGAACAAATCCAGCCCCGAGCTGGTGGAACTATACAGACTGAGCGGAACGAATCCAGCCCCGAGCTGGTGAAACTATACAGACTCGGCGGAACGAATCCAGCCCCAAATTGGTGGAACAATACAGACTCGGAGGAACGAATCCAGCCCCGAACTGGTGGAACATATAAGACTTACACGAGGGAAGTTTTTCAACCTCCGAGGCTCTGCGGATCCCGGCGCGGGTGTCCTCTTGCCGGACATCGGCGAAAAACAAAAATGGAACAAGATAAAGTTAACAAAAATGGAGATGACTTAGCACATACTCCACACAAAACCCGAAAAGAACAACAAATCGGGGGCCCCGAGGCAGCGTTCTGCCTGGTTCCTCCCAAAACACAATTATAAATCTTACAACTCAGCGTCCCGGCTAGCCCGAATAAGGATCGGTGTGAGACCGAGACCTTGAGGGCAGAAACCTCCTCATGTTGGGCGACTCTGGAGCCTGCAAGCGCTATGAGGGAATAAACCTCCTCATGCCATGATACTTCTGATCCGAGACGGTTTGGAAAATACCCCACGGGAGAAGAAGACACCCCGTGTGTGTCATCCCTTGGGTGTTTCTCAACGGGACTCACCAGCCGACTCACAGGGGAAAAACCTCTCTGGGTCCGGTTTACCCGAGACTCCTGTAATCAAGGGGGCCATTTGGCCATACCCAAGTCAAGTGGTCTAATGGTTCTCAACGAAACTCACCAGCCGACTCGCATGGGAAGAAACCTTCATGAGTCCGGTTTACCCAAGACTCCTGCAATCAAGGGGGCCATTTGGCCATACCCAAGTCAGGTGGTCTGATTGTTCTCAACGGGACTCACCAGCCGACTCACAGGGGAAGAAACCTTCATGGGTCCGGTTTACCCGAGCTATTCCTAAAAAATACGAGCCATTGGGTAGTAACGCTCCGATCTCGGGGATTTGATAATGGCACCCGGGATTGGCGTGCCACTGGGGGTTCACGCGTTTCCCGCATGTGCCCCATCCATTGACGCGTTTTGGATCCTCAAATGTGAAAGGAGTCGGGTCGGGACACTTCCATCTGGGGGTTTGATAATGACACCCGGGATTGGCGTTCCACGGGCTTGGTGCCCTCACCGACTACCGAGCACCCCTTCGCATCGAGCACATCCCAAAATTATTGAACATAGCTTTCGTATTCAATTAACAAACACGTAAAATGGACAAGGTTCTTAATTCAAAATAGAACTTTTTATTCATATTCAAGGGACTTACTGCCCTTCTTACAACTATTTGCGGGTCATTTTAAGAGAGGCTTTTACAATACTTTCTTCTTATTCTTATCTTGGTAGTCCGACGCATCTTCTAGCCTGAGCTTCTTCAAATTCTTCTGAACTTGTTTCCCGACCGTGTTGACAGGGTCCCCTCGTGCCGAGCGCTCCATAAGCATTGCTGAATAGTTTCGGAGCTCGGTCGAGAACCCCTTCTTGTGGTCTTTGGTGGCCCTCGTGAAATTTTTCTCATTTCTTCTCATTGGGAGAGACCACCACACCAATTGAGGGGGCATGATGGACGTCGTCCTCTGCCCTTGGCCGACTGGTTCCCTGACCGATCTTTCAGCACTGCCAACCTGTGAAATTGAGGATTCTGGCAGGCCGAGCAAATATGACTCATGCTCCTGGAGGGACTGGTTCAGCTACTGCCAACGAACGTCACCCATCCGCAGTGTTACATTCCATTCTACAACTTAGTCCTAATGGGTGATCGTTGGCTAACTCTCTTACATTCCATTCTAAAACTCAAAAAAAGGAAAGCTCCTACTGCCAGCCTTCCTTCTTTTTGCGAACCCTTTCCTCTTCACGTTCTGACTAGCTTCTTCTCATTCCTTTCCCCTTTCATCCATTCTTTCCCTCATTTTCCCGAACCATTCTGCTGTTGAACTCCCCAACGACCCATGGTTTCCACCTTTGACTATTGTCCTACCACGCAAGTTGCTTTTTGTTCTTATCCCCACAGATGGCGCCAACTGTTGACGAGTGATTTTCGTCCCATGAGTAGTTTCGAGATAACTCTCTCGAGACAATCCTCATTCAATCTTGAATTTGTTTGGTTATGGGGAGACCAAAGACAAATATAGTAAAAGAACAGAGAAAACACAAAGATCGACAAGAGAGTTTTAACGTGGTTCAGCGGAGCAAGTCCAGCCTACATCCATGGGCACAAAATGGAATATTCCTATTTTATTACTCAAACCGGGTTCGGCCGACCTGTTTTTAGAGTAAGACCGAGCTGTTTGTTTTCTAGGGTTTACAAGTAGTTCTCTCTTCTTTTTGTTCTTTACAACATTTTTTCCTCCAAAAAATGGGCTCTCTCCCACAAATGAACCTATCTTTCCTTTTTATATTCCCGAATTACAACACTGTTCTTCTAGCTTTATGGCATTTCCTACGTGGTCTCCGACTGATTGACGGGCTCTCTGCCCCAAGACTGTCGTCGCCGAAAGTAAACCTCTCGCTTGACGGCCTGTCACATCACTATGTATTCTCTACTGCCACACGCAACAATAATGATGCCAACCTGTAATGATTCTCCAGATAATGACACATGTCGGAGGGAAATGTCTAATCTATTCTGATCTCAGGTCGGTCATGAAGAGGTCGGCCCAGTGATATGCCGAGCTTCCCAAACTGATACCGTACTGACCCGAAATATCTGAACTCGTCAACCATTTCCAGGAGGTAGGACAGAACCAAACCGAGCTTCCGGTCTAATGTAGTCGACCTCGGTTCTGATGTTGTCGGTCTCTAAAGTCTGTGCCATGCTGCATCCTCTAGTCGGTCATCCCGAGAAAACTGGACCCGAGCTCCACGTCGGGTCGAAGAACAACATATACCCTCTGAGCACTGGTTCTCCGAATGAGGAGAATTCTCTCTTATGCCCTTGTCGAGCTGTTCAGATACCTTAGTCGAAGAAATCCTCATCAACAAATACTAATGCTTATCATGCATATTGATAATTTAATATGAAAAATCGAGAATCAAAACAACAATATATTTATTTGTTGCGTAAAAACCTCAACAGAATTCAAAAGGTTCAATAGATCAATTATTCGACTAATTGAATCGTTTTAAAAAAATCGATAAAATCGATCTAAATCATAAATATTTTTTTAATTAAAACTAAAATAATTCGATCCAATCCAATTCATTCATTATAAGCCAATTTTTTCAAATCCATTTTTAAATATTAATCGAGACCGATTTATGATTCGGCCGTTCGAATTGACCGATCGAGATTTAAAAACTATGGTAACATAACTAAAGATCGATATTCTATTCGCCACTAGATTTATTGAAAACATCTTCTAAATTCTAGTAGTCAAAGCACGACCGATGTCTTTAAAAAACGCGGCTACAGCCGCGTACTCTTCAAACGCCCTAACCTCAGCGTCGCAGCGGAGAAGCGTAGGGAAGAACCACCAAGAGGCAGTGACCACCATGAATCCATCGGTCAAGAAAACCCTAAGCACCGTCGGCAACCGCCACTGCGTAACTGTCAAACACTTCTTCAAAGCAATCTCAATCATCAAACACGTGCCATGGAAAAGAAAAAACCACGTAATCTCAAACGTAGGTCTCACGCGCCCCAAGTAGTAGAAAATAAGCTCGTGCATGATAGCCGACACAATAAAAGTACTAAGTACAGCTGGCAGCGGGGCCCATTTCCGACCAATGACACGTAAGCAAATGTCAAGCACAGGTTCGTAGACCGTTGGTCGAAGAATGCTCGAGACCATAAGGTTCCATCTCCTGCCCCAGAAGTCTTGTAATGAAGTTGAAAGATAGGGTTCGTTAAACTGTGGCTCGAGTTCAAGATTGAACATGGCCCGAACCAAAGTTGCAGCTATTGCTAGGGTTAGTTCCAAAAAAAAGAATATATGCAAACTGTACATGAGCAAAATGAACTGTGGGTGAAAATAGTTGCTGTAATCATATACGCGAATCATTGAAGCCAAAAGTAGAGACTTAATGGCATAGTTTAAAGGTGACTTATTGTGGGCTTTTTTAGGGATTTGGCCATCTGGGGTTTGTTGGATTTTGATTGGTAAGCAAGCAGTGGCAATGAAACGAGGCAAAGAGAGTGGTGGGTGAGAGGAGGATAAAGGACCTTTACAGAAGGCGAAGAGAAAGAGCTTGAAGTTGGCAAGCCAAGCGATGAAGAAAGAAGTGATTCCTACGAGGTGTATTGAGGAGAGCTTGAGAGGAAGGAAGAGGAAAAGAGATATGATTGGGAGGAAACAAAGGAGTCTTGTGGAGCATTTGGTGATTATTTTACCAATTGCGTAACAATAACTTAGAGATATCAAGACAGAGAGCCATACATTGGTGAAGTTGTAAACCTCTGCAGCTCCCTCCATTTTAATATTTAATTTTGAGATTGATCTATTTGAAAAATAAGAAACGAGAGATACAAGTAGCAAAAGTATGAGATTAAAAGGTGGAATGGACCAACAACATGTAGTTTGTTACATAAAACTCTGAGCTTCTTCTATGGGATATTTATACTTTTTAAAAGTCTTGAGATTTTTTTTTTTTTTTTTTAAGTTTAGTAGATGATAGGGCAATACACGAGTGTGTTTGAGATCAAATCGGAGGTTGCCACGTGGATAGTCAATACATACTTGAGAAACATTTCTTAAGAAATTTTCAAGGGAAAAATGAACATGAAGAGAGAACAAATTAGGCATCCATGCTTAGTTTACGTATCAATATACAAAAATGCTCTGATTTGTCATGGTTTGTGCATGTAGATTGTAACTTTATCAGTTGTCCTCATGAAAATGTTATGCCTGTATCTTTGCGTATTGTATATAACTTTTTATGCTAGTGGTAGACAATCTCTTTGCTAGTGGGCCCATAGTCACACAAAAAATCATACAAACATATAAAATGATAAAAAATAATTTAACTGAAAAAATAATAATTTTGTGATATTTTTTATACTTTTTTTTTTGTGTGTGTATCATTTTTGTTAAAAAAAAAAAGTGGCCTTGGATCCGCATTTGAAGCAAATCAAAACATTGCCTAGGTGCAAAGGAAGAATGAAAAGGATCTTTCAATTCTAAAAGGAAATTGATTATTTACTAAAATATGAAGAAACATGAGATTGCCAAGCGGCAAGCAGTTAAAAATACAGAAAAGACTATGTTTGCTTCCTGATGTCCAATCTGCACTTCAAATGCTTTACATGTCAGAAGTATTTCTCCAGAAAGAAATGTATATTGTTTTAATTAGTCTGTTCTAAGTCAAGACTAACAGCAGTAACCAATAGCGAAAACCAAAAGAGTCATTTTCTAAACTTACCCGAAGAAACTGCCTCCACAATGGGATATGTGCTGCCACAACTCTTCCCCACCTTACAAGCAAATGAAACAGTCAACGCAACATTTGACATAGCAATTCGAAATATTCTACACTGTTGATGCTGCTCATAAATCTGCATATAATCCTCAGAGAGTGCATCTGTTTGAGGAAGAGTTTCTGAAACATGCAAATTCTGCATCTCATACCTGAAAACAGATCGCAAACACCTCAGTTCAAGTTATTGATGCATTTTCATTCAAATCTATCGCAAACACCTCAATTCAAATCTTCTGAAAACTTGTAGAAAATAGAATCCCTCCTCGGGTTACCATCGTTAACAATGTAGGCAGTTAAGTCATACTTGGAATGCAGTTTCTCATTCTCTTTTGGTGTTGGCAAAGGTATGTAACCCTTCAATTCCAAATTTTTCACCTGAAAGTTGACTGGAAAGTTACATCAGTGAACATCAGTTAACAGTAAAGCATTAAATCCAGGCAAAGTTTCAAACAAATGTTGACAGTTTTCAGTCTTTGGATTCATCATATGTTCAAATATCAGATAACTCCAAGAAATGAAGAACTTACCCAATGTTGAGTTCTTCTCCACAAAGAAGTTATTCTTCGTGATCATGAAGCATCGCATGTGAAGGATCAAGTATCGGGGTAATCTCGTAACACGGTACCTCATTCTTGCCACATGTGGCCAAACATCCCCCGTCAAACTTCTTCAACATGTTAAATAATGGAACCTAAGGCAGAAACCAGAACTTAACCCAACGAACCATTATTAAAACTGTAGAGGTAATTCATTTCCTCTCTACCCATTGGCATTCTACAGATATTATGGCTCCTAAAACTCAAGTGCAAGATTTGATACACAGTTTTGTTTTCCCTATTTGTCTATCTACTACAATAGCTTATAAGCTACCTCCATTTATAGATCATTTTCATATATAAAGCACAATCCACACATCAGAAAATACAAAACTTCTGTTACTTTTACCACTTAAATGTATCCAATACCTGGGTATAATATTTTTCTTCATCACATCTTTGAAAGGAGGCGGTGGGGGCAAATCCAGACCAAGTATCAGGAATGGCATTCTAGAAGTTTCTGTAGAATTTTTATCATGATCACTTCCCCCATCTGTACTTCTTTCAGCATTCTGGTCATCACCGTTCTCTTTTCAGTGATAGCACTTTTAGGAATCTCTTCACAACTTCCAGTTTCCCCCTGTCAAACAATCTTATGTTTTAGACAAGTAAAAATTAATTAAATGATGAAAAAAGCAAGAACGTTATCTCCTACGGACACAGGTAGAGTAAAACAAACCTGAAAGCACTCATATATAATGCTAGTGTTTTTCTTCGAATTTCTAAGATCTGCATGCAGCGTATTAAGAAGCCAGTATATGAATTCAACAGGGTTGGACTGTGCACATATTTGAAACCGTTTCTTGCTGCCTTTCATAAAAGCTTGCAGAAACTCATGTGGGATGACCTGTAGATGGAAGAAATTCACGAAGACTCATACTTTCAAAAACCATAACCTCAGTACTACAATAACTATGATATACCTGTCCTTTAAGGTTTCGAGCATGCTGCACGCCAAATCTTCCGAGTGAGTTGTCCGAATTGATGAACAAGTGGAGATTTGCAGTGTTGATAATTTTCACGGATAAGAAAGAAATTCCTTGATGGAGTAACTTTCATTAGAGATTGAATTGCAACATTCACAAAATCAGCCTCCTTCATGTTATTCAGACCTTTTCCAGGATAGATTTGTGATTAGCACCAAATAATGACCAAATTTAGTATCTTATTGCATATCAGTGTGTGATAATATCAATATCTTATTGAATGTCTAAGTGTGATGAAATCGATATTTTTGCAGGAATATCAATGTAAAAGCAAGAACAAACATGGGTACCATTCCAGGAAGGTAGTCTGAACCATCTAGAGCCCTAGACCATAGCTTGTTTTTGTCAAGCTGTTCTACTTGTCCCTTGGTAAATCAGCATGATATGTGAGTATACTTGACACTGGACACTCAAATATATGCAAGTACAATAATACAGCAAAACATAGAACTTTTCCAACTCATTATCCAGAAATTCCAAGAAAGTAGATGGATCCAGAGCACAAAGACGTAGAGCCATATGAGAATACACATTTTCCATGCACATAGACACACATGCACAGAAGTTGGACAAAGAAATGGTGGGTAATTTCATATCCGTCAGGAAGGCAATAAGCTTTTTTTCTGTTCGGAGATTGATGTAGACATGGTGTCCCGCTTTCAAGCTATTAGTATATGCATGAGATTTCTGCCCTCTTCCTTGATAATACTTCCCACAAACCAAACATGCATACGCATTCAAGTTTGAAAGAGAAATAGATCAGAACTTCTCAAAATCAAAATCCGTGTGTGTGTGTATGTATATGTATATGTGTGTGTGTGTGTGTATGTATATATGTATACATTCTTGAATAAATAAAGAACATAACCTAAAATAAACTTGTGCCCACAAATTATCTAAATGCTGAAGATGAGACAGGTACCTGGAGATTAACAGTATCAAGATAAGGGCAATCCCTCCACACTTCAACAGTTCCGATTTGCTTGTATTCATTATCTATTAACTCTTCAACACTTCAACATCTTCATCCTCATCTTCATCATCGTCATTACCATTGTTTAACATTGGATCTATTAACTCTACCGCCACCATTCTGATCCCTCCTTCCATGGTATTCCTCATCATCATCGTATGTATTAGCCAATGGCAAACAAGGGTTCTCAAAACCCAGACAACAAGGTGACAGAGACAGCTGCTCTGTCATGTTTAGACTCTTCGAGAGCTCATTCTTGTCAGCACTACCATCATCTTCCCTGTTCTTTGTCATCTACTTTACCTTTTTTTCGCCAAATTTCACTGTTCCATGAACTAGATTATCAATTCATCATCCATTTACAGCATACAACTAGCAGAAACATCAAATTACTCAATCAGGCTCCAAAAAAATTTAAAAATACAGCAAATGCCTTATCTTAAAGTAAGAATTATCATATTCGGATGCATAGACGAAACAAAATCGAATAAACCCTGTGTTTGGTTCCAGAGAAAACACGAAAAAGGAAATGAACCTTTTTCGAAGTAAAAGGATTGCGTACCAAGTGAAAAGTGAGAAGCTTGAAGTAACATAACAAGTCGCGACTATAAGTTCAAAAGGTAGTGAAGATTTTCGTTGATGAGGAGCAAAGCTTCATGTCCGGTTTGTTTTGCGAAATTGTCACTGTTTTCGTAAAGGGGCCGCGTGGACTCTATTTTGGATAATCACGTCCAAATAAAATAATCAAATGATATATATATATATATATTTGTTAAACGGTAAAATGATGAGAAACAATATGCTTTAACTCTTTGAGAAATGGTTTGAATTGGTTGCTTTTGCTTGAACATAAATTCCCAGAAGACAGTTTATATTGGTACTGCTGCATCATCAAGATTGAATTCACTTTTCATTGATGATGAATTTTTAAGGGTGTTTTGGTGATTTTATAAAGATTCAAGATACAAAATGAAACCACTGCAAAAGAATAGAAACAACTCAAATCATTCAGAAAAAAAGGAAAGCACAGAAAAGAAAGTTAAAGAGATAGGCTTTGGCTAACATTAAAGGTAGATAATTGCAGTGAACAAAGTAAAAGGGAAACAATTTGGAACATTCTTACACCGCACTGCTTTTCAAGTTTCTACTTTTCTCAGTCCCCCACAGAATCAGTTAACAAAACTACAAATTTAAAGCTTAACACAACACTAATTTGAGGATGCTTCCCCCAACAATCAATATGGATATGCTGAAAAGCATAAGAATACACAAAAGTGACTTGTGTCTGTGCTCAAGCAGCCAAGCTCAACTGTTATTGATTGAGACCTACCAAAGGAATAACTCGCTCCATTTTTTCCAATCCCTCTTCATTGTGTAGATGATGAACAGTCTCAGACAGGACTAAAATAAATAAGAAAATGGAAATGAACTGTGTTAACAGCTGAAGCAGATTTCAACTTGAAAACCAATAGAGTTTTGAGGGCCTATAGGCGAAACAGGATCGATGATTCACACTTCCGTCTACAGCCATTGTTTACTGATGTCAAATGTATAATTGATCTCCAAGTAGCACTTGTTGTCATCATCAACAAACTGAAACAGAGGAAACATGGTTCGCACAAAATCAGTCAGATTGATATTTCAAACACAGAATGTTAAGACGCTAAAATACTTATGAGGTTATAAATCCATACATTGTGTGGTCCTTCTATTTGAATTTCAAATTTATGATTTATGAAAAAAAATGATATGAGCCCTGACAACTAATTGAGTGGATCCATTTCCATACCAATGACAGCAACTGGTCACCTACAGCTCAAATGAGTGAGTGGAGCGAATGCCATAAAAAAAACATTCAGCAACTGGAAATTTTCTGTCTTGTTAAGCAGCAAAAATGGTCTTAAAAGCTCTGGTAAAGAAGGTATACCTCTATGAAATTCTAAGCAGTGAATAATGTGGATGAAAGGACAATGGTTCAACCTATTATAATTCTGTGAATTATATCCCTAGATTCTTGAATTCATTAACATAGTAACAGTGAAGCAAAGACTACAAATCGCACAACACGGCTGAACTTACCCTACTTTTAGCTGAATATGATCCTCTAGCAAAAAAACCAGATGGAGTTATATCTTCAGGGAGCTCTTGAGTATAAGGATCTGCCTGAGGACTGAAGGTTCCTAGCATCTTCTTTGTGCCATCCACTGTTAAAGAAACTCACATGAGTAATAGAGATGGAAGGTCTAATTATTTCTCAAAGCTTGAAAGCAGGTACAGACAGAGAGAGATTACCTTTAAGACCAGCTTTCCAAACTGTATTAGTATATTTGAGGCCAGCTACAATATTGTTGCTGACCTGGAAACTGAACTGAAGGCTGTAACGGCTCCCTTCTTTTAAGGTAAACCAAGAACCCTTTGGTTTTCCATTCTCAGGAACTGCAAGAACAATATCAGGTCTGCCTATGGTTTTGATTGCAAGGCTCAGGATCTTCACCTCTGGTTCTAGGGTTTCTACATGATACCATAACGGATAGAACAAAATGTGAGACAGATAATAATAATCCCATTAACAAGTGAATGAATATTGCTTATCGGATGGAAGAAACAAGAGTGAAACAACAACTCAAATTCTTCGTATCACTAGTTGCCAGAACTGCTAATATGATCAATGAAAGATATGAGGAACCCTTGAAGGCTTGAACATAAACAATCAAACAGGTGATAGATGTTTAATGAAAGAAATTAATCTTGCGTAATTCTCTGATCTTTGCAAACTGATTCTAACCATCTCAGAGTATCTGATGTATCGCATAAATCATAAAGAAAGCACGGCAAAATTCAAACCTTTTTAACATCTCACACATAATGATAAGAGAAACTAAACAAACAAGCTTTTATATCTATCAAAATGAAACTTTTTTAAGGTATTGAGGTAAATAAAGATTAGTTGTTCTGTCTCCAGTTCCCTCAGTATCCAACCAAAGAACATGACAAGAAAATTTACAAATTTGCAACTTTTACCTCCAACAGATTCAAAATCCACACAACCAAGAAGCTGTTCCTTCCATCTCCTCAAGCTTTCGTCATCCTAAATCCTCGGAACAACCACAAAAAGAAACAAAAAAAAAAAAAAGAATTCAGATAAATAGAACACAAAGAGAACAAACAAAGAACACACACGAAGAAGGAGAGGAAACAAACCTTATCCTTCTCAAGTTGTTCTTTAAGAGAGAACTGAGGGCCCAACTCAATCTTTCTGTCTTCTTCTTCTTCTTCATCATCCTCAGTTACAGCAATCGAATTCTCACTCATCTGTCTAGATATCCCTCCACTTTGTTCATCAACATTCTCTTCATTTGGAAGGTGTTTTGGTATTGTCGCTCCTGAAACTTCAATTTCGTTGCTTTTGTCTTTGTCATCCAAACCCATATTTTTGGGACTTGAATCAACACCTACCGCTAAAGACATCAACAGTCCATTAAAAGTAACCAAAAACACCCAAGATAACAAATACACTCACTCAACTATCACTCAAGAAAATGACGACCAAAAGCTAAAGAACAAGACAAAGAAGCCAAAACCCACTAGCAAGAATCTCTCTTAAAGGGTAACTACAAAACTAAGAGATTAGAAAAAGAATTATAAAAATGGCAAAATCAAGATGACCCACAAAAGGATAACCCTTCAAACAAGAAATTAAAGACACCAAGAAAAAGAGAAACAAAGGAAATGAGAGAGATGGGTTTGTCAAGGGAAGTTACAAAGAGAGAAAGAACCGGTCGTGGTGGTCCGAAATTCTGAATCAATAACAACAACAACATTAGAAAATAAAAATGGAGACACAACACAAGTGGAGAGATCGTGAAAATCACTCACTCATGCACTAGCTTCCACGAAGACCATGATTCTAGGAAGGCTCGTTTGTTTGTGTAATTATATAATGCATTAACAGACATTAAAGGGATTGAAAAAGAGAGAGAGAGAGACAGACTACTAGACTAGCCTAGGATTGAGTGGATGAAAGATGCCCTTAGACTCTTTCGAATGATTGGATTAAAGCAATAAGAATATTTGCTTTGATTTTTCTTTTTTACTTGTATATTATATATAAGCGTACAGATAACTGACTTAACTTTGTACTTTCACAACTCAGAGTTGTAAAGTCTAAATCTAAACTGTAATCAACAATTTTATTGTGGGATACTACAAGATTGCCTTACATATACCTGTATGCTTACAAATTATATAAAATATTTTTATGTGATTATGATGATTGTATTTGAACAATGCATTATAGAGAGTGCTTAAGAGGTTGTAATAATTCATGCGATCAATTCATCGAGGGAGTTAAATATGAAATGAAAGGGACCCGCAATAATGATTAAGTTTAATTAATTATGATTCATGCACAAAATTAATGATGGTTTCCTAGACTCTTCTATGCATTAACAGATTTCAATTGTTTCCTAGACTCTTCCTTAGCAGAGAATCTCTCTGCAATTTTCTTTTAATTTCTTTTGCTGTATTATGAGGAAGACCTACATGTGTATGGGGTACCAACTCAATTATTTGACCAATTAACAGAGCCGGTCTTTTTTTTTTTTTTTGAATCGTTGGAAACCTCGTCATCAAACTATTTATTCCGAACTTAAATGGAGCCGAAAAAATCTCCAGCTCTCTCAGGCTCTTACAAAAAACACACTCTCTAGATTCGAACATGTAATCTCAAGATAAAATCCTAAATATTACACCACCAAACCACGCTCATTGGGGACATAACCGGTCTTTACTATAGGTATGTTAGGCAATTCGTCCATGGTCCTCGATTTTTTTAAATATATATAATAGCCTACAAACAACTAATGACCAAGTGTCCCAAATTTTTTTAATAATAATATTCTAATATTTCATGAGCCTCAAAATGTAAAAATAGCATTGAACCCTAAGGAGGAGGCGGCATATCAGTTGTGGGGCCCGCCTGTTGTGAGAGAGATGGTGTATACACCCGACACATAATATAATTTCGCCTAAGGAGACCAAATAAGTCTTATTGATTTGAGGGGATGCTTTTCTGCAACCCCATTTACAATGCCATTATCCGTTTTGTGTTTGTGTGCTCACTTTGACTCCGCACGGTTTTGTCTCTTATGAAGACTTCCCATGTGAAAGGTTTTTTTTTTTTTTGGACTTAAAGCATACACCACATTATTATTACCCTACATTATTGTAAATATGGTGTAAGCTAACCCCAAAAAAATCCACTCCACATCGAGAGGATTTATATAAGGACAAAATCGTGCATATCGAAATAGTCACATCCTCTCAAAATAGACAAATATCCTCATGGAAAATGATCGCATAAAAGTATACCTTCATGATTGGCTTTAAAAAATAATTATGGGACGCACATATGTCCACCTCCTCAACATGTAAGCCTTTCTCCTGAAGTCTTTGTAATGGACATTAGGATAATGTGGCTTGAAAATGAAGAAAAGGGAAAATGGCAAATCGAAACACGAGAGGATAAGAGGTCAATGCACTCAACAGTAACTTACAACACCCAATTTTAGGCATGAGATGACTTTGAACCACCAGTATTAGGTGCAACTAAATGAGAATCATTTTCTTCTAAACTTTTAACTTCCTTGATTAAGGAATTAGCTAAATTGCCAGGAGAAAAATTACATCGAGAATTAGTCACTTGATTTGAAGCAAAACATACACAAGGATTTAATTAATTATCATGTAATATTATTACCAGTTATAGAATTCTGTAGAGGTAGAATTAAAGAATATTGTGAAGAAAAATCCTTTCATAAGTAAAAGATGGATTTATTTTTTGGAAATAATAATTGGAAGATATTATAAAGCCAACTTTGAACATATAAATGGTAAAAAATGATGTATCAATTAACATACTTTCAAGATTGATTCAGGACAGTTAACTTAACTTGTACAGACTTTTACAAAAAACTTATTGCTCAACTAATTTACAGTACAGAAAATGGGGAGTCATTTGAAGTCTATGTGAATTTTCTCTCTGGCCCCAGTAAATGAAATCAAACAATGATGCGATCATTGTTTCTTATCATGTGGCAACAACCCCAGTCCAATCTAAAATCAAGAAGTCCTTCGCATGGTACATATAATTATAGTCCAAATATAGCAAATTATGATTTCTTATGGGGACGGAGCTAAACATAAAAATTTAAGGATCAAATAAAAAATAATAGATTTAAAAACTACAAAATAAATAAATAAATCCTATTTATGCCCGGTCCCCTCTTTGGTCATAGGGCCCTCCACCCCGGTTACTTGACAATGACCACTCTAATAAATTTTAATGAATTCAAAAGATTGATCTTGAGTTTTGATATGAGTATCATGAAATGGGAAAAACAAATAATTCATAAAAGGGTTCCAAGCCCAGCCTGCTTCGTGGGTTCCTCTTCCATAACGGGTGACAATTTAGATTAGAATTCATTTATTCGTTCGATTCAATTCACTTGAAAGCGAATATAAATTTAAAAAAATAGATTCATTTAATAAATGAGTCAATTCGATTCGATTCGTTTATTAAACAAATCGAATACGAATTTCATCTCATTGATTTGTTTATAATTCGTTTTATTATATTTTTTTTTTCTAGTTATTGTTATTTTTCAATTAAAATTCGAGAAAGTATGATTAATTATCATGGAAAACAAATCATATTATTGATATTTGGTGAGCTATTTTTAGTAAATATATTAATTACGTATTTCATATGTATATATTTATGAAGAATAAATGTAAATAAATTATGATAATTTATGTTATTGAATAATATTATGACTAAACGAATATTTGTATTCGATTCGTTTAATAAATGAATCGAATACAAATCTATTATATTTTGATTCGATTCGTTTAGAATTCGATATAAATTTGATTCGTTAATTCGTTTTGTCACCCCTACTCTTATATACCGGATGAGTTACCATCAACAGACTGGACAACGGTTTTATATTTGGAGTCTAGACATTATACACGAGAAAGGACAGCTAAGATGATGGTGAAATATGCACATAACTAGCATGGCCCTCCATCATATGTTTAAAAGTCATGCCAGCTATATATGGAGGATCAATGGCGACTACTTTAAAATATATATTTTCAGGAAATGTTGAAAATCTCACGGCCAAATCACTTGACACAGGCTTAAATATAATAGATAAAACCTCTGACTGCTTCATACTCTTAAAGAAGTGCACCACATGGATTCAAGCCTAGGATTTTAGTTTAAAATACCATTTTTTTTTTAACGTTGGAAACCCCACTGCTAAACCACCCAACCCGCGCTTAAGCGAAACATGTAAAATCCTCGACTGCCCTAAATTCTTACAAGAAATGCATCTATTGACTCAAACTCATGACCTGTCAAATAAATCCTAACCCTTTTACCACCAAGCCACTCCTTGGAGGCTCAGTTTAAAATACTTGTTACACGGTATTTTGCAAAATAAACCCAGGTAAGCATTTATGGGTTGCATGGAGTATGGAGAACAAATGTATATAAATTAATTGTCTTTGTCATTTACCAAATACCATATTCCTTGATATGGTAGCTGGTCAAACACAACTGGAAATCTTCAACCAAACAGGAACACAAATATCACACCATGCTGTAGAATTCTAGAAAGGTGCAATTGCTTGGGAAATGCAGTTGAAGACCAACCTAGAGAACTTCTAAGAAGGAAAACAGTCAACACCTTTGTTATCTTCAGCAAAATTCTCTTTGACAATGTGCATGAAACATGTCTGTTTAGAAGATATGTAGCAGAAGTAATAATAGGAAGTTCTCCAAAGTACATAATCAGCAATTCATGTCATGTTATACCCCCTCAAATTTTGAATATGATGCAAGAGGAGGATAAGTTCGAACTTAGTATATGATGGAAAACAAACACTATTTTTCATGTTCTACAGTTCCATCCACAGACTCGATTAAAAGTTAGTATCGAGTGTTTTATCTAGCAATTAAATGGATCAAGTAGCCTGTAAACCTGAAACCAAAAAAATCAACCACTTCCCCATTTTCTCAAAACCCTCTCTTTAGCTAAGAGAAGGCCATAGACTTCCTTCTTTGACATATCACCAAAATTAGCACTACCATCTGCAGATGCCTTATGCATGAACCTTGATGTTATTGAAGTGAATCCATTTCTCGCCCCTCGCAGAGCATACAACAGTGGGTTGAAAATTACAGCTAGCATCACTTCACCTTTTGCAATTATAAGATGATGTAAATGCAAAAGATATAATTGTGATAGAGAGTGATAGCAAACTTGATGAGCGGAAAATATATCAATATTTAACGCCCCTTTAACTTAATATTTTGTTTAATTTCTCGGGTTTGATGAACGTTTTGATGTGTTTTAGTTTATTTTGCAGATAAAATAATATCGGGTCTCAATGAAATCATTTAGGATGAAATCAGGGTCAAATAAGGGCAATTATTGGACTTGATATTTTAATTTTGGAGATTGGAAATTTGAAAGGGCGTTTTGACGAAGTGCAGTTTTGGAAATTCCAGTTTTGCGCATTTGTCGTATTTTGGGCATAAATTTTTTTACTCAGATATCGGATTGAGCTGATTCAAGTTCCAGATTAAAGAAGACTCAAAGATCTACAACTTTGAAAGAGAAAATATTTTCGAATTCTGATGATTTCATGACCGAAAGTGATGAACCATCCAGAAGTGTGTGGAGTGTAATTATTAAAAGTCATTATCAATCATTTTCAAAGCAAAATATTAATTAATTAATAATTAATAAAAATTATCAAATCAACACCAAACAAGATAAGCAATTAGTGGAGCAATTGTTGGAGCAATTAATAATTGATTTGGTGGATGATTTGATGGAGGCAAAATTTTGCCTATAAATACCAAGCCATTTCATTTGTAAAATTCATACTTTCTTCTAAGGAATTCCTTAAGAATACTAAGAAGATTGTATCTTGTTTGTTTATTTATAGCTTTTAGTAATTAATTTCCGCTTTCGCACTTTGTTTTCTTTACTTTTCAGTTTTTACTTTCCGCAATTTACTTTTACGCACAGTACTTTTCTTTCTTTAATTTTCAGCAATTTACTTTTCAGTAATTTAATTTTCAGTATTTTTACTTTATGTCTTTTACTTTTAAGTCTTTACTTGCCCTAATTATGTGTTAGTTATCTGGGGTTGTGATGAATTCTAATATCACCGGTTTATAATGGGTTATTTTATAGTTTGGGTAATTTAAAGGTTTACTTTATTAAGTCTTAAGCTTAATGCTTCTTGTTGTCTGATCACCAATAAGATTGATCTGGTAAATCTAAAATGAACTAGACATAGGGATTTTAGGTTTCAGCCTTAGACTTAATAGCCCACGATCTTCCTTGAGGATGGATAACCCTTTAATAGATTTCCAGACATATACTTGTCGGGCGGGGGTAGCCATAATTGGAACTTAAACTTAATGAATCCAGATAATTTGGTTGACATAGACATATGGTTCAATTGGGTTAAACTGAGTATTTGCGTCTGACCATCGACATAGGCTTTTGCATAATTTAGTGTTCCAGGTTAGTAAACCGATTTATTACACAAACATAAAATAATCACTTCATCTTTTAAAAGATATTAGAATGATTCACAACCCTAGATCTTTGTGTCTTTTGTTATTTTCCTTAGTATTTTCTTTTATCTTTTATTTATTTATTATTTTACAAAACTACAATCAACCAAATCAATCAAGCAATCATTCTCTTCACCCTCAATTAGATATGTGTAAAGAAATAGATTCAATAATTAATAACAACATTAGGAATTAAGTCCTCGTGGGATCGATATTTTTATACTACTTGAACGATACGTGCGCTTGCCGGTCAAGTTTTTGGCGCCGTTGCCGGGGACTTATATTTCTTGAGTTGTTAATTTTGAAGCTATCTAATTTACTTGTATCTAATTTTCTTTATTTTTATCTGTAATTTTTATTTCTTTCTTATGTTTTCAGGTGATTGAACAAATGAAACATTATTGGGAGATTGAGAGATTACGAGCTTTACAAGAAGATACACCCCACATCTGGGAGCAACAGTCCGATTTTCTGAGGCCTGTTGTCCAGCCCAACAATTATCACTGGATGCCAGAACCAAGCAATACCACATTTGCTCAACAGAACGAAATGGAGAGATGTGTAATATGTGATGGTAACCACCCGAGCGATCAATGTATATACCTTTCAGAGTGGCAGAATTTTCAGAATCATTCAAAGTATGAAAAACCATCACATTTTCCATCTTATCCACCATCCATATGCGATTTTCATCAACAACTAGAACCATCAGAGGAAGATCAGTTGTTAAACATGCTCAAAGATATGTTCGAGTTGGATGCAATGCTTGAAACAAGCCAGAATCAATTGGAAAGTATTCAGAGACAATCAGAATTCATTCAGAGGATGACAGATCAAATGAGACAATTCACAGAAAACCAGAACTACATACCTCAATAACCAGTTTCGGATGACACTGATGAAGCCTTCGAGTACCAATCATTTCACAGTGACACTTCAACAGAGGAGGAAGCTGAGCAGTATCAACAACCAGAGGTATCAGTTCAGGAGCCCGAACCGGCAAAGTCTCAATTTGACTTTTATTATTCAGACTCTGACGAGGATGAAACTGATTTATTTGTACCAACTGCACCAACAACGGAGGATCAAACTTTCAATCCTCAAAATGAAGATCTTGGAGCATGCTTTACCATGATATTTGAAGAAGATCTATCTGAACCATCCATTCCAGTCATATCAGAGGATGAAGACCTAAAATCTGACATTTCTTTATATCCTCAGGTTGACAATTTTGAAGCATGTATTTCACAGATGACAGATGAAGAACTGAATACAGAAATTTTAAAAGACATATGTGAAGAAAAGGTGGAGCAAGAAACAGAGCAAATGGAGGAGCAAATGTCTGACCTTAATAAAGATCTAGAGCATTCAGGAGAAACATCGCTGTTTTGGGGAGTACAAATCAAAGAAATCACCCAGAAGCTTGACAGAATGGAACTTCCATTCCAAGTCAAGCATCATACGAGACCTCCTGATTTTCTTTCTTTCTTTGCAGGAATCACTGGAACAACAAGGAGTAAAAAAGTGGCACGAGCACTGAATGAGACAAAACTCTTTTTGCCACTTTTCTGTTGGAAGAGACCATTCAAAAGCAACGCTCACGGGATTGTCTTTAATCGGACATCCAAAACGACATTGAAACCTCCTTAACAGATGAATTTCAGTCACGTCTGGCTGAAGACGAAAAATTTAGCGCTAGCAGGGAGGCAACCCATGCAATTTGTTGTAATTTCTGTTTTCATATTTTGTGTGAACTTTTTAATTTTGTGTGTTATTTTTGTAGGGAAAGGCACAAACGAAGCATTTTAAGACAGAAGGAATTGTGTTTGGCGATCAAATATGAGAAATAATTCATTAGCGATGGCTGAATGAGGAATGAAATCTTGAGACACATCCTAATGAATTTATACTAAGCGAGTGGCGTATTGCGTACACAATTCTGTTGCCTTAATTATTTCTTTGATTCGCTTTTCTATTGTAATTATCTTTATTTTCGTAGATAGGATCCATACTTTTTGACCTTTCACGATCTCTTTTGTTGTTTAGCTAACAATCGTCCTTTGGAAGATATTAGTGCTATTATTACTCACCCTTTTTCAGGTACTATAAATTCAGCCCGTCATTGCACTTTTGAAGGCATCCAGAGTTGAAAAAGAAATACAAAAAAAAAACGGAAGCCACTTCAAGAAGACGAGTTGAAAACATCTGCGTGTTTTGTGGTAGTAGTGTTGGTACTAAGCCACAATACATAGAAGCAGCACAGGAATTGGGTCGAGTCTTAGCTGCAAGGAATATGCACTTAATAAATGGCGGAGGAAATCTCGGACTTATGGGGATCGTTTCAAAGGCTGTACAGGAAGGATGCAGTCATGTTTTGGGAATCATCTCAAAACCCTTGGCAGAGGCAAATCTTATTGGATCATCAAACGGAGAGGAACTGATCGTGCCAGGTATGTCTGAACGACTGGTAGAAATGATTAACCGTGCTGATGCTTTTATCGCTTTTCCAGGTGGCTTGGGTACATTGGAGGAAATTTTTATAGTTCTATCTTGGGCGAACCTGAACATACACCAGAAACCGCTTGGACTGCTTAACGTTGATGGATTTTATGATTTTCTTTGTGTGTTTCTTGATGATGCTCGGAGAAATGGGTTCGTGTCAAAACCTATGAAAGAACTCCTCTTCACTACCAGAACTGCTCCGGATCTAATAGACCAACTCATAGCCTATGAACCACAAGTTGACCCTATCCTTTCAAAAATAAATTGGTTGAGGACGATCGTGGTAAGTGGCGTAGAATTAATCTGGATCTTAACCTTTAATTTCCTGTAGTACGACCTTCTTAACTCTCTTTTTACTGTTTAAGACATTGGGGACAATGTCTCATTTAGGTTTGGGGGAGGGAATTAATTGATCAGTACCTTGTTTTTAGTTTGTGTGTTGTTTTTATTTTTAGTCCAAAATTTTTCGAAAAATACAAAAAAATTGGAAAATTTTCAAAAATTACAAAAATATTTTGTGTTTTTGTGTTTTTATTTTGACTAAAAAGGTGAAATTGGTAAAAGATAGCCGAGTAAGGAGTTTCCACTTCTGAGACGTATCTCAAACCTATTTCGAAACAAGTTAATTTTTGTTTATTTCATTTTGAATTATTTAATTTGTAAATTCTCCATAATACTGACTAAAAGGAATCTTCATATGATCAGTTGACAGATATTATCAACATATATAGTAACATACGGACATGAGCTAAATTGAAAAGTTTGTAATATTTAGTGCTCTAGTTTAATTGGAAGAAGCATCTCAAATAGAAATGGAGTAAAAAAAAAAAAAAAAAAACGTCTGAGATCCGAGTTATTAAGTCTGTAAGGGTGTTTTAACACCTAGTGCCCTAAAACCAACTGGTTTGGGAGTCACTGACCCAAAGCTCGCTACATGGATCAAAGATACTGTAAAAATATATATATCTCTGAAGTCTGAGTAATTAAGTCCGTAGGGGTGTCTTAACACCTGGTGCCCTAAAGCCAACTGGTTTGGGAGCCACCGACCCAACACTCGTTACATAGATGGAAGATATTGTATATAAATAAAAAATAGAGAAAAATCAAAGAAAAAATCAGAAAAATGAAAAATTATTCCATTGCTGCAAAAATGTGTGAATTCTGATAAAACTTTAGGACAAAAATATTACTCTTTTATCAACTGCACTTATGACTGTTGTGGGCAAAAATGAGTTGTTTAATATTTTTTAGCTGTGTATATGGAGAATGGTAAAAATAATCGGACAATTTACTTATTCGGTAATTTAGAATGAAACAAAACAACTAGTAACTTGGAGTAAAAGTTTCACCTGATTAGTCACTAACATCTTTATTCTCTTTTCGCTTGTCTTTTTGCTTTTGTGTGCATTAGTTTTATTATCTGTTTACTTTTGTAAAATGTTTGTGGGTATCATTGATGTAAACCCTCACGAGACTACAACTCGTCCACTAGGGACACCTGAGGGTTTAAAGGCTTGTTACATATGCTAAATGCAACCGTGATCCCTACGAAAGTGGCTTAGTTTAATTTTATTTTTATTTTGTTGTTTTGCTCGAGGACTAGCAAAATGTTAGGTTTGGGGGTGTGATGAGCGGAAAATATATCAATATTTAACGCCCCTTTAACTTAATATTTTGTTTAGTTTCTCGGGTTTGATGAACGTTTTGATGTGTTTTAGTTTATTTTGCAGATAAAATAATATCGGGTCTCAATGAAATCATTTAGGATGGAATCTGGGTCAAATAAGGGCAATTATTGGACTTGATATTTTAATTTTGGAGATTGGAAATTTGAAAGGGCGTTTTGACGAAGTGCAGTTTTGGAAATTCCAATTTTGCGCATCTGTCGTATTTTGGGCATAACTTTTTACTCAGATATCGGATTGAGCTGATTCAAGTTCCAGATTAAAGAAGACTCAAAGATCTACAACGTTGAAAGAGAAAATATTTTCAAATTCTGATGATTTCATGACCGAAATTGATTAACCATCCAGAAGTGTGTGGAGTGTAATTATTAAAAGTCATTATCAATAATTTTCAAAGCAAAATATTAATTAATTAATAATTAATAAAAATTATCAAATCAACACCAAACAAGATAAGCAATTGGTGGAGCAATTAGTGGAGCAATTAATAATTGATTTGGTGGATGATTTGATGGAGGCAAAATTTTGCCTATAAATACCAAGCCATTTCATTTGTAAAATTCATACTTTCTTCTAAGGAATTCCTTAAGAATACTAAGAAGATTGTATCTTGTTTGTTTATTTATAGCTTTTAGTAATTAATTTCCGCTTTCGCACTTTGTTTTCTTTACTTTTCAGTTTTTACTTTCCGCAATTTACTTTTACGCACAGTACTTTTCTTTCTTTAATTTTCAGCAATTTACTTTGAGCAATTTACTTTTCAGTAATTTAATTTTCAGCATTTTTACTTTATGTCTTTTACTTTTAAGTTTTTACTAGCCCTAATTATGTGTTAGTTATCTGGGGTTGTGATGAATTCTAATATCACCGGTTTATAAGGGGTTATTTTATAGTTTGGGTAATTTAAAGGTTTACTTATTAAGTCTTAAGCTTAATGCTTCTTGTTGTCTGATCACCAATAAGATTGATCTGGTAAATCTAAAATGAACTAGACATAGAGATTTTAGGTTTCAGCCTTAGGCTTAATAGCCCACGATCTTCCTTGAGGATAGATAACCCTTTAATAGATTTCCTTACAGGATAGACATATACATGTCGGGCGGGGGTAGCCATAATTGGAACTTAAACTTAATGAATCCAGATAATTTGGTTGATATAGACATATGGTTCAATTGGGTTAAACTGGGTATTTGCGTCTGACCATCGACAGAGGCTTTTGCATAATTTAGTGTTCCAGGTTAGTAAACCGATTTATTACACAAACATAAAATAATCACTTCATCTTTTAAAAGATATTAGAATGATTCACAAACCTAGATCTTTGTGTCTTTTGTTATTTTCCTTAGTATTTTCTTTTGTCTTTTTATTTATTTATTATTTTACAAAACTACAATCAACCAAATCAATCAAACAATCATTCTCTTCACCCTCAATTAGATATGTGTAAAGAAATAGATTCAATAATTAATAACAACATTAGGAATTAAGTCCTCGTGGGATCGATATTTTTATACTACTTGAACGAAACGTGCGCTTGCGTTATAAACGCCGGTCAAAACTCTAATCACACACCACTCTTTACAACCTTTAAAGATGAACAGGAAAACTTCTTACCATGAAAATAATACCTAGCATGGCTAAACTTGTTTGCTGTGCTTCGTGCCAGAAATGGTCACCATTGGACCAACCAAACCGTCCTCCCCATCCAAACCAACCTCCTCCACCAGCATCACCTCCACCACCAGCCTCCTCTCTTCTCTTAATCTCTTTGTTCCACTTTTCAAATTCATTTTTCTTTCCACCAAGAGCACTTTCTAATGCCTTCCTTGCTTGTTCCTGTAACCATGAATATGGGTAAGGCAAATCTACTGTGGGAAGAATAAAGCTGATCGTTATGAAAAAGATACTTAAAATTTCTGAATTCATGGGATTCAACTGGAGATATATAACATAATAGATTCAAACCCTTATGAACAAAAAAGTCTATCGTTCACTCAAGTGATTTATGAGTTTCAAGTATCCTGAACATAAAGTACATAAAAGAAGTGTCTTCTGATTAGTGACTTAATAGCCAAAACCATCTTTCAAATATTATATACTGAAAACAAATAAACGAAAATAACTCAGAAAGAACCTTTATGCCCACACATCCAATGCCCCAAAACATGTAAGAAATGTTATTTGAGGTAGTAGCTCAAAGCTCAAAGCAATGGGGTGGTAAATGTAGTTCTATCATATCAAACACGTTATTTGGCATAGCAGTACGAGATCCAATATAAAAAGGCTCACAGTAATGGAATGGTAAAGTGAGTTATATTGGGCAGTGGAGCTTTTTACATAAACATAATCCACCATTTCAGATTGACAGAATACTTCTTGAGAACCTATGTTCAATTTGAATATCCTCCATTATGCAAAAAGAAAATCAAAACATGGTTCTCAGTTCTCACTCTCCACATATTGATACTTTCAAGTTTTATTATTCAATTAACTGTCCAAAATTCAGGAGCTGCCCACGCTACATAAAACTTCTTGCCAATGAGTATGCCGCCACATATTGCCTGATTTTATTGTTTAGTTATAGAAGAAACAAGCATTCCTAATATATTCAATTACTCCCATGAAGCTATGTACATCCCATCACACAATAATATCGAGGCACAAATGAGCTCCAAAAATCATAAAAGCTTCATACAGTCTCTATAATTGACCAATTTCAAAATCCTGCAACTCTGCGGGATATTTAATGAAAACCACAATGCTTAACCTGTTCAATAAATGAAAGCCCACCAAACCACGACCCAAATTAACTACAAAATCACTAGTTTTTAAGCAATCACACTAAATTTTCATCTGAAAAACAAATTTTATCATTAGCCCAAAAAAAATTCCAGGCAACAATCAACACAAAAGTCACAAACACTACTTTTTAATTTAGCACAACAAAATTTCCAGTGAAAAAAGTAATTACAGCATAAAAATACTGATACCTATAATTTCATAAAACCTAAAAAGGGGGAAATGTGAGGTAAAGTAAGTGAATGAAAAATGGGTACACCTCTCTGCGATTTTCAGAGAAGAGGCAAGTAAACTTGCCATTACACTTGAGCTTTTGCAGAAGAGAATTCCAGTCTTGGTTTTGGTTGCCATTTTGATAGCGGGTCGTCTTCGAGAAGTGGAAACGATGAGATTCAGGTCGGGTCGTCGAGTATGAGGAATTGAGATTGTTGATGGTGATTCAGTGCGGCGATGCCAGAAAGGATATTTTCCTCATTAGAAGGATCAGCTTCCGCAATGGTTCACTTTCTCTTGACTGATCATTAAGTATCGATTACTCATCCCTTCTTTGATCAAGACCGATCACATTTAGTCCGATGACTCGGACATTGTCAAATCGGCAGCAACATTCTCAAATAAGAGAACCATTTGAGACCTATCTCTTGGAGACCGATCTGTTGGCGGGGTATTTCGGACTCTTCCCAATACTACTTTCCACCGCTTGAGTCATTCAAGGTTGGTATCATTATTATCATGTGGGGCAGTGTGCAAGATAAGGTGATGGGATAGGATGTCAGTGGGAAGATTTTGCTTTCGGCGACGATAATCTTGGGGTAGAGAGCCCATCACTCAGCAGGAGATCACGTGGATGACATCACGAAGGGGTAAAAACAATGTATTTTTCTTATTATATAAATGGAAGATAGATTCATTTGTAAATGTTGGTTAGTTGATTATAAAAAAGATCTCACAAAAAAGAGAAAATAACTATCTTGTAAATTACACTCGCAAACTGCTCGGCCACGCCCGAACCTTTCTCATAACAGGTCTGCCGAGTCAGTTTTGGTAATAAAACACCCCCACTCATTTTGTGTCTGTGGATGTAAGCTAGATCCATCCCGCCGAACCACGTTAAAACTCTCATGTCGATCTGTGTGTTTATTTTGCCTTTTGCTAAATTTGCTTTTGGTCCCCCATAATAAAACAAATTCACTGTTGAATGAGGATTGTCCCGGGAGCACTATCTCAATATTGCCCCTAAGACGAAACTCAGCCGTCAACAGAGATAGTTCATGTTGACAACCTGCGACGGAGACGGTTTTTGCTTCCCCCGTGTCCGGCTGACCCCACTAAGTCTATTATCCTCTCAATAATCTCAAATAAATCTATTGAATTATGGATATTTACGGAAGTTTTTTTTTTCCTTTTTAAGTACTAAAAACTTTTTAACTTGAATTTTTCCTTATAAGATTGTTTTAACTAACAATTTATTTCATGTAATACTCATCATTTACATTACCAATTTATCAATTTAGTGATTCTTAAATCATTGTTAATTATTATTACTCTGATGGTACTATGGTTGCGATTATAAATCTTATATCTCTTTGATGTTAATTCGAGTCTCAACCAGGACTTAAAAAATCACTAATCCGCCATGTGCACGTGGATGAAATATCTTACGAGGACAAAATCATCTTAAGAAAAGGTCCCGGCGAAAAAAACGTCACCGGACGCACCTTCGAAAAGTTCCAAGACGAACAAATGCATAAATTTGGCAATGATGTCAATATTAAGTAACATACCAAAAGTAGAATACACTAAAAAGATCTATTATAATTGCAAAAAAAAAATTATTAATAAGATTAACTACTAAAATTTTTAAATATGAATTAATTAAATATAATAATTATGAACATTATAATTTACATGTAAAGAAAAGAATGAAACATGTTGGTCTTGAACTATGGGCCTGGCGAGTCCAATGGAGACTGCAGAGTCCAAACAGATTCTAATAAAAGATTGAATTTCCAGCCGTCTCATCTGGCAGTAGCCAACAACATTCTACAGTTGTTGACCCACCCCACTAGTCCTCATCCAACGGTTCAAAGTCAAAAACCAGAAACCCTTTTTGTGGACTATTTTGCCCCGGTTTCTTCCTCTCATCCGCCCTGCTTTTTTACCAACAAAACGAAGACCAAAAACAGCCCTAGCATCGTAATTTACTCCGCCACTTTACTGCTGTTGCTAAAGACAAGGCGGTTTCACTTCTTTATCTCTTTTTAATGGTATTTTATCCTCCCCTGCCCTATCTGTACTTTAACCTAAAATAATTTACACATTTACCCCTTCATCTCTCACCGCATCTCAAATAGAATAATAACATCTAAGTCACTAAACTTTGAGTAAATTACAAGCAATACTTTGTAGCAATGTAACCTTCCATTCAGGTCCCTACCACTGCACCACAGTAACATGCAATGTAACCATCAGATTCCTTTTATTTAAGAGTTGGTTAATGCAATCTATGATTCAATTGTTTTACAATTATAATGACCACATAAGCTAATAGTAATCTAAACATTCCAGTGAGGGGTTTAAGTCATGTTAAGATTTCTTTTTCTGAATTATTTGTAAAATAAATGCCTTTATGTATTAGTTTAGTTGGACATAAATGCTTATAATAGAATAGAAATTTGAACAAATGTTTATAATAAAATAAAAGTTGGTTATCCTAGTAAAATGATCGTAACCTCATTGGAGTACACCTTAAACAGTTCCCAATAGACGTAGCTTGATGGTTTATGATTCAAGATCTCATTTTGAAGTCCCGAGTTCGAATTCAGAGAGTACATTTCTTGTGAGAGTTTGAGACAGTCGGATAATTTAAAAAAAGAAAAGAAAAAGAGTACACCTTAAACATTAAATAACAATTAAATTATTAAGTTTTATATCATGTGATAGAACATGTGCCTTTATTGGTGATTTTGCTTAAACTCAGGGATTCAAAGTTATTAGAATACATTCAAATATTACATTGCACTGAAGTGAGGGATATTTTGGACATTTAAAGAAACATAAAGGAGAGAAAGAGAGAGACAGATAACAACAGAGGGTGAGAGGGAAAGAGAGACGTTAATTTTGTGTTAGTTCTGTTTTTTTCAGTTAATATTTCTATATTGTAGACGAGAGCGCAGCAACAGCACTATTAACTGACAATGGTATCAGACCAAGAAATAGCAAAAGGTGTGGAGACCCTGCTCCGACAATCCGACCCGACCTCCATCACTTCGTTAAACGGTGTCGTTCAGCAGCTGGAGGCAAAGCTTGGGCTAGACTTGTCTCACAAGGCCGGTTTTATCAGAGACCAGATCAGCCTTCTCCTCCACTCACACCCGACGCCCCAACAAGCTGTAACAACCCCTCAACAACTACAGCCGCAACAGGTTGCGCCAAAAGACTATTTTACCCTCCAACACCATCCGCAATTTTCTTTACCGCCACAACAATTTTCTCCTCATTTTGCCATCAGCCACCCTCACCACCACCTAACGCAGTTTCCTCAAGAACTGAACTTCCGCCAGCCCCACCTGTCGCAGACTGCGGCTCCTCCTCCTCAGCCACCTCCACCGCAGTTGCAGGCGCATTCTATTGTTAGTAAAGCTGAAGCCTTTCCTCAAATTTCGGCCGAAGTGGCTAAAGAAAGGTATGATCTTTTTGTCATTTTGATAATTTTCGTTCACTTGAAAATTTTCGTCTTTTAGGGCTTTAATTGTGTCAATTTTGGGGTTTAGTTTGTAGTTGCAGTTATTTTATTTTTTATTTTTAGGAAATTAGGGTTATGTAGAAATTTCAAAGGGAAAATCAAAATTTTTAAATAATTTTAGGGAAAGTTATGATAGTTTTCCTTCTAAATGTGTAACATCATCAGAGAGTTTTTGCTGTAATTAAATCTTTTCCTGAGGTCTGATAAAAGAAGATACTTTGGGGATTTTTTTTCATTTCTTTGATTTTTGTCAGAAATTTTCTCTATGATTGTCTCTCACTGTTTGGTGTCCCTTGAAGAGGTAAAAGTTATACTCATAGTTGTTGAACCTATTGACTATTGTTTTTGTTCATATTTGCAACTTAGTATGATTGTAGATTCTGTGTGTTTTGACTCTACTTGACCATTGTATAATGCTTTGTCTTATTGCAGTCCTCCTGTTGGAGCCAAAAGAAGAGGCGGTCCTGGGGGTTTGAACAAAGTTTGTGGTGTTTCCCCTGAACTTCAGGCCATCGTTGGTGAACCAGCTATGCCAAGGACTGAGGTTGTTATTCCCAGATCGATTAAGATGATTTACAACATTCTGTTATATTGTCGATGTTCCAAAAGTACAGTTGTATCTTTAGATTTTTGAAGCATCTGCTTTATTTGATTCAGATTGTGAAGCAGCTATGGGCATACATAAGGAAGAACAACCTCCAAGATCCAAGTAACAAGAGAAAGATAATATGTGATGATGCATTGCGTGTGGTCTTTGAGACAGACTGCACTGACATGTTCAAGATGAACAAGTTACTAGCTAAACATATTCTTCCACTTGAACCTACAAGTATGTAATGTGGCATTTTGTACAAACTAATTTTGTTTTACGATGACTCATTGCAAGTAATTTTCCCCACTGTAAATGCAGAGGAATCTTCTAAACGATTCAAAATGGATGCTGAGTCCACGACTGAAATTACGGAGTCTGGTCCATCTCCTATAATAATATCTGAAGCACTGGCCAAGTTTTTGGGCACTGAAGGAAGGGAAATGCTTCAAGCAGAAGCAACAAAACGTGTCTGGGAGTACATAAAAATTAACCAGTTAGAGGTAGGTAATGGGTTGCTGGTCCACAAGTTTATGTTAATTTTCTCATCTTGAATTTTATTTATTTAGGCAGCTCAAATTCATTTTTCTAGACTCTGGCATACATCTGTGAGTTTTGTCCTGTTGAACTTTGAACTCAATTCTCCCTCTAAATTTGTTTTTGTCTGATTTGTTTCTCTCAAAATTCGTTTTATAGCATGGTAATTTGTTGTCTCTTTCCTATTTTTCCTCTTCTCCATTTTTACCGTTTTTCTACTCATTATTTTAGTAGATCTCGTGCGAAAAGAGTCGTTGGCATTAACTTTCTGGGTGCCACTTGTGCTATTAGGATCCTCGAAATTCCATGGTGATATTATGTGACACAAAGCTTCGCGAGCTTCTTGGATGTGATAGCATCTCTGCATTGGGGATACAAGAGATGCTTGCACGCAATCACTTTTTCCGGCAGTCGTGATGTCTGATAGTGTTGACTGGTTAGTATAAGATTCTTAAATATTTACTTTTACATGTTGCACCTCATTTAATTCATATTATATTCTGTTATATCAAGCTTATAAGGGCTGCCGAGATCCAAATACATGTCAAATTTGAGTTTTAGTTTGATTATCCATTTCCGAGGCTTTATTGAAAGCGCCTTCTGATGTGAATTGAGCTGCAAATTGTCTTTCCATCAGTATGTGGGCCCTTGTATATTCTTATCTGTTATAACTGGTTCTAAACCCACCCTCACCTCTTGTTTGTTCATCTGACTGCTCGTGTGCATGTGCATCTATGTAATTCCCTTTGGTCTGATGTTAAAAAATGGATATTGTGATCCCATTTTATTCTCGCAGGTACAGGGCACCCTTGGTCATATGATCACTTCTGATGGCAGAACAGATAGTGAAGACCTTTATCTTCTTTTTTATTTTTGTGCATTGACACGGCTAGATAAGTGATGCTATAACTACTTGTCTAATTGTGATTCGAACAAGAATGTACACAATCGGCCATGGCAAGGATATGTTGTAGTTATGCCATTGGCCTGGTTTTAGGTTTCCATGCTAATTTTACTGTCGTTTTCTCATTTCCTAGCTAACTGCAGAAAGTAGACTGAACGAACCATAATGGAATGATAAATCCCCTAAATGTTTAGGAGCAATTCTAGTACAACGTTGCTTGGTTGAGACTTTGGTCTTAAATCATGGTACTGCGTTTGCTGAATGAAACAGGTCCATTTGGTAAATATCATTGATCAGCAGGGACAAACCTGTGGAAGCTAAAATGGTGACTTGTGATCTGAAGATGTTTGGTGAGTTGGGGCACGGTCTTTTTCCGAATCCCAATCAAACTTGAATTTTTCTTCTGTTGCAAGTAACCTTTGTCAACAAGTGCTTTTTTTATGTATCTGCTTTCCACGTTGCGGTTCGAGTACTTATAATTGTGAGCTGGACCAGAAAATACATCTGTAAGCAGGGATCTAGAGAGTGGCCTATCTTGCAATTCGGAGCATTAGATTTACATCTAAGACAAAATCTTATTTCTCTTTGGAAAAATTTAAAAATTATTTTATTTTTAAATCCTGAGCGTCAAACACTCAATAATTGCACTGTTGTGATCGATCTTGCAGCTCGGGATTGACATTGATGTTAAAATAAACTAATGTTAATGTTAAAATAACATTAATGTTGAAATAACTCAAATGGCTTAATAGAATCCTGGCTTCGAAAACAATAAAATTACGATCGTGGAAAACAGAACGAACAACGATGTGTATAGTCTCTTCTTTGTAACACCCTTTGACATTGTACAATAGCTGAGCTTGTCCAGTATGATCATCATGCATCCCATTATTTTCTGCTCAAATGACAAGCAAGGATAGAAAATGATATTATTCAAAAAGCTAAATTTGTGTCATTGGACAAACACTGACTTTCTGCAAAAGCTTTCAAAATCGCTTACCAGTCTAAAGGGCTCCATATGAAGGAGAGGTTCCATAAACATCTCCACATTCCTGAATATCACAATTCCAAAGGATATTTCAGTTTCAAATATGTCAGTGTAACTAGCAAATTTTATGCTGGCATACCTTATAAACACCTTTCCTTGGTAGACTTGGCATATATAGAAGCTGAAGCCCTTACCCAATGGGACATGCTTCTTGCTCCATTCTGCAAGTAAAATTACTTTATAGTTTCTAAATAATTATAAACTTGGGGGTACTCATAAAAGAGCATGCAAACCTAGTCTCCATGAAACACCAACTTTCATCCCATCATGCAAAGTCGGTTTCACTACAAACTCGATATTATCTCCCAAACTTCTGATAAGATAAGTGAAAAAATCCAGCACTTGCTACAAATTACCCACATACATTTTAGTTAGTCTCTAATTTCCTCCGGAATCATTTTATTCGTTTTGTGAAAACGAGTTTGCATACAGTACCTGTTTCCCTTGGAAGGTTTGGAAGAATGAGAAGAAATTGCAGACACACCGGCACTCATCGCCGATTATATCTGATAATTCGCGTATATTTTGGTTCTTGATTGCAGAGTAAAGCTTGAGAACAGTGTCTAAAGCTCGGTGATCTTCCTCTCCTGACCCTGATGAGTTCTTGGCATCAAATGGCACCCAAGATAAGTCTCTATGCCTTGAGGGAAAGCTTGCTTGAATCACAGGGTTAAGTGGAAATGGTGAAGGGCAATTGCTTAATAAAGTATTAGTAGTAGTTTTGGGAATATTTCTGTGAACTGTAGTTTTGATCAAATTATTTGATTGAGAGGTGAGTGAAAGGGAGTTGGTGATTACTCTATTGCAATTTATGATGGAAGGGAAAGGGATTAAACTCATTTTCAAGGTAGAAACAAATGAAACTCAAATCATATTCGCGAGGAAAAAAAAGAGGAATAATTTATAGCAGAACACTAGAACAAAAGAAGGCACACATGCAAGAAAAGAATAAAAATGAAGCAATTGAATGCATGCATGTGTGAGGCCATGAATTAGATTGCAAGTTAAGGATCTTCTTCAAAACTTACAAAACCCCATATTGCTTTGCATGCATGTCTGCGATGCACGAGAAACATACATGTCCGATCGAGCTTCATGAGCAAATCGATGTGTTTTGCAGGTCAAAATAATATCACGATTCAACTATGAATGAAAACAATGAGATACAGAACAAATTGAGGTGTATTTTAGAGTCAAAACGCACACGCGTCTAACGTCGGAACGCGTTCAAGAACAAAAATCAAACCGAATGCAAATTGAATTTTATTGCTGAGTAAATTGGTGCGTCACGATGCCCATACATGAGAGTCGCGACGCGAGCCAAGTTGAAAGAGTGAAATCACGATGCGTTTCACCCGTCACAACACGAGAAATTCAGTTATGTTTCACCATGTATCCAATTTTTAAGTAGGAAACTCCCATAATACCTCCTATATAAGCACAAGTTCGTCCTAAAACCTAAAAAGAAGCATCATAACATATTTTGGAGCCTCCAAAGCATAAAAGAACGTTTATAGCAATGTAAGAATGAGTGCATCAACCGGAGTTGGAGTTTGAATACGAAGACTACAAACCAAAGTTTCTTTATTCATTTTTCTCTCTAACTTTATCTTTTTATGAGTTCTTGTATTGTTATAATGATTAGTTTGTATCTATTAAATATTATGAATAGTTAATTCATTAAATTTAGGGTTGTAATGTGAACATGTTTAATTAATTTAAATGCATATTTTTATTCTCTTTGGTTGGTTATTGATTATTTATTATTTTATGTGCTTTGATGCATATTTTATTTGTTTGGCCATCAATAAAATAGTCTTGGTAAATCCTTAGGAACTCGACGGATGAAATTTTGATTAGCGGTGTAAATAATAGCGTGTGATTGATTTGTTTAATAGATTTTCCTTCATGATAGACATATACTTATAGGGCATGCATAGCCATTATTAGAATTTGACCTTAATGAATTCGGTTTAATTTAATTAACATTGACATATAATTAATTGATTTATTCTAAATATATTTTTCTGACCATTGAAAGAAGGTTGTGAATAATTTAATGTTTTAAGTTAATAATTAGTATCAACAACCCAATTGAATGAAAAATGTACGAACTTAGTGTGCATAATTAGATGAAGTTGCAACCACAAAATATTCTATCTATAAGGTTTTCTGAACGTGTGTTATTTATTTTTTATTTACTTTTTAATTAACTCGGTAAATGAATTATCTTCATCAATCATTTAGTTTAAGGTAAATATGTTAATTTTGATATTAATAAGATAAATATTAAGTTCATGTGAGTACGATATTCGACTTTTATTATTATATTACTTGAACGATATATGCACTTACGTGCTAAATTGAAAGGCATTACACGCCTTTAAAGATGACTCAATGAATCACCATCAACAAAATGTATAATAATGAAATAATATCAGATAAATTTATCTATTATGTCTAAATTAGAGCCAAATAGTCGTTCCGGGTTGATCTTATATTTAAATAATGAAAAAAGGGTTTGGCTATTTGACTTCAATTTTTTATTTAAAATTTTAATTTTTCAATATTTTATAATTGAATTACATGGATCACTACACTACCTCAAAATTTATATCAAAATTTTAAATAAAAATTTAAGTATCTCTTATATATATATATATATATATTATAATAAATATTTTGAGGAAAACTCAATTGACCGTCAGTGCTAATGTCCAATGAAACAAACGCTCTGTTACATAACAATTAACACACACACTGTACAGAATGAAAACGGTGCGTTTAACGCGGAGGCCCGGAACAAAACGACGCGTTTTCAAAACTTCCATGATCTATCTAAACTACTAGACAAAAACCTCTTGCCACATCGAGATTCCCATCTTCTCCAAGCTACAAGTCAAAAAGTATAAATTATATATATATTAAAAAAAAAAAAACTAACAGAGGGAGCATCAATGGCGGAAGATCTGGTGCTCGACACGGCGATCAGAGATTGGGTGTTAATTCCGCTATCAGTTGTTATGGTGCTCATCGGAATCCTCCGTTACTTCGTCTCTAAGCTCATGCGCTCCTCTCAAGTCCCCGATCCTAAAATCGTTAAAGAAGGGTAAGTCGACTTAAAATCAATCGCGTAGTTACCTATCTACATACGTTCTGATTAAAATATTAATTTGTTTTTGTGTGTGTTTTGATAGGCAAGTGATAGTTAGGGCACGGAATTTGCGAGCTGGCGCTAATTTCATCCCTCCTAAGTCGTTTCGTGCTCGCAGAGTTTATTTCAGTAACGAGGTTTTCTTTTTTACTTTATTTCAATTTTCTTGATAGAAATCTGAATGATTTGATGTTTTGTTAGTGATTAGCTATTGAAAAGTTTGAAATTTTATGCTGTTCTTAGAACTACTGCAGTTCTAGGTACACTTCAAGTGAAACAGGCCAATTCTGGTAGTTCTGAAATTCGTCAAAAACTTTTGACGCAATTTCTTGTTGGGGAATAACAGTAGAGACTCTAGTTTTGAGGCGTGTGTTACACTTTCTTATAACAGTATTTGCCTCCACTATGTGTTGTAAGGGTTGCAAGCAAATTCACTATAGGATACAACGGAACTTTTAGAGATACAACACAACACTTGTTGAATCTCTACTTGAGAATTTTGAAAGAAAATATGTTATATATATGAACAAATTCGTGCCCTATATGTATGCAATCAAAAATTGCCCCAAAAGACATACTTTTTAGTCATGTTTTTTCGCATCAGCGTCCCATTGTCGCGCCAATGAGAAACCATTGTCGCGACAATATGCACGAGCATCTCATTATCGTGCCAATGAGTATCCATTGTCGCAATAATGTAAGTCAGAATGCTCTTTAATTCTTAAGGTCTCATTCTCGCGACAATGGAAGTCAAAATGTCTTTTTGGCACCAGAGGACGCAGAATCAGTTATTTTGGTTAACTTTGCTTTTGAATTTCGTTTTCCTTTCGGGAGCGCTGCTCCCTTGACCCACCGCGACCTGTCCGGACAGGTCGAACCCCACGACCTGTTCAGGCAAGTCGATCTCCGATGCGTCAGTAAAGGGGCGATAACCGAATCAACATGTGTCAATGCCCTTCATATTTTAAACATCTTACATTGATAAATTAATAACTCTTTGTTGAATGTATATCTAAATTCAACAACAATTATAAACCACCCAGAGCCTTTCAATCTATATAATTCTACACATATAAACTTTCTATAGATTGATGACGTGAAACTAATGGACTGAAAACTTAGAAGTCAATAAAATAAATGAGAATGATAATGGTGGTGTCCATGAGGCGATCATATAATGGTGCAACATCAGTTTTTATATGAGGTCTGAATGTGTATTGCTACTCTTTATAATTTAGTCCATATTGAGAAGGTTCAGTGTCTGTCCATGGTTTAGTGATAGATTGTCTAATATGTGATTATGTTGTTGTTGTTGATATGGGCTGTGCTTTTCTTGTGTGGTGGTAGGAGAATGGTTTGCTGCATGTGCCGAAGGGTCAGGCACAAAATGCGCAAGCCCAAATGTTTTCCGATCCTAACATGGCAATGGATATGATGAAGAAAAATCTTTCAATGATCATACCCCAGGTATTACAAACTGAAGAGTTACCCGTGCCCTTTTCTTGTTGTTTGTCGGATAGGATCACTGACAGCTTTGTCTATATTTTTTCCTGTTGATCAGACTCTTACTTTTGCTTGGGTCAACTTCTTCTTCTCTGGTTTCGTTGCAGGTTTGTTCTTTATTGGTTTAATTTGTTTAATTTTAACTGGTTGTTATGGCGGGAGAATGTAATAATGGTAGCCTTTTCTGTCTAGTTTTTTTCTTGTCCTTTGTTTTTTATTCTTCTACCACACTAGATTTATCTTACTTTCTGTTAATTTTTCTTCTGTGTTTGTAATATTTTTATCTGATGCCTTCTTATATTTTATCCTCACAGCCAAGATACCATTCCCACTGACTCAGAGGTTCAGGTCAATGTTACAAAATGGGATTGACTTGAGCACTGTTGATGTTAGCTATGTCAGTAGTCGTTCATGGTAATTTCCAACATTATTGATGGGAAGCTTATTTACAATGCCTTTGTTGCTCTCCTCTGAATTTATTCTAATCTTTGGCGGCTGTTTGACTTTCTGCCTGCTATCATTGACAAATGACAACTCCTTTTTGTTTGTTTCAGGTACTTCCTCAATTTGTTTGGACTAAGGGGTTTATTTAGCCTCATCCTGGGAGAAGAAAATGGTTAATATTGGATTTTAAACTCCTTACACTGATTTTTTTCAGGCTGTTTTTTCTTTTGGCAAATTGGAAGCACCATGAGTTGATTACTTTAATAATTTCCCTCAGCAGTGTTTTAATTACTTTTTAATATTATGAACTCAATATATGTTGCTTTAAATGCAGCGACTGATGATACACAACGTATGATGCAAATGAGTGGGTTTGGCTTTGATCCGAGCAAGGTACAACTATAAGTGGCCTTGTATTTAGTTTTGTAAGCCTTAATGAGTATTATATCTTCCAGCTGTCTAATATTATCTCCCTTTTATTTTATAATCCTGTTTAACATCTGCCCTTTAGTTTTATATATAATATGCTTCCTTAGTTTCAACCTTTTCAACTATAAGATGTAGCCATTTCTCATCCTTGATCATCTTTTAAAAAAGATGGCTAGCTTTTGTTAGCAACGATTGAAAGTTTTCATGCTTTGGGGTTTTGGTGCACACTTTTATTTGAATGGGACTTTTACTCATACTTTACTTCCTGTTTTTATTCAGTTTGGATTATTTTCAGCAGTTTAGGTCAATTGGGAAAGGTGGTGCAACATTATTTTTTAGAGGGGAATCAGTCATTGGATAGGCATAGATCTGCTTGTTTATAAAATCGACTAAGATATAATTGGTGGTAAAATTGTCTGGTGTTGTCTTGATTTCTGGTTGATATATTGTTAAATTACGAAAATCATAATAAAAGGAATACTACACCAGAACCTTTATCTCAATTTGAAATGATTACATAGGGTCATCTGCAATTTGCTATGCAACCTCTAGAGTATTTCCTGAAATATGGCTTGTATTTGTTTTTTTTTCCCCGCTTTTGGCCAGAGCTTGGGTGCTGAGAAAGACGGTCTTGACATAATTCAGCATGAATGGGCCTTACCAAAATTTGAGCAGCAGGCTGAAACAGTATTGAAAAATCTTGTCCGCTGAACGACCTGTTATTTCTTGAACTTTAGCATCTGGAGTGGTCGATGGTTCCTTCTCATTTTCATCCATTTTTAGTGGACCTCTAGCAACAGTCTTGAAATCAGCAAGACTTCAATGATTATAGTAACTGGTAGAAAACCATTGCTGTAATTTTCAGTTTATATTTTAAGATAATTCTTGTCATTGGAGAAATTATTTGCATTGCCAGTTGTACGAACTCAAATACCTTGTAGAATTGCTTCCGAGTTTTCATCCTTTCAGCGCCATGTTGACAGCAGAAATATATTGCTATGATGTTAAATTTTCTTTGATGCCTTCACTTTGTCAAAATTATTTCAGCGTTAGAAGATCAGCTATAGATCATTTTTTTTTTCTAACGTTAGGAAATCTCGCTGCTAACCCATCAAATCGGCAAGAAATGCACCACCGGACTTGAATCCAAGACTTAGCAATCAAATCTTAAGTCTTTTGTCAATAAATCACACCCTAATTTTATAAAAGTATTTGAGGATTGATAATTTAAACACCTCTTTCCTTTGGCCACACCATCAAATATTGTTAAATCAGTTAAAGATTCAAAGCATTAGGGATTCAATCAACCTTTAAGGGAGACCAGATTGGAAATTCATATTAAAGATCCCACTCAATTAGCCAGCCCATTTGAAATGGACAAGGTTGGGTTGATTGCTAAATTTAATCAGAAAAGGATAAAGTAGATGCCTACCAAAAGGAGCAAATCAATGGAAGAGAGAAGGTATTTGCCGTAATCAAACAAAAGCAAGTTGACACAAAATAAAGCTAGCCTCATCCCTTCTCGGTGATTAAACATCATAATAATTAAAGCAGGCATGGATGGAAACTTCATGTGTCGTGGCACTTAGAGGTGACCCTATCTATGCATTTATGCCAATTAGTAGTTGAATTTAGAATTGGGGAATAGGTCCGGTTTTGAAAAACCTAATTATATTTTAAGTATCTTTTATTTAAGTTTAAAATTTAAAAAATACACTAAGAACATCAATATAAAATTTAATAAGTTGAATTTTTCTAATATCTTGAAAATATTAACAATTAACACTTAAAATTAGGATGGGATTTTTCAAAGTCCTTCATATTTGCCAACCCTAGTTGGATTGTTATAATTATAAACAAAAATTCCAACACATGATATGTTCATGAAAAGTAATTAACAACATAACAGCAAGAAAGGCGGGAAACATCTTCAAATAATAAGAATCACGACACCAAACAGTGTTTGGATTCATGGGTGGGTCCGATGAGAATGACAATTGATTGGTCCACCTCATCAAAGCTTAAGTGATTCAGGTGATGGCCCACCTATTCAATAAACTAACTGTAGCACCCATGGCCAGGGCCATGACCCTCAAATATTGAATGACGTGTACCCAAAGCCTTGAAAAAATGCCACTAAACAAAGGTTGTTAGGCAAATTGGTCGAATGCTTCTCACCGCCAAGCTTTTCATCAACTTTTTTTCATTTTACAGAGTAATATAATATAGGTATCAGGTATGTGCATGCTAAAGATTTTTAAGCCTTTTCCCCTCTCCTGCCTACGAATTATTGATCCCTTTTCAATTTTTTATAATGTTAAAGCTTAATGTTATTGTTGAGCTCTATTTTTATTTTTTTTTTATTTTTTTATTTTTTATTTTTTTAAATCGTTGGAAACCCCGCCACCAAACCACCCATTCTGGGCCGCGGCGCAGGTAAAACCCCCGGCTGCCCCAGGCTCTTACAAGAAGTTGCACCCCCTGGATTCGAACCCAGAACCTCAAGGTGAGATTCTGGACCCTTCACCACCGAGCCACACCCCTCTTGGGGGCTATTGTTGAGCTCTTACCTTTGAGTTTAAGAGATAATCAAGCAAATGGATTTATGTTGGACAATTCACAGTGTTAATTAAATGTATTTTCTGTGGGATTCATTTGAAAATACTAAATATTATCGTTTGACTATGTAGCTTCCAGTTTAAGTTTCAAAGTTTAATCCAATATTTTTAGAATTCGATCAGTGCAATCGGTCAAATCAAAATCGTTCATGAGTCCGATCCTAAAAATCACTAAAAATTGGTCATGTAGAAATTCGGCAAAAACTTGTGAATCGATTTGGTTTTTGAGTTTGTTTTTTGTTTTTTTTTTTTTTAAACAATAATAATTTAAGTTGTATTGTGTAATTTTTATATTTTTATGTATTTTTCTAAATTTTAATTAAATAAACTATTTATGACGTCAATCAGTTCAACCATAATAATTTAATCGATCGAAATAGTGATTTATTAAATTTTTCAAATCACTAATTTAATCAACGATCCGATTTTTAAAACGATATATAATCATAACTATATCTACATACATAATATGACTATGAAACTCAGAAAATTAGTAATTTTTTTAAATTTAAAAAACAACAAGAGCTGTATTGTTTACAATTAACATAATTTTGGGATAAGTGGTTAGTACAAAATTGCCCTCGACATTCTCATAGGATGCCAGTTTATATGAGTACACAAATCGAGTATTAAATATATAATTATATATATATAGAGAGAGTGGTGGCTTGTAGTGAGGACATGATCAGAGCGATGAGTGTGATCAGGCGTGGCAGATCAGACGGCTACACGTGGGGACAGGGCAACGAGAAATCCTACCTGTAAAGCATCTGAGTAGGGCCTACAAAAGGTTCATCTTTAGAAAGGGCGGTTTCCAAGACTAAAATCAAGGGATAAAAAGCATGCCATGTTAGTTCTTTTAAATTTTGTGTGGGCCCAGATGAGTGTTTTTGGATGGTAATGATCGCACTTTGGTGTTTTTGGGTCCCACTTTGCCACCGCCCCTGGTACCGTTGTTGGCTTTTGTTTGGCTCCACTTCTTTCTTTCATTCATTACCGATCAATAAATATTAATTGTTTGAAATATTAAGAGCTCAAAAGGTCAAAAAAAAACCTTAAAATTAGCAAACAATTTGACCACGACAGTAAAAGTGGTCGTGCTTGCAATTTCTAATTGTATATTGGGAGATAATCTTTGGTGAAACAGTGGTATCACGTTATTCATGTAACAAATCAATAATCAATTGTCACGTGTGCTAAAAATTTAAAAAATAACTAAAAAATATGTATTAAATTAAATATGTTATTTTTTAATTCGCCAGTGGTACCACGTCATCCATACCACTGTTGCACCAAAGATTTACTCGTATATAGGGCTTTTAAGAACTATAAGTAAACTATTTTACTGGTCATCTAATTTCAAATCTTACGAAATATAAAGAGATAAAAAAAAAAATTAATTTAGACTTTACCCATCTCCTGAAATTATTATTTTTAAAAAAAAAAATAGTATTAATGGAGTTTTAAATTTATTGACTCTTTAAAATTCAGAAAATAAAGGGGTATGTAAACAATGTATAAATCGAAATTATTGAGGCACAAATAAATATAAGTGAAACAAACAAGCGTACATGGCAAATCAATAGAAATGGAAGAACATGAAAGCATATGATGATCAGTCACCATACGTACCCCTCTCTCTACTGCACAAAACACAGAGGAAACCACTCAAAAAGAAAAGTATGTAATTTGGGAGTACATTTATCATTGTTCTATCATTTTAGATTTATATATAATACTACAACAATTAATACTATTATTAAGATGTAATTTGTATTAATGTTATCTTATATTTTTTTTTAAAAGGAGAAGATGTACATTTACAACTAGACAATGACAATGTCCTAGCTGTCACACTGACTTATGGGTCTCAAATTGACAAGATTCTTCATTCATTTATATTCTATGTGCATCTACTTGTCTATATATAGCTCTCTCTTTTGATCATCTCCTCTCACTAGCTTATTAGCATTCATTTATTCATTCGTTCAATACTTTTTCTGTGTTGATCAGTTTCTTCATTTGCTTCCCAAATGGCCAGTGTTGAGGTAATTACAAAGCAGAAAGTGATCTGCTTATAGTTTCTCTTCTCTCTAAAATTGACCCTGCTTTCTTAATTACATCAATCCATTCAACGTCTCGCATGCATGCATGCATGTCACATATGGAGTGGGATCAATTAAATTAAAATGCCTTCATAATATTGCCCTAGATAATTATTTGAGCATCTATATTCTTATTTAAAGAGAAATATTTGTCCCTTAAAACTTTTGTGATCTAAATAAGATAAAAGAACATCAACATGCATGAAGTTAATTTAATATTAATATTTCTCCATTTATATTTTGTTTTTGGTTGGATTTGGAGCATAAACAGTTTAGTGGGGGTGGTATTATATGTAGGTTCAATCAGCTGCAGCAATATTGCCAGAGAATGAGACACAAGAGGTGACCAACAAGACTAATGAAGAGGCGCCAGCAGCACCAGTGGCCATTGAAGAGTCAAAGGAAGAAGCAACCTCCGAGGCCCTTGTTGCTGAGGAACCCGCCGCCGCCGCCGCCGCCGCAGAACTTGAAGCTCCGGTTGAAATCGAAACCAAAGAAGTTGTAGAGGAAGAAGTTAAGGTTGAGGCAGAGCCAGCTGCAGTGGAAGAGAAGGCAGAAGAAACTCAACAAGTGAAACCTGAAGAGCCTGTTGTTGAGACCAAAGAAGAGACCACTGAGGCTCCAGTCCAAGAAGCTCCGGCCGAGGAAGAGAAACCAGCTGTGGAGGAGAAGCCAGTTGAAGCACCTGAAGAAGTTCCAGTTGAGAAGACTGCTGAGTAGAGCCCTTAATTTATCAAAACTTGCCTAAAATTTATATATCCAGCTACTTTTGTCCTTGATTAGCCTTGGTTATTGTTATTATTAAGTTTTTTTTTTTTTTTTTAATTAAGGGTTTGATATGAGGTTTGAGTACGAAATTGGAAGCTAGAGATAGAATTAAGCAATTGGATCCACATCAGCATTCCCGCCACGTGGAAATGTTGAAGTGTTTGAACTTTGAATGTAATCATCGAAGAATGCTTACAATACGTGGGGTTGCCAATTTGGTGGGTCATTGGTTCAAGAAGAGTTTGATGGTGTGATGAAATGTGTGAATTATCTCTCTAGTCCTGAATAAATATTATTTCTATTATTACTGTTTTGTTTTTATTTATGCAATGCTTTCAAATTTTCGGCCTTTTAAAACTTTCTTTTCTTTATGATCGTCTTATGTGTTTGGTTATTCACGTATGTATGTTTTGATAATAAATTAGCAGTTTAATTATTGGTACAACAAATATATGTACCATTGGTTTTCCTCAGAGCTCTTCAATAATCACAATCGACCCATCAAATCAAACAACAAAAACAAAGAAGCAGTTCAAGCCTAACAACATGAAAGCATTTTCATTGCCAAAACAACGAACAGTTGTTCGTCAAAAAATGAAAATAAACATTTTATATATTTTGAACAGAAGAAGTGTCATAATATGTTAAATGGGAGACAGAGATTGGAGCAGAAATATTTGTATGGATTTTTTCATGTCATTGCATACAGTCGGTTCTACTTACAAAAGACACAGAGACGTCAAGAACAGAAAGCTTGTACTTGTAGTAAATAATATAAGTTTCATGGAAGGAGGAGAAATTTCTTTCTCCTTCCCTGACCTGCTTGCCACTGTAACCTTTATTTATTTATACGCTAAGCTGTACCTATATATATATATATATAATATATATATATATTATAAACAGTTGACAAAAAGGGCAATGACTCCACAACCTCCAAAACATAAAGACAATTAACTAGACGACCTTCTTAATATAGTCTTCATCATAAAATAGACCACAATATTCTCTATCTCTGTACAACCTGAATACAAATCTATGTGCAGTCAGAAATGCTCGTTACCCCAATGCAAATGAAGTTTCTCACCAAGTACCGAAGCTGCAACCCACATGTTCTTGTGTGATGACATTAAGCCGCTCTTCCATGACGGCCACGGAGGGATAAGGCGGGAAACACAACCGGTAAAAGCATGTGTGAGATGTAGGAAGGCGATCAGTATGTTCCACGGTCTTGTAAATGTGAAGCCGAGAAGCCAAACCAGCGAAACCCTCGACTGGAAGATGCTTCACTGAGGTCCAAAAGAAGAGCAGAATCTTTCTCTGCTCTGCTGTCATTTCTCCAACAATCTGAACATATTTTTAAGGCATAAAAATATCCTACTGTTATAACATATTAGTAATAATCACCATTTTGAAAATTCACATAAAATAAGCTATATTCATTAAATTCAAAGCTCCAAATAAGGTATATACAAGTAACATTTTTGGCTTTTCTGATTTTTATGCCTTTCTTGTCATTTGAGTCACGATGATACAAGAACGGAATTGTTAAATGCTCGGTGAATGTCACTGTATATATCTTTAAATTCTCATTTTTCATTGTGATGAGCAGAAAAATCCACAGAACTTTCTTAGAAGTACAGCTCAATTCTCAATACATGTTAATCACACTAATTAATTGGCAATCCTAGCGTATTATATGCACCTACCCACATCTACAAGAAAAAAAGGGAAACCAAAATTATGACGGTTATGGCAGGATGTTCCTTAACCCAAAATGTCACATCTATACTGTCCAGTAACTAAAAGCAAATTTCTCTTGCCCTAACAAACACAAAGAAGAAGAAGCATATGTGATAGACTGAATGTCAAGTCTATTATCCTAGTGCCTGACTGCCTGTAGACCACATCAAAGTAAAATTCACTATACATATAGAATATATACTTTAATGTGTAAACTCCTCTATGATGTCCATGGTAAAATGACAATATCTGCAAAAAAAAAGTCTATATTTTGTGACATCCATTTATGTCAATAACGTAACCCAAATCTCAGTTCACCTTCTTAAACATCTTGATTGATTTGAATTTTGAAGTCTCCACCATCAGATTATATCCTCAGTGGATCACTCTGATCTCCTAACAAATATATATACTCTCAAGATTTCCATTGGGGAGTAAATTTTTCTACTGTAGCCAAAATCTTCCAAGACTTAAGTTATTATTACTAGATGAACTTGAACCTTCAAGATGGTGCATTAATAATGCAGTTACAGCTATGAAAACCTCACATGCTTATCAAAAACCAAGTTCTGAATATTTCATCATGGAAAATGTAAGAAATTCTAATAATTTAGTAGGTATAACTGGAAATCTAGATATGTAACAAGTAACATGCAGAAGATTCCATTTATTACTCTGAGCACATAAGAGGAGGAGAAAGGTAAATAACAAAAGATTCAAGAGATTAATTTCAGAAAAGGGCAGAAACACTATGTCGTAGTTAATTATATATGGAAAACGAAGACTCAACCAACTTGTACAGTATAATACATAACCCACATCTCAAAGTGCTTTTGCTCTCTCTCTCTCTCTGTGTACGATGGGAAAACTCAGAAATGGAGGGGTGAATAGTCAAAAGAAGGCACAAAATAAATTAGTAATTTATGGAAAAAGCAATAGAACAAGCACATACCTTCCAGAACCAGATTATTTGAGGATCGTTTTCTGTGTAGCCATTGTATTCTGTATGTGCCATCCAATCTTCAACACAAATGGCATGCTCACTTCCAAACAGCATCCGATCAAGATCTTCGATCTCCAAACTCAGGAAAAACTGCTTCTGGAGCCTCGGGTTACAAAGTATGTCAGCAAAACCTTTCGCAAAATGAGATATCTGCTCAGAGATAGAAGTGACAAATCGATGCCGGATAAGAAGACTAACGTAGTCCTGCCTGTTCTTGCTATTCACAACCATACTTTTCCCACCCGGGCAAAGCTCCACAATTTTCCTGGATCCTAACTCCTCCATTTCGCTAACAAATGTCAGTCCTAAGCCATCTGAATCAATGAATTCAGCATCCATCTTCAATATCTGCTTGCAGCTATTATACAAGCTTGGATCTGCATCCCGTATATCTTCCAGAGAAATATACTTTCCAGCCAATTGCAAGTAAAACACACGATCAAAGACCACTCCAACTTGCACTTTATGCATCAATGCTAATGCAATTACCCGACCAGAGAAGCAGAAATAATCGAGATGCAAGTGATGCACCTTAGAGGCTGACAAACAAGAAAATGCATAAGCGAGGAGAGAGAGAAAATACTTCAGTAGCGTGATCTAAGCCATATACACATTATTCAAACAGAATAACAATTATATAAAAAATGTTAATTACGAAATTCGCAACGGCACTGGCTATCTATGAAAAGTGAAGGAAGTGTATTCAGAGTCAATATTAGTGCTGGAAAATATGAAAATACCTCGAGTTAAGGAATAACGCCTTTTATTTCATCTTATTAACTGGCACTTTTTTAAACCGAACCACAATCATTACAATAAAATGCAGGGTCGAGCCATCCTTCATTAAAAAACTAATGACTAAAATATGCTAGAGAGAGGCAAATAACACATACTACAGAGTTTCCTCATTTTCAAATCTTGAATTATCCATTCAAGATTCCCAATCTCATTTGCTAAGTTTACACTCTTCCTTGAAAACAGGCCTTCCCCAGATCAACAAAGAAAAAATGTACAATAGTTTTATTTGTTGAGCATACCTCTTGATTAGAGGAACTTTGTACCATGGGTTCAATATATCATGAGAATACTTCTTATTCAGAAGAGTAAAGCTTGAGCTAGTTCAAGCTATGACACAGTCTTTCAGTTCACCAAAAGATCACAATGCTAAGGGTCCCAATGCAAGGCTTCTGTGCCCATAGCAGAAAGCAGTATCCTCGAAAATTGGGCATCAAGGCTCTAAACAATTTTAATTGAGAGAGATAGACACTGAACAGGTCCATTGTAGAAAGCTCCATGGTAACAGTTTATTGTGTACCATGCTAGAGCATTCATATTTGACAACACAACTAATTCTTACAAATTTTACAATGCTAACGGTCCTGAATAGACAACATTCTTCCTATTTCTTAACTTCTATAGATTACTACAACCCTATCACCAGTAACAATGAGAAGGATGAGGAACATGAACTTGGTAAAGAATAGAGACTATCATTTTTTTTACCAAATCAAGACAACATTCGTTCCTCATAGAAGCCATCTCATTTTCCTATCATATCTCTAACCAAACAAAGGTACTAATATCAGTAGTAATTCCATCTTCATGAGTCAATGATGTGCATCAAACACATTGGATTGAATTTTTATTACAAAAACCCTTCAGAATTCAATATATGACATTTCTACACACTTGCCAAAAAAGACTATGACCCAAGTAAAATAAGTAAAAACTACAGGACCATCAGTCATAAACACTTTCTTGCACATCTACATGTACAGATATATTAATCTGTACTCTAAACATTTATACAGAAAATCAAATTATCGTGAGCCAAACCAACTATAGAGAATCAGTTTAGTAATATTTCTGATTTCTTAATTAACTACACACATAAAACACTCGGGATTGATTTAGTATAACACCTACCATTTTCGAGGTTTGGTCCAATGACATGCTACTCTCCTTGATTTGAAGGTGACATGTACCCTCTATTAGTATTAAATTCTAAAAGTTTTCAGTAGCTGACAGAGATATAAAAATTTGCCCTCACACCTTGAATTCCTTATTGCCATCTCCTCCTCAACTCTAATCTCATGTCTGCTGCCATGCATTATGAGAATCAACATTAACCCCAACAATTAGATTGATCAAGCCTATTAATTACAACAGTTATCATCCAACAATATATGCCCACCATCAGATCTCCATTAACAAGCCCCCCTCCTTCTGTCCCGCAACTCTTTCTTCCCCAAAAATGAAGAAAAAAGTAGAAGAACAAAAACCAATTTTTACCCTCTCCCTCTAGCATAAATATTTGCATCTTCAACCCACAGCATGATTAGATCTTAATTGAATTGGTATCTACAGCTAACTTAGTTGATGTTGATTGATATGAAGAAAGAGATAACTACTTATCAAGATGATCATTGAGTTCCATGATTTAAGGTCCAGTTGAGGTAATGGGGGCAAAGAAGTTGCTGTGGCAATGCGGTGACATGTCGTTCTAATGGATGAGATATTTATCAAAACCTTGGAAAAAAAATACAAGGAATTCTACCCACAGATTTAGGATCTCTTTTTTCAAAATATTAAGCATTTAAATCTATTTTTTAACTGGTCAGAGAAATATTAAAAAGTTTATAAGATTAAGAAGTATATTAGCGGCCGCGTGGCAGCACAGAGCCATTTGTAGAATGTGAAATACAAAAATTAAAATATAATAAAAACAACAACAATAATTGAAAGAGAGATTTTATTATGATATCCCTAATGGCCGATTAACAGTAAGGGGCAACTTATAAGTGTCTTAAAGCAGTAGTCTAGTGTAATTTCTAGAACTAGGCCAGAAGATCAGCCAGAGAGTTTATATATGTAAAATACAGCATATCTGTGTAAAACTACCCTATATATGCACACATATTGAAATGTAAATCAAACCATCCTACATAGTATATCAACGCATCTTTGAACATGTCGTTTATTATGCTGTCATCTCTATAGAACCTAAAACTAGTTGATAAATAAAAGAAAACTAGTTGACAAATAAAAGTAATCCAGATTTAATGGCCATATTATATCTGAATGTCTATACATGTTGCAATGCAGAATAGGGTTCAATCACAATACAAGTCTGGAAAAGGGAAAACCGACAACATTAATGGAACCCAGTTAAAAAAATGCATGCATCAAAAGCCAGCAGAAACTTACCAGGATTAGGATAGAACCTTCTACGGTCATTAGGGCATGGTACGAAAAGAGCGTTCTGTGGATTAAACAAAGCTTGGCATACCAAGAAAAACCATTCCCTCAAAACACCTGGACCGGTAGCTTCCTCATTTTTGAACTCCATGAATAAACCACCATGCAGTGTCTCAGGTTCTGCACGTGCTATGTACTCGAATGATTCTGCCAACAACTGAGACCTATCAATGAGCATCTCATGCAGCTCCTCATAATCTTCTTTTACGTCAGGGAACATCATCATGACCAGAAACTTCCTGGATCCAAAGGTAGTCACATCCTTATGCTCAAGAAGCCACCTATTATCATCACTTCTCCTTGCATACCTTAGAATCAGATCACCCAATGGCGATTTTCTATTTCTCATAACCTTCCAAAACTGCTCTTCAGTGCCCTGAAAGAGTTTAGATGTCGCATGTAATTCTCTCAAAATAGTCAGATACTGAGACCATCCCGAATAATTAATTTCACCTTCTCCATTTGCTCTCGCAGTCACACGTTCCTGCACTCTAACAAGGCATTTATCCATTTTTACCAACAAATCAGAAAACATGCCATAAATAGACTCCAATTCATCCCCGTGCAACGGATCATAATCCTTCTGCGACAAAGGCATTGCAATTGGAATGGAAAACCCCACTTGACTCAAAACCGACCTACGCAAAGGATGAAAAAATGCTGTAAAATCTTGAACATCACTAACCAACGGTCCGACACTCAACACCATCTCCATACTGGAATTCAAATCCCTGGATATCCTTCCAGCCAATTCACGAACAAATGGAAATATATCCCGTATCACATCCAAACCCCTAATCTCTTCATATTTCGAGCCTCGCAAAATGCCAACCTTCTCCAATAATGACCCACCATAATTTTCTAACAAGGTACCCAAAGTACTCCGGCAAGCTAAATATAAAGTATCCTCAGGAGTAAACTTGCGAAGCAATTTGCAAAACTCTAAAACTATAGGAGCGCATTGAGCATGTAATTGCTTCGGTAATGCGTTTTTACTGGAATTCAAAAAATGCCTAATTGAACTATCAGCGCAATCTTTGTGACCAGGCAAAGGAGAAATATAAAGCATTACCAAAGCGGATGGAGCGGATGATGACAAGAAAATTTGGAGATGATCATGTGCAGAATCAGCTTCATCCTTAGGAGTCATAGCAAAAAACTCAGTCATTCTAGATTTTATGTGTTTTAATGAATGGGGCAGCGTTTCACCTTTACATAACCGGCAAATAACAGAAACCAAATCGTCAATGATTTGCCAGGCTTGTGGATGTCCCGTGCTTCGCATGCGGCCAACAAGCTGCAATCCAGCGTCGTTTTGAATGCAACACTCGGCTAATGACTGTTCCCACTGTAACTGCTTCCCCCGATAAATTAACCGCTGCTCGATTAAGGGTATGCCCGTCATCGCTTGGATTCTTTCGTGAATCGACTTAACGGTGTCGTTTGAGTGGGCTTGGATTACCATCGTTTTCCCCTCAGACATCATGCGTATAAAGAACTGGAGTCTAGGGCGAGCAGTAGCAATTTCTGAGACGGTGTCGTTTCTCAAGTCTGACGACTGGTGGACGGCGTTAGGTTCGTCTGTCCGCATTCTTACAGAAACAAGGTCGGACGATTCTGTACCGTCGTCATCGTCGCCGTCTATGTAAGGGGCAAAATCGTCCAACTTACGTTTGGGACGCGAGTGAATGGATGAGTGAGAGTGATCAAAAGATTCCACAGAAGACATTGAAGACTGGGCCCCCGCCGGCTACGGTGGGGGTTAAGAGCATGTGATCGTTAGTCAAATGCCGCGGCAGCTCAAGAAAAAATCAATAAATAAGAGAATAAAATAAAATAAAAAAGAAAAACCCTAGCTAGCCCTTTTCATTTTTTCCTCTCTCTTGTTTTTGTTCTTTGACACGGGAGACTGTAAAACTGATGATAATTTTTTTGCTGTGAGACTTAACACACACAGCCTTGTCCGTGTCATCACCATAGGCTGTCATCTTACGCTATTAAATTTTTAATTAATTAATTAATTATATTATATTATAATAATAATGGAGCTTTGTGAGCGTTGCTTCTGTGTGCGCGTTCCCATGAGATTCTTCTGACACACGCTATTGTAGTTTAACCACGTTTTTCTTTTAACTTTAATGGGGCAGATTTATAAGAAGATATTTCTTCTTTTTTAGCATATTAATTAATATAATATTATTGATTTATATATAAAAAATCTCTGATTAATTTAGACTCTTACAATAAATACATGCAAAATTTTAATTAATAATAATCTTAATTTTTTTGGTCCTTTAATTTTTTTTTAAACAAATCATTGTAATGATTAATCTAGTCAATTATGTAAAATTTAAAGAGTTATGGTGTATTACAATTACAACGATAATAATTTATTTTTAAGACATGTGATACATGTTGAGTATCATATTAACTATGACATAAATATAATTTTGTATTCTAAAAGTAACGGATAAAAAATTGAAAATGATCTTGAACATTTTTATTATTAAACTTTATATTTCAATCGAACCATCCCAATGAATTATATTAAGTTTGATATTTTAAGTTATAGTCGACTACAACAATATTCATTAAGATAAACATTGGATTTTTATATTATTGTAAACGATAGGCCAAATATTAGATTAATTAGCATACAATATTTGAGTCATAAATTTATAAATCTAACAATACTCTCAAAATAATTTTGTTTTGTAATGTTAAGGCTAAGCGTTTTTAAGTTAAAATAACCAAAATTGATAAAACTCAGTTGAATTATTCAAGCCTTGTCGAAACTAATATTGAATTCTTCAATGTTTTCGTCTCCTATTCTATATATGCTTTACAATTTTTATCATTTTCTACTATTTGTAGGTATTGACTTATTTGGAAAAGTGTAGTGTTTTAGGCAGTGATATCAAATGGATTGCCATACCATTAAAAAATATTATTTGCAAGTCAAGCAATTAATTGGTCCATCTCTCTAAGAATTCCCTTGTATTTTCTGCATCGTTCTATGAAAATTCCATGCCTTTTTTGTGTCACCATTTATATTTCTCCGATGGAGGGATTAATAAAAAAGGGGGAAAAGGTGTTTAATGTGGTGTATAGTTTAAGGTCTGATATTCAGGTTATGAGGTTTGAATTAATGAAGTACGTTTCTTGTAATAATTTGGGACAATCGGAGATTTTAACTGTTCCGTTTAAATACGAAATGAGTGATTTGACGGTGAGATTTTCAACGATTTCAAAAAAATAATAATAATAATAACTCTCTATTTAGAAATATTAATATTTGTTATAGTCTATAAAGACACAAACTATGAGTTATTATGGGATCAATTACCTTGCAATAAGTGCAAGCTATACTTTTTTTTTTTTTTTGAAACGATGGAAATCCCGCCACCAAACCACCCATTATGGGCCGCGGCGCAGGTAAAACCACCGGCTGTCCCAGGCTCTTACAAGAAGTGCACCCCCTGGATTCGAATCCAGAACCTCAAGGTGAGATCCTGGACCCTACACCACCAAGTCACACCCCTTGGGGACGTGCAAGTTATACTCATTACAGAGTTTATCTTATTTTTTAGTTAATAATCACAAACTTTTTGTTACATGACACAAAATAATCAATACTTAAAATATGTAGTGACAGACCCAAGAATATAACGATAAAGTTAAAAAAAAAAAAAACTATAAGAAAAAACACGTAATTAACTATGAAATTTGACATTTGTAAATGCTGTAACGTATAACTATTGTTAAATAATGAGATTCATATGATAATACAATGATGATTAAAAAAAATAATAATAATAATAACATGTTATTGCATATAATTTGATTTTTTTAAAAATAAATTTATATTATTTATTGCTTTCAACACTTTCATTATTAATGCTTATCTAGTCTGACTAGTTAGTCATTTCATTTGGATTTCAGTGATTTCCATTCCAAGTATAAACTAATATTTTATATTAGACACAATAAACAAATCAATTTTTAATTAGAGGAGCTAAATGGGCCCATACATGGACTGAACTGGGCCTATGTACTTAAGGCTTGCAAGTCCAATAAATAAGAGTACTATTAGTATTATGAATTATTGAACTTGATTTGTTGGATTGTTTTCCAGTTTAATTATTGCTGTTAACAACACATAAATAAGAGAACTATTGGTTGGAAGTGATTCCCCTTTTACTTATTCCAGAGAAAGTCGAGAGTATTGTATGAATAATTTATAAGTTATGAAATAAACATTAGAATATAAACTAGCGTCAAAAAATAATCTCATATAGTGAGATTAACGCTAGAGTTAAAGAATATATTTGATTCAGTGTTTTAAGACCAGTAAAACATACCACCCTTAAAGTTGACGCTCAAGCTCAACTCAATTAAATGCAATAATTTTATTTGAAACTCTAAATTTTGGAAAAGATATATCTTATATTTTGATAATCACTAATTAGCATCCTCCGTCTCGAGCAAATATATCATCAGCACCGAAGGGTAATGGTGAAACCAAGCTTTCAACAAAGGTGCTGACAGAAAACCATCTGGGAGCTCTTTGGATTTTGAAATCCGTAGCAATTTCGTTAAAAAAATCATAAAAAATCAACGCACCATCCCCCTTTTCAATTAGAATTTTGCCATTCTTCATCTCACAAATAGGCTTCAAGTGCACAAAATGATCATCCAAAATCATATCTCGTCCAATCGCAAACATCCTCATCCAAGACTCCTTCACACCAAACTCCTTCATTCTCCAAATCTCAACTCTATCACCTCTCCACATATGAAACATGGAAAATTCTCCACGAAATAATCCCACTTCAATCTGACAGCTCTTAGATTCTTTAAATTCAGGCCGCTCAATCTCCCTGAACTCTTCTCTGTTCATGTCAAAAGCAACAACAAGAACATCCATCCCTCTTCCGAGCCCTCGAGACGCTTTCCATATAAGAAATTCATTGAAGCAAACTGCAGCTCGAGAGCTTATATGAAATGGGATAGCTCCAATTTTTTTCCATTTATCAGCAGTTAAAGAATAAACCCTGGCTTCACTTTCATAAGAGTCAATGTCAGCGAAAGGCTTGTCATAAAGGTAAATTGATCTTATCACCTTGTAATCATCATTTGCTTGATCGTAACCAAATCCCAATGAACTAAAACATGTTGTTTCAACAGTGGGAACATCGAATTCTGGGACTGGAAGCTTTTTGTATATTTTTGTTGAGGGATTGAAAATAAATATGTCTTCGTTGCATCTCTGATCGGAGATGCAGAGCAGGCCGTTGCAAGAACCTGAAATGTCGACCTTTTCAAGTGACAAAGCAAAGGGTACTTGGAGTTTTCGAGCTTTGATTAATTTGTGATCATTCTCGACACCAAAGAGCCTGAATTCATTCCTCAGGATGAGATTTGGATCGGATTGAATTGCTCTGTTAAGATGTTTCTTGATGAATATTTGATTGTGAAGAAGTGCGTACATGGATTTTGACACACATTTGAATCGAGAGAGAGACTTGACAGGGAGTCTAGTGAAAATATCAGTGATTATATCGGAAGGTAAATTAGCTGAGACATGAGGGAAGCTTGAAAGATTGGTGATTGGAGCACTAGAAAGGCTACCCATTTTGGCTTATCATCGAAGGAGAAGATGAGGAAGCTATATATAGGTAAGATGATGATGATGCTGGTTTTGGACGGTGTAATAAAATAATGAGAAAATACAGGTGGCTTGTGATGTATTAATTGAAAATCTGGGATAGGTAATGAAATGAAGAATATCTAGGCAGAGCCAGATTTGATAGTGGTGAATCCAAGTTTTAAGTGTCATTAATTAGGGTAGTGATATTCTCCAATAGATTGCGAGCATTTCAGATTTGCTCTCCTTCTCTCGATAAGAGTGGGCAAAATTTGTTTAGGTGATTGTTAAGTTGGTTTAATGATTGATGAAAATTAGGAGTCATAAGTTCGAATTATAAAAAAATATGTTTAATTTAATTTAAAATTTGGATAGAGTGAGATGGGTTGGGATGCAATAGATAGGAAAGGGATATAAAATTCCATTTAAATAAATATAAAGAGTGGATGCCAATTGGTTCAATTGCTCTCTTGAGTGAAAATAAATCTTGCTTACATGAATGAGAGAGAAAACAAGATGTCTAAGTTCAAATTCTGCATATGGATAAGAAGGGAATTGAATTATCATTAGATTATAAATAAATAAAAAAAATGAATTGCCACTAAAACAATATAAATTAAAGGAAAATTTAAAATTGAAGAAAATGTCTTATTTGACCCAAATCCAAATAGTCGTAAAATATTCAATAAAGTCGTATTTCATTTTTTTTGTTTATAAAAAATGATAATAAGTCATTAAGAAGTCATTTGACTTGATTGATTCATATTCCCAACTCAATTAATTTAAGCTTTACCGCCACCAAAGATAAAATGACTAATGAAGTTGACATTTAGCACGATTTGGATGAGTTCTTAAAATACGAGGAAGGTTTGGATAATTTTTCTCCCAAAACAAGTCCAGGGCAAGTATTATATACATTCACTATAAAAGGGAGCAGCAATATTTGATGAGAATGGTAATAACAAAACAGAGAGCAGATGACTTCTGATCACAACGCTGTCTGTAAGAAGACATCTTGTGTCGCTATATGCTATTAGAGTATTAGAGAGTCTCAAGCAGCAAGTATGTGACTGACACTAGCAGTCACTGTTGTTCTAGCTCTTCCCATGTAACAACTTTTGTTGATGGTGTTTTTAGGCACTATGGTATTTAAGACAGCACGACAGGGGCAAAAGGGTAACTCCCTTCTTGATCGAGATCATTAATACCGACCCGACCACATGAGTTAGGAGCCGAGCACTTATGATCTGTAACCCGACCACATAAGATCGGATGACCGGGCATTATAAGATCTACAACAGCATTCTCAGCTCAAAGGACTATTATGACCGACCACATGAAGACCGACCTCATGAAGACCGACCATATAGCGAGGCGTGCTCCAGAAGATAACACCCTATCATTGTGGATAAGATGACAAGTTATCCTATTTTCATGAGGAAAACTAGTAAGTCAATGTTCTAGTATGATAAAGGAAGTAATGTAGTTTTTGGCTAGGAATCCTTATGGAAAAAGGGAATAGTTTTGACTAGGAAATTCTTGTACAAATAGGAATATGATTTCTTCACCATTATAAATAGGAGGGTAGAGTGAAGAAAAAGAAAAACAATAAAAAGGGAGAATAAGGGGGATAAGTTGAGAGCATTGGGAGTTGAGATCAAATCAAGAGGAAGATCACTACGATCAAACTTGTAAACAAAAGAGAGAGCTGAGAAGCATATTTCAGTAATAAAAAGTATCATCCTGTTTGTGCCCGTGGACGTAGGTCGGACCAAGATCCGCCGAACCACGTTAAATCTCTTTGTGGATTGGTGCATTTATCTGTCTTTTGCTAAGTTTGCCTTTGGTCCCCATAACCAAACAAATTCACTATTGAGGGAGGATTTCCTCGGGAGTGATATTCCAATATTACCCTGAGACCAAAATCCACCGTCAACAGTTGGCGCCGTCTGTGGGGAACTCAACAAAAAGCAGCTCGCGTAGTAAGACAATGGCGGAAGACGGAAGCCACCAACCATCAGGGAGCTCGGCTGCAGATTGGATGGAGAAGATTGAGGAAAACCTTAGGAAAGAAAGGGAGGAAAGCCAACTCTGCTAAAAACCATAGTAGCCGGTTTGAAAGGATAGAAGGAGCACACAATGAAAAATTCGAAGCGGGGACTAGCCGACGAAGGAACGACATAGCAGAAGGAAAAAGAATTGTCGATATAAGTGAGGACGACAGACCCCGGAAGAGGGATCCTTAGGGTAAGATCCGTAGTGGTTCAGGGAGATTCCCGGACCGAGGACACATGGGAGGAAGAGAGTGACAAATCATCACCAGACCCCTCCTACGATAGCCTTCGCAACACCCGGCGAAAGGAGAAAGAATACGACGAAGAAGTACAAGAAGATACCAGCCACGAGAAGCACCACCCCCGGGATAACAGAAATAAAGGAGACCGCAGGAGGCGGAATGGAACCAAAGATAGCAACATGAAATCTTGGTTACGGGAAGAGCTGATCAAATGGGGAGTACATCCCAATACAAACAGAGGGGATATCCAGGACGGCAAAGATGAGTCCCCCCTCACAGAGGAAATAAAATCAGAGAAATTCCCAAAGCGATTCAGCATGCCGACCATGGCACCCTACAAAGGCCACTCTGACCCGAAATCACACATCGAAAGCTTTGTCTTGTTGATGGAAGTCCAGGGAGTAGTAGGAGATGCCATCTGCAAAGTGTTCCCCCTAACTTTAAGTGGACCCGCCATCCTATGGTACAGAAGCCTGGCTCCTGGGAGCATCAGAGACTTCACACAACTTAAGAAGTCGTTCATTCGACACTTCAAGGGGGCTTGTGTCCCCAGGAAAACAGTTGGAGAATTAAGGCTTATGAAGCAAGGAGACGATGAACCCCTGAAGATATTTATTGAAAGATACCATAATATGGTACTCGAAGTCGGAGGGTATGAATCCCCCGAGGCCCTGGAAAGCCTGAAGGGAGCCTTGAAAGTCGGAAGGCTATGGACCCATCTAAGGATCCAAGACACCCCGGACTACGCCACCGCTCTGGAGGTGGCCCGAAAATTCGTTTCATTGGAGAACGAAGAGAAAGTATCCCGAAAAGGGAACACTATCAGAGAAAGAACCGCAAGGGAGGGTGCTCCCCGCCGAACAGAAAGAGAATCCAGAAGACCACTCCCGAAGTACAAAGAATTCAAGCCACTGCACCGGGACAATCAAGAGAGAAGGGCGCCAACCCAAGTAAACCATGTGGTCGGGGAAGATGCATACATTCCCCTAAAGAAACCACTGGGACAAATTATCATGGAGATCCAGGGGAAAGGCCTCTTAGTAGAACCCGACCAACGAAGGTTTCCCCCGGACAAGAGGAACCAAAAGGCTTATTGCGTACACCACAACTCCAGAGGACATGCAACTGACGGATGTAAAGATCTACGAGAGCAGATGGAAGACCTAGCACGAAACGGATATCTGAACAAATACATTGACCACGAAGTTATGACGACCAGACAAAGAGCATGTGGCCGCCAAATCAACTGAGAAAAGGGCAGTTTGTCCACGAAACATGAATAAAAACTTTCTCTTTTCAAAAAGGTTCTCATCCACTTTCGTAAAACATAAATAGAAAGACTTACTCAAAAAACCGGGGACAAACTTAGCGCCTAATACAAAAAGAAACGACCAAAGCACTAAGACTTGATCGGCTCGGGGCTGGACTTTGTTCCGTCGAGGCCATTCAGTTATTCGGCTCGGGGTTGGGTTACGTCCCACCGAGTCACGCATATTGGTATGGGGACGGGACATTCCCCCAGAGCCAAATACCTCTTTCAGCTCGGGGCTGGATTTCGTTCCGCCGAAGCTACTTGGTTATTCAGCTCGGGGTCGGGTTATATCCCACCGAGTCAGCCCTTCGGACTGGGGACGTAACATTCCCCCAGGTCCAAGTGCCTTCTTCAGCTCGGGGTCGGGTTACGTCCCACCGAGTCAGCCCTTCGGACTGGGGACGTAACATTCCCCCAGATCCAAGTGCCTTCTTCAGCTCGGGGTCGGGTTACGTCCCACCGAGTCAGCTCTTCGGACTGGGGACGTAACATTCCCCCAGGTCCAAGTGCCTTCTTCAGCTCGGGGTCGGTTACGTCCCACCGAGTCAGCCCTTCGGACTGGGGACGTAACATTCCCCCAGGTCCAAGTGCCTTCTTCAGCTCGGGGTCGGGTACATCCCACCGAGTCAGCTCTTCGAACTGGGGACGTAACATTCCCCCAGGTCCAAATGCCTTTTTCAGCTCGGGGTCGGGTTACGTCCCACCGGGTCATGCTCATCGGACTGGGGACATGACATTCCCCCAGGACCAAATATCTCTTTAGCTCGGGGTCCTCAGGGACATACTCGATGCATAGGATCCGTGGGAAGCATAGCACGGGGAGAGATGATACCCCTGTGGCGATTGCTTGCTCCAGTGTTACCGAACATAAGGAGGAATATGCCCTTAATGTATCGAGCACTCTTTGATCCTCATTTACCCGATGTAATGGATCCGTGGGAAAGCATAGCACGGGGAGTGACAAGGCCCCCGTGACGATTGCTAGCTCCAGTGATACCGGACCTAAGGAGGGATATGCCCTTAGCGCCCCGGACACTCTTTGATCCATTCATCACTTGGATCCGTGAGAGGCACAGCACGGGGATGCGTTGAGCCCTTGTAGCGTGTGCCTACTCCAGCGTGGTAAGGAGGAGCCCTCACGAACACACACAGGCTCCCCAGTGGACCGACGTGTAGAGGATGTGCCCTTACCAATCAAACGCTCTTTTTGATCCAAATCTTGGTTCGCCGGGACACTGAATTGAAAGATTCAGAATTGTGTTTTGGAGGCCTCGGGCAGGACGCTGTTGTGAGGCATCCGTGCTGTTGTTTACATTTGTAAAAAGTTTTCTTTTGGGACAAGTGCCGAGTCACCCCCACCTTTTTTGGTCTTATTTTTCAAATTTTTGATTTTGTTTTTCACTGATCTGGCAAGGGGACGCCCGTGTCAGATTCGGTAGGGCTTCACAAGGTTGATTCAATTCCCTTCTGAGCAAGTCCCAAAGATTACCTGGCTCGGGGCTGGATTCGTTCCGCCCAGGACACTTGGATTACCTGGCTCGGGGCTGGATTCGTTCCGCCAAGGCCACTTGGATTATTCGGCTCGGGGCTGGATTCGTTCCGCCGAGGCCACTTGTTTATTCGGCTCGGGGCTGGATTCGTTCCGCCGAGGTCACTTGGTTTCTCTCAGCTCGGGGTCGGGTTACGTCCCACCGAGTCCATCTTTTTGGTCTGGGGACGTAACATTCCCCCAGGGCCAAGTGTTCATTTCAGCTCGGGGTCGGGTCATGTCCCACCGAGTCCGTCCTTTTGGTCTGGGGACGTAACATTCCCTCAGGGCCAAGTGTTCATCTCAGCTCGGGGTCGGGTCATGTCCCACCGAGTCCGTCCTTTTGGTCTGGGGACGTAACATTCCCCCCGGAACCAAGTGTTCATTTCAGCTCGGGGTCGGGTTACGTCCCACCGAGTCGGTCGTCGTCAGCATAAGGGCAAAGCATTGTCTCCACGGGTAGATATCGGGATCCTCGTTGACTGAGCACATAAAGGTGGCAGGAATGACCAGATTTGCAGCCAATGCGTTTTTCTCTGTATTTCTGGAGCGACCACCAGCAAGGCGATCAGCACACCATCTTTTTATAGTCCCTCCCGGCACCAACTTGTATACTCGTTGGAACCGAGAACTAGGGGACAGATGTTGATGGTGTTTTTAGGCACTATGGTATTTAAGACAGCACGACAGGGGCAAAAGGGTAACTCCCTTCTTGATCGAGATCATTAATACCGACCCGACCACATGAGTTAGGAGCCGAGCACTTATGATCTGTAACCCGACCACATAAGATCGGATGACCGGGCATTATAAGATCTACAACAGCATTCTCAGCTCAAGGACTATTATGACCGACCACATGAAGACCGACCTCATGAAGACCGACCATATAGCGAGGCGTGCTCCAGAAGATAACACCTATCATTGTGGATAAGATGACAAGTTATCCTATTTTCATGAGGAAAACTAGTAAGTCAATGTCCTAGTATGATAAAGGAAGTAAATGTAGTTTTTGGCTAGGAATCCTTATGGGAAAAGGGAATAGTTTTGACTAGGAAATTCTTGTACAAATAGGAATATGATTTCTTCACCATTATAAATAGGAGGGTAGAGTGAAGAAAAAGAAAAACAATAAAAAGGGAGAATAAGGGGGATAAGTTGAGAGCATTGGGAGTTGAGATCAGAATCAAGAGGAAGATCACTACGATCAAACTTGTAAACAAAAGAGAGAGCTGAGAAGCATATTTCAGTAATAAAAAGTATCATCCTGTTTGTGCCCGTGGACGTAGGTCGGACCAAGATCCGCCGAACCACGTTAAATCTCTTTGTGGATTGGTGCATTTATCTGTCTTTTGCTAAGTTTGCCTTTGGTCCCCAATAACCAAACAAATTCACTATTGAGGGAGGATTTCCTCGGGAGTGATATTCCAATATTACCCTGAGACCAAAATCCACCGTCAACAACTTTTATTTCAGTTTCTTGATCTCCAATAGAGTCATGCCATCTGGCATTTCTGTTGCAGATCTTGTAGTATAAATTGTTGCTCAACTGATTCTGTTTAATAAGAAAAGTTCATTCTCTTCCAGAGAGTTTTATACATTCAATCTTTTCACTTATGCACATAATAGCATCAGAAGCTAGAAAGCCAAAGAAATAGAGCAGCAGCTTTTGAGCAGTCCCTAAAAATTTCTTTCCTTAAGATGCATGGCCGTTTTTTGAACAGCAGTCAACTTTATGAGGAGGGGGATTGAACAATCCACGGTTCCATGTTAAAGCTGGAGCAATGAGAGCTTTTGCCAGTAACAGTTCTGAAGAGAACTCGAGACACATTCTGACTCATGTTGGTAAACAAATTAGTGTATTTACAGTAACATCCTAAAAAACTCATGTTACCTTAAGTAAAACTATACACAATCTACAGACAGATTATGGCTCTGTTAACCGTTATTATGGAAACCTGAGTTGGTGTATGAAGAGAAGAAATCCAACCATTATTGTAAAGGTAATTATCTAAACTTATCTAAACTTGGAACTAAGTTATCTTCAGAATTTAAAATTAGCTTGGCCTGTCCTAGCAAAGAAAGCACGAGAGCAAGGGAGAAAAAAAAAAAATTTGTATCATAGATCGCCATAGGTTGATGAAGTCAACAAATAAATTACTGGAACCTGGTTTCTGCTATTTTTTGAGAACACTGTGTGAATCTGCCTGCACCAGTTTGTAAATACTCGTTAACACTATGCTTGAATTAACTTAAGAAAGAAACATAACATAAAAGAACCAACTTTATTAAACAGATAAAACAATGGATACAGTACAAGTTAGACAACTACCTCTTCCCATTCAGGCTCCTATTCTTCATATATTTGACTACAACACCAATTTGAAGCCCACTGACAAGAAATCATCCCTGAGATAAACAAAGATTAATTTGTGCCACTATCCCACAGAAATCTTGCCATCACAAATTAACTTTATACCTAATTCCCAATGAGTTAAAAGGATAAACTCTTAATTAGTAAAAGTACACATCTCATCAACCACTTGAGCAATTAAACCATTGAATATAACAAAAATGATTCCGACATAGATATCAGAGAGCCATTAAAGAGAGTGAACAAAAGGGTATTACATCAGAGGTACAGATATGATTGCATTTACCTCTTTTTTACATTCTTCTCATCGTCTCCTGCTACCCAATTCGTCCCATGATTTCTTCTATTCACATTGAACGAAACAAGGCTTTGCAAGCAAATCTCCATTTCATATACGTAGGGCGCACCGTGAATCCTTACATCCTTAACTATCTTTTTTCTCAGATCATACCGTACAAGGGTCGACCTATCCTGCATCAATAGCACTTCACTGCCGCCTTTAGAATATCCTAGAGGACTTATAGTTCTGAAAGACCCAACTATCTGTTCTTGCATAATTGAAAATAATTTAGTCCAAGAATCCTTCACTCCATACTCTTTCATCAGCCACACATCAGAACGAACTTTGGAAAAATTCACAACCACGGATAAGCACCCTCCCAACACCCCCATATCCAAATTAAAATCTTTATCAACAAAATCAGGCAGTGGCACCTCTTTGAAGTCCTCAACAGCTAATTCCAATGCGAGAACAACATTATACTCATCATCATAATTAATATTTCTACTCATAATCCAATGCAACGCACCACTAACATAAACCCCATTTGTGTCCGGATATCGAAGAACATACTGCATATGTCCAATACTTTTCCAATGGTTTCTTGCTAAGCTATAAACTTTAACATCAGATTCAAGAAAATCACTTTCTACACCACGATACTGCGTAATCCTTACAAGCTTATAATCATCATTAGTAAAATCAAAACCAAAGCCATAAACATAAACACTATAAACAGAACCACCAGAGTGTCGCTTACGCTCAAGCGATAATAAAGGTAAAACCCGGTGCTTTTTTGTACAAGGGTTCCAGAAAGCAATATCATCAACTATATTAGAAATACAAAGCAACCCATTACAAGAACCGAGTATTTTAACACTCTGATTGTAACACATCAAAGGGTGATCGAGTACAGAGGCGAAATTTAGTGAACCTAAGCTTACCCAGTAAAGTGTTTGGGAGTGTTTAAGGATGAGGGCTTGGTTGGTGCTGGATTTGATGGAGTTGCTGAGATGAAGATTGATGAAATCTGGACCGTCGATTAGATTGCGCCATGGTTTGGACACACACTTGAAACGTAGGAGCTGTTTAACTTCAAGTCGGCTTAAGATGTCGGCTATTATGTCTGAAGGAAGATTAGCCATAGGTTTCTGCTGTTTCACAAATGATGGGAAAGAGCCTATGATGAACAACACGGAGAAGTTTCTGATGATGAACAACACGGAGAAGTTCTGATTATGAGCCTATGATGAACAACACGGAGAAGTTTCTGATGAATGACGATGACTCATTTACAGAAGGTCAAATTAAGTGTGAATTTATATATTGTAGGGGTGGTTTAGTAATTTGAGAACTTTGTTTAATGCAGTAGATTGGTAGGGAAAAATGGAACAAGCGCGTGGAGCCCACGATCAGATACTTGTCATATATAATATATATAAAAATTAATGACATTTTTATTATAACTTTATATATATAATATATATAAAAATTAGTGCCTTACAATTTGTTAAAATTTTAAAAATAAAAAAATGTAAGCATTATACACTCAACCCTCTGTTCCTAATACCAATTTTTTTTTTTTACTGTAATCTATAATTGATCTTCCAAATAAAATGGGTATTAAAATTTAAAATTACAATTCAATCTCATATGTGTCTTTAATTTAGTGAGGTAATCATGTAAAAACTAGATTATCTGAGAATCATGAACAAAATTATTTTTAGAAAAAAGAATATATGAAAAAACTTGATTAGAAGGAATATATACGATGTCACATCATCTAATAAACCCTTTAGCCTTTTATTGTTCTAATTTTCAGTTATATTAAATATTGTTTTTCAACCTTTAACAGAAGTTACTTTACTTTCGATTATTGTAATAATTATTTCCCAACTTTAGTTTTGACAGAATCGAAGTTCTGTCTTTTGACATGTCTTCAGGAAACACGAATCGGGAGAAGGAAAGAAAGGAAAGGAAAGAGTCACCCAAATGCAGATGGTATAAGGTGTGGGTGTATATGCACCTCTCACAGCAAGCGGGTCCTACAGTTGCGGGGATCCGCCTGCTGTGAGAGAGATGACATATACAACCCGGCACGTAATAAATTTTCGCACCCAAATAGGCCTTTGCTTTGTGGACATGATTTTCTTTTGATGAAAACTCCATCTTAGCAAATTTAGATTTGGGCAAATCTTGCTCTTACTGCAACCTGTGTGAATCAATCAAAACAATGGTTTGCTCAGTAAAATGCAAAATATAAAAATAATTGAAGAAGAAACAATAAAGAAAGCGATTCCTAGCTAAGCTTGGTGATGAAACCAAAACCACATGTTATATAATGCCGGATTTGAAGCCTTCCCAAAAAGCATCAAGCACAAGCACCTTACTATCAAAGACTTTTTTTTTAATTGGCAGATCAATACCATTGTCAAAAAGGTGGTTAAGGAAAAAACAAAAACAAAAACAAAATAGCTCACCTCCTTTCTCTTTGCTCCTATTCTGCATCCTCTTATTGAACCTTGTTCAATAAGAAATCATTCCCCTGAGCAAAACAATAATATCCATACGTAAGTACTTTAAAAAAAATCAGAATATTAATTGATGATATTACAGCTGTATTAATTATACACTAACAATTCACATTACCGTTGTTTGAAAATAGAGTTAATGAAACTCTGCCTTTTCTAGGGAAATTTGAGAACTGCTAAATCGGAAAGATGCTAAGAAATTAGAGATACCAACTCCATGTTGGAAAATTGTTAGAAAAATGTTTATGAGTAATTTTGAGGCTCAATTTTAAGCATGGTCCACTTCGTATTAGTGGTTGTTATTGAATGATTCGGATACTCCTCCGTGAGTACTTCGAAATGGTATATTCATATGCTTAAAATGATGTTTGGGTGAATGAGAAATTGTTGCTCAAAGTTCACTCATTGGTGTTGGAAATAAGAGAAGTTAGCTGTCCCATATGGGAAAGCTATAGAGTTATAAGGATAGAGGCTCTCTCTACGTGCGCGGGGGGGGGGGGGGGGGGGGGTGCAATCCAATCTGAATCAAAAATCCTCTTGACTCGTGTCCTGCGTACACGAATGCCGGACCAAATTAGCGGGCCCGGCCCAGCCGATTTTTTACTAATCTCTTCAATTTTCCAAGCCTTTTGAATTTCCATAACAACTAATTTAATTAGCTTGGTGGTTACAACAAAGTGAAACGCCTCCTATTAATGAGATATAATTGGCTTGTTAATTTCCTTTAAAGAGCTGTGATTTCGTTTTTTATAAATAGGTACAATATTGAGATTTTGTTAACACAGAAAACAGAGAATAAAAATACTACAGCTCGTTTTTTCTTTGTTTTTATTTAAGGAAGAGTTCATACACTTTTGTGGTTCGTTGGATACGAGTCTGGTGGTGCCCTTACTCGTGCGTTTTCCGTTGTATCCTGGGAAACAATCGTCCCACGTTCTACTGCACCTACGGTAGGGGACGAATTTTTTTTAAGGATATTGTTGTCATCAACAAGCCTCGGGAAAGTGAAGAAGCAGTGGTTCGGTTCTGGATCATCAATTTCAGGGTCTAACTCTCTGCCTCCGCTCGCCAGCCTCTGCATCTGCTCATCAGCCTCTGCCCCCGCTCATCAGCCTATGCCTCTGCTCATCAGCCTCTGCCTCTGCCCGCCAGCCTCTGCCTCTGCTCACCAGCCTCTGCCTCTGCTCTCAGCCTCCGCTCTTAGGGTCTGCCGTCAGGGTCTGCTCTCAGCCTCTGCTCATCAGCCTATGCCTCCGCTCTCAGGGTCAGCCTCTGCTCTCAGCCTCCGCTCTCAGCCTCTGCCATCAGGGTCTGCTCTCAGGGTCCGCCGTGAGGGTCTGCTCCGTGGGTCTGCTTGAGGATAATTGTAATATTTGTAATATTTGGATTTCCAATTACCGTGAAATAATTGTAATAATTGTATAACTACAGTCTTAAAACAAAATTCGACATGTGGATATGGAAATCTCCCAACAAACACAATAGATCCGAATATGGCAGCCTCTTCGGTTGGCCAGAATGTTGTGGCAGCCCCCGTGGCTGACCAAGTGCAGTGGCAGCCCCTTCGGCTGGCCAACTTGCATCAGCCTCTTTGACTGGCCAATGTGTTCTGCCTCTATGGCTAGACAATCTGTTGGACATGTGAGCCATGTCAATCCTGCTGCGGAAAACCTGAAAAATTCAGTGGTCAGAATTTCAAAAGGTGGCAACAGAAAATATTTTTCTACTTGACCACGTTGAACCTTGCGAGGTTTCTAAAGGAAGATGCTCATGTACCCAAAGAGGGTGAGATTGATATCCAAGTCATCAATGCCATTGATGTTTGGAAACATTCTGAATTCCTATGTCGGAATTATGTGCTGAATGAGCTAAGTGATTCCTTGTACAGTGTGTACGCCAGAATGAAAACAGCTAAAGGGCTTTGGGAATCTTTAGATCAAAAATATAAAACTGAGGATGCCGGTACTAAGAAATTTATCGTAGGCCGTTTCCTAGATTTTAAGATGATTGATTCCAAAACTGTGATAAGCCAAGTACAAGAACTGCAGATTATTCTAGCAGAAATTTATGCTGAGGGGATGGGTTTAAGTGAAACCTTCCAAGTAGCCTCGATAATTGAGAAACTACCACCTGGTTGGAAATTTTCAAGAATTATCTAAAGCATAAGCGAAAAGAAATGAGCATTGAAGACTTGGTTCTTAAGCTGAGAATTGAGGAAGATAACCGAGTTCTGACAAGAGAGGAATGACTCATGAGGCCAAAACAAATGTTGTCGAACATGGCCATAAGAACAAGAACCTCAAGAACAAAGGGTCAAAGATGGGCCCTAAAGGAGGAGTTTCCAAGAAATCCAAATTTCAAGGAAGATGCTTCAACTGTGACAAAATGGGTCACAAGTTTTCTGAGTGCATACTGCCGAAGAAGAAAAAGAAACAAGAGGCTAATGTGCTGAAAAATATGACTCAAGATGTTTCAGACATTAACATTTATGATGTGGTTTCTGAGGTGAATCTGGTGGGTTCTAACCCAAGAGAGTGGTGGATTGACACTGGTGCCACTCGACATGTTTGCTCGGATAAGAGCATGTTTTCTTCATTTGAGCCTGCTAGTAATGGGGAAAAGATATACATGGGAAATTCAGCAACATCTGAGATTGAAGGTCAATGAAAGGTAATTCTGAAGATAACATCGGGGAAAGAGTTGACTTTGAACAATGTTCTGTATGTACCTGAAATACGGAAGAATCTTGTGTCTGGATCGCTTCTGAACAAGCATGGATTCCGGATGGTGTTCGAGTCTGATAAAGTAGTTTTGACTAAAAATGGGATGTATGTGGGAAAAGGGTATGTAACTAATGGGCTTTTTAAGCTCAATGTAATGATTGTTAATGTAGGGGTTTTAGGGGGTGAATCCGGTAACGCAGCGGAAGCGGTGAAAATCCGATTTTCAGATTTCAAAAATTTTTCTCGGATTGATTAAATAAACGTATTTATTTAATATTCCAATAATCAAATTATGAAATAAAATTCAATAAATCATATTTAAGTGAATTTACCAAATTACCCTTACTTTGGTATTTTGTCCATTTTAGTCCGAAATTGATCTAATCAATTTTGAATGATTCTAAATCATTTCTAAGATGAACTTAGCATGTTCAAAACATCAAAATACAAAACAACCAAAATCCCCAATTTTGACTCCAAGCCGAGAGCACCATTAGGGGGGTTTGTGCATTTTGTCATTTCATGCATCAAAACACATCAAGATGTAATCCAATGAACATGAAACTTTGTATGCATCATATACACACACAAATACACAACATATATGAAAAGCCCCAAATTTGGAATTAGTCATGAACCCTAATTTTTCAATTTCCACAAATTGGACAAATTAGACCAAATACATTAAATCAATTACTTCAATCATCATTCTTCCATCCAATCCAAGTCTCAACACAATGAAACAACTCAAGATCAAATCTAGGTCATTTAAGAGTGGGTCAATAACTCTAGATTAGCAACATGGTTTCCAAAACCTTAAAAGAAAGCTTATTACTACAATAGTCATACACTTCCTTTATCACACATGCTTTACACCTCCATCAAAACTTCCATAAAAAAAAACCACAAGGAACAAAGAAAGAAACAACTTAAGAATATCATATATTAAAGCCTAGAACCTAAGGAACAAATTCCTTACTAATAGCAAGTTCAAGAAACTTACTAAAAATCCAAGCTTTTTTATTTTTGTCTTTCTTTCACAAACTTCATTTGGCTTCTTCAATGGAGTTTCTTTTAGTAAAGTGTATTAGGTTAGAAATAAAATGAAATGAAAAACAATATATACTTGTGGCAAAATATGCTTGGCCGAATTGGGCTAAGCCAAATACACCAAATTCATTTCAATTTTATTTCACATAAATTTGATCAAGTTGATAAATATCCAAAAACACTTTATTAGATATTTATTAATTGGTCAACAAAGGCAACTTAATCATTAAATCAAATATCCAAAGTTAAGATATTTATATTTTAATTAATTTAATCATTTAACAATTAAATAATTAATTAATTAATTAAATACAAATATATTAAATATATGTATAATATTTACATTAAATATTAAATACATATATTCATATAGGATATAAGTCAAATAACTCATTTTGACTATTAATTAATGTGTATTTAAATTAATCAAGTATTAAATGTAAATACACAATAATTAGGCAAATGAATATCTAGTCCCTTTAGCACGTATCTTGCGTTTAACCTTTAAACGACTTTATAAATAATCAATATTATTTATTAATGTTGCTCTAGTGCTCTACGAGTATGTTTCATTATTGAGACTCTCTAGATTCAGGTATATCCGTCACGAAATCTAATTTCGTGTCCATAATCTATCCACCCGTAGATTATGACGATCACGGATAATCTCGCTGAACCATACAGGTCGAGGTCATGGCAAATGTATAATTCCTCCGTCACGGGTATCCGGATAAATCCCAGAGATATAGATATAAACGTCAAATCTCTATCGGGATTATCCAGTCGACTATTCTATTAGCAATCTCAAAAGAATGTTTAGAACTAGCTTCTAAACTTTACCACGGGCCCATGGTTTTATCCGATTGCTAATCAGATAAAACCATGGCTCTGCTCTGGTACACAGAACTGACGGATCCTATCTTGATACACATAGAACACCCTGAGGATCTGTCTACACCCAACGAACAGGCGGAGGTCTGATCTAAATAGATCGGTGACGTGACTGCCGTCTAAGTGTAGAAGATGTCTCATGTGCCCACAATGGCATCTCAAGTCTAAGAATCACAAGTGCTACTCAACCCAAGAAGATTCTTATTGACGTTGGTGTACCATCCATTAAGAATCTTCGGTGAGTCGTTCAGTGTTTATCCGCTATAAACACCTACACGTCTATACTAGTCTCCAAGACTAATGGTTCATTGAGAAACCATTGGAATCATATATTCCAGTATACGACATGTACCGGTCTCAATGGGTTTACTATACTGACCAAGTAGTGTAAACTTTGACCAGGAACTGTCTGAGAATGACAACGTCATGATACTTCTCAATGTCTGTTGCGACGCTTTTGCAACTGTATCATGACTAATCATTCTAGGGTCATTACGTCTTTACCATATAGAAAGATAGATTATATTATAGAAACTGCATATATTATTCATAATAATAATGTTTTACAGAAGTATTCAACAGAAATACAACCGGGAATTGGCGCTCTGAGCACCAACCCCAACAGTTAAACCCAAAATATCAATAAAGCTAGTTCTTCTGCTTATATTGTGAGTACTCTAATCTTTGGCATGGTAGATTAGACATGTTAATATAATTCATTGCGAAAATTAATTAACATGAATCACATTCCCAATTTTAAAATTGATAACAAACATAAGTGTGATACTTGCGTTGAGGCAAAACTAACAAGATCATCTTTTCATAGTATTGAAAGAAACTCTGAACCACTTGATCTAATTCATACCGATGTATGTGATTTTAATTCAATACAATCGAGAGACGGTAATAAATATTTTATTACCTTTATTGATGATTGCACAAGATTTTACTATGTGTATTTAATGAAAAGTAAGGACAGAGCTATATAGAAATTTGTTCTCTATAAGAATGAAGTTGAGAACCAACTGAATAAAAGAATTAAGGAGTTAAGAAGTGATCGTGGTGGTGAGTATGTTTTCCCTTTTGAATCACTTTGTGAACAAAATGGAATCATACATCAAACCACAGCTCCTTATTCACCTCAATCCAATGGGATTGCGGAACGTAAGAATCGTACCTTGAAAGAGATGATGAACGCTATGTTAATCAGCTCTGGCTTACCTCAGAATATGTGGGGAGAAGCTGTCTTATCAGCTAATTACCTTTTAAATAAGGTACCACGGAAAGAAGTAGGGAAAACTCCTTATGAAATGTGGAAAGGAAGAGTACCTTCATATAAATTCCTACGAGTGTGGGGGTGTCTTGCCAAGGTAGTCATTCCTCCACCTAAAAAGGTGAAGATATGACCAAAAACTGTTGATTGCATTTTCATAGGATATGCACATAACAGTAATGCTTATCGATTTCTTGTGCATGAGTCTAATGTACCAGATATTCACAAGAATACGATAATGGAGTCGAGGAATGCATCTTTTTTCGAATACGTTTTTCCTTGTAAAACTACTTCGAATTCAAATGTGCAAAAACGAGCACATGAGACTATCATTGAATATAGTCAGGACCGAGAACAAATAAATATTCCAGATGATCAACAAGTTGTTGAACCTGAACTAAGACGTAGCAAAAGAGCTAGAACGGAAAAATCATTTGGTCCAGATTTTCTGACATTTTTGGTAGAGAATGATCCTCAAAGATATAACGAAGTTGTAAGGTCAGCTGATGGTGCCTTGTGGAAAGATGTCATCAATAGTGAAATTGAATTCATCTTACAAAATCACACATGGGAGTTAGTGAATCTTCCTCCAGGATGTAAACCTTTAGGGTCCAAGTGGATTTTCAAAAAGAAAATAAAGGCAGATGGATCAATTGACAAGTACAAAGCAAGACTTGTAATTAAAGGTTACAGACAACGTGAAGGTCTTGATTACTTTGATACTTATTCTCCTGTAACGAGAATAAATTCCATAAGGATGATACTAGCGATTGCAGCTTTACGCAATCTTGAGGTACATCAGATGGATGTGAAAACAGCCTTTCTGAATGGAGATTTAGATGAAGAAATCTACATGGAACAACCTGAAGGATTTATAGCTCGAGGACAAGAAAAGAAAGTCTGTGTAAGTTAGTTAAATCCTTGTATGGATGTGAAACAAGCCCCGAAACAGTGGCATAAAAAATTTGATGACACCATGTTGACAAATGGTTTCAAAATCAATGAATGTGATAAATGCATTTATGTCAGAGAGACAGAAGTTGGCTATGTCATTCTATGTCTCTACGTTGATGACATACTGATTGTCGGGAGTAATGTTAAAATGGTGAAATCTACCAAGAATATGCTGAAATCCAAGTTTGACATGAAAGACATGGGTCTTGCAGATGTCATTCTGGGAATAAAGATCTCGAGAAGTCCAGATGGACTTATTCTTGATCAGTCGCACTATGTGGACAAAATCTTGGTAAATTCAACGATGATGATTCAGCTGTGGCTAGAACTCCTTTAGATGTGAGTTTACACCTATCGAAGAATAGAGGAGATGATATATCTCAGTAGAATACTCTAGAGTGATCGGGAGTTTGATGTATCTATCGAGTTGTACAAGGCCTGATATAGCATGTACAGTAAACAAGCTCAGCAGATATACGAGTAATCCAGGGGTTGATCACTGGAAAGCAATAGTGAGAGTACTTAGGTATTTACGTTTTACTCCTAATTATGGGTTGCACTATCATAGATATCCAGCTGTAGTCGAAGGATACAGTGATGCTAATTGGATATCTGACATGAAAGATTGAAAGTCTACCAGTGGCTATGTGTTTACACTAGCAGGTGCAGCTATATCATGGAAATCCTCCAAACAGACTGTGATAGCCAGATCTACAATGGAATCAGAATTCATTGCATTAGACAAGTGTGCTGAAGAAGCTGAATGGCTTCGAAATTTTCTAGAGGATATTCCAAGTTGGCCTAAGCCAGTGCCAGCAATTTGCATTCATTGCGATAGTCAATCTGCAATTGGAAGGGCACATAACAATATGTATAATGGTAAGTCTAGACATATTCGTCGTAGACACAATACCGTTAGACAATTACTCTCTACTGGAGTTATTTCGATTGATTATGTAAAGTCAAAAGATAACATTGCAGATCCGCTAACCAAAGGGTTAAATAGAGAGTTAGTTGTGAAATCATCGAGGGGAATGAGACTAAAGCCCATTAGATAAATGTTTATTACGAAGGAAACCCCAACCTTGTTGACTGGAGATCCCAAGATCTAGGTTCAATGGGACAACCTACTCGTAAAAGACATAATTGGATCACTGTGGGGGTTACCCTCTAGTCCATTCCTATGGTGAAATGAAACAATGATGCTCGTATGGATAGAGGTTAAGCAAAAGCTTTTAATGATTCTTATGCGTCGGGAATCCGAGCAGAGTATTACGAGATACTCTTCAATAAGAAATCACATATGTGAGAGAGAAGTGGGGCCGCTTCAAAGGGAATTGTACGGGGCACAATTCTTAGAAACTCTTACAGAACCAGGTAGATGTTCATGGCCAAAATGAACATAATAATGAGAACTCAGATGTGTAGGGAAAATATCTGTGTGATATATATTCTCCATTTACATGAACAGCAGTACAGTTCAATGATATCTTGTCCACTGTCAGCCAGTAATGAGATATATTTTCACAAGGGAAGGTTCAAAGGCTGAGGCCTACCTACCCTATGCAGGTGTTGAACCGTTGAACTCTTCTAGGTCAAAATAAAATGTTTTATAAAATATTTTTATTTGAAGGTTTTTGCCAATTTCATTCATGTGGGGGATTGTTGGAAAATTGTTGGAAAAATGTTTATGAGTAAGCATTTTGAGGCTCAATTTTAAGCATGGTCCACTTCGTGTTAGTGGTTGTTATTGAATTATTCGGATACTCCTCCGTGAGTACTTCGAAATGGTATATTCATATGCTTAAAATGGTGCTTGGGTGAATGAGAAATTGTTGCTCAAAGTTCACCCATTGGTATTGGAAAATAAAAAGAAGTTAGCTTGTCCCATATGGGAAAGCTATAGAGGGAATATTATGCTTATATGATTGCTCATATGTAGATGAGTAAGAGTTATAAGGATAAAGGCTCTCTCTACGTGCGCGGGGGGGGGGGGGGGGGGGGGGGGGGGGGTGCAAATCAAATCCGAATCAAGCTTGGCTCGTGCCCCCTGCGTACACGAATGCCGGACCAAATTGTGCGGGCCCGGCCCAGCCGAATTTTTACTAATCTCACCACTAATCTCTTCATTTTCCAAGCCTTTTGAATTTCCATAACAGCTAATTTAATTAGCTTGGTGGTTACACCAAAGTGAAACGCCTCCTATTAATGAGATATAATTGGCTTGTTAATTTCCTTTAAATGAGCTGTGATTTCGTTTTTTATAAATAGGTACAATATTGAGATTTTGTTAACACAGAACACAGAGAATAAAAATACTACAGCTCGTTTTTTCTTTGTTTTTATTTAAGGAAGAGTTCATACACTTTTGTGGTTCGTTGGATACGAGTTCGGTGGTGCCCTTACTCGTGCGTTTTCCGTTGTATCCTGGGAAACAATCGTCTCACGTTCTACTGCACCTACGGTAGGGGACAAATTTGTTTTAAGGATATTGTTGTCATCAACAAGCCTCGGGAAAGTGAAGAAGCAGTGGTTCGGTTCTGGATCATCAATTTCAGGGTCTAACTCTCTGCCTCCGCTCGCCAGCCTCTGCCCCCGCTCATCAGCCTCTGCCTCTGCTCATCAGCCTCTGCCTCTGCCCGCCAGCCTCTGCCTCTGCTCTCAGCCTCCGCTCTCAAGGTCTGCCGTCAGGGTCTGCTCTCAGCCTCTGCTCATCAGCCTCTGCCTCCGCTCTCAGGGTCTGCCTCTGCTCTCAGCCTCCGCTCTCAGCCTCTGCCATCAGGGTCTGCACTCAGGGTCCGCCGTGAGAGTCTGCTCCGTGGGTCTGATTGGGTCTGCTCGAGGATAGTTGTAATATTTGTAATATTTGGATTTCCCAATTACCGTGAAATAATTGTAATAATTGTATAACTACACTCCAAACATACCTCTATATGTTATCATGTCCATTAAAGAGAGAGGAAAATTATTTACAACGACGATAGTAATGGAAACAGTTTAAAACTGATAAATTATATATATATATATATATATATTCACTTAGCTGTGTTGTGTTGTCGTTGTTCTTATCTCTTCTTCGTCATTTATATGTTTCATGCCATGGATTCCACCACCATCATCATTTAGAGGAACAAGGCTTCCCACACACATCCCTGTATCAATTAATATAATCTGGACTACTACGACCATCAATCTTTACACTTCTGAGACTTTTCTTTTCTTCTCTAGAAGTAGAACAAATGACATGAGTAAGTCCCGAAGAGAGCGTTTACAGTGCCAGTATATTTCCGAAAATGCCCATCATTGAAGGATATTATTATAGGAATTAGGTGGGTAGTTTAGTCACGTTGAAGTTAATCTTCTTCTTAATTTGTTAATAAAATGTGATTATGTTATATTTTGTTGGACTGAGATCCAATGGAGAGCCGTCAAAACGGTAGGACCCACTAAGATCCCCGTGGACCTATATATGCGAACGAGTCTAATACTTTCGCAGTGCATCACGCTATATATGTTCGGATTTTGCAATGTCTTTCAGTGCTTCATTCATCATCACTTCCCATTTACTAAATTATTGCTCAGCAAATATATCATTAGACGAAGATAGAGGTTTTGTCATTGAAAAAGAGGAGAAAATCTACGATACGATGAAGGTATCACGTTATCCGTGTAACAATCTAATCATTCATTATTATGTGTGTTAAAATATTAAAAACAACTAAAAATATGAATATTAAATCACACATGTCATTTATTAAATTGTTGGTAATACTACGTCATCCATATCTCCGTTGCACTAAATAATTACTCAGAAAAAAGAACAATACATTCATGGCAAATGGTTCCATCCCTATATAAATTGTGAAAAGAGAGAACGATTTTCCAAGAGAAATATTTTCATACAAATGTCAATATGTCATGCATAAAGACACTGTTTAATCAGTGAGCATTGTTTACCAATATGATAGCAACTTTCAAAAGCCATGGCAATTTTTTCCTTCATGGTCCATTCTACACACGTAAAAAGTCATGAGCGGTACACACTATCCATATAACATTCTTCAAAATAAGCAAATAGTCTTGGAAATATTTGATCTTAAGCAATTCATAAGAAAGATTGATATAGGTTGACCTAATGAGAACCTTACAAAAGAAACTATTTGTACATCAATCTTCAAAACAAGCAACTACTATCCATAATATTACTACTCCCTTCTTCGCTACTTTCTTTGGTGCTCTACTGCTTCAAGTGTCCGCATTGGAATATCTGCTAGAAATCAACAAACAGATCAATTACAAAGTCAATGAGGGTTAGGGAAGTCACTACTCCTTTCAACATAACGTACCAAATATGTTGATTACACCCATATTAGTACTCAAAAAATTGCTTAGCAAAAATTAACAAATTGAACCAACTGCAAAAAGAAATGAATAAACTCGAGTAAGCACATAATATGACAGAAATAATTAGCTTTCCACCTTTTGCTTTTCTCCTCTGCATCCTCTTTATGAGATTACAAAACCAACTTAAACCCTGTTGATAAGAAACCATCCCTAAGCAAAACAACGATCCACACGTGAGCACTTTGAAAATTCAAAATATGGATGAGATTACCGTACAACATACTCACAATTAACATTAAAAATTGCTAACCATGGAGATGGAGTAAGTTGCAGAGCAAAGTAAATCTATTGCTAAATCTAAGAGATGCAAAGAACTTGGAAATACAAACTCTTACCATATCGCTATATATCTTATCATTTCCATCAACAAATTAAATATTTGTTTACAACAATGATAGCATTGTGGAAACAGTTTAAACACATAATCTGATATATTTGAAATAAGTAATCAAGTATTAGTTGTTTAACCTCTTCTTCTTATTTCTCTTCTTCTTTTCCTCCAGCTCTCGCTGCTTCATGCCATGGATTCCACCAGCACCAGCACCATCACTTAGACGAACAAGGCTTTCAACATAGATCTCTGCATCAAATGAATCCATACCATAACCGACATACTTTACAGTCCTGAGCCTTTTTTTCTCCAAATCAAACCATATAAGTTTCTCCCCTGTCACTTCCATGAGGACCTGATCACCAGTTTTTGAATAAGATAAAGGTCTCGACTGAAACAAACAAATAGCTATTCTAGGGTTCCTAACTGAAAACAACTTAGTCCAAGATTCTTTAACCCCATATTCTCTCATCATCCACAGGTCAACATTTATGCCGCAGGTACGAAAAACACAGAGACATCCATCCAAACTTCCCACATCCACATGAACACCCTCATCATCACTTATGTCGTTTTTGTCAACATAGTCAGGCAGTGAAAATTGGCGAAACTCCTCAGCCGCGAGATCAAAAGCAACAAGCATATCCAATTCATTCCTCCTAAGAGATACCCAATGCAAAGCACCACCAGCAAGCACACCATAACCTTTCTTAAGCATAATATGATAATAGAATTGATACAAATCACGAAGATATACAGGTAAGTTACTAATCCTTCTCCAAGAATCAGTCTTTAGACTATAAGAATGAACTTCATAATCAAACGAGCATCCAGCATCATCAAAAATATTTTGTTCTCTAAATTGCACCATTCTAACTAGTTTATAATCATCGTTAATGTGGTCATACCCAAACCCAAAAACATTAAATCCAAAAACAGAAGAGTCCCTGGGTGACTTAATATGGCAAAATGGAAGTCTTTTCAACTCTTTAGTTGATGGATTGTACAAAGCAAGAACACGTTCAGAATTGTGTAAAGCAATCAAACCGTTACAGGAGCCAATGACATCGGTGCCTGTGGCGCCATCAGTGTTCAAAGGGTGGTTGAATTTAACGGGGTTTTTTAAAGTATCGTAGTTTAAAGTGTAGATGACGAACAAACCTTTGAGAATGAAGCTGAAATTGGACTTAGTTGCAATTGATCGGTTGAGATGCAGCTTGATGAAATCTTGACTGTCGATTAAGGAACAGCATGTTTTGGAAACGCACCTAAATCGTAAGAGACTCTTCACTGGTTGTTTCGAGAAAATATCTGTGATTATATCAAGAGGAATTTTCTTCGACATTTTGCGGGTTTGGATTTTCGTCTTTTTTTTTTTTCTTTTTTTTTTTTTTAAAAGAGAGTACGAGACCGGGAGCTGGAAACAGGAACGATGACAAAACGTACCTTTAATGGTTATTTTTCTTAAAAAATTTTGTTCTTTATATTTCCGGAAACCATGTGGCAGTGGCTAGTTTAGTCACGTAGTGGCAGGCCCGTGCTGATGTTGTAAAACTTAATTACTTAAAAAGATATCTCACGTGTTGAATTATTTCTTTATTATAAATATTATAATATAATTCATGTACTTCTTTAATAGGAGAAAGTGAACGAATTAGCCTTATTATTCACTTATTAAATGGTGGAGAATTCTAAGAGTCTTATGTTATATTAACAGGTCAAGTATGATACGGAGATATCGATATTTATGATTGTCTCGTTCAATTAACGGGTAATCAAATTATTTTATTACTCACTCCTAATGTATCGGGATATGTGTGGGTCGCTATTCATTCAAAGATTTTACCTATATTTGAACATGGTTCGTACCAAACCCCCTCATGTCTATGCTCATACGAGGATTTTTGTCATTCATAGCCTAATCAAATCTAAGATTACAACACAAGTTTGATTAATTTGAGAGATTATTAAGGGACTTGTATTGCTTCGACAACTGTAATTGAAAGTATGATCCTACCTATTTTATTCCTTAGTTGGACTTGTGTCTAGTTATATAATAAAAAAATTATTATCATTTTGCTATTTGAGAAATAACGAATTAATATAAAAAGTATTGAGGTGTTTAATAAATAAAACATTCTACATGCTCATCTATTATCATGGCATTATGGAATTGATCTTGTTTAGAAAACAAATGACAATAATAATAATGTTTGATGATGGAAAATAATTAAATACATATATATTATATATATATATATTAGTGTATGTCCGTGCCTACGGTACGGTGTTACAAAATTTACCTAGATTTAAATTATGTTATTTAATTTGTTTATAATGAAATAATTTGATTTGTTAATTAAATGATTTTATTCTTTAATTTATTTGGTAGTTTTCATTTTCCATTAATAAATGATTTTATTATTTAATTTATTTGGTAGTTTTCAATTTCCATTTTTATAGAGATTCTATAATGAAATGATTCTTTATCATCCATTAAATTATAATGAAATGATCTGGGCTGCCAATTAAGCCACATAAAGATAGCATTTAGATACATTATCTCTTTTAATCCTAATCATCTGTTACACTCTATTTCCTCTCACACTATTGTGCTTTATAATATATATATATATATATATATATATATATATATATATATTATATATATATATATATATATTATTATATATATATATATTTAAGATTCAAGATAAAGGTGAACTTAATAGTCTAAAAGAAGTTTTTTGGGTGATGGCTAGTGTTCAAGATTTAATTCAGGATAGTGTTTCATTCAATATTCAATTTGTTCAGAGAAGTTGTAACCTTGTGGAACATGATTTGGTAAAATTAGCTTTCTCTTGTCATTTTTGTTGAAGTGAAGTTGCTGGGACCAGCAAGGCAGAAGCTGAACACAAGTTGTATGCATTTGCATGCAGTCAAGTAAGCCGAAAGTTGAAAGCAACACTCTCCAGCTTGCAACAAGCGCGTTGCCAACTTGCCAAACCGCGTGTTACTGTAGCACGCGATTTGAGCATTATAAAAGGAGCCTTAGAGCTCAGTTATCATCATCCCAGAACTCATAAGTGAGTGTATAATAGAGAGTAAAGTGTTTGAGAGTTTTTTGTAAAGCTTGGATTTGTAAGTTTTGTAATTCTTTGTTTAGTGAGAAATAAATAAGAGTTTTTTCTCAATTCACATATATTGTGTGTGTTTAATCACAAGAATTTTTGGGTTCGGATATGATCATATTAAAATCCTAAACGAAGCTCGTTGCTATATTGGTCGGAGGAATTTCATCCTCCTATTTCGTATTATGGATAATTTGGTTAATGCAATTTAAGTTTTACTAAATATAGTAACAATAATAGTACTTTTTATTTCGATCAAACCGTACGTGTTAAGAATTACATAAAACAATCAACCGTTACATGAGCCAAAAACTTCAGGCTCACTTCCAATATTCAAAGGGTGGTCGACTTGAATTTGAGTACCAAGTTTATCAAAAATGAGGCTGAAATTGGACTTGCTTGTGATGAAATGGTTAAGGAGCTGCATGTTTTGAAAACGCATGATAATTGTCAATTGAATAGCAGTATAAATTAACGATATGATAATTGAGACAATATAATTTTAAAAAGCATGTGACAGGAATTAATAGTAAAATTCGATGAATATCCATCACCCTGACAAATATTTAACTGGTAGCAGATAAGAATATAAAAATACATCCCAGCTGAGACAGCGAAAGACCAAGCATCTTCATCGTTGACAAAATTGCGATTATATTGGCGATCAGATGACTTGATTGTGAATGTGGCGAATTTCGGAAAGACCGGTACCCAAGTTTGGACAAAGTACGGAATAATAATGTAAATCAAATTTGACATCTGATTTGGTGGTATAGGGTTTAGGATCTCACAAGTGATGATAAAGAGTCAACTGATGGATAAAGCTCCAATTTATACATTTATATAATAAATGAGAATGGTGTTGGAGGAATGAGAGTTGTGTGAGCCAATTTTGGTCCATGGGTAAAACTGTCTTTCATCTTAAGCCCATCAGCATGTTAGGCCCTAAAATAAGGACCAAAAAGAATTACGTATTGTTTGATTACAATTAAATCATAAACTAATCCCCACCACTCCACATAACCTAACTCTAGCACTAAACCCCACCACTCCACTTAACCTAATCCTAGCACTAATCCTCACTTACTCCAAAACCATTACCAAATACACCAACATCAGATCATGTTTTATCTATAAATATGAAAAGAATACGGGAAGAATTCATTCAAGTCTCATTTCTCTCACCATAATACTTCATGCTCTCAATCCTTAATCCCCTCATATATTACACGGCCCTCACGACCAAACAAAGGAAGTTAAGGTATTAACAAGCCTTACTTTCACATTTTACATATTTAGTGCTCATTTCAAACTACTGACTTGAGCGTCGGAGTGCCCCCGGCACCCACCACACCGGTGGGTAGTCTGCTCCCGCTCACTCTACCTTTGTTTTGCAGGATCGCTAATGCCCCCAATCTACAAATTCTGATTGTGGACCTCGGGCGAAAACCAGCGTCCACAATTTGGCGCCCACCGTGGGGCCTTAGCGATTCATAGCAGGAAAAGTTATCTCTATCTATGATCCTCACATACATAACAATCCATGGCTTCAAGCAGCCACTCAGTTAGCCGTCACTCAAGAGCAACAATGAATTTTTCAGGAGAAAATTTCAACCATACGAAGCTCCAACATGGACCTATTGAAGTAATTGGAACATATCTCCACTGCCTCCCAACGATGAAGAGATACAAAACTCCTCATTCATTCTACCATTTGATCCAACATTGGAGGTATTCAATAATGAAGCAAACAATAATCCACTATCAGACAAGCATCTGCCAAATCAAAAATGAATCAACTCATTCTCCCGGTCGACCAAACATAGCATATCACTTCCACCATGCTTAGACGAATGAAAGAGTTCAAAAGAGCGATTATCTATAGTCTACCAGGAGTCCGACTACCAGTAAAAAGATGTCATATTTTCCACACGACAAGGAAACAATCCTAGCCAGGTGGCTGAAAGAAGTCATATCTAGAGTTTGAGACTTCACTCGACGTGAAAAGGAAGAGGTCTTAATTAGAGACCGAGGTTCAATCGGCACGACAAGAAGGAAGGATTAGCCATTGGCTGAAGTTCCATTCGACACGATCGACATGTAGGCTGAGCTACCTAAGGTTTCACTCAACATTGCAAGGATACAAATCATGAGGATTCTATCCCACTCAACATTGCAAAGATGTAGACTAGACATGAAGAGGATGCTCCAAATGAAGATTGGCATGAGGCAAATAAGCCTCCATTATCCTTAATCATCCCATCACATTCAATAATTATGGCTCTTGAACCTTGGCTAATAAAAGTTAACCTAAATATCAAACACCTTCGATTCTGTCCTAAAACTAAAACTACTACTCTCAATATCAAACAACAATACCAAGAAATCATCATCAAACGACGGCGTTTTAGCCTTTGAAGTCGCTAGCATCATGTCAAAATTTCTTTATTTATGGCAAGCTCTCTCTGAAAAGAACATAATTCATCTACAAAATGACTCAATATCACTCATCGGCGTCAGGAAAATTGTCTCAAACGACAAGTCAATTCTTCTAGTGCTTGCATGTGCTGAGTTTGTTGATAACACGAGGGTCGTCGCAAAAGCTGTGTCTAGGTTAAGCAGACAGTGTTAGAATTCAAACTTGAAGTCGTTTGATTTTTGTTTGAAGAGTTTGCTAACTCGAGACACAATTGTCACAATTGGGTATGAGCTTGAAGGAGATGGAAGCCAGGAGCAAGATGATGGATATATATGTCGTCGTTACGGCGATGTCGTATAAAGAAATGGAGGAACTGTCGTTGTTAGAGAATGCCTTGAAAGAGGCTTTGATGCAACCTATGGCCTTAAGCCTCTTTGCCTGTTGCGACCATATTGTCGTATGGAAAGTTAAACTTATCTCTAGGGCTCGAAAGCTTTATTAATTTTCAAAGCCATGTGTGAGCTTGCCTTGATAGTGGGCTGGGCTTTGTTTAGTATCCAAGATATCCACACACCATCATGGAACCTACATTTGGACATTAAGCATAAAAGTGAGCTATTTACACACAAGAGCCACAACAAGCCCACATCCTAGAGACAGGGAAATATTGTCATACGACGAGGTGAATGACCATCAACTCCAGGCTACATGGAAAACTCCCATCTCTTCTAGACTACTTGGAATGATTGTCAACTCCTCCAGACTAAATCAAAGGTTAGTTATCATCTCCATGCTACGTTGATTTAATATTGCCAACTTCATACTACATAGAGAATATTTTATCATGCCTAGTAGAATGAAGAACCCCCTTGGATCTCCTTTAGGTCCAATCGACCAACCTTTAGGTAGTATGGAAATTCTATATGACTTACATCAAAGTTTATTCCATTGTAGTATCAATAACATTATTTAGGTCTTGTATAATTAGTAATGACCTTGATAGGCATCCATCTCTTCCATACTACATATGAGGATAATCATATTCACACTACGTATGGAGATTATCATCCACTCTAGACTACATGGATGGATTTCCATAAACTATAGAAAGTATTGGAAAAGCCCCATGAACCTTCATCAGGTTCATTCGACCCTAGTCCCCTGACCATCATCAGGTCAGAATGAAAATTTTCTTTGACCTCGTTTGGTCCAATCGACCAACCTTTATCAATTTAGGTAGTATGAAAAACCTTCATGGACCTTCATTAGGTGTAGTAGAGTAGAGACTCTCATAGACATTCATTAAGTTCATTCGACCGTGTCTCATGGACCTTTGTCAGGTCCATTCGACAATAGTATCATAGATTGGTAGAATGAAGATTCATTTGGACTTACATCAAGTTCATTTGACCATAGCTTCATGGACCTTCTTCAGGTCCATTGGACAACTCCATTCGACAGTAGTATCGTAGATGTGTGATGAGTAATGACCTTGACAGATATTCTTCAAGTTCATTCTACCATTGTCTCATGGACCTTCATCAAGTCTATGATAGTGATGACCTAATTGGACTTCCATCAAGTCCATTCGACGAGTCCAGTCGACAGTAGTCTCATAGAAGAATGAGAGGTGATGACTTACATCAAGTTCATTTGACCATAGCTTCATGGACCTTCTTCAGGTCCATTAGACAACTCCATTCGACAGTAGTATCGTAGATGTGTGATGAGTAATGACCTTGACATATATTCTTCAAGTTCATTCTACCATTGTCTCATGAACCTTCTTCAAGTCTAGTATAGTGAGGAATGACCTCCTTGGACTTCCATCAAGTCCATTCGACAGGTCCAGTCGACAGTAGTCTCATAGGAGAGTGAGGAGTGCTGACTTTCATCAAGTTCATTCCATTGTAGTATCATGAACCTTCTTCAAGTCTAGTATAGTGAGGAATGACCTCCTTGGACTTCCATCAAGTCCATTCGACAGGTCCAGTCGACAATAGTCTCATAGGAGAGTGAGGAGTGCTGACTTTCATCAAGTTCATTCCATTGTAGTATCATGAACCTTCTTCAAGTCTAGTATAGTGAGGAATGACTTCCTTGGGCTTCCATCAAGACCATTCGACATGTCCATTCAACCGTAGTCTCGTAGAATGGAGATGACATTGATGGCTTTCATCAAGTTTATCTATTGTAGTCTCATGGACCTTAATCCGGTCTATGAGAGTGAGTGATGAATTCTTTGGACTTTCATCGAGTCCATTCGACAAGTCCATTCGACCGTAGTCTCAAAAATTCTTATCAAGTGAATGAGTAATGATTTCCTTGGAATTTCATCAAGTCCATTCGCCAAGACAGTAGTCTCGTAGAATGGAGATGACATTGATGGCTTTCATCAAGTCTATCTAGTGTAGTCTCATAGACCTTCATCAGGTCTATGAGAGTGAGTGATGAATTCTTTGGACTTTCATAAAGTCCATTCGACCGTAGTCTCATAATTCCTCATAAAGAGAATGAGTAATAACCTTGATAGATATTCATCAAGTCCATGCGACATGTCCATTCGACAGTAGTCTCGTGACTTTCATCAGGTCTTGTAGTATGAAGATTCTCATCGATACTCATTAGGTTCTTTCGACTGTGCCTTATGGACCTTCATCAGGTCCATTTGATAGTCCATTCGACGGTTGTATCATTGACTTTCATCATAACTAGTAGCATGAATAGGAAAAACTCTCAAAAACCTTCTTCAGGTTTGGTAGAGTAGATATCCTCGTTGACTTTTATTAGATCATGTAGACTAAAAAATGGAGACCCTCGTGGATCTTCATCATATACGGAGTGTGTAGACTCCTATGTACCTACATCAGGTATAATAGAGTGTGTAGACTCTCATATACCTTCATCAGGTATAGTACGTGTGTACTTTCTTGGACCTTCATCGGGTCATGTAGACTCTGATGTACTTTTTTCAATTATTGTAGAATGAAATCTTCTTAGACTTCCATCAGATTTAATATTTGTAGACTTCTTTGTACCTTCATCAATATGTATAATTGACTTGAAACACAAGACGAAGAAAAATTCTCCGTATGGGACTTTATTATCAACCTTCTGCCCAGTCAACTCAACAGGCAAATGAAGGATCTCTCATTGTTTCAGTCAAACAGAGTATGCTTATTATATTAAAGAGCCATTGATTAGTCACTCGACAAATCCTCCTGAACCACCGTTTGGTTCAGTCGACAAGGGACATTCCCCTGGACTCATGTCGAGTCAAGTAAAACTCATGAACCACCGTTTGGTTCAAATGGACAAGGGACATTCCCCTGGACTCATGTCAAGTCAAGTAAAACTCCTGAACCACCGTCTGGTTCAGTCGACAAGGGACATTCCCCTGGACTCATGTCGAGTCAAGTAAACTCCTGAACCACCGTTTGGTTCAGTCGACAAGGGACATTCCCCTGGACTCATGTCGAGTCAAGTAAAACTCCAGAACCACCGTTTGGTTCAAATGGACAAGGGACATTCCCCTGGACTCATGTCAAGTCAAGTAAAACTCCTGAACCACCGTCTGGTTCAGTCGACAAGGGACATTCCGCTGGACTCATGTCGAGTCAAGTAAACTCCTGAACCTGTATTTGGTTCAGTCGACAAGGGACATTCCCCTAGACTCGTGTCGAGTCAAGTAAACTCCTGAATTACCGTTTGGTTCAGTCGACAAGGGACATTCCCCTGGACTCATGTCGAGTCAGGTAAAATCCTGAACCACCGTTTGGTTCAGTCGACAAGGGACATTCCCCTGGACTCATGTCGAGTCAGGTAAACTCATGAACCACCGTTTGGTTCAGTCGACAAGGGACATTCCCCTGGACTCATGTCGAGTCAAGTAAACTCCTGAACCACCGTTTGGTTCAGTCGACAAAGGACATTCCCCTGGACTCATGTCGAGTCAAGTAAACTCCTGAACCACCGTTTGGTTCAGTCGACAAGGGACATTCCCCTGGACTCATGTCGAGTCAAGTAAACTCCTGAACCACCGTTTGGTTCAGTCGACAAGGGACATTCCCCTGGACTCATGTCAGTCAAGAAAACTCCTGAACCACCGTTTGGTTCAGTCGACAAGGGACATTCCCCTGGACTCATGTCGAGTCAGGTAACTCCTGAACCACCGTTTGGTTCAGTCGACAAAGGACATTCCCCTGGACTCATGTCGAGTCAAGTAAAACTCCTGAACCACCGTTTGGTTCAGTCGACAAGGGACATTCCCCTGGACTCATGTCGAGTCAAGTAAACTCCTGAACCACCGTTTGGTTCAGTCGACAAGGGACATTCCCCTGGACTCATGTCGAGTCAAGAAAACTCCTGAACCACCGTTTGGTTCAGTCGACAAGGGACATTCCCCTGGACTCATGTCGAGTCAGGTAAACTTCTGAACCACCGTTTGGTTCAGTCGACAAGGGACATTCCCCTGGACTCATGTCGAGTCAGGTAAACTCCTGAACCACCGTTTGGTTCAGTCGACAAGGGACATTCCCCTGGACTCATGTCGAGTCAGGTAAACTCCTGAACCACCGTTTGGTTCAGTCGACAAGGGACATTCCCCTGGACTCATGTCGAGTCAGGTAAACTCCTGAACCACCGTTTGGTTCAGTCGACAAGGGACATTCCCCTGGACTCATGTCGAGTCAGGTAAACTCCTGAACCACCGTTTGGTTCAGTCGACAAGGGACATTCCCCTGGACTCATGTCGAGTCAGGTAAACTCCTGAACCACCGTTTGGTTCAGTCGACAAGGGACATTCCCCTGGACTCATGTCGAGTCAAGAAAACTCCTGAACCACCGTTTGGTTCAGTCGACAAAGGACATTCCCCTGGACTCATGTCGAGTCAAGTAACTCCTGAACCACCGTTTGGTTCAGTCGACAAAGGACATTCCCCTGGACTCATGTCGAGTCAAGTAAACACCTGAACCACCGTTTGGTTCAGTCGACAAGGACATTCCCCTGGACTCATGTCGAGTCAAGAAAACTCCTGAACCACCGTTTGGTTCAGTCGACAAAGAACATTCTCCTTGACTCATGAACTCCTGAAACTCTATTTCAGTTCGGTCAAAGACACGTCAAACAGAAACCCGCGTTTTTGTATATATTTTGATACGACATTTGGCAGAAGGTAATACACTCTTACACTCTTTTTTTCACATACGGCACGGATAAATATACTATCTAAAACAAAAATTCTTTGACTTAGAGAGTAAGGGACAAACTGTATGAGTCAATTTTGGTCCATGGGTAAAACTGTCTTTCATCTTAAGCCCATCAGCATGTTAGGCCCTAAAATAAGGACCAAAAAGAATTACGTATTGTTTGATTACAATTAAATCATAAACTAATCCCCACCACTCCACCTAACCTAACTCTAGCACTAAACCCCACCACTCCACTTAACCTAATCCTAGCACTAATCCTCACTTACTCCAAAACCATTACCAAATACACCAACATCAGATCATGTTTTATCTATAAATATGAAAAGAATACGGGAAGAATTCATTCAAGTCTCATTTCTCTCACCCTAATACTTCATGCTCTCAATCCTTAATCCCCTCATATATTACACGGCCCTCACGGCCAAACAAAGGAAGTTAAGGTATTAACAAGCCTTACTTTCACATTTTACATATTTAGTGCTCATTTCAAACTACTGACTTGAGCGTTGGAGTGCCCCCGGCACCCACCACACCGGTGGGTAGTCTGCTCCCGCTCACTCTACCTTTGTTTTGCAGGATCGCTAATGCCCCCAATCTACAAATTCTGATTGTGGACCTCGGGCGAAAACCAGCGTCCACAAGAGTGTATCCAACGGTTCTTTTTATGTGGCTTAATTAACGGCCTATATCATTTCATTGGTAATTGGAGGAAAGACAGTGAATTGATTGATGGAAATGATAAAAAATTTTCAAATTTTCAAATTAAATAATAGAAAGTTAAATAAAATTATTTAATTAAAAAATAAAATCATTTTATTCTGTAATACCGTACCGTAGACACGGGCCAAATATTATAACACCGTACTGTAGACACGGGTAAAAATTAGTATATATATGTAATACAAGTCTTTAATTTCCGCTTAACTTCCACGATGCTTGAAATTTTTTAAACAAGCCCCAGAGCTTGGAACCAAAGTTATGTGCCCCGGTGAATTTGATATACTTTATCAAAAAAGCAGGTGAGGTTTTATTATTTTAAAATAAATTGTTTTAGAATTTCATATTTATCTGTGTCCAATACCCGTACGGGAAACAAGTCTCTTAGGTCTCATATAAGGCCCTACTGCGCCTCCAAGGAGATCTTTTATCGATGCTGTCACAGGCCAATTTTCATGACAAGTCGCATCCACTAGATACTGGAATTCTCTAAAGAGATATTGTCAAGTTTGACTTTTTTCTACTGGAAGATTAGTAATAATATTTCGGAGATGTCAAATAATGTGAATGATTAGGCTTCTAAACACTCAACTCATACTTTCTACCAAAGGCTTCTTTCCCTAATATATCACGATGTTAATAGAATCCGATCGGATCCGATTCATATGGATTCTAAAAAAAATAATACAATTTTGAATTGACTCAACCCGATTTTTATAGGTCGGTTCACGGGACGACACAACCCGGCCCAAAAATATGTTTCTGTTAATTTTTTAAAAATATTATTATTTTTTTAAAAAATTACTATTATTTCAATAGTTTATTAATTTTAATCTTGAAACTTTTTATATGTACGACAAATTTGAAGACATACGATAATTAGTATTTATGTCTCATTGTAATTAATACATAAGAATTTTTTTTTCCGACCCGACTCGCTCAAGTTTGCATACAAAAAAATTTTAGGTTCGAATTTATCGACCGGCATGACCCAACCCGATCAGGTTTTGCAAAATTTGAAAAAACTCAGACCGACATATGAACACCCCTACCTGATATTCAGATTTTTTCTGAGTTCTGTAGCTCTAAGAGAGGAAAATAATCGTCACATCATATATTGTTGCATAAGGCGTTGTTAACATTAAGCAAGACAGCTCTTTTGTTACAGCAATACTTGTATATCCCATGATTCTGCTCCATCATCTCCAAGAAAAAAAATTAACCATGAAAATGAAAATGAGGGGGAAAGTTAAATAACAAAATTCAAGTCACAGAGAGGATCTTCATGGCATTATTCACAGAGCAGCTGATATATATGCCTTTGTAAACATCTTGATGGCACGCTTCACATTGACATTGTTTCCCAAAGCAGATCAGTTTCACTAACAAACTGGTATTCAAGTTAGCACCTAAAAAACAAATTGAATGCTGAAATCAGAATCATGGAAGTGAACAGGTTTTTGCACTTGCCACGAATTCACACAAAATAACCAACAACAAATCCAATAAAAACACGGTTAGGCACTTGTAAAAGCGAAAACAAAACCCACTGCAGTTCTTCTAATGCAAATATGATGTGTGTTAAATAAACATTCTTCTATACCATTTCTTTCCTTGGCCTTGTGTTACTAACATATGCTTGACTCATATGTCATCCTAAAATGTTTTCAAGTGGTAACAACCAGATGAATTGTTTCAGAGATATATAGAGAGAATAAGCAGCAGTCGTTCACATAGAGTACTTTCTATTTTGATAAGCCAACATTCAGGCATACAAAACCACCTGGATTGTGGTAAATTGAGAAATACCCTTTGCAACTAATAAGCAAGCATCAAATCATATATAATTACAACACAGTTTACGAACTTACCTCTCTTCTTACTTTGTTCCTATTCTGCATCTGTATTCTGTGGTTAATTTCTCATAAAACCAGTTTAAATCCTTTTGACAGGAAATCATCCCTGCGAGGAACACACAATGCAAGATGTCAAACAACATAAATGATGAAAATATGTATAGTCCCTTGCTCTGACTAAAATTTCTAGAAAATAAAGCTCTAGATATCTAGAGAAATTAAGAAAAATAATGCTTAACATTAACATAGAGAAAATAACTTAAACAGAAAAATCAAAATGTGTTAATACCTTTTCTTCCTACATTGTCTCTTCTTTTCCTTTTGCTCGTGGAGCTTCTTCTGAACAATTCCATGACGGCCATTATCAAGCTGAATAAGGCTTTCCACACATATGCAAGCCACAAATGAATCTGGACCACCATCAATCTTCAAAGTCTTCAGTTTTTTTCTTTTCCAATCATACCATACAAGCTTCTCACCATTCACTTCCAAGAGGACCTTATCACCACCATCCTCACTCAAACAAAGCAAAGGTCTCAAAAAGCTAAACGAACTTATTGTTCTACACCGATCAATTGAAAACATCTTATTCCAGGATTCCTTCACCCCGTATTCTTTCATCATCCACACATCAACTTTCACTGAATCATAATTACACATCAAACATAAATGCCCTTCCAGCGCACCAACATCCAACACAAAATCTTTCTCATGGCCACCATAATCAGGCTGTGGCAATAAACGAAACTCTTCGACTCCAAGATCAAAAGCCACTATCAAATTACCAATTCCAGACTCAGGCCTGCGAGGCGACACCCAATGAACAACCCCATTAACAAACACACCATATCCTCTTCTATTCAAAAGATGAAAATAAAATTGAAACATAAAACGAAGATAATTTGGCAAGTTCGTAATCCTTCTCCAAGCTTTATTTTTTAAACTAAAAACCTTAACTTCATACTGAATAAAACAGCCGAGATTATCATCCTCATATTTCTTAAACTGTGTCATCCTCACAACTTTATAATCATCATTAACAGGATCATGCCCAAAACCATAAAACACGAAACCACGAATACAAGATTTTTCAGGCAAATCAATATATTCAACGGGTAACTTAAACAACTGTCTAGTGGCGGGATTAAACAAAGCAATATCTTGATCAGAATTAGATAAAGCAAGCAGCCCATTGCATGAACCAAAAACTTCAGTACCAGTCCAAATGATTTCTGGGTAGTGATTGAAAGGGATAGCTTTATCGGGTGAATCAAGGTCCACGAAATAAAGATGCAAACCTTTGAGAATCAAACTGAGATGGGATTTTCTCGAAATTGAATTGTTCAATTGATGTTTGATGAAATCTGGATCGTCGATTATTGAACATAAAGGTCTTGATAAACACCGGAAGCGTAACAGAGTTTTCACCGGTAACTGATACAGAGTACCTGTAACAACATCTAGGGGTACTTTGGACATTTTGTAAAACTAGGGTTTGGCGAAAGCAAAGCAATGGAATTGAGGAAATGTGTAGAAGTAGAAGGAAAGGTAAAGAGAGCACGTAGGCTAAGAGAAACAGCGAGTTGATAAATAACGACAGGTGGTGAACGTGAACGTGAACGTGTTGAGGTTATTTTTATGTGTATTTCGTGTTGAGGATTTAGTTTCCAAAAAGAGGGCTGCTAGTTTGACGGTCGAATATGGTGTAGATGTTGAATAGATAATTTGTTAAATTGAACTTGACGCGAAGATAATTTTCTTTTTTAATGTATAGTGAATAAGATTGTTTGACATAAATATTTTTATGGCATCATAAATTTATTAATATTATTAACATAAATGTAATTATTAGATATTAAATTTAAATACAAATAAATGATCATGAACAAGACATTAGCCCTATACCTAAGCATGCTTTAGTTTAAAATTTTAATTACTTACTCCAAATTTTGAGTCTTTCAGCACATGCTATGTTATAGAGTACTACTATATTTCCTTCTTTACTTGTGTACGAGTGGAAGTATTTATTTGTGAAATTAAATTGTGAGCACATATCTATATATTGTAGGTGGATTATTTTACTTGGTAGTCTATGTCTATTGTTGTATTCAAGGTTATAAATTTTTTTTTTTTTTGAAACGTTGGAAACGCCGTCACCAAACCACCCATTTTGGGCCGCGGCGCAGGTAAAACCACCGGTTGTCCCAGGCTCTTACAATAAGTGCACCCTCTGAATTCGAACCCAGAACCTCAATATGAGATCCTGGACCTTACACCACCAAGTCACACCCCTTGGGGACTTCAAGGTTATAATTATCTTGAGCTTATTCATTAAATCTTCTCAAATTACACATAACATGTCTTTAAATAAATTGAATAATCACAAAAAAAAAAAAAAAAAAAAAAAAAAAAAAAACTGAAGATACATCTTTCGAGACATTAAGCAAATATTAGCTCAATTTAATAAATCACTACATTTTAAGAGTCATTTGAAGATTACAGAAAACCACAAATCAAATGAAATATATAAAATAAAAATCCATATCCACAAATCAGACAATGGGTGCTGGACACATTCATTAAAGGTTTCTTAAATTTCTCTCTTGATAGAGATAATATATCATATTTCGGATGTATATGACATCTCTCTTATAGTAGTTGAGTCACACACAATTATGAGATCTAACTATTATGAGAGAGATGACATATACACCCGAAATATAATATAATTTTTCCTCTGGAGGGCCAACTCTTTGACCCACTCAACTAAACACACCCTTCAACGCAAATTAAAACTCAATACCCAACCATTACAAGGAACCAGCATTGTTTTGTTATCTTTCTAACCGCCCCTCTGCTCCATCTTCCTGTCATCGGCCAATCCAACTAATAATTTTAGTATAATCACCTCTAATCACTCGATTAGTGGATAATTATAACAACCACTTCATTAATCATGTTGAGTTATAAGACAAGTCATTGCCTATAAATTGAGCTCTTATTCATAGTCCAAGCATCCCAACGAAAAGCTCACAGTAAGAGAGCTTACAATGTAAACTACAAGTACAAGAGTATTGAGAGTAAAATTTAAGGTTTTTTGTAACAAAATTTGTAATTTTTATAAATTATATTCAAGGAGTAATACAAATAAAATTTTCTTTATATATATTATTACTAATCAATCAATCACGACACGGGACGACTGGAAGTCGATAAAGAACCTCCATAACCTGTCTGTGATAGATGTCGGGCAGTTCGCGTGTGCGGTCACAGAGTATAACAAACAGTCAAAGGCCAATTTGATGTTCGAGAGGTTGGTGAAAGGCGCGATCCAAGTGGTTGACAATTTTTTTAAAAAACAAAATCGTAGAAAATACAACTGACAAATCATCTATTTGGGGTTTAAGCATTACATTTAAAGTCATCGACTGTCTCATACTCTTACACTAAACGAACTCTAACCTATTTATTAAATAGATGGTTAACAAAATTATTACAATAATTTTGTGTGTAATGCGATTTTCTAACACTAATTGGTGAACTTTGAGCAATAATTTCTCATTTACCCAAACATCATTTTAAGCATATGAATATACCATTTCGAAGTACTCACGGAGGAGTATCTGAATCATTCAATAACAACCACTAACACGAAATGGACCATGCTTAAAATTGAGCCTCAAAATGCTTACTCATAAACATTTTTTCCAACAATCCCCCACATGAATGAAATTGACGAAAAAAATCGAATAAAATTATTTTATAAAACATTTTGTTTTGACCTATAAGAGTTCAACGGTTCAACACCTGCAAAGGACAGGTAGGCCTCAGCCTTTAAACATTCCCTTGTGAAAATATATCTCATTTACTGGCTGACAGTGGACGCGATGTTATTGAACTGTATTGCCGTTTATGTAAATGGAAAATATATATCACACAGATATTTAACCTAACACATATGAGTTCTCATTATTATGTTCATGTTGGCCATGAACATCAACCTGGTTCTGCAAGAGTTACTAAGAATTGAGCCCCGTACAATTCCCTTTGAAGCGGCCTCACTTCTCTCTCACATATGTGATTTCTTATTTAAGAGCATCTCGTAATACTATGCTCGGATTCTCGACGCATAAGAATCATTAAAGTCTTTGCTTAACCTCAATCCATACGAGCATCACCGTTTCATTTCACCATAGGAATGGACTATAGGGTAACCCCCCACAGTGAACCAATTATATCTTTTACGAGTAGGTTGTCCCATTGAACCTAGATCTTGGGATCTCCAGTCAACAATTTTGGGTTTTTTCTTTCGTAATAAACATTTATCTAATGGGCTTTAGTCTCATTCCCCTCGATGATTTCATAACCAACTCTCTATTTAACCATTTGGTTAGCGGATCCGCAATGTTATCTTTTGACTTTACATAGTCAATCGAAATAACTCCAGTATAGAGTAATTGTCTAACGGTATTGTGTCTACGACGAATATGTCTAGACTTACCATTATACATATTGTTATGTGTCATTCCAATTGCATATTGACTATCACAATGAATGCAAATTGATGGCACTAGCTTAGGCCAACTTGGAATATCCTCTAGAAAATTTCGAAGCCATTCTGCTTCTTCAGCAAACTTATCTAATGCAATGAATTCTGATTCCATTGTAGATCTGGCTATCACAGTCTGTTTGGAGGATTTCTATGATATAGCCGCACCTGCTAGTGTAAACACATAGCCACTGGTAGACTTTGAGTCTTTCATGTAAGATATCCATTTAGCATCAATGTATCCTTCGACTACAGCTGGATATATATGATAGTGCAACCCATAATTATGAGTAAAACGTAAGTACCTAAGTACTCCCACTATTGTTTTCCAGTGATCAACCCCTGGATTACTCGTATATCTGATGAGCTTGTTTACTGTACAGGCTATATCAGGCCTTGTACAACTCGATAGATACATCAAACTCACGATCACTCTAGAGTATTCTACTTGAGATATACCATGTTCCATATTCTTCGATAGGTGTAGACTCACATCTAAATGAGTTCTAGCAACAGCAGAATCATCATTGTTAAATTTACAAATAATCTTATCCACATAGTGCGAATGATCAAGAATAAGTCCATCATGACTTCTCGAGATCTTTATTCCCAAAATGACATCTGCTATACCAATGTCTTTCATGTCAAACTTGGATTTCAGCATATTCTTGGTAGATTTCACCATTTTAACATTACTCCCGATAATCAATATGTCATCAACGTAGAGACATAAAATGACATAGCCAACTTCTGTCTCTCTGACATAAATGCATTTATCACATTCATTGATTTTGAAACCATTTGCCAACATGGTGTCATCAAACTTTTTATGTCATTGTTTCGGGGCTTGTTTCAATCCATACAAGGATTTAACTAACTTACAGACTTTCTTTTCTTGTCCTGGAGCTATAAAGCCTTCATGTTGTTCCATGTAGATTTCTTCATTTAAATCTCCATTTAGAAAGGCTGTTTTCACATCCATCTGATGTACCTCAAGATTGCGCAAAGCTGCAATCACTAGTATCATCCTTATGGAATTTATTCTCGTTACAGGATAATAAATATCAAAGTAATCAAGACTTTCACGTTGTCTGTAACCTTTAATTACAAGTCTTGCTTTATACTTGTCAATTGATCCATCTGCCTTTATTTTCTTTTTGAAAATCCACTTGGACCCTAAAGGTTTACATCCTGGAGGAAGATTCACTAACTCCCAGGTGTGATTTTGTAAGATGGATTCAATTTCACTATTGATGGCATCTTTCCACAAGGCACCATCAGCTGACCTTACAGCTTCGTTATAGCTTTGATGATCATTCTCTAGCAAAAATGTCAGAAAATCTGGACCAAATGATTTTTCCGTTCTACCTCTTTTGCTACGTCTTGGTTCAAGTTCAACAACTTGTTGATCCTCTGGAACATTTATGTGTTCTTGGTCTTGACTATCTTCAATGATAGTTTCATGTGCCCGTTTGTGCACATTTGAATTCGAATTAGTTTTACAGGGAAAAACATATTCGAAAAATGATGCATTCCTCGACTCCATTATCGTATTCTTGTGAATATCTGGTACAGTAGACTCATACATAAGAAATCGATAAGCATTACTGTTATATGCATATCCTATGAAAACACAATCAACAGTTTTTTGTCATATCTTCACCTTATTATGTGGAGGAATGACTACCTTGGCAAGACACCCCCACACTCGTAGGAATTTATAGGAATGTACTCTTCATTTCCACATTTCATAATGAGTTTTCCCTACTTCTTTCCGTGGTACCTTATTTAAAAGGTAATTAGCTTATAAGACAGCTTCTCCCCACATATTCTGAGGTAAGCCAGAACTGATTAACATAGCGTTCATAATCTCTTTCAAGGTACGATTCTTCCGTTCTGCAATCCCATTGGATTGAGGTGAATAAGGAGTTGTGGTTTGATGTATGATTCCATTTTGTTCACAAAGTGATTCAAAAGGGAAAATATACTCACCACCACGATCACTTCCCAACTCCTTAATTCTTTTATTCAGTTGATTCTCAACTTCATTCTTATAGAGAACAAATTTCTCTATAGCTTCGTCCTTGCTTTTCATCAAATACACATAGCAAAATCTTGTGCAATCATCAATAAAGGTAATAAAATATTTATTACCGCCTCTCGATTGTATTGAATTAAAATCACATACATCGGTATGAATTAGATTAAGTGGTTCAGAGTTTCTTTCAATACTATGAAAAGATGATCTAGTCAGTTTTGCCTCAACACAAGTATCACACTTATGTTTGTTATCAATTTGAAAATTGGGAATGTGGTTTATGTTAATTAATTTCCGTAATGAATTAAAATTAACATGTCCTAATCTACCATGACATAGATTAGAGTGCTCAACAATATAAGAAGAATAACTAGCTTTATTGATATTCTTAGGTTTAACAACCATTACATTGAGCTTAAAGAGCCCATCAGTTACATACCATTTTCCCATATACATCCCATTTTTAGTTAAAACTACTTTATCAGACTCAAACACCATCCGGAATCCGTGCTTGTTCAGAAGTGATCCAAACACAAGATTCTTCCGTATTTCTGGTACATACAGAACGTTGTTCAAAGTCAACTCTTTCCCAGAGGTCATCTTCAGAACCACCTTACCTTGACCTTCAATCTCAGATGTTGCTGAATTTCCCATGTATAATTTTTCCTCATTACCAGTAGGCTCAAATGAAGAGAACATGCTCTTGTCCGAGCACACATGTCGAGTGGCACCAGTGTCAATCCATCACTCTCTTGGGTTAGAACCTACCAGATTCACCTCAGAAACCACAGCTGAAAGGTTAATGTCTGAAACATCTTGAGTCATATTTTCCATCACATTAGCCTCTTGATTCTTTTTCTTCTTCGGCAGTCTGCACTCAGAAGACTTGTGACCCATTTTGTCACAGTTGAAGCATCTTCCTTGAAATTTGGATTTCTTGGAAACTCCTCATTTAGGGCCCATCTTTGACCCTTTGTTCTTAGGGTTCTTTTTCTTATGGCCATGTTCAACAATATTTGCTATAGCCTCATGAGATATTCCTCTCTTGTCAGATACTCGATTATCTTCTTCAATTCTGAGCTTAAGAACCAGGTCTTCAATGCTCATCTCTTTTCGCTTATGTTTTAGATAATTTTTGAAATCTTTCCAATCAGGTGGTAGTTTCTCAATTATCGAGGCTACTTGGAAGGTTTCACTTAAACTCATCCCCTCAGCATGAATTTCTGCTAGAATAATCTGCAGTTCTTGTACTTTGCTTAACACAGTTTTGGAATCAACCATCTTAAAATCAAGGAAACGGCCCACAACAAACTCTTTGATGTAAGCTTTGACAGTTGAGGACTGAGTTAATTTGAACAAAGCCCCCTTATGATTCTCAAACACGGATTCCCTGAATCTTGATGCAACAGCTTCCAAGAAGAGTCTCACGACCTCAGTTGGCCATTTTTCCTCATCCAAGAATACCATGACAAAGCTTCTCCTTCCCAATGGTATGCTGCTATGGATATCTTTTGCTCGTCAGGAGTGGGATACGTGTCAAAGAAATGCTCTATCTTCAACCTCCATCCCGCCACATCTTGCCCATCAAACCTGGGTACTTCCAATCGAAAATTTTTATACCTCACAGTATTGAAATTGGTTTCTGTTTCCCCACGACCTGTTTGATGATTTTCCTGAGTTGTTTCCCCTCCCGCATCCAAACGTGCAGTAAGGTTTCGAAGCAAGTTTTGAATCTCCTGAATCGCGAAAGCAATTTCTGAAGATTTTTGGGCTTGCTCATCTATCTGTTGTTGCAAACCAGCCATTTGAGAACTAGTATCTCCATTGCTGTTGGTTCTCCCCATCGTTTAGCGCCCAAGGTCCAAGTCAATGAAAGCACCAAATGTTAGGTTTAGATTCGAGATTAAACCCATAAAACTCTACAAAGTTATGCTGTTAAGAAAAATGATTTTTCATTCCCAAATCTCTACAATTTACAGCCTTTTATAGTCTGTTATTGACTTAACTAACTGCTAACTAATCACCACTACTCAACAACTTTTCCCGCCAATTGCTAAACTGTTATTCTAACTCAGCACATAATCTGTGAGCCTCTTTGGTTTGGAGCTGATCCTCTATGGTCTAACCCCCTGTTCCAGGTGTGACTCCCTCTGCTGCTGTGGATCCATCGTAACAGTGGACCATACTTAAAATTGAGCCTCAAAATACTTATTCATAAGCATTTTTTTCCAACAAGAATAAGGCTATGTGTTGGTTATGTGATACTGTAAATGAAACTGAGAATAAAGTTGTTGATGATGTTTTCAAGCACTACAGTATTTAAGACAGCACGACAAGGACAAAAGGGTAAATTCTTTCCCTGGTGGACACCATATGAAGGCCGACCACATCATGAAAAGGCCGACCACTTTGGTTCGGGTGACCGAGCACTATAAGGTCGGCAGAAACATTCTCAGCATAACAGATTAACATGACCGACCTCATAAAGACCGACCAGACAACGAGCCGTGTTCAAGACAACAGCACCCCATTCTTATGGATAAGATAAGAAAGATATCCTGCTCTCGCAAGGAGAAGGAGTCAGAGTCCAAAAGGGAATACGGAAGAAGAAGGCATTATCGGATCAGGAAACCATGAAAGAAGAGAAGACTGAGTACAAATAGGATTTCTTATAGGAATCGGATTTCTGTATTATTATAAATAGGAGGGCAGAACATGTGTGTAAAATGGGCATCTAAAAAAATCATCACAAGAGTGAGAGATTAGAGTCACAAAGTTCCGATTTGTAAGAGCAAAGGAGAGGCCTAAGAAGTGTATTTGAAGTAATAAAAAGTATCATCATGTTCTTGTCCGTGGACGTAGTTGAAGGAGGGTTCCCTCGGAGGTGATATTCCCGTATTACCCTGAGACCAAAATCCACCGTCAACAGTTGGCGCCGTCTGTGGGGACTCAACAAAAAGCAGCTCGCGTAGTAAGACGATGGCAGAAGATGGAAATCACCGATCGTCAGGGATTTCACCAGATAGTTCGGGAAATCCAGGATAAAGGTCTGTTGGCCGAGCCTAATTTGAGGAGGTTCCCGATTGAGGAGGGAAATAGTAGGGCATACTGTATCTACCATAACGTAAGGGGACATGCCACGAATGGGTGCAGAGACCTGCGGGAGCAGGTGGAAGACTTGGTGAAAGAAGGCTATCTCAGTGTGTACATAGACCATTCGATTTTTGAGGTCGACCAAGTTGATAGCGGAAGTCATCCGGTCGGATGCGTGGAATGCTGAGATGCATAGATGATATATTAAGAAGAGCCTTGCTTGTAGTGACCAGTGTAGAGTTGCAAGAAAGGCAACAGATCCCAAAAAGGTGAGTAAACCTCTTCTGACTTAGGTTGACATTTGATTATGCTTGTTTGTTATGGCTCACACAATGATTTTGATATTTGTTTTCCGGCTCGGGTCTGCTCTTGTACCGCCGAGACCGATGTCTCTTTCCGGCTCGGGTCTGCTCTTGTACCGCCGAGACCGATGTCTCTTTCCGGCTCGGGTCTGCTCTTGTACCGCCGAGACCGATGTCTCTTTCCGGCTCGGGTATGCTCTTGTACCGCCGAGACCGATGTCTCTTTCCGGCTCGGGTCTGCTCTTGTACCGTCGAGATCGATGTTTGTTACAGCTCGGGGTCGGGTTACATCCCACCAAGTCATGCTCATTGGTCTGGGGACGGGACATTCCCCCAGAGCCAAGTACCTCTTTCAGCTCGGGGTCGGGTTACGTCCCACCGAGTCAGCCCTTCGGACTGGGGACGTAACATTCCCCCAGGACCAAGTGATTCTTACAGCTCGGGGTCGGGCGATGTCCCACCGAGTCTGCCCTTTGGACTGGGGACGTAACATTCCCCCAGGGTCAAATGATTCAAACAGCTCGGGGTCGGGCGATGTCCCACCGAGTCTGTCTTTGGACTGGGGACGTAACATTCCCCCAGGGTCAAATGATTCAAACAGCTCGGGGTCGGGCGATGTCCCACCGAGTCTGTCTTTGGACTGGGGACGTAACATTCCCCCAGCGTCAAGTGATTCAAACAGCTCGGGGTCGGGCGATGTCCCACCGAGTCTGTCTTTGGACTGGGGACGTAACATTCCCCCAGGGTCAAATGATTCAAACAGCTCGGGGTCGGGCGATGTCCCACCGAGTCTGTCTTCGGACTGGGGACGTAACATTCCCCCAGGGCCAAGTGATTCAAACAGCTCGGGGTCGGACGATGTCCCACCGAGTCTGTCTTTGGACTGGGGACGTAACATTCCCCCAGGGTCAAATGATTCAAACAGCTCGGGGTCGGGCGATGTCCCACCGAGTCTGTCTTTGGACTGGGGACGTAACATTCCCCCAGGGTCAAGTGATTCAAACAGCTCGGGGTCGGGCGATGTCCCACCGAGTCTGTCTTCGGACTGGGGACGTAACATTCCCCCAGGGCCAAGTGATTCAAACAGCTCGGGGTCGGGCGATGTCCCACCGAGTCTGTCTTCGGACTGGGGACGTAACATTCCCCCAGGGTCAAGTGATTCAAACAGCTCGGGGTCGGACGATGTCCCACCGAGTCTGTCTTTGGACTGGGGACGTAACATTCCCCCAGGGTCAAGTGATTCAAACAGCTCGGGGTCGGGCGATGTCCCACCGAGTCTGTCTTTGGACTGGGGACGTAACATTCCCCCAGGGCCAAGTGATTCAAACAGCTCGGGGTCGGGCGATGTCCCACCGAGTCTGTCTTCGGACTGGGGACGTAACATTCCCCCAGGGCCAAGTGATTCAAACAGCTCGGGGTCGGGCGATGTCCCACCGAGTCTGTCTTTGGACTGGGGGCGTAACATTCCCCCAGGGTCAAATGATTCAAACAGCTCGGGGTCGGGCGATGTCCCACCGAGTCTGTCTTTGGACTGGGGACGTAACATTCCCCCAGGGCCAAGTGATTCAAACAGCTCGGGGTCGGGTTACGTCCCACCGAGTCAGCCGCTTCGGTCTGGGGAGGTAACATTCCCCCAGAACCCAAGTATCTCTCTCGGCCCGGGGTCGAGTAACGCCCCACCAAGTCAGCTCTCCGGACCAGGGGACATAACATTCCCCCGGGTCCAAATGCCTCACCCTTCCCAGGGTCAAGCCAGACCCCTCCAACTCGTGCTAACCCCCGATGGGCCTTAAAATTGCAAGGATGGCAAGAAGCATAAAAGGAGAAGAAAAAGAAGAAAGAAATAAATAGACACAAATGCATAAATATATATAAATACAAGTTGTAATATTATTACAAGAAAAAGTTAAAGTGTACATAGGGCCCCGGCAGGGTTACCCTTTCTCATTCATCCCGCGCAGGGGCAAGAACTTCTTCCACAGTTGGCTCAAATGGCGGAAGGACCGGCTCGGCATCAGTAGGAGGAGCTGCAACTTCGGCATCAGGAGGAGAAGCTGCGACTTCAACCTCGGCAACAAGAGGAGGGATCTCAAGGCAGTCATCGTCCACGTCGGGAACCTCCGATCCTTCTTCAGGAGGAACCTCGGGAGCCGGAACAACCGAGATAGGAGCAGGATCCATCACCTCCTCAGGGGGGGGATGAATCCACTTTTTAAACTCTTCCTCAGAAATGTCCCCCTTACAGTAACTGATGGCCGCGTAGATAGGATCCATATTCAGGCTCGGCAGCACCATCGGTATCATCTCGGCACAGTCGCCAACTCCCTCGAGACGGATGGCCTCCTTCTCGGCCTCGAGATCAGCCTCTCTCTTTTCCAGCTCGCTCTCTCTCTCCTCGAGATCAATCTCCCTCTCCTCAAGCTCGGTTTTCTTCCTCTCAAGACTGTCTCGGACACGAGCAACCTCCTCATCTTTACTCTTCAACTTGGCCTCAGCACTGGCTACCTTCCCCCTCAGAACCCCAATTTCAGATTGGGCAGCCTTCAGATCCTCCCGGGCACTATCAGCAAGTTTCCTTTCCAACACAGCAGCTGACTTGAGGGCTTTATTCGCTTTGAAGCTCTCGACAGTGGCCGCCTCATGATTCTTGATCACCTCCTCCCGGTCAGCCAACTTTGCCTCCACTTCAGAGAGACGACTTTGAAGCCTCTGGGCCTGACCGCCCTCGGACAGCAAAGTCAGAAGAAGACCTTTGTTCTTAGCCATAAGGTAGTTGGCCTGCACACAGAAAGAGAGAAAAGAGTCAATAAAAAAAAAAAATCGAGAAGGGGAATGAAAATACATTCGCCATCTGAGAACTCATCTCAGTCACAACACCCTCGGGAGATACATCCTCGTACCTCGAGACCTCCCCCGGGGGAATCACCTCGGCCAACTCATTAAAAGCCGGCACTAAATGAGAAGTGGCCCCCCGGATGCTTTCTCTCAAGTCATCCACCCCGAGGACCACGGGGCCCTTCCGTTTCCTGGAGGAGCTTTCAGAGGACTTCTTCCCCCTACGAATGTCTTTCCTCTTGACTGGAACAGCTCCCTCGTCTTCTCCCTCCTGGGCCAACTCGGTCTCCTCGGTCCCAAATTGACGCCTCCGCTTCCTAAGAGGTTTCGGCGGACTGGCAAGATGAGCAGATCCTGATGATTGCACACCAGAAGGTGAGGATAGTCCCCGAGCACTTGTCTGGACTTGTCCAGAAGATATGTTCTCAGCAAGATCAGTCCGTGCCCGGGAAGTTTCAGCATCAGCATGACTGGCCTTCTTCACGGTACCGGCCAACTTCTCAAGAAACTTTGGCCTCTTCGACATACCTGCGAAAAGAAGAAGAGGAAGAAAAAGAAATCAAGATCCGAGAACATAACAAAAGCATCAAAACACATAAACAAACAAGCATCCAGCAGACCTCCACCAATCCGACCCGAGGCCTCCGGAGGGGCACCCGAATAAGGCCCGAATCAACAAAGGCCGCATCATTAACCAACTTCCTCCAATGAGCAGCATACCCCCGAGCCCAATGTACCCGCCTCCGGACCTGACGAGAAACCTTGGGAGCATCTCGCCAACAAGCTGGGAGGAACCAGAGAAGTTAGAAAACCTAAAAGAAACTAGAGAACGGGAACAAGAAAGAATGAAGGGGTGTCAGACTCCTAACCTCCAGCCCTGAAGACGTCTGGAACCGAGACATCCTCCTCAAACGATCTCAGGACCCGACCCCAATCCCCAGTTGCCCAGAACCAAAAGTCCTTAAAATTCTTGTTAGAGTCAGGAAGTTTCTGGACGAGATTGGACGAGCTGTCGTAGGCAGAGAGGTAATACCAACCATAATGAGTCTTTGGGTTGGATTTCAAACGATTATAACCTCTTCACTTCTTCCAAGCAATGGACACCCAAACCTGCCCGATGCCAAACCACGTATATGCCGGCCATAATCCTCCAACTATTTAAGCTTAATTGGCAAGGGGCAATCTCCATCTCAGCAAGCATCCAAGCAAAATAACGCTGCATCGGCAGACGTAGCCCACACTCGAAGAAAATAGGAAGAAGTGCCACCGAGCCCTCGTCAGGCTGACTGGCACGATCCATTGGGCAAAGAACTTCAAGAGCAATGTCTATTGGGATGCTGTATCGTTGCCGCAATAGCGCCAGATCATCCTCGGTTATCTTAGAAGGACGGTTCATATCCAGAGCCGACGACCCAAGTTCTCCAGGCTCTGGGTCCTTCCGAGGAACCCTCTGATGATAGGAGTCATTTTCGACCTCAGAAGGGGTGGGGGTAGTGTCGAGATCTTCTACACTGGGCGCCCCTGAGCCCGAGGAAGCTCTTCAGCAGGGGGAGTTGAGATTTTGGCAGGCCTTTCGGAGGAAGAATTACTGTCAGACATCCCTGACACCCAGAAAAACAGAGAAGGGGGAAGAATCAGTCTACGAGAAGCTACCCACGGTACCCGTGCTAAACTAGATATGGAGTCTCTAAAGAAGTGCCCTAAAGCAAGACCCAACAAAACCACAAGTCTCTCCCTAAGCAAAATAAGCAAATAGAATCACAACACCACAGAAGAAGAAGAAGAAGATCGCTCAGAAGACTTACTTGTTCTTCTCGGAAGCAGGAGGTTTTACGCTGCGGTGATGCTCGTTCCTTAGGTGCTCGGCAACGAAAAAAGGATGAAGACCGCGATCGAGTTTCGAGAACACGGAGTTGAAAGGATCGTAAAGAAAAATACAGAGAAGAGAAGGAGAAATTGCCGAAAAAATGGAACAGTGAAACCCTCGTTCTCTTATAGTCATGACTGGGATGCACATCACCGTCGGTTTTGGCGGGAACCCAGCGGATGTTTGACATATGTCAAAAGTTAGAAGAAAACCTAAAGATGATTTGATGGGCATTTAAGAAGACATGACGGTTGTGCGTCTCGAGGAAAGATGAATGAAACGACTAGAAGATTCTTTTTTACATTCTAGGACGACTACCCGCAAGGACAATCAGCACACCCTCTTCATATAGTTCCCCCGGTACCAACTCGCATACTCGTTGGACCAAGAACTAGGGGACAGATGTTGATGGGTTTTCAAGCACTACAGTATTTAAGACAGCACGACAAGGACAAAAGGGTAAATTCTTTCCCTGGTGGACACCATATGAAGGCCGACCACATCATGAAAAGGCCGACCACTTTGGTTCGGGTGACCGAGCACTATAAGGTCGGCAGAACATTCTCAGCATAACAGATTAACATGACCGACCTCATAAAGACCGACCAGACAACGAGCCGTGTTCAAGACAACAGCACCCCATTCTTATGGATAAGATAAGAAAGATATCCTGCTCTCGCAAGGAGAAGGAGTCAGAGTCCAAAAGGGAATACGGAAGAAGAAGGCATTATCGGATCAGGAAACCATGAAAGAAGAGAAGACTGAGTACAAATAGGATTTCTTATAGGAATCAGATTTCTGTATTATTATAAATAGGAGGGCAGAGCATGTGTAAAATGGGCATCTAAAAAAATCATCACAAGAGTGAGAGATTAGAGTCACAAAGTTCCGATTTGTAAGAGCAAAGGAGAGGCCTAAGAAGTGTATTTGAAGTAATAAAAAGTATCATCCTGTTCTTGTCCGTGGACGTAGGTAGGATCCAAAATCCACCGAACCACGTTAAATCACCTTGTCTGATTGGCGCATTTCTTTGTTTTCCGCTAAGTTTGCTTTTGGTTTCCCGCATAACCAAACAAATTCACAGTTGAAGGAGGGTTCCCTCGGAGGTGATATTCCCGTATTACCCTGAGACCAAAATGCACCGTCAACAAAAGTTATATTTTTTTTTCCCTATATCGACACTGTTGATGATGATTATATTTTTTTTATTATTAGAAAAATGGGGGAAAGAGAGTGAAGGTTTCAAGATTAAGCGTTATAACTCATAAGCATATGAACGTAATTATAATTGCGTTTCTGCCTAGTTGTAGTCAGCGACGTTTGATCATAACGGATGATTATAGAACTCGTTGAACGAATAAATCATGTTTTTTTTTTTTTTAAAAAAATGTTGGAAATTTTATCGTCAAACTATCTATTCCGAGTTTAAGTGCGGTAAGTAAAATTTTTGGTCATTCCAAATTTGTTATAAAAAATACACTATCTGAATTCGAATTCATGACTTAAAGATTGGATCGAGAACTTTACATCAAAAAGATTGGATCGAGAACTTTACCGAGTTTAAGTGCGGTAAGTAAAATTTTTGGTCATTTCTGAACGTTTAAGTTAATTAAACATATTTGCATGAAAGTGAAACAGTTAACAACTATCATATTGGGGAGAATATTCTAAACAAGTACTTAGATTGATATCCATTTAAAATTTGTTTTTCAATTTTGGAAATTTGAATAAGATCTTATTATAATTGTAAATTAAATATTGTGGTAGGCGAACTTGACAATGATAATAAATTCAGGTATCTCGTTATTTATAGAAAAATAATAATAGACATATATAAATCTAAAAAAAACACCTATAATACCACACTAAAAACATAAATTTATCTTGAAAAACTAAAATTTGAATTAAAATTAAATTATAAAGTAAAAATTATATCATGAGTATATTAAAATTTAAGTATAGAAAGAGAAAATATAGTGGGTGTGCAGGGGATCAGATCAAACTTGAGTTGAATGAGAAGTTACTTTCTCCTTTAAGGTCGGTCCATGAACACGCAAGCAATTGCAAAGAGAAGAAGGGAAACATTAATTTTCACTTTGGCATGTCATGTGGATTATGGATTTGTGGTGAGTGGTGAAGGCATGTGATTGAAAAGTGGGAAAAAAGAAGCATTTATAAGCCTAGGCCTGGCTGGAGCTTCACTGTAAGTACTACTTGGCCACTATACGATCCCACACGTGAATACTATTATACTAATGAATGTGAATGATATATCACTTTCCAAAAACATCAAACAAGCAGATAATAATTTATGGATACAAATAGAAGCTTGGAGAACATAATGCTTTACATTATATATATATATATATATATAATTATTAACTATTTTAAATTTTTTAAACTATTTGACTTTTTTTTTTAAAAAAAAGAAATTATTTGATTTGATTTATTATTAAATGATATTGTTTTGATATTTATCATTTTTTTTTTTGGAAATTTTGGAAACCACGCAGCTAAATCATCTGATCCGGGCTTAAGCAGAGCATGTAAAAACCCCGACTGTCACAGGTTCTTACAAGAAACGCGTTTCCTAAATTCGAACTCATGACCTGTAGGGCATATCGTGATTTGATTTGATTCATTATTAAAATAATATTGTTTTTGATAATTATTATGTTTTAGTATTTTTAACATATTCTTAATCCTAATGTTAATTTCTCATCATGGCAGTCCATATAATATTAGTAAGTAGCAACAAGTAACATAAAACCATTGTTTCACTTTGACTAAAACTAAATTTGGATTGATGGAATGTGTGGATTTATAACATAAATGTAAGGTTTGTAATAGTATAGTTTGATGGCAAACAGTTTAGGATTTGATCGTCAAGTTTTAGGTTCGAGTCTATAGGTATATATCTAGCAATAATATGAGACAGCCGAAATTTTATCTGTTTCGTTTAATTCCGGATTTCAACCTTCAAAAAAGTAAGATAAAAATATAATAATAAAATGAAATGGAAAATAATATATCTTAATTTTGTTTGAATAAAAAGTGAGTTTTATAATGGAACTTTCCATGTCAAAAGCCATGGAATTTTGATATATGTTTTAAAAATTGGACTGGATCTATAGAATTAGAATCTGGCAATGGATTAGGTCAGAATAAACATTAAAAATCAAAGTTTAAAAAATATTGTCAAAATCTGGAAAAGAGATCGGATAGGATAGTTCAATTTTTTTAATCATAAATAAGTCTGGCTATTTGTTCGGAAGGTTGAACCGGACGAGCCCGGTCCGATTCTGAAAACGCTCAGCCTCCGCCACTCGGTCGCTCTGGCACCTCTCCACCTCAAGTTCAATTCACGAATCAGTCCATAACACTCAAATGAAGGGACTTTTCAAATCTAAGCCTCGTACTCCCGTCGACATCGTCCGACAAACTCGGGATCTTCTTATTTACGCCGATCGCACCTCCGATGTTCGCGAATCCAAGCGCGAAGACAAGGTTTTCATTTTCGTATCCATTTTATTATTATTGTTTAATATTATTTTGGTTGGGAATATATTGACGCGTGAAATTGGGGATTAGCTGATTTACTTAGTGGTGAGTATTTAGAGAGTTCAATTTACGATTTTGATTATATTTTGTGAAAACAGTTTGAATTTTTGTTGAAGTTTAAAACTTTTTTTTCCTGGCCTTCTTTATTACTGTAGATTGAATTTTTATGACGTTGAATTTTAGTATCTTTGATTTGACTGTATTTTGACTATAGGCTGCTTGTGTGGGACAAACGCTTAGAGATATTGGGATCCAGTTATATCTGTTTTGAACTGTTTTTATATTCCATTACTCGGATATCGTTTACAGATTTGGCCAATTTTTTGGATGCCATGATTAATAGATGTTGCACTGACAAAGTACTTGAACAAAAGTTTCATTGTGTATAGTCGTATGAGGTCATGAGTTGAATTGTTACAGAGATTCTATTCATGTGATATCTGTCATGCATTGAATTGTAGTGAAATTGTTTGATCAAATGGTTGGATTGGTGATAAGTTACACTAACTAGAATCCAAGTTAACCTTCTCTTTTGTAGATGGCGGAGTTATCTAAAAACATCAGGGAGTTAAAGTCAATACTTTATGGAAATAGTGAATCTGAGCCAGTTTCAGAGGTTTGTGCACAATTGACTGCAGAGTTCTTCAAGGAAAACACTCTACGGCTCTTGATAACTTGTCTTCCAAAATTGAACTTGGAGGTAAGCATTATAATGCATAGTCGAATCTCAGATTTCCTTTAGGGTTTTCTGTTAATTTATTGTACCGTGGTTAAGAGTTTTAACTTAGTAATGATCTGGTGTCTTCAATAATCTCGTGAAGTTTCATTGCCGAGGTTCAGTTACAAAATAGAATGTAATAAGACACAATTGTATTTTGCAGGCAAGAAAAGATGCCACTCAGGTTGTTGCTAATTTACAGAGGCAACAAGTTCATTCAAAATTGATTGCCTCTGACTACTTGGAAGCAAACATAGATCTTTTGGATATTCTAATAGCAGGGTAAGCCAAAATTAGGATATATTTTAAGGAAGTTGGAAGTAATTTTACATCATTGTCTTTGTACCTGGTGTGTTCTAATTGTTGAAAGCTGTTTCGGTAGTTATGAGAACACAGACATGGCTTTACATTATGGTGCTATGCTGAGGGAGTGCATTCGTCATCAGAGTGTTGCGAGGTGAGTAAGTTACTTAGATTGAACTATTTCATTTCATTAGTTGACAAGTTCATGATGTCATCTTGAAAAATTGGGTGACAGTTTTATTGTTTATCCTGTTGATATTGTGAGCCATTTGTCTATCAAAGTTGTTGGTATATTGATTGATGAGGGTTCTCTGAATGATGTGTATTCACCCTTTTGTTCTAATGGTGTTATTACGTAGCTCTTTCAGTCAAGATCTTCAAATTGGTTGATTTCATGATTGTTATTAGTTCATAGGCTTCATGCCAATGTCTTAACTTCTCTGATTTGATTTACAGGTATGTGCTGGAATCACAGCACATGAAGAAGTTTTTTGACTATATACAGCTTCCAAATTTTGACATTGCTGCAGATGCTGCTGCAACTTTTAAGGTAGAATACTTAAAATAGTAAGTTAGAAAGGAATCTCTCTCTGTAAATGCGCCAACAACCAAGCTGCCAATTTCAATCGAAGTTATCTTCATTTGTTGAATAGGTTATTCTTATTTTTGTTTTGTAAACTTTATTTGGTTTTGTGATAGTTGATATCTTTTAATTGCAGGAACTGTTGACAAGGCACAAATCCACTGTGGCTGAATTTCTTTCTAAGAATTATGACTGGGTAAATGTTTATTTTATGTCATTGTACATACTTATCTGTGTATGTTAATGCCCACATGAACTCTAGATGAAATGGGGGTTTTGCATTATGCAATGGCCTTTTCTCAACTCATGTCAAATGTAGATGAAAGTAATTTAGTAAGAAGAATATGATGTACAAATTGGGTAACACCTGGTACTCCATATCTGTGGTGATGCATTTATATTACAAATTATTATATATGTTAAATAAATTTGTCTTTGATAAGTATAAAATTAGAAGATACGATTTGTTTCATTCATTTTGTTCCTTTCCAATTTGATTCTTTTTTCATCTTGCTTTTTATTTAAGTTGTCTGCTTTAAATTTTTCTTATATTTGCAATGGTAGAGTTGGCCACATATACCTGTTCTTGATTAGTGGCTGTCTTGGTATTTTAATATCCACATCTCAATCATATGTTTGTAAACTTCTTGTTGCCGTTTTCTATTTGAACAGAGCTTAATATGTTCAAATTCTTTGCTGGTTTCAGTTTTTTGCAGAATATAACTCAAAACTGTTGGAATCTACCAATTATATTACTAGACGACAAGCTGTCAAGGTAGGAAAATTATATGCTATTGTCAATGGATAACAATTGGTATCTATCTGACTTTTGATTTTTGAATAAAAAAAATGAATTGAAAACTAAGCTGGAGCTTTTGGCATATGTGGCTTCGCAATATTACTTTTAGGTAGTAGAATAGTTCCTCATTTTTTGCCACGGATAGAATCACATGGTATTTAATTGGAGTTAGAAAATTTGAGAAGATTTAATGCAAGGGTCAAGAGTTTGAGTTCCATTAGATTATTGTTATTATTACGGTTATGATTTTGAAATGGAAATATTACGGTTGTGGAATTTCTGGTTGGTTATTTTGGTAGTTATAATGCTTATTAATAACGGTTGCTTGTTACAGCTGTTGGGAGACATATTACTGGATCGCTCAAATTCAGTTGTGATGACAAGATATGTGAGCTCAAGGGACAATTTGAGGATACTTATGAATCTCCTTAGAGTAAGATACTTTCCCGGATTGCATCTGGAACATATCTTGTAATCCTTTCTCTAAGCTTACCAAAATTGCTGGGGACTGAACCACTAACCTTTGATAAAATACCTCTTTAAGTAGAGTTTGTGATGTCCACCCATTTGATGCTCGTGGAACTATAATTGACTACAAAGTTGTTTATGGATTGAAGTGAACTTTTACGTGTTATATTGTTTCTCTTATTACAGGAATCAAGCAAGAGTATCCAGATAGAAGCATTTCATGTTTTCAAGGTATTATTCTGGTTACTGTGTACATTGTGACTTCACGGTTTTAAGGTACTATATATTTCATATTCTGAATTTTGTCGTACAGTTGTTTGCTGCGAATCAAAACAAACCTCCTGACATCGTAAGCATACTCGTTGCAAACAGAAGCAAGCTTCTACGGTTGTTTTCTGATTTCAAAACTGATAAAGGTAGAAGGTGTTGCATTTCTATATATATTTAAAAAAAAAAAAAGATGCTTCATACTCTGTTTACATTCACAAGTTTTCTTTTTCACAGAGGATGAACAGTTTGAGGCAGACAAAGCTCAGGTTGTGAAGGAAATTGCTGGTCTGGAGCTTAGAGACCGCCCATAAGGGAGCTTTGTTGTTTCACTAGTGGGTTTATCAAATAATTGGCTAAGATGTTGATTTTCTTTGTATTCTTATTTCCTCCAACCCTGTAGTTCTTCATATATGTACTTGTGTGAAAAAAAATAACAGAAATTTATATACGAAATTACTTCTTAAAGGAGATTTCATTATATTTTTCCATGAAGGGCTGTAACGATATTTTTCATGGATTTTATTTTATATTATTATCATTTTTGTTTAAAATAAAATTCTTACAATTCTACAATATTAAAATATGAAATTTACTGGAGATTTATGTCAAGGGTGTGTGTGAGGAGCAGCCAAGGACTGGTATATATTTGCCAAACTGGGTTTAGTGATGTAGATACATTAGACGTAGCCCTGGGCATTATCGGATTCGGATCGAACCGAATCCGAATCCGATCCGATCCAATTTGTGAGGAGAAGTTTGATTCGATCGGACCGAATTAGCTTATCAAATTCGATCCGATCTCAAAGTAAGAACTTACCAGAGAAACCTATCTCAAGGTAACAAGCAAAATAAGTTACATAACTGTTAAGAAAAGAAAAAAGATTCACAGTAAGAATAATCAAACATACACATACACTCACTAAAACTTGTATTCACTTATTCTCTCAGCTGTACAAATGTATATGAAGTATTTTTGGATCAAATACAATGTCAGACCAGATATTTTCAAACATAAGCCAGAAGGAAATGACAAGCAAAATTTGTAGTAATAAACAGATCCAAGGAAAAGTGATTTATCACCAAATGCTTCTAAGAAATCTTACCCAGTTTGATTCAAACCTCTAGCAGTGTACATTATTAAGCATTACACAAAAGTAATTAAGCATTACATTCCAATATTCCATCAACTCTAATATTCCATCAACTCTAAATATCAAATTGAAATCTGCTCTTTCATACTGACAAAATCTAAAGAACTAGACTTTATTCTACAAACCAAAAGTAAAAAAACACAAGATAAACAAGGAAGATTGCATATTGTAGTAACTTGCATATTTCTTCTACCTTAGCAATCACTTGTACATTATAACATTAACAAAACAACCAAACTAGCTTCTGAAAAAAGCAAACAAAAGTTACAAAACAACCGAAATAATAATTAGAGATCAAAGATTCAAAAGAGCAGTTGGGACCAAAATGACCAAAGGCACAATAGCAGCAATACTGTGGCCACTCCCACTCTCACAAGACAAAGTCTCAAGCTTAATCTGCAAAACATTAATCAAAGCCAACATCAAGAACACGCATCTAATAGCATGGCTATAATTAAGTTTAAAACCACAAGATCCAAGCAAGCAACGGAGCTTCAAAGGAATATCACAAGTTTAATATGTGTACCTTAAGGATAATTGGACTCAAACTCTGTTACCAACAACATGATCCAGTGATTGTGATTTATTTTGTAACTTGTGATATTCTTCAAATAAAATACAAAAAAAAAAAAACTTATTCTAAGTTAGTAAGTTTGCATTTAATAGTATTCATTATAAAAACTATAAAACTAATTAATAAGTTTTTTTACCTTCCTCAAGCTTTTCGTAGTACTCTGCCTCCAATAGCATGGCTTCCACTTCATTGGTTTTGTCAATTGTAAGCCTATTCCGTATCCAATTTTGAGTGCATATTAGAGCCTCCACCATAACGGGAGTTAATGAGCTACGAAAACTATCAAGAACACGACCGCCCGTACTAAATGCCGATTCAGATGCCACTGTCGATACCGGCATTGCAAAAATGTCACGAGCAATCCTAGCCAAAATTGGATACTTACCAGTATTTGTTTTCCACCACATCAGAACACCGAAGTTAGGGTCACGACTAGTCTCATAAGGTTCCATCAAATACATTTCAACCTCAGTACTATCTTCTTGATGAATGGCATGACTAGTCTGAAAAATTTCAAATGGATCATCAGGTTGCACGTTTGTATTGCGCTTACGCACTCTATCATGTGCTCGCGGTCTAACAAACGGCGGAGATTGTGTCATACCGGCACTAGACCCATCTCCACCAACAACAGTTACACCCCCAGCCCTTGATCCATCACCGTCAACAAACAACCCATTTATGCCATACCAATCATTATACATATCGTATAATCTTTTCAATAAATCTCTGGTAGACTTTCTCATTTCCTCTATTTTAATATCATCATTATCAAAAAGTATACCAAAGCAAACCGAGGCAAATGTCATCTTACGTCGTGGATCAAGAATAGTACTCACAATCAATAATTTATTGATTTTGGCAGTGGTCTCCCAATATTTATCAAACTTCATCTTCATAGATATGGCCATTTCTTGCAAAAGAGGATGTTCATTACGCGCCATGTTTTTCAAGCTAGTATGAATCTTGTAAATCTCATTGTATGTGAAACAAGATGTGACGGTGGATGAGGCACTGAACATATTCGTTGCATCATAAAAAATCTCCAAAAATTCAGCAAAGTATTGAGCTTTCTCCCAATCAATATCTGTAGGAGGCCAAATCATTTTGCTTTCATTTTCATCATCTCTAAAATATGGAGCATAGTGACCATCATCATCAATCATTCGATCAAATGCCTTCTGGAAGTCTAATGCAGCATTCAACATTAAGTAGGTGGAATTCCACCTAGTAGGAACATCTAAGATGACACTGCCCTTGCTTTCAATCCTCTCACGAGCTACCGCCGATTTAAATGCTTCCAATCTTGATGGAGAAGATCTCACATACTTAACAGCATTTCGAATTGCTACAATGCTGTCATCCAATTGTTTCAAACCATCAGACACAACTAAGTTTAATATGTGAGCACAACATCGCATATGCACATACTCTCCATTAAGCACTAATGCATCTCCCCTCCACGTCTTCATCTTCCTAACCAACTGTTGGATGGCTACGGCATTGGCACTGGCGTTATCCACAGTTATAGTAAAAATTCTCTCAATACCCCAGTGCTGTAAACAAGACTCTATTAACCTTCCGATAGTGTCTCCTTTGTGATTGTTAATTGGACAGAAGCTAAGGATTCGCCGATGCAATTGCCAATCATTGTCTATAAAATGGCCAGTGATAACCATGTAATTAATGTTTTGAATTGACGTCCATATGTCTGTGGTCAAACTAACTCTCTGATTACCCGCAGACAATATACTCTTCAACATAACTTTTTCATCAGCAAACAACTGTAGGATATCTCTAGTTATAGTCCTACGAGATGGGACATCAAAACGAGGGACGGCAACACTACAGAAATGTCGAAAACCCTCTTTCTCTATAAAGCTAAATGGTAGCTCATCAACAATGATCATCTTCACAGCTGCTTTCCGACACGCTGCTTGATTGAAATGACCGTCTCTCACGGAGAGATTTCCACTTGTGCCTCCCTCTTCACCAACCCCAACCAAAACACCTTGTGCTTCACAATAAGCCAAATATGATTTACAGGTCTGCATATGCCTCTTCAAGTTGGTTGTTGACCGATCCTTCGCACTACAAGCATAAGTCTTCTGACAATATGTACATTCAGCCCTATCCGAATTATCTTCACACATGCGGAAAACTTTCCACACTTCAGATCTTCTATTTCTTATTTTAGTTGCTACTGATGTGATTGATGGCGATGAATCGTGTTTTTTTGACAATGGCGGTCTCTCAGAGGTTGATTGAAATTTTCTTTTCTGTTTCCTTGTTTCTGTTAATGGTATATCAAAAGAATCTGATTCCGAATCACTACTATTGGGTGAGCTTTCAAACCCACTCATCTATAATGAAAATAGAGAAGTAAATATTAAAGTTTTGAACAATAAACATAAACAACTATATAAGCTAAATCAGTAAATCTAACAGTGTACTAGGATTCATGAAACATAATCGAGTTAGAACCAGTAACTGGAAGAAATAACTTGGTCAGTTAACATTAGTAAAGATAACAAAATGTTACAATCAAGAAGCAATATTCATTACACTATTAGTCTATTACAGTGAAGACCGAATGCAAGCAACTGATACAAAATTATTCCGAATTTATAATCTAATCAAGAAAAGATAACATTACAGTGAAGTAAGAAAAGATAACATTACAGTGATACAAAATTATGTTACATCTATCATATTGGGATGCAATCATGCAAATTTCCAATTTAATTTTTTTTTCTAATTATGTCTGCTGATCTCTCATTCCCTAATCTGATTCGAAATCCAAACCTAAATCCCTAATTCTCTTCACACATGCAAATTTCCAATACTTGTTGATGAATGGCATGACTAATTACATCTATCAAATCAGTAATTTGATTCGAAATCCCTAATTCCCTAATCTGATTCGAAATCCAAACCTAAATCCCTAATTCTCAAAAACCCTAATCCCTAATTTGATTCGAAATCCCTAATTTTTTTTTTTTTGAAGAGACTGCAAACTGGCAAAGGGAAGTATGAAATCGGTAACTTACTTTCTTCTTGATTCTTCGACTTCGACGATGAGGACTGAGGAGTGAAGATGAAGTCTGATTCAGTGATTCGTGAAGACCGAAGATTGAAGACGAAGAATGATTCGTGAAGACTGAATTGAAGACCGAATAAGAAGATTAGAAGAATGAAGAGTTGAAGAATGAATTTGAAGCCTGAAACTGAAAGTCTGAAATGAAGTAATTCGTGAGAGTGAGAGTGTTTCAGTGTTTCTGTGTTTGACTTGAGAGTTGAGAGTGATTCGTAAACGTGAAGACTGAAATGAAGTAACCCTAGCTGCTGCCTTATGCAAAACGACGTCGTTTATGACACTCAAAACGACGTCGTTTTGCAAATTACATAAAATAAAAAAAAAAACGGTTCGGTTCGGAAATCCATCGAATCCAGTGATCACATAGTTCGATCGGATAAATTACTCGGATCGGACACGATCCGATCCGATGCCCACCCCTAATTAGACGGGTAATGTCTAAACCAATTTCAGAATAATGCAAAAAAGCTGATTTAATTTTCATATGCCTACAAAAGGAAGGAGGAACGTATTTACTAGTTATATCGTCTGCAATCGCCTGAATCTCGAGACGTTTTTTGAATAATCGTAGACTTTATTGAGATAAGTATGTACTCATGGATGATTTGACTGGCCCCGCTCCTGCCAAGACATTAGAAAAGAGGCAAAGAAGCTTCCTCTCAACTTGGGAAGGAATGCTATGCTAAGTCCACTCATTTGGGAGTGGATGGAACAAAATGCGCATTTTCCAGGAATCTACCATTATTGTAGATCAAGGGGCCATCGCAAACCTCTACTATTCAGTATTGTAAATTTGCTACAAATATTCCCTTTTACCACCTTTTCATGTAAGTTTTATTCATAATTTAAATCCGAAAATTATCGATGTTCAGGTTGGGAGTACTTTAATTTTAATAATATATAGAGATTTTGATTAATTTTAATATAATTTTCAAGTACACCAAATAATTTTAGCAAATCAAAGAATTTCAATACTTTGAATGTGGTTTTATTTTTAAGTATTTTTAAACGACTCTAGGAAATCAAATGCAAGGCGCCTGTCTCTGTGACTGTCCAGACTTTTTATTATTGTTATTATTATCTCAAAATAATTTAATAATCAAAAATCTTAATTTTTTAATTATACTTTTATGATGATCCAGGGTTTTAAAAAATAAAAATCACATTTTAACTCCCGATTTTGGTAGGACCGGCCCGGATGAAAAGGCAATTGTGTCACGTGGATTTTGTATATAACTTACATTGTATATTTGTATGGTAAGTTTTAGCTCTCACCACCACCATCAGTAGCTGACTGTCTCTTCCCATTCTTATTTTCAATCGTTTAATCGTATATAATAATAATAATATGGCACAAAATGGTACGACCCATATAGTTTTCTCTTTTTTGTTTCGTTGTTGATCAGTTTTCATCTGGTATTTTTATTTTAATGCAATTTGTTTTCACTAATTTCTTTTGATTTTCAGATTCGCTTGTAAAGTTCTTAGACACTGCAGTTGATGCAGCTAAGAGGGCCGGCGATGTCAGTTCAATTTAAAAAACAAAACAACAACAACAACTTTCTTTCATGTTCATTTACTTGTCTTTATTTTAATTGCTATTGTCTTGGTGTTATGTACAGATAATCCTTAATGGGTTCTATCAAACCAAACATGTTGAGCATAAAGGCCAGGTTATTTCTTTTTCTCTAGTTTATTGTTTTTGGTGTTTCAAAAATCCTGCTTTGTGATTCGTTACTTGATAATTACAAGCTAGGAAATTGCTGTAAATGTACATTGATGCAGTGCTAATAATAGGTGCCTGAATAATTTTGAGATTCCAAATGAATTGAAAATTAAGGAAACGTCAATGGTTGACCGTTGATAAGCATAGTAGTTCTGGAATTGAAGCTGAGAAAGCTATGGGATTCTGAATGTTGATGGAATTTTCAAGATTAGTAATTGTTAGTTTAAGACCAAATTTTCTTTAGAGTTTAGATGTATTCTATTTCTATGATTATATTGGCATAATTGTTGGTCTTGAATGTGCTGAAAGATCTTAGCTTTCCATGTGGCTGATTTCACTGGAATTGTGTATATGAGTTTTAATTCTGATTTGGAATCTATAGTCATTGTGGATTTTGATTTCACTCTCGTAGACATCAGAATCTACATTGAGGAAATAAGAATCCAGATACTACTTTTTGGTTTGTACTGGGATGTGAAGGAACGTAACCTGCTCCTTATTTTCCCCTAATATATGCAATTCATCATAATTTAGGGGGAAAAAGGTTAATTGAGATGGGCAGTCAAGTTTAAATTCAAGTATCAGAGGATATTATGTTATCAGTTTTTAGTTGTGATGTATCTGATGATATCTACTGATCATCAGCAAATTTAACGCTGACATGCAGGTGGATTTGGTAACAGAAACTGATAAGGCATGTGAAGATCTCATATTTAATCATCTCAAGCAACAGTTTCCCACTCATAAGGTTATCTCTTGAATATCTAACACAATTTGCAATACTTGTATCAATTTAGTGTCTTGTCTCCTTGAAATAGATTATTTTTTTCCTTTCATAACTTGTTTTAACTGTTCTTATCTTAGTTCATTGGAGAAGAGACTACTGCTGCCTGTGGTACCACAGAGTTGACTGATGAACCCACTTGGATTGTTGATCCTCTCGATGGAACAACTAACTTTGTGCATGGGTAAATATCACATTCAGTTGGTTGGTTTATTGACTTCTTGTTTATTTATCAGTTATTTTCTTTTCTCAAATTGCAACATCTTTATTTCTAGGTTCCCCTTTGTGTGTGTCTCTATTGGTCTTACAATTGGAAAGATTCCTACTGTCGGGGTTGTCTACAATCCAATAATGGATGAGGTGAGAGTTCTATGCTCCCCATAAGGCGTTATACGAATGGTTAAATGTTATTCTATTGAGGGCTTGGAATTGTGGATGGTAGTATCACAAGATATATAATTGGCATGGGTGGTTTCTGGTTTCTGAGTGTTTTTTTTTTTTTTTTTGTGCCACCTGCTGTTGATCAAATCATCTACTCTGCTTGCTCTCAGCTTTTTGCTGTTGCCACTTCCAATGCAAAATAGACATTCTATACCATTTACTTGCCCAATTGATGTATTGTGTTCAATGAGTTTTGCCGGCCAAGGGAAATGTAAACTTAGAATTCGTTATATGTAGCTTTTTACTGGCATCCGTGGACAAGGCGCCCTTTTGAATGGAAAACCTATAAAAGGTGATTTCATGATACATGATGTTCTTTTCGTCTTTCCATTGTCATTTATCAGTACTTCCAAAAATGGCCGCATACTGATGTTCTGAAAATTGCAGTATCATCTGAAAATGAACTGGTGAAGTCTCTCCTTGCAACAGAGGTATGCGAGTGTTTGATACATGTTTGGTTTCTTGTCTTTTCTTCATTAATTATTTGTCGGGCAGAGCATAGCTGTGTGTTGATATTTCTGTCTGAAATACAGAAGTAAACAGACATGGAAAAAAAAAACTTATATAATTAACAAAGTTGTCATCCTTCGCGGGCATGTAATTAACTGGAAAATTTTATCCAACTGAGATCAGGCTGGAACAAAACGTGATAAGTTAACTCTGGATGCTTCTACAAATAGAATCAACAGCTTGCTTTGCAAGGTAAAATCAAGGACTCGCCATGGTAGCTTCACAGATTTGCTATAATTTAGTTTCCATAAAACATTATATGAGTTGATCTTTTTACCAGGTGAGATCCCTTCGGATGAGTGGCTCCTGCGCATTGAATCTTTGTGGAATTGCATGTGGAAGGGTTGATCTGTTTTATGAAGTTGGATTTGGAGGTCCATGGTATGATTGCACTTTTATCTCCTTTTAGTTATTTTGCAGTACTGTACATGAGAGTTGTATCCTATCTTGCCCTCAGGGATGTGGCAGCTGGTGTTGTGATTGTTGAAGAAGCCGGAGGAGTTGTTTATGATCCGTAAGTTTAAACATTATATGATCTTTGACTCATAAGTTCTATAAATTGTAGCTTGATATGAATAATAGCCCTAAAAAAGGTTTTTTCTATTAAAAAAATTATGAACCAAACCATGCGTTAAACATGCTCAAGTGCTATGTATATGTTTACAAATCGATCACTCTGTTTTGTATCAGATCTGGGAAGGATTTTGACATTACTGCTCAGCGAGTTGCAGCTTCAAACCCATACGTCAAGGATGCTTTTATCGAGGCTCTGCGGGAATCAGAATGAGACAGCATCTATAACTCATTATTTCTCGTTAAGTTACTTTATGTACTCTGAATTTGATCCCGTTGTGAGGATTTAAACAAAGAGGCATCTGTAATGAATTTTCAAAATGGCTTTAAGCCTCCCAGATCATATGAATAATTGAAATGACAGCTCATAAAGTTGGCAAGACAATTGCTTTGCTGGAAAATTACTGGATGAATCCTGAATTTGCAGGAACTTTTTTAGGAACCCAGATGCATGCTTTCAGAATCCATAACCACATTCAAGTCAACCATGTGTCTAGAGTATGTAATGAGAAAGCTCATAGATTAGCTAAATACGCTAGTCTTCATCCGAGCTGTGTAATTTGGCTGGAGGATATTCCAGTGTCTGTAAGTTCCTTGTTTTAATTCTATAAACATCTTCTTTTCAAAAAAAAAAAAAAAGAATCCATAATGAGATGAAATGGAAGACATAGAAATGTATATAAAACAAATGTAGAACATCGGTCTAAATAGGCAATTCAAAAAAAACAGATGCGCAAAATCCTAAACAGCAATTAGAAATAGAAAATTACATACAGACAGAAAACAATTTTACAACCATCCTGTGAAAGTGTGACTTCTCTAATACGGAACTCCAGCACCTGAAACAACAACTAAACAAAAAGGAAATAAAGCAAATACGGCTACGCCCCATGCCGATTACTGTACCCATTTGATCCGTTAATGGCTTGTGACATCTTGTCACCATTCTCTGACTTCTTCCTCTTAATGACCACAAACCATGTAAATATTTCCAACACCGCAGCAACGCAACCCAGAACAATGAGACATCCAGTGTAAGCTTGCTTCCATTTATTATCGGGGTTCAAGATGCTGAATCCTCTGTATATGTTGATCACACCGAGAGTCACAGTTGCATATCCAACTGAATGGTGGTAGAAGTTCCAGTAGATTCTGTATTTGTGATCTGGTTTTGGCCTCAAAAGCAGAGCAAATGCCTGAACAAAACAAAAGCAAACGCAAAAATCATTCATTTAGTACAACAGAAACCGACCTGCTTAATAAACATATGAACTAAAGGATACCTGAAGTGTTCCAAGGCTGAAAATAACGATGCCCAATGTTCTGTGGGTTGTATGTACAACGCCAGGGGATTCGCTGCCGAGTTTCATACCGGTAGCCCATCCGGCAACACCGACAGCGTATGCAGTAAATTGGCAAGACACATGTAGGTAAAACCATGCAGCTCCTGCAGATTTGAATACCCTCAAGTACCTTGCTATTATTATTCCAGTAGGCATCAACAGACCCCAGGTAACAGCATTTAGCACTCCATGAATCTGAAAATTTTGTGAAAATATATTGGCTGAGTAATAAATTTATACCATCATATGTAGAATAACACATTGAATACGTCAATAGATACACAAGAAATCTCAAGTTCAAACTCGAAACCAAAACGATAAATATACTCACATTTCGCTTCCTTAGTTTGGAGTTTCCTTGGCCTCCAGCAGAAGTACTAGCTTGGCCAGAAACAAGATCCAATGACCCCATGGATTGAACATTCGGTCCAGTTGTACTATGCATTGTTGGGGCATTTCCTGAGAGGGGACCTTCTTGCCAAACTTGGTTCAAAGTAGTAGTTGCATTCTTAAGTCCCAAGGTAGCAAAAATGATCATCTCATTATTTGCATATGTTGCTGTTAAATCCGAGACATCGAAAGCAAGATCTCCCTCTTCCAATGCTGTTTTATATTGAGTGATTGGTGATTTATAAGCTTTGATTTTTCCATCAGCTTGTTGATAGGCAACAAGTGCCTGTGAACCAACCATGCCTTGTCCTGTGGGATTAATAGCCCATGCAACCCATTGAGAAGATGAAACTCCTGTTTGCCTATAAGCAATCTGAAGCTCTCCTAATGATGAATCATAGCTATAATGAATAAAAGAGTTCAAAACAGGAAGATCATTGCATGATTTAAATACCCTGTTGCTGGAAAACCTATATTTGCTACAAGTTTGTGCATGTGATGATGATAAAATCATGCACATCAAAACGGACAAAGCCAACACAATCCTATTTAACATTCCTGGTGCCATCATATTGTTGATAAAGTCCCTTCAAAACGAAAAATTAAAGGGACTCTATCCCAGAATTGTGCAAACTGATCAATCAAGAAGGAAAAAATGTATGAAGCTAATGTGAGATTATGTGTGCTGCTGATAATTAATAAGGGAATTGTTGGGCTTCAGGTTAATATAAAGGTGGCGGGTTAGGTTATTGTTGGCTTGTCTGTTGGGGGAGGTTCCATATATTAGGGAGTTGTTTCCTATTTTTATATATTTTTATTATTGTTTTTATATTTTTTTGTATGTAATTAAGGGACCTAATTAGTAAGTTCTAGTTTCAACAGAATCGGCATTTCCTTAATATTCTCAGTTTTCAATATGTTGATGTAAAATAATGGAGAGATTTTAAAATTATGTCTATTTATAAATTCTTATCGAATAACCATCAATCACATCCGTATATTTAGTGCAATATAAAATAAAATCCGTATAGAATTTGATTCTATTTTTATTGGGTTATTTTGAGATTAAGCGAGTAATATTTTTATAAGTTGAAATATAAAATTTGCATATCAAATGATGTAGAAATTAATTATCAATTAACATTTGACAGACAATAATTGATAACATAACATTAAGAAAATAAATTTTATATCCAAATTTTATAAACATGTCATATTTAAACATATACAAGATACGATGATATTCTATGTCCATAAAATTGTAAGTTAATCAATACATTGTCGTGTTCATGCAACTTTGAAAAGCTAACCTTTACTCAAATGATTTTAGAATTTAAGCAATCACACATGGCACACAAATACAAAATCCCAACTATCTAGAAGTTTTTTTTTTTTTTTTAATTTATTTATAAAAGCAAAAAAAAACAAAAAAACAAAAACAAAAACAAAAAAATCATGGTCAAACTAGCATATGAGCTTCTTCATCAAGTCATTGAGTTGTATATTGTAATATATATACATACTAGTTTTTGCCCGTGCCTACGGCACGATGTTACAGTATTTGGCACGTGCCTACGGCACGGTGTTACAAATTTAAATGATTTTATTTTTTAATTAAATGATGCCCGTGCCTACGGCACGGTGTTACAGTATTTGCCCGTGCCTACAACACGGTGTTACAAAATTAAATGATTTTATTTTTTAATTAAATGATTTTATTTTAACTTTCTATTTTTTTATTTGAAAATTTGAAATTTTTGACCATTTCCATCAATCAATTCACTCTCTTTCCTCCAATTACCAATGAAATGATCTGAGCCGTTAATTAAGCCACATAAAGAGAGCCGTTGGATGCACTCTCTTTCCTCAAACACCATTGTGCTTTATAATATAGATAACAACTAACTAGGGCTAACAAAACGCGCCGTTTTGGGCTTTTATAGAGGAGCAGTTAGGGAAGGGATTTGTTGGGGTTTGGTGTATGGTTGGCCAGGTGGGGAGCTCAGCAATTATCATTGGCCAAACGGAAACCAGATATCTAACTGGTCCCGTGGGTGGATCCCACATGCCACGTGGGTCAGTATCACGAGGTCAACAACAATCAAACGGCTGGCATGTTTCTATTGGAGATCTCATTAAATTTGGCTGCCTAAACCTATACCAGCTCCGTATCTTGTCATTTTAATAAATAACAACTTCGTACAAATTGTTAGTTTCTTTGATCACATGATTGGTACGTGATTAAATACCGATTATTATCTTAATCATTTGATAATTATCAAATTAACCAAATCAATAAAACAAGAAAGTTGATGGGTCCATTCATTAAGAAGACAAGACGAGGATTAATGGGAGCGTAATATCAGGGACCTTTCTTTTCCTATTTCAGTTTTTTTTTTTTTGGTTGTAAATTAAATAGTAATACCTATGTTAATTATAGAAAATTTTTAAGTTAATCTTATAAATATATGCATTTATAATTTATTACTATATTATTATAAATTTTATATTTTATTATTATCTCTTTACAAAATCTTACATGTTGTTACATTTATATCAATAGAAAAATATAAAAAAAAAAATTGTGAAATCTATAACATGAAATATTATAATAATATTAGATATAATAATAAAATATTATACCCAATATTTATTATACTTATATGTTATTATAGTATCTTCTAGAGTGGTGGAATGATAATAATCCTAATTATTATGTAACTACTTTTCTTTGATCAGGTGCTTTTGTAATTTGTATGTAACTACTCTCCATTTTACCTGTAATTATCATGGGGTGTGTATATATTGAGTCGTTCTTGAGTGAGGACTCTAACGTACTAAAAAAACAGTTTCAATGTGATTATTATTATTATTTTTTAATCTTTTAGTAAACATAATTATTCTATAAAATTATGATATCCTCATCTAAAATTGACTATGTGTATCGATTCAGATCAATTTCGGACGTCTGTACAATAAAATATCGATATTCTACAGTGTATCTGTATAAAAATTCCGTGCGGACAATTGGACAAATACAATAGATACCAAATATATATGTGTTTATATGTGTGTAATTGTCACCATTTCTTTTATATTATTAAATATTAATTAATCTTCCCTTTCAATTTTACTTCTCGTCGACTTTTGATAGACGTGAAAGTAGGGGCTGGAAGAAATAACATAGACTGTCAACAATATATATATATATAAACCCTAATTTAGACAGCATTACCGTCATATTGATACGTGAAAGATTACGGATTGTTAGAAGACAAAAAAAAAAAATTAAATAAAAATAGAGCCATTTATCTGCTATCTATTATTTCCGTTCACATAGCTTAATATATTGTAATGGGGTTGGTGAGATTATGACTAAATAGAACCTCAGTTACTTAACCTTTCATTGTGCTGATTTGTAAACTATTTTTTTTCCCATTAAGCTTCACTGTATTAGTAGAAATTAGTGGATCTTAAATTAAGCTCATTAATATATATATATATATATATATTATAAAGCATAATGGTGTGGGAGGAAAGAGAAGGCAACCAATGGTTAAGATTAAGAGAGATAATGTATCCAAATGTTATCTTTATGTGGCTTAATTGGCGGCTCAGATTATTTCATTATAATTTAATGGCTGATAAAGAATCATTCCATTATGAATCTCTATAAAAATGGAAAATGAAAACTATCAAATAAATTAAAGAATAAAATCATTTATTAAAGAACAATGAAAACTACCAAATAATTAAAGAATAAAATCATTTAATTAAAAAATAAAAATCATTTCATGATATAATATCTCTGAAAATTAACAAATAAAATAAATAACATAATCTTAATTTATCTGTAAATTTTGTAACACCGTGCCGGAGGCACGGGCAATATCTTATATGTTAACGTACAAGTCTTATACAAATTCTCAGCCATGCATCAATACATCTACCAAAGATTCGAACTCTTCAACCACCAATATTTCTGATTTTTCTTTCATGTTTACTCTATTATGTTTTCTTTCGTTTTCTTTTTGAGGGGAAAAACCGCTATTTAATTCTAATGTAATTTCCAACCTGTTGGTATACGAAAATCCCCACCATGGGATGAAGTCTCCCTAGGACGAAAGGAAGAACGAAGAGAAGAAGGACGATAAGCCGAAGAGCGACGAAGAGCTTGGGGCGACCGGACCAATGGTTAGGGCGAAAACCCATGATGCGGTTACTTCCACGATCGTAGCAGTTGGACGGTTTTCCCTCCATAACCAAGCAGTTGAGACAAGCAGCTCAGCGGTTACAGGCACGATCTTGCAGCTGCGGGGAGATATTGGAACCGCCTAAAACGGTTGACAAACTTCACTATAAAAGCCTACCTACACTAAGAGAACGACCCCTGATCAAATGAAGACTCAAATGAACATATTTTTATTTTTCATTTCCTAGATTGTAATCTTAGGACTGTAACTTGTGTGCTTGCGCCCCTTGGAGGCTTATTCACTTAATCAAACACTTATTGCTGAGACATTGTCTCAGGAGGTTTGAACCTTACACGCTCTTCTTTCTTCACGCATAAAAATTGCGCAAACAGTTTTTGGCGACCACAGTTGGAGAATTGGTGTAAAGAGTGGAGATGTCTCCGAAAAGAAACGCTCAAACTGGCTCAACTACGAATGAAGAAGGACTGGAGCAAACCAACCAGCCCAACGTTCCAGCCATAATGGGTCAATTCGAGGGTCTGACAGAAACTAATCGGTACGAATCTATGAGAGAACTCAGCCCTAAAGCGGTGCGCTCGTTGTTCGGTGAATTCACACAAGATGTTGTCGAACATGTTAGGCTTCAAAATGCGCATGTCATACATAAATTCGTATCAACTACCAATTCACATTATGAAAACATGGCTAAACATCTAAGCTCGATGAATGAATTAATGGCCAAATGTGTAAACAGCGCTGCCGTGGACTACGCCCCTCCCTGCAGCGAGCAGTCAGGAGGCTGGTCCTAGTAATGTTCCTCCACAGGGGACCAACATCCCTGCGGTTCTCAGGGGAGGAATAAGTCCTGGAGGCAATGGCCCACAAGTAGAGCCGAATATACACCAATGGCCAAATATGACGCAAAACGAAGCGGTGATGCCTCAAGGTATCCAGGTTCCTCAGGGGCAGAATCATGATTATATCCCACTCCTGAGATGACCGCAGCCACCGCCCATAGCTATGCCATTTAAAGGCAATGATATGCTAATGGAGCAAATGACCGAGATCTTTGGTCTAGACATACGGTCAATTCGGCCAAGATATCGGAAACCGGATCCTGATTGGGTCGATGTGGCATATCCATGACCTAGAAACTACAAGATACCAAATTTTTCCCTCTTTACGGGGTCTGGGGAAGTTTCTTCCATGGAACACGTAGGAAGATTTACCCTCCAGTGTGGGGAAGTCAATGATTTCCACAAACTAAGATTATTTCACGGATCACTGTCAGGGGTAGCTTTCTCCTGGTATGTCAGTCTGCCGGCCAATTCGGTAGAAAGTTGGCAGCAGATGGAGCAACTGTTTCATACACAATTTTACAAGGCTGGATCTGAAGTGGCCTTAGCCGATTTGGAAAACTTAAGACAATTGCCAGGAGAGTGGGCTGAAACATTTTTACAACGGTTTAAGGTAGCCCGAGGCCGATGTTACGTGCCTTTGCCCGAAAAAGAATTTATGAGGATCGCTCAAGGTTGCTTAAATCTCGATATGAAAATGAAGTTTCAGGATCGCGAGTTTTGGGACATTCCCCAACTCACCACCAGTGTGGTGCGTTATGAGCGATTATTAAGAGAATATGAGCGAATGAAGAATTCGAGCAAATGGACATATTACAGGAATATTGACTATGAAATGGGCGAAATAGATACCGAGTCGGCCGATTTATGTCTGGCCGAGTTGGTTAAAGGGAAACCTTACGTTTGCAAAACGTGGGCGGAACCCCAAGCAAGTGAAAGAAATGATAGAAAGGGCATAAACTTCTCCTTTGATATTGCTAAAGTCGATGCCATATTTGACCAGTTATATAAGGACAAGCAAATTAGCTTGAGCGACCGACATACGTTGCCAATAGCCGAGCAGATCGGTAGTAAAAAATATTATAAGTGGCACAATGCATGGTCTCACACAACTAATAATTGCCTTGTTTTTCGTAATGTCTTACAAGATGCCATAGAATCTGGACGAATCACATTCGAGAAAAAGATGGTCGTGGATAGCGACCATTTTCCAAAATCGGTGGGGGTGAACATGATTAATCCAGACCTTGCCAAGGTGAACCTGCCGAAAGTCAAATTATTGTTAGACGAAGGACAACACCGTCGTCGTCCAAGCGCTCTGGAAAGGATTAAGGAACCTTCAGGGTAAGGAGACCAGCAGAACATTTGTATTCGATGCAAGAATGACATGGAATGGATGAAAGAGTTATAAAACACTTGCGAAAGGCCTGCAAATAGAAAGCCATCATAATGGCAACCCCGGACCTTCGCCCCAAGGTTCTATGGGGAGAATTCAAATTTCGTCCAGAATGTAAGGACGTTCAGGCCGAAGATTAATCGGCCCAATGTTTGGCATTCATACCAAAGGCCACACTCGGGCCAGCGGTCAGGCATGAACTATCTCCCTGTAGACGAAATGACAAGGACGCAGTTGAGGCGGCACCAAAGGAATTATGGTTGTTTGATGCGTCGACAATGTGAAACGAAGGACACCACAGGCCGTAGCCCTCGCATCACAGGGAAAACAGAAGTAAATAAAAAAGGGGTTGACGACAAAGAAGGAACGGTGATAAGTTGCGACGAACGCACTAAGTTCGGCAGACGGAAACAGGACGAAACAGACAATGAAGAGCCGTCTATCGTCATTCAGTTCGGCAGTATACCGCCAGTAGTGGCTAATCATTACCTATTGCCTGGGAAATTCAGGAGAGATAACAATTGGGAAGCTGGAACAAGCGAGGACGTTTATGAGGGTGGCGAAACTGAATTTGCAGCGCTCTCAATCACAGACATGGAAGCTGAAGATGAGGAGATGACCGATGTAGAAGAAGAAATAGACATCAAGACCGAATCAATGAGAAGGGGAATTTCACAGAATCAGCTTCTCAGGGAATTATATGAAGCCGGCAATCCTACAGTTGGGACACTGGGAGAGGATTTGGGATGATACCCGTTCCTTGTTCTGTATGGGACACCTAAGATAAAACGGGCCATCACCAGAGCCGAAAAATGGAGATTGAATGTCAATCATGTCTCCCAGGATGCGTCAGCCACGTTGCCACCTTCTGGATAAGACATAAAAGAGGAATGGCCTCATGATAACAACGAGGCCGATCATGCAATGGAAATAGGGCTATCAGGTAAAGTGGTTTTCCCGAAGCCACCAACACACATGACGAAGCATCTGCGGCCGCTGTATGTGAAAGCAAAGGCTAATGGGATACCTATCACCAAAGTACTAATTGATAACGGTTTGGCCATTAATGCAATACCAGTTAGGATGCTAGGACGTTTGGCAAAGTCCGAAGATGACCTTCTCCCTACGGAAGTGATGCTTACCGGCTTTAATGGAGGGGCGGCGACAGTAAAATGAGTTATTCCATTGGACCTGCAAGTCGGAAGTACTACGAAGACAGTGGTGTTTTTCGTCATAGATGGACCAACTACATACAATATGCTACTGGGACGAGACTGGATTCACGGCAGCCGATGCATCCCTTCATCTCTTCATCAATGCCTGGTTTTCTGGAACCAGAGGGACAAATTAGAGATAGTGCATGCCGACAATAAGCTCTTCGCTGCGGAGACAAACTCGGCCGAATACTTCATGTACGAAGGGAACTATGGGCCGACCAGAGTTTTGAATAAAGGGGAAAGCCCTACCATTGTGGCTCAAAATGACGAGTTTTACCCCTCTGGGTTGCTGGACGATTTGTTCGCACAGACGAGACCAACCACAGTGGTCTTTGGAGAACCGACACACATCAATTCGAATGAAGTACAACCAGAATAAGGAGCAAGCCGCTCTTGGGGCATCCAAGGCCAATTTATTGGCCTATATGATAGAGTGAAGAAGTGAGGACGAAGCATATGCCGCTATTTCGGCATTAAAAGGCAAATTTCTGGCATACCAGACGGAGGACAAAATAAAAGCACTATGTGGAGTGGACTACTTGATGGAAGGAGGAGAATCAAAGGAAGAAGAGTTCGCCCTGAATGGACGACGCAAGACAAACATCTCAAGAGGACAATATGCTTTGGACGAGGTAAATCTGGGGAATGAGCACGATAGGCGCATAACTTACGTCAGCAAGGAATTGGAGCCCAAGGTACGTGAAAAGTTAGTTTGTTTGTTGCAAAGATACAAAGATTGTTTTGCATGGGACTACATGAGATGTCTGGTTTAGATAGGACGTTGGTAGAGCATAGACTGCCAAGTCATAGGCCTCACAGGCATCCTCCCCGGAGGTTTGCGCCTAATGTCATGCCTGATATTAAGAAAGAAGTTGAACGACTGTTAGAAGCAAAATTCATTAGGACGGCCATATATGTGGAATGGTTGTCAAATATTTTCCCAGTTAGGAAAAAGAATGGAAAGATAAGGATTTGTATAGATTTCAGAAATTTAAACCTGGAAACACCAAATGATCAATACCTAATGTCGACAGTAGATTCCCTAGTGGATTCCACGGCAGGTTATCAGGTATACTCGTTTATGGATGGGTATGCGGGCTATAATCAAATTTACATCGCCGAAGATGATGTACATAAGACGGCCTTTAGATGTCCAGGTGTAGGCATTGCATTTTCGCATGTGAAACCCGATGAGGAGTCTTATTTGGAGACAACTACCTTTTGAGCCACGGATGCCGCGGGAAACGGACATCGGGGGGGAATTCAGAATAAGCAAGCTCACTGTCTTCGTTGGTGCTGCGTTCGTTACTTCGTTCGAACGGGAAACAGATTGCGGGCGTTCGTGTAGCGTTCGAGGGAGCGTTCGAACGGTGTCGGTAATTCTGGTTTTGCTGCTAGCCTCACACCCGGCCCATTTAGCTCCCCAAAGCCCATAAAACACATCCCAAATTAAATAATTAAATATTAAACATTAAAATAAAACATTTAAATCATTTACCAATTAAAATAAACAATTACCAACTTAAACTAAAATCATGCCTAAAATAAATAAATCACATACTAAATCAAAATATAATCATACCAAATTAAAATCAATCTTAACAATTAAATCCAATCATATATTTGACTTCCTAATCTAATAAGATATTTACCAATATAAAATATTTGTATTCCTAAACCAACACAAATTAAATATTACAACTTCTTAAAATAAAATATCTTGTCCCCCCTCAATCTTGTGTATACCTTTCTCATCTCTCCTAATTGGAAACAAGATCCCTTCCCTTGTAAACCCTAGCCATTCTCTATATAAACAACCTCTAACCAAGGCCATTCCTCTCCCTTCACACAACACAATTCACACCCAAGCTCTCTCGAAATCTCTCTAGACTCTCTCTACACACCCAAAACAGACAAAAAGAGAAAACACTTCATACACACACGAAAGAGAACAAAAGAACCTCAACCATCTCCTCCATAGCCGAATCTACGACAAGTAACCACCCTAATCACCACCGAAACTACAAGCACCAAAACAACCCCTAATCACCACCGAAAATCATCCCCTCTAAACCTCCATATATCACCGAAAACCACACAAACACAGCAGCCCAAATCCTTAAAAAACAGTAACTTAGAAAACTACATAGATAATCTTAAAAATAATCACTTTTAATTGCACTAAGAACCCACACAACTTGGAATAGTTCTTTGAAAACATTCAAACAGGTAGCCCGTGCAGTGAGCAGCAAACAGGAGCCGAATAGGAGCAGAACGGAGTTCGAACAATAAGCAAAGCAGCGAAGCAGTGAGCTAGGACGTTGAACCAGCGGACCAGAAAAGTTGCGGAGCTTTACCCCCCTTTCGATCTTCGTGGAACGTGAGTCCGAGAGACGGCTTAAAAGGTTAGACCTGAGGGTATCTTTCACACTTGTTTTCCTTTTCCGCATTATTTATTAAGTATTTCTTGTATGATTGTAATGTTGAAATGTGTGTTGTGATTTTTGAGTATATAAATATGCATGAAGTATGAGATGTAATATGTTGTGGGCATTAGATGAATGAGAGATGTGTCAACTCTCGCGGTATATCGGATGGAAACCCGGACATAAATTTCATAGCCGATTCCGAATGGACGGTAATATGATCTGTACTCGGGCCACAACTCCACGTACCGCTTGAGTAAACGGCACCATCTCTCTTTCGTTGTGTTGCTTTTTGTTTATTTAGTTTTCTCTTGAATTCAATATGTTGTTTATTTTTGTATGATTCAACCAAGCGCATGGGCTTAGTGAGTTAGTCCAAAGGTCCTCCATTTGTGAGACAAAGAGCCGAAAAGGCCACCTTCGTGACACTACTTCGCCGCGCCGGTTGATGTATGTTCGGTTGGACGCAAGATACGTTCAATCAAGCATACTTAGTTTGATATTATTATCTTTATTTTCGTATGTATAAGTCAATCGAGCGCATGGGCTTAGTAAGTGTGATGTGAGATCCCCTATGGGGAGGGGCTAAAAGCCCCCCTTTTCCACGATGCTTTGCCGCGCCGGTTGACGTGTGTCAGATTGGATGTGAGATGTGTTCAATCGGGCATACTTGGTTGATATGATTGGTTCTAGTCTTGTACGTGTGACGTGATGCGCATGGGCTTAGCATGTTGGTCTAAAGGTCCTCTCTTGGAGAGATCAAGAGCCCCAAAAGGTCACCTTTACGGCAGTGCTTCGCCGCGCCCCTTTATTTTCTGTTTATTGCATCCTATTTCATGCATCAGGTATGTATCCGTTCGAACGCGTTCACGAACGCAACTCGAACGCGCATAAATTTTGCCTTATCATGCATCAGGTCTCATTTCCGTTCGAACGCGTTTACGAACGCTACTCGAACGGGAGCATTCTGTTTCATTTCCGTTCGAACGCGTTTACGAACGCTACTCGAACGTGAGCATTCTGTTTCATTTCCGTTCGAACGCGTTTACGAACGCTACTCGAACGTGAGCACTCTGTTTCATTTCCGTTCGAACGCGTTTACGAACGCTACACGAACGTGCACACACTGAACTGAGTCTGTCTTATTATATCCATGCATAATTGCCTATTGATTGATCTTTCTTATGCAAATGTGTCAATGTATTACAATTCGTATGCTTATGTCATGATAATATTTGAGTATTATTTCTTGCGGTATATCGGATGGAAACCCAGACGTAAATTCCGTAGCCGACTCCGAATGGACGGTAGTGCGGTCTGTACTTGGGCTACAATTCCACGTACCGTTTGGAAGAGTGCCAATATGTGTGCTTGTATGGTCAAAATGTGTGCTTGTGTTTCCTTGAATGTAATATGTAAAATTGTATGTCCGTTGCTATCTTGATATATGTTAAGCATGCAATTTTAAATATGAGATATATGTAAAAATGTACACATAAGTTTTATTTTGCATATGAGAATTTAGAAGCATGATACTCTTGAAAATAAGTGTTACTTAAGCTTAGTTAAATTATTACATGAATCCTTTCATTACAAGTGACATAAGTAAGGGACCATTCCGAACCCAACGGTTTGAGGTCTTCCCTTGCGAGGGGTGAGTGCGGCCTTAAATCTTTGTCCCGGTTCACACCGGGTGGCGACTCCATGTTATTCAGTACTTCCCAAACTAGGCCGCGAGCCTAGGAACGGCGTCGCCCAGGTCCTGTGTCCTACACCAGGTTCTCTAGGTACGTGAAAAGTTAGCAAGGAATTGGAGCCCAAATTTTCAGCAAGGAATTGGAGCCCAAGGTACGTGAAAAGTTAGTTTGTTTGTTGCAAAGATACAAAGATTGTTTTGCATGGGACTACCATGAGATGTCTGGTTTAGATAGGACGTTGGTAGAGCATAGACTGCCAATCATGCCAAGTCATAGGCCTCACAGGCATCCTCCCCGGAGGTTTGCGCCTAATGTCATGCCTCATATTAAGAAAGAAGTTGAACGATTGTTAGAAGCAAAATTCATTAGGACGGCCATATATGTGGAATGGTTGTCAAATATTTTCCCAGTTAGGAAAAAGAATGGAAAGATAAGGATTTGTATAGATTTCAGAAATTTAAACCTAGAAACACCAAATGATCAATACCTAATGTCGACAGTAGATTCCATAGTGGATTCCACGGCAGGTTATCAGGTATACTCGTTTATGGATGGGTATGCGGGCTATAATCAAATTTACATCGCCGAAGATGATGTACATAAGACGGCCTTTAGATGTCCAGGTTCTCTAGGGTGTTATGAATGGGCGGTCATGTCATTCGGCCTGAAAAATGCTGGTGCCACTTATCAGCGGGCCATGAACTTGATATTTCATGACATGATTGGCGAATTCGTAGAAGTCTATGTGGACGATATAGTGGCTAAATCTGTGACTATGGACGAACATTTTGGCCATTTAGCAACGGCCTTCAAACGAATGAGAAAGTTCAGACTAAGAATGAACCCTGCCAAATGTGCTTTCGGGGTGTGCGCATGAAATTTCTTAGATTTTCTAGTGCACCAGCGGGGAATTGAGGTCGACACCAATAAGTCTCAGACAATCACTGAAGCTATGCCACCCCGAAATAAAAAAGAGTTGCAGAGGTTTTTAGGGTAAATTAACTTTTTAAGGCGATTCATCTCCAACTGTGCTGGGAAAACAAAATTGTTCTCCTCATTGTTAAAGCTAAAGGGCGAGGACGAATTCGTCTGGACCGAGGAACATCAACAAGCATTTGACAGCCTAAATAAATACTTGTCACAGCCGCCGGTGATGGAACCTCCGGTGCCAAGAAAGCCAATAAAGTTGTACATAGCGGCTGAAGAGCGATCTATAGATGGGATTATTGCGCAAGATGACGACATGAACATCGAGAGAGCCATTTACTATATTATCAGACAATTGCTGAATTATGAATGTAACTATTCTCCCATGGAGAAATTATGTTTGGCTTTTGTTGGTAGACGAAAATCCCCACCATGGGATGAAGTCGCCCTAGGACGAAAGGAAGAACGAAGAGAAGAATGACGATGAGCCGAAGAGCGACGGAGAGCTTGGGGCGACCGTACCAATGGTTAGGGCGAAAACCCATGATGCGGTTACTTCCACGATCGTAGCAATTGTACGGTTTTCCCTCCATAACCAAGCAGTTGAGACACGCAGCTCAGCGGTTACATGCACGATCTTGCAGTTGCAGTGAGATATTGGAACCTCCTAAAACGGTTGACAAGCTTCACTATAAAAGCCTACCTACACTAAGAGAACGACCCCGGATCAAATGAAGACTCAAATGAGCATTTTTTTATTTTTCATTTCTTAGATTGTAATCTTAGGACTGTAACTTGTGTACTTGCGCCCCTTGGAGGCTTATTCACTTAATCAAACATCCCTTGCTGAGACATTGTCTCAGGATGTTTGAACCTTACACGCTCTTCTTTCTTCACGCATAAAAATTGCGCAAACACAACCTAATCAAGCATTTTAAATAGAATTGTGTGTGTTTTTTTTTTTTTTTTTTTTTTTTTTGGAGTAGGTTCACGTACAACTTTAATAGTGAATAAAGAAAATATATAAGAGATTTGTTGTTAGTTACGTGGTTTTTATTTATTTCTACCCCAACAATTGGAGCAAATGAATTCAAGTTAAAAGTCTCAACATATATTATTGATAGATGGATTTTAAAATTGTAAATATCGACCCTTGCATCAATTCAAACCACTAATATTTTACCAATCATTCATGTATAAATTGGTGGGTGGAGTGTCACCCATTTAAAAGAATCTTAATTGAATGAAATTATTATGGTTGATAAATAGATTGGATTTTGAAAATTTTAATCATAATTTCAGTGTTTTTTTATTTAAGATTAGGCTTACAAAAAAAAATATATATCAGTTCAAGATTTAAGAAATTAGACTTTTCCAATATTGAAAAAAAGATCATCAATAAATAATACTTAAATTTGGATATAAACTTTTAGAAGTTAGACACATTTGTCAAACCCTAAAAATTATATTTGTATCGTCATTGTGTCATATCTGTGTAGAAATATCACAAATAAACAAGTTAAATTAAGTCTGTAAAATGATTATGAATCTCATAAACTTACTTAATTCAAAAGTAAAGATTAGTGTTGCCAAATGAAAGGCTGATATAGAAAGTGCTCATTTGCGTGTCACAACAACATTATTGTGAAAATGTTTCAGAAAACTTTAATTGGCGATCCGTGTTTATCTAGGGTTTGAAATTTACACATTTTTCAATCCATCCACAAATCACATAATTAATATTACAATATTATTTGGGTTTAGGGTTTAGACTATAAATGCTAAAGCTGAAAAAAAAAAACATCAACTAAACTGTTATTGTTTCTCATTTTTGGACACAAGCCCAGTTGATCTCTCGATCTTAATGGGCCCTTGTAGGCATTAATGACCCATGCCACCAATTATTTATTAGGGTTAGCAGGATGTTTTAACTACAATCAACTCACCCTCCCGTAACATTTTTTTTTTAACGTTCAAAATTCTAATCATCTGATCTAAAGTTAAATTGAGTAGATAAAATTTTACTTATGTTTCAGATTCTTTCAAAAAAATACACATTATTAACTCGAACTTAAAATTGAAAATATTAACTCACCATATTTATTTTTAAAAGGACATGACGTCTGATGAATTTTATCAATGTGACTTCCGTTTATCCTATTCTTTTCTTTTGGATGATAACTAATAGTGGGTTAATTTTTTTAATAAATTTAAGATGAGGGGATTAAGCTCCCGCTGGGCTTAAAATTTTTGTTAATAAAACCCTGATTAACTTGTATTTGTTGGGTTTTAAATATTCTTTAAATAACTTAATTTTTCTTATTTATTTTTCATCATTGCCATTTAAAATTAAAACTACAAATAAATAAAAAAAAACAAAAACATCATTTACAAATATAGATGTATTAAAAATATAATTTCAATGACGTTCAATATTTTAACATTTATTATTTTTGTTAAGACATATTATATATTGGAAATTTTTTAATTATATTATAATAAACTCCTTTAATAAAATTTATGGGTCCGCCACTGCATATCAACACCTGAAGTTTAATTGCAATTACCACACCACCAAATTGCATAAAACCATGACCCTAGGCTAGCTGCGGCCCTAACTCACTCAAAATATATGTGTGTATATATACACACACAAGGTGTTCAGATGCGGGTGTTTGCATAATTTTTTTATACGGATATATCACATAGTATCGGTACGTTATCATATAAAAAATATACGATAAAATATTAGTATTATATGATATATATACGTGTGTATATATATTCTTGAAGGGATGTCAATCCTTTGATTAAATTCCCAAAAAAAATGTGAACATAACCGGACGCCAATTAAGATTGATATAACCATTTAAGGATATGAAAATAAGATCCGTAAATTAATAAAATTAGATCCGATAATTAATAATTATATGAATATTTCTTTCCACTCACACATAAACCTATTTTATAATTGACACTAGTGACATCAGTAATGCCCCCACTACATGAAATGTTAGTATTTTAAATCATTATCTTAGTTACTTTTATATTGTCAACTGTATTTATTTTTTGCTTGTGGGTAAATAATAATCTTCATTTTTGTTTGATTGACGCACCACGTCATTATATTCAAAAGTTGTTTTCAAGTACAATTGTATATGTGTATCCACTAGGGCAGCTAATGTGCCACGAATCTTCATTTTGACCAATATATTTCAGATTTTTTAAAAATAAAAAATAAAAAATTTACCACCAAATCATACTTAAGTAAAATTTATAAAATTCTCGACTGTCACATACTCTTATAATAAATACACATACTGAGCTTGAACAGTTGAACCCAATACCTAATAATCAAATCCTGAGTCTTTTCCCACCAAACTACACCCTTAGAGATCCAATATATTTAAGATTTTTTTTTTTTGTTTATCAAGACAATATTACATATTTCCCTATATATTAATTTTTTCGAACAAAATTCACATCGACAAACTTGAAGTCTTGGTTTAAAAAAAAGTTAAAACATTTTATAAATATATATTGAAAACTCTAATTTTGAAAAGAGAATAAATATAATGAAAGAGTGTATAGATACAGGGTGGAGATATCTCAATATAACCTTTTAACATAAATTTAATTATTGATTTAAATCAATTCACCTTTAAAGTAAAAATAACATTTAATGATAGTTAAATTTTGATGATGTATAAATTTTTAATTCTGAATATCTTCTATTACATTAGCTTAATTTAATGAGTACATTTGCGGGGATAGGGGCAATGAATTTATGTATTAAGTTTTTTTTTTTTTTTTTTTTTGGGAAACGATGGAAACCCCGCCACCAACCACCCATTTTGGGTCGCGGCTAGGGATGGCAGTGGGTAGGGTATGGTGCGGGTTTTCCATTACCAAACCCGCACCCGCATATGTAAATAAATTATCAAACCCGCACCATACCCGTTGCGGGTTTTAATTTTCATTACCAAACCCGCACCGCAAATAAAAATAAATTACCAAACCCGCATTGGTACCCAACGGATTTTTTGCGGGTTTTTAAAATATTGAATTATTTTGTGTTCTTAATAATATAATTTTTTTAATTAAATAATTTATTTTTAATTGCTAGCTGTAGTTTTCACATTTGTTTTTCATTTGACATATACAACATGCAATGTATGTATATACAGTACATAGATAACATAATGTATGAAATACTCAGTACCATATGTTTATTTTTTCATATAAACATAATTAAAACGAGTTATTCCCTTTATAATTATAATGATCTAAATTAGTCAACTCAATCGACAATAAGCTAAAAAGTAATCACCAACCTTTGGTCATATTTTTTATGCTAAGTGTAATGAAAGTGATACTTACAAGGCTCAAGTGGTGTAAGTGTAATGAAGAAGCAGGAAAGCTACTGAAGTTGCAGCAAACACTAGCTTATTTTGCTCCTCTCCCGTTTCTGATTATGTGAACTTAATCCAAATTTTTGCATTATAATTTTATTAACAAGTGTGATTAGAAAAAAAAATAATAGTCATGCAAAAAATCTTCAGTTGGGCAGGTTGCGGGCTGCGGCTGAGTGAGAGTGTGGAACTGTGGATTAGTGTTTTAGGTTTAGGTTTTGTTAGTTGTTTTTATATGAAGGTTTTTTTATATTGTCCTAAATATTATTAATAAAAATAATATTGCGGGTATGTGGATACCCGCAGCGGATACCCGCATTTTTTTCTTAAATACCAAACCCGCACCGCACCCGCAGCGGGTTCTGCTTTAAATTACCAAACCCGCACCGCACCCACTAATATATTTACCAAATCCTACCCATTGCGGGCGGGTTTTTGCGGGTTTGCGGGTTTGTGGGTAAAATTGCCATCCCTAGTCGCGGCGCAGGTAAAACCACCGACTGTCCCAGGCTCTTACAAAAAATACACCCCATGGATTCGAACTCATAACCTCAAGGTGAGATCCTGGACCCTACATCACCAAACTACACCCCTTGGGAATATTTATGTATTAAGTTGCCCACATTTAATCAAGAAATTGAAGTGACATGAAATTAAATGAACTATATTAATCGAGTTGTCAATGTTTTTAATACAAAAAGTGGATTTAAGTAGATGGGTTTTGACAATTTATGTTTCTTAATGGTGTGGAGGGTTCATGATATTACCTTAAGATTTTGGGTTCGAATTCAGAAAGTGTGTTTCTTGTAAGAGTCTATGATAATCGGAGTTCTTATATATTTCGCTTAAACCCAAAATAAGTCATTTGACGGTATGATTTCCAACCATTTAGAAGAAAAAAAGTTTTGACATTTTATGTGGCTTATACTTTTTATCTCATAAAATATTTCGCATTCAATGCTGAATACCATTGATGTGTTTGATCACGAACTGTCGAGAGAGACATCGATTAATCAAAAAAGCATCTGAATTTTCTTCCATTAATTGCCAACGTTACTACTTATCTAAATATAGATAAATATTAATTTACGGGTCCACAAAGTTTATCGCTTCAAAAATTGAACGTGAGCTGAATTTCCTAATCATGGCTGTATTAATTTTCTTCCATTAGAATAAGTGCAAAACGTGAAAGATAAGAGTGGAGGGAGCAAATAAAGAGAAAAAAAAAAAGAGTGGAGGGAGTAGTTGTTTCGAGGATTATAAAATACAAGGGATATGTGCGTCCTCGTTTGGGGTGGCTACCATATTTGTGGCGTCTTTCGGTATGGCCATTAGTGAGTTTTCGATGGTGAGGTTTGGTGGTTGTGAATTTTGGGCTATGTTTTTTTTTTTTTTGGGTTCTAGGAGAGTGTATTGAATGTTGTGGAATTTTATATTTTTTTAAAGAAGGGTGAGCATTGGGATTTAATTTAGTTTTGGTGTCTTGATATTTTTTTGAATTAAGAAGGAAATCAATGATTTTAAAAGCCACATTTGGCTTCATTTTTATAGGATTTGCTCTATAATTTAAAGAACATAAGATAAAAGAAAGTGAATAGTCATGTAGCATTTGAACTTTAGTAACAAGCAAATTGGTCATTTGGACCTAAAGCATATGGGGGCATTGTTTGTACCTATAATATTCAAACCCAGTTCAATTGATAGAAGAATTCGGCCCAAGTCTAAGAAAGTCATGGATAAGCATTATCCACAAAGTTAGTTGCTTCAAAAATTGAACGTGAGCTAAATTTCCTCCATAGTAGTAGGGATGGCAGAAAAGCTCAAGCTCGGCCCGGTCTGGCCCAGCCCGACCCGGGGTCAAAAATTTCGGGCCAGAGGCCCGGCTCGGGTTCAGACTCGGCTATATATATATATATATATATTATTATTAAAAAAATCATGCCCCGACCCGAGTCGGATCGGGCCGGGCCGACTCGACCCGACAGACGCTCAGGCCGGGCTTTTCCTAGGCCCGGGCTAAAATTTTACTGACTGGACTTATCAAAGCCCGGCCCATTGCCATCCTTATAGAGCAATTGTTTGTAGGATTATAAAGGAAAGGCGATCAGCAATTTGGAGGGACCACAATTCAATCCAACAATAACAACTCAAATTCAAACTCTATTTTCAGTATTTTAGTTTTTTTAGGATTCTAATTCCAATAGTTTTAATTTTTTATTAATTTTAACTTTCCTTTTGTAATAAAAATTATAGTAATTAAAGCATTCATTTTTTAATTCCAATTATAGTAAATATAGTATTAATTTATTTTACAACATCTTGCTTTAATCTAATTGTTAATACACTTCGGACTATATAAGACATATTAGCCATGGGCGGTGCCATGTAAGGACCAGAGGGGCTTTTGGGAAAAAAATTATTTTTTTGAGTATTTTATTTAAAATTTTGATTATTCTATAAATTTCTTTTATATTTCAAAATTTGATAATTTATTTAAATCAATTTTATGATAGATATATATAAAGTTAAAATATCATTTAATGATATCAATTCATCCACAATTAGATTGTATGAAATCAATGATTAAGATTTCGATATCTATATTTAAATAAATAAAAAAAGTAAGTTAAAATAGCCCCACATATCCATATTAAAAGAAAACAAAAATAGTATTATGTAATTTATAAGACTCATAATTACCTAGATAAATATTGAAAAATGTCACGTAGCGATCGTATGGAATTTAAATAGTATCCATGGATCAAAGAATTTTGGCACCTGTTGAGAGGTGATTTTCGTTTCAGGGGCAGTTTCAGGATAATCCCCCGGAAATAATCATCCTTCAACTCTAAATTTGTTTGGTTATGGGAGACCAAAAGCAAACTTTGAAAAAAAAAAAACAGGTCAAACACACAATTGACAAAGAGTTTAACGTGGTTCGGCGAAATGAATCCAACCTACGTCCACGGGCACAAAATGGGGTGTCGCTTTTACACCAAATTGAGCCCGACCGACCTGTTTAGAGGTGGATCAAAAGGAACCGAGTTTGTTGTGTGGTTGTAATGTTTCTTACAAAATAGTGCTTCTGTGAGATTTTTGATAACCCCTTACAAATGTGTTTACCTTCCCCTTTTATACTATCGAATACATAATAATGTTCTCAAACTTATGTGATGTCACCCATGTGGATCTCTGACTGATTGACGGGCTCTCTGCACCAAGACTACTTGGCCGAAAGTAAAACCTACTCTCAAACTACTCCGCCGAAAGCAAACCTACTCCACCTTACTGCTTGTCACATCACCTTATCTTGCACACTATCTAGGGGTGGGCATCGGATCGGATCGGATCAGATCGGGTAATATTATTAGCAATCGTTTATTTTATAAGACATAGATCATTAATTTCACATTTGATGACCATTTCTTCAAATACGCCTGCGTACGATAATTTACGGAGCCAACAATTCCTATAAATTATTATTTCAAAAGTGGAAGCAAATAAATGAACTTTATAGATAGATATACCTTATTTCCACTAACAAATAAATGAACTTTATGATGTTAATATCATTTGTGATTGTTTTAAACGGATTAGGATGATCTAACACTTAAACTTATATTTTTAGCCTCAACATAAGTATAAATTCACTCAATACATGTCTTATTTATTAAAAATGGTTATTATCATTATCAACATTATTTATAAAACGATGTGAGATGTGATATATGAGTCAATTAAATAAAAATGAAAACTATTATCTTTACAACTCTTGATACCGACAACAAATATCATCGTGCTAAATCTGTAAAAAGCGAGATCACAAAACCTGTTTAATTAAATCTACAAAATCATAATGAATCTCATAAACTTACTTTCAAAGTAAAGCTTAATACTGTCGAATGAAAGACTGATCTCAATTTATTTAACCCCCACTTTTATAGGGGTATCAAAAAGTGCTTATTTTGGGTGTCACATATCGTTATTTAAATGTTTATTTTTATTTTTTAAATTTTTTGAAAACATTGCTTCGTAATCCGCTTTTAAGCAGAGTGTTAGGTTTAAAGAGTTTGTCAAATACGCGTGAACATAAGTGGTGCAATCATTAGTATACAATTTAATATAATTTTTATCGTTAATCAAATTTCATCATTCATATATATTTAAAAATGGTGCTGGTGCTAGTGATAGGGGTGGGTGTGGGAACACAGAAAGGCTGCGACGCCGTTCCTAGGCTCGCGGCCTAGTTGGGAGGGATTACATAATATGGAGTCGCGCCACCGGTGTGAACCGGGACAAGATTTAAGGCCCGCACTCACCCCTCGCAAGGGAAGACCTCAAACCGTTGGGTTTCGGAATGGTCCCTTACTTATGTCACTTGTAATGAAAGGATTCATGTAATAATTTAACTAAGCTTAAGTACACTTATTTCCAAGAGTATCATGCTTCTAAATTCTCATATGCAAAAATAAAACTTATGTGTATTTTTTACTATATCTCATATTCACAAATTGCATGCTTAATATATCTCAAGATAGCAATGAACATACAAAATTACATATCACATTCGGGAAAACACAAGCACACATATTGACCCTACAAGCACACATATGGGCACTTTTCCAAGCGGTACGTGGAATTGTAGCCCAAGTACAGACCGCACTACCGTCCTTCGGAATCGGCTACGGAATTTACGTCTGGGTTTCCATCCGATATACCGCAAGAAATAATACTCAAATGTTATCATGACATACGCATACGAATTGTGACACATTTGCATAAGAAAGATCAACCATAGGCAATTATGCATGAATATAATAGACAGACTCAGTTCAGTGTGTGCACGTTTCGTGTAGCGTTCGTAAACGCGTTCGAACGAAAATGAAACAGAATGTTCACGTTCGAGGTAGCGTTCGTAAACGCGTTCGAACGGAAAACGAAACAGAATGCTCACGTTCGAGTAGCGTTCGTAAACGCGTCGAACGGAAATGCAAAAACAGAATCTCACGTTCGAGTAGCGTTCGTAAACGCGTTCGAACGGAAATGAGACAGAATACTCACGTTCGAGTAGCGTTCGTAAACGCGTTCGAACGGATACGAGACCTGACACATAATAAGGCAAAACACATGCGCGTTCGAGTTGCGTTCGTGAACGCGTTCGAACGGACACGGACCTGATGCATGAAATAGGATGCATATATAAACAGAAAATAAAAGGGCGCGGCGAAGCACTGCCGTAAAGGTGACCTTTTTGGGCTCTTGATCTCTCAAAGAGATGACCTTTAGACCAACATGCTAAGCCATGCGCGTCACATCACACATACAAGAATAGAACCAATCATATCAACCAAGTATGCCCGATTGAACACACCTTACATCCAATCCGAACACACATCAACCGGCGCGGCAAAGCATCGTGGTAAAGGCTTTTAGCCCCTCCCCATAGGGGATCTCACAACACACTTACTAAGCCCATGCGCTCGATGACTTATACATACGAAATAAAGATAACAATATCAAACTAAGTATGCCGATTGAACGTATCTCGCCTCCACCGAACATACATCAACCGGCGCGGCGAAGTAGTGTCACGAAGGTGGCCTTTTCGGCTCTTTGTCTCCTAAATGGAGGACCTTTGGACTAACTCACTAAGCCCATGCGCTTGGTTGAATCATGCATAACTAACGACATATTGAATTCAAGTAAGCAAAACTAAATGAACAAGAGCAACATAACAAAAGAAAGATGGTGCCGTTTACCCAAGCGGTACGTGGAATTGTGGCCCGAGTACAATCATATTACCGTCATTCGGAATCGGCTATGAAATTTATGTCCGGGTTTCCATCCGATATACCGCGAGAGTTGACACATCTCTCATTCAGCATCCAATACCCACAACATACATCATACACACAATAGGTACCACAAATACAGAAAATATAATCAAAATAAATGACCAGAAAGTAAAATGAGAATAAGTGTGAAAGATACCCTCAGGTCTAACCTTTTAAGCCGTCTCTCGGACTCACGTTCCACGAAGATCGAAAGGGGGGTAAAGCTCCGCAACTTTTTCTGGTCCGCTGGTTCAAACGTCCTAGCTCACTGTTTCGCTGCTTTGCTTACGATTCGAACTCCGTTCTGCTCCTATTCGGCTCCTGTTTTGCTGCTCACTGCACGGGCTACCTGTTTCAATATTTTCAAAGAACTATTCCAAGTTGTGTGGGTTCTTAGTGCAATTATATAAGGTTATTCTAAGATTTATCTATGCAGTTTTTTATGTTATTGTTTTAAGGTAATCTAGGAGGTTGTTTTTAGGCGTGTTTTAGGGTGTGGTTTTGGGGTGATTTTCGGTGGTGGAGGGCTGCTGTATAGTGGCTGTTTCGGCTATGGAGGGTGGTGGCTTGTGGTGGTTTCTTTGTTTTCTTTTTGTGTGTGTACGAAGTGTTTTCTCTTTTTTGTCTGTTTGTTTAGTCTTGGGTGTGTAGAGAGAGAGAGAGTCAGAGAGATTTCGAGAGAGCTGGGTGTGAATTGTGTTGTGTCCCCCAGAGCAATGGCCTTGGTTAGGGGTTGTTTATATAGAGAATGGCTAGGGTTGACAAGGGAAGGGATCTTGTTTCCCAATTAGGAGAGGTGAGAAAGGCATACACAAGATTGAGGGGGGACAAGATATTTTAAATTAGGAAGTTGTAATATTTAATTTGTGTTGGTTTAGGAATACAAATATTTTATATTGGTAAATATTCTTATTAGATTAGGAAGTCAAATATATGATTGGCTTTAATTGGTTAGGATTGATTTTAATTTGGTAAATCTTATTTTTTAGTTTTAGTATATAATATATTTGATTCATTTAATTAGGCATGATTTTATTTTATGTTTTATTTAATTGGTAAATGATTTAAATATTTTATTTAATGTTTAATATTTATTATTTAATTTGGGATGTGTTTTATGGCTTTGGGGAGCTAAATGGGCTGGGTGTTGAGGCTAGCAGCAAAACCAGAATTACCGACACCGTTCGAACGCTTCCTCGAACGCGACACGAACGCCCGCAATCTGTTTCCCGTTCGAACGAAGTAGCGAACGCAGCACTAACGAAGACAGTGAGCTTGTTTGTTCTGAATTTCCCCTTCCGATATCCGTTTCCCGCGGCTTCCGTGACTCAAAAGGTAGTGCCTCCAAATGAGGCTCATCATCGGGTTTCACATGCGAAAATGCAATGCCTACAGTGGGTAAAAAAACGACCGAACTGAATACTAAATTGCGAATCGAACCAAACCGGATCGAATTTACGGTTTTTTTTTCTAACGGTTCGGTTTGCGGTTCGGATTGTCCCCACCCCAAACGGTTTACGGGTTCAGTTCAAATGCTAAACCGAACCGAACCGTTATAATTAAAAAATTATATATTTTTATAAAAATATTTACATTTTTCTTTTAATTTTACTTTATATTTTCTTTTTATTAGTATGTTAATACTTTTATTCTTAATTTTTTTGTTAATACTTTTATTCTTAAATTTATTTGTTTATAATTTTATTCTTAAATATTTTGTTTTATGGTTTATTCTTGAAAGTAAACTGTTGGATTTGTCTCTTAATTAGAATGATGGTAGCATCATTATTCGAGGTAATTTTTAAAAAATACAAGAATTAAAAAATACTGAACCGAACCAATCCGTAAACCGTTGGTTTAAAAAAATTTCAATCCGAACCAAACCGTTATTTAATGGTTTGGTTTGAGAGGTAAAAAAATCAGACCGTAAAACATGGCTTGGTTCGGTTTTTAGCAAAAATCGAACCAAACCAAACCGCGCTCACCCCTAGCTAGTGATGTGAAAACAATTTAATAATGGTAAACTAATATATTAAATTGACATAATCTGTTTACACATTAATTTAATTTACTGTTTGTTTTTTTGGAAAAGCGTTTACACAAAATTAAATCAATCAATTATATATTATGTTAAATTGAAATAAATAGAAAATCGACCGCAAATCACTCCAAGGGTGATTTGAGCGATTTGCTATTAATCGGAAATGATAAGTTGACATTTTGCATGTTTGATAATAATAAAATTTTAAATACTCTCTCAAAATTCTCCAAAAATCAATAAAAATAATTCATTAATGATTAAAAATTGCTAAACAATTTAAGAGTTTTATTAACTCGATAATAATTAATTTAAGTCAAAGTATATTTTCTTTAGAACCATTATATTTTCATATAAAGTCATCAATTAAAATTTTAAAAATATATCAAACGATTTTTGGGAATTCGTAAATCGAAAATCGGCCATTTAATTGGTTAAAATCGCTTATATATTGATGTCGATTTAAATCGATCAAAATCGATATGGTCATCGTAAATTACAATTTGAGCGATTTAACTTGATTGATTTTAGCCGGATTAAGTTGACAAATGGAGGATTAAATAACATATGATTGAAGTTGATATATCGTAATTGAAAATCTTGTGAATAGATACACGAAACACATATCAAATATGTTTTTTTCCCTTAAACTATTATGTACCTTCTATCGGCTGAGATGGCTTATGGGATACACCGACAAATCATTTTACATGATATGACAAGCCTTGAGCGACTATGCACTAAGCAATACTGAAAATTTACATAAAATTTAAACATCACTAATACAGTTTAAGACAAGTTAGAGAGAAGAGAAGATTTAGAGATGAATGACAACTTCTTCTCCTCCTCCTTTTTCTTTTTTTTTTTTTTTTTTTTTTGGTCATAAAGGCTATTTTTAATCTCACATTATATTTAATAATTCCGTCTATAATAAATTTTATATTGAAAACGAATTTAATTATTATCATAACATATTTTCTCGAATTTAATTAAATATTACTTATATAAAACATATCGGACTTTTGATCGTTAGAGATCTCTTCCAGAGTATGGCTTTTTTCTCCATATTCCAAACATTGTCAATGTGGTATAAGACCGTTCCTCCGTATATCTCTTTGAAAGTTTGAATATCCTAACTAATGCCCTAAATAAGGTCCCCATAAGACATTGTTAACTTCTTTGTGCCCAATTATTCTCATCAAAGAACAGAAACTAATGGCAGAAACAAATAAACAGCACACATATTCAATCACACCAAGAACACAAGATTTTTACCGTGGTTCGCCTGAAAGATTTAGACTACATCCACGTTGAACTCCGGAAATAAGGAGCTCACTGCACTAATATAGTACCAAGATTACACAAGAATCTTGAAAGAAGTTACAATAACAATTTCCCCAAATTACATACCAAAATCAGGATGAACCCTAATCTATAATAGTGTCGATCTCTACACACAAATCTAGCTGCTGCCAATCAATCAATCATCAAGACAATTCGGCCAACAAGCTAATTTACCATGAAGATCACACAAACTTGAATTAGGGATTTGACTCAATGAAAAAACAAGTAGCCAAACAATAATAGGAGAAATCTGATAAACAAAAAATGCAATTGTCAACCCTCTTACTCAACCATAGTAGCCTTTATATATAGTGAGCAAAAATAAGAATTTAAACAACGACGGAGATTGAGTCATTTGTCACTCATCCAACGGGTTCAAAGAAGGCTTCACATTTTACAATCTCCACCTTGAAGCCGTAAAACCCATCGCTTCCAACCATATATCTACATGCGTTAGGGTCAAGCTAGTGCAGCAAACTCACTTATTTCCATCACTGTTCATGTCGAGTGCAAGGTCAGCCAGCCCCCACATGCAACAACTTCATGCAGTGGGAGAGTTTGGTGGCAGTCACAATTTTTGTCCCCATATCCGATGGGTTATCCTCAGTTGGGATCTTCTTGATCTCAATCTTACCACTTGAGACGATTTCCCTCACAAAATGATACTTTACATCCACATGTTGGGTTCTCTCATGATGCCCTGGATTTTCGCTCAAATGTATCGCACTATGACTGTCAGAATACACAACTGTCTTCCCACGAAGCTGTTGTATTTCGGTTAAGTATTTCGGTTAAGATACCTTGAGGCCACATGGCCTCCTTGAACACATCAGTTATGGCTACATATTCAGCTTCAGTAGTTGAAAGTGTAACTAAGGGTTGCAGACTCGACTTCCAGCTGATGTAGTTTCCACCAAGAGTGAAATAGTATTTTGTAGTTTGACTTTCTTGAGTCTTTGTCACCTGCAAAATCAGAATCCACATACCCTACCAAGTCTAAAGCGTTAGTTTTGTTAGAGCATAAACCATAATCAACTGTTGTATTTATGTATCTTAATAACCACTGCAAGACACTCCAGTGTGCGCCACCCGGGTTTGACATAAATCTACTCAACAAAGATACAACATTTGACAAATCAGGTCTAGTACTAATCATGACATACATCACAGAACCTATAGCATTTGCATAAGGTACCTTTTTCATTTTAATCATCTCAGACCTATTAGCAGGGCTTTGGGATTTAGACAAAATAAAATGACTCGCAAGAGGCTGACTAACAGGCTTACAACCACTTACCCCAAACCTAGATGCTACCTTTTGCAAATATGTGGACTGATGTATTTTCAGACAATTTTTACTTCTATATCTATCAATGGCCATACCTAGAATTCTTTTAGCACTACCTAGGTCTTTCGTGTCAAATTCATTGTTCAATTGTTTCTTAAGTTTACAAATTGCATTCATTGATTCAGAGATTAGAAGCATATCATCAACATACAATAACAAGTATACATGACATTTATCATTAAGCATGAAATAGAAGCAACTATCATATTTACTTCTAACGAATCCAATATTGAGCACAAACGTATCAAATCTTTTGTACCATTGCCTAGGAGACTGTTTAAGGCCATATAAGGATTTATTGAGCAAGCACACATACTCAGGATGTTTTTTATCTACAAAGCCTGCAGGTTGGGACATATAAATTTTCTCTTCTAGTTCTCCATGAAAGAAATCATTTTTTACATCTAATTGTTCCAATTCAAGGTTATACTGAACTACAAGAGCTAACATCATCCTAATAGTCTTGAATTTAACTACAGGTGAGAAAATTTCTTTATAGTCTATCCATTCCCTCTGAGTAAATCCTTTTGCTACAAGTCTGGCTTTAAACCTAACAGGGTCACTAGGCAGTATTCCTTCTTTGACTTTAAACAACCACTTACATTCAACCAACTTTTGGTTTTTAGGTTTAGGAACCAAATTCCAGGTTTGGTTTTTTCTAAGAGAATACATCTCTTCTTTCATGGCCGCTTCCCATTCATGCTTATGGGTAGATCTCAATGCCTCTCCTAAGTTAGCAGGTTTTATTTCATTTATATTATGGCTTGATATTAATGCACAAAAGTATAAATCATTAGTTGAGTAATCATACCTGGTAGGAGGTTTTACATGCCTCCTAATTTTGTCTCTTGCTAGCTGGTAATTGGCCAATGTGTCTTGTGGTGTTTCATCATGTTGCTCATATGATTCATTCTGCTGATTTTGATCCAATTGATTCACTGTGTCCTCTTCACTTTGTTCTTGCATGTCAGACACTTCATTTCTATTTTCTTCAGGGTTATTGCTCCAAGATTGGGCGTCCTCAGATGTCTCTGTCCCAGGCCTGCCACCCGCTTGATCGGCGGCCCTTGGTGGGCCTGGCTCCACCTGCATCTGAGCTCCACCTGCAAGGTCAAAATCTGCTAGATCCTTTACTAAGGCACCTGCATTCTTGTTAGTAGTTTTACAAGGAAAACAAAGTTCATTGAATATAACATCCCTACTAACTATAATTTTGACTCCAGGCGACTCCCTTTCCCATAACATGTACCCTTTTGTTCCTTCTTGGTATCCTAAGAAAACACACTTAAGTGACATTGGTTCAAGTTTTCCTATGGACTGATGAGCATAAGCTTCACAACCAAACACTCTAAGGTGGGCTAGTTTTTGTGTTCTACCAGACCATATTTCTTCAGGACTCTTAAACTGGATTGAGCTATTAGGGATAAGGTTAACTAGATGTGTTGCAGTGTTAAGGGCCTCACCCCAAAAATATCTTGGGAGTTCAGATGAGAATAAAAGACATCTAACATTTTCTAATAAGGTCCTATTCATTATTTCTGCAACTCCATTTTGTTGAGGGGTGTTTCTTACTGTCCTATGTCTCAAGATACCCTCAATAGTACAATATTGATCAAACTCAATATTACAAAATTCTAAGCCATTATCAGTTCTCAAGACTTTCACTTTGTTACTAGTTTGATTTTCTACTAAAACTTTCCTGTCTTTGAACCTTACTAAAGCTTCATCCTTTGATTTAAGCAAAAATGTCTATATTTTCCTATTGTAATCATCAACAATAGAGAGGAAGTATTTCTTACCCCCATGTGTTTGGACCTTGGCCGGTCCCCATAGATCACAATGTAGATACTCCGTGTAGGCTTTTGACAAGTGGATTCCAGTTGGAAAGCTATGTCTGTGCTGTTTGCCCAACACATAGATCTCACAGAAGTCTAGTGGCTTCAACTGGTCATTTCCAAATTGTCCATGCTTGTTGAGTACCTGCATGCCTTTCTGGCCAATATGGCTAAGTCTCAAGTGCCAAATATAAGTCATATCAACATTAGAAGTTAGAGCAGAAATGAGTTTTTCTGAGAATACATGGTGTCCTTTCAATACATGCAATCTGTTTCTTTTAATACCACTTAGGATTAGTTTTTTACCCTTAGATATGTACATGTTTCCTTGGTGTGCTTCATATGTGAAACCTAATTCATCTAGAGTTCCTAGCGATATTAAGTTTCGTTTTAATTCAGGTACATATCTAATATCAGTAAGGATCTTAATTTTACCATCATGAAGTTTGAGCGTTATGTCCCTAACTCCCTGTATTCTACAAGTATTATCATTTCCCATGTACACAGTCCATTGGTCTGAATTTCTAAAGTTGCTAAACCAATCCCTATATGGACTCATGTGGAAGGAGCACTCTGAGTCCAGAATCCATTCTATGCTAATATGATCACTAGACACGGTCAATGTCTCAGATAGGCAAATTGACCCCTTTTTCGGCAGCCACAGTAGCACTGCCTTCATTTTTATGTTCCCTAAGGAATTTATAACAATTCTTTTTAAGGTGTCTCTCTTTCCCACAATGATAACACTTTTTTCCATTGTTCTTATTCTTATTCTGTTTATTCTTTTTCTTCCCTTTAGATTCTTGGTTATTTGGTGGATTATTATTCTCCCCATTATATTTTCTGTCATTTTTTCTTTTCACGAAGAGGTTTGTACCACCTCTCCTACTGACTCTAAGTTCTAACTCTCTAGTCATTATCCCATATATTACCAAGTCTAGCCTAGGGACGACTTCAGTGTACTGAAGTGAGTTCATTACGACACTATATTCTTCAGGTAGTGAATTTAATAAAATCATAGCTTCACTTGAATCTCCTAAAGCTTGGTCAGTTCCTTTAAGGATTTGAGTCATTTTTGTGAATTCATTTAGGTTATCATCTATAGACTTATTTGTGTCCATCTTGTAGTTAAACAAATTTCCTTTCAAGAAAACTAAATTTGGAGCAGAAATAACATAATAAAGAGATTCGAGTTTACCCCAGAGTTGAATGGCAATGTCCATTCAATTAACCTTTCTGATGACTCAGTCTCCCAAATGAAGGAAGATTAGGTTGTAGGCCTCTTCCAAGATTTCGGCATTCACACCATTTTCCATATTTGGCCATTTTTCGGGGTCGGGTTCCAACGCCAAGGCCACTTTGTGGTGGGAAAACAACACTCTCATTTTCTTTTTCCAAGTGGTAAAGTCTCATTTTCCGTCAAAAATACTGATTTCAAGTTTGATGGTCGACATTTCGATTTCTTTTAACCCAGAAACTCAGACGGCAACTTAGAAAATTGATCGGCCAAACAGGTTCTTGTTCGGCCACAAGGATTTGGTCACTCTGAATCTTTTCCGGACACTGTGAATCTTATTCAGCCACTAAAATATTGATCGGCTACTGTTAGGGATATGTTCTAGGGGTGAGCACCGGTTCCGGTTCTACCCGAAATAGATTGGAACCAGACCGATTTTCCAGGTTTGGAACTGGAACCGGTTGTAACTGGTCCGATTCCGGTTCCAAATTGAAGGAACCGATTTTAACCGGTCCGATTTCGGTTCCCAAATGGTCGGAACTATAACCGAATTTTGGAACCGGAACTTGTTTTGTGAACCGAATTTCAGAACCTGAACCTAAACCTGTTTTGGGAACCGAATTTCGGAACCAGAACCGGAACCTGTTTTGGGAACCGAATTTAGAACCAATTTCGGAACCAAATTAACACCCAATTTAAACTCAATTGCATAACCCAAATTAAGGTCCAATTTAAACCCAATTTCATAACCAGTTTTAAAACCCAATTTCATAACTCAATTAAAACCTAATTTAAACCCAATTTAAACCTAATTTAAACATAGGTATTTCATATAAGAATATTATGTATTGAGTCAAAAATATTATACAATATGCAATTTTATTTATTGTTTTATTTTTGTATGGACAGTTGTCAATAATATTATGTAATATTCAAGTGTGAGAAATAATTGTATTTTCAAAGTTTGACAATAAAAAATAAATAGGGTAAATCAGAACCGGACCGGAACCAAATTGGAACCGATTAATAAATTACCCTATTTAATTGGGTAGGTTTCGGTTCCACGCGGAACCAAATTGGAATCGATTAATAGGGTACCTTATTCAATTGGGTAGGTTATGGTTCCACGCGGAACCGAATTGGAACCGATTAATAGGGTACCCTATTCAATAGGGTAGGTTCCGGTTTTACTTAGTTAGGAACAGATTTTTTCCGGGTAGGTTCCGGTTCCATGCGGAACCGGAACCGAAATCGGTTTTGCTCGCCCCTAATCTGTTCGGCACTCTCAGAGGGAAGATCGGAAACAACTCATGTATTTCAATCGGCAACAACACATGGATCTAGATCGGTTACACAGACTTTAATCGGCAACTTCATAACCACATACGCCAATTCAGTCTCTTGTTCAGTCACCCAGGTTTTAATCGGCAACTCCAGAGGCTCATTCACTTACACATAATCTTGTTCCAGAAATCCAATAATCTTATTTGGCAGCACTGGGATCTTCTTGGCGGCACAAAGATTTAGTTCGACAACTTAGGGTTCGATCGTATCTGATCGACAAACCAGAGGATTAGCTTCGAATCTTGATCGGGGACTCAAGCTTTTGTACGGAAACTCAGACCCTTTTCTTCAGCAGGAATCTTGATCGACACTCTCATAATTTTTGGCCGCACAAGATCTTGGTGTTTTACTGGTTTCTTTTGTTGCTTTTGTTTCTGATATTTGATTTCATCAAGCTCTGATACCACTGTTAACTTCTTCGTGCCCAATTATTCTCATCAAAGAACATAAACTAATGGCATAAACAAATAAACAGCACACAGATTCAATCACACCAAGAACACGAGATTTTTACCGTGGTTCGCCTTAAAGATTCATACTACATCCACGTTGAACTCCATAAATAAGGAGCTCACTGCACTAATATAGTACCAATATTACACAAGAATCTTGAAAGAAGTTACAATAACAATTCCCCAAATTACAGACCAAAATCAGGATGAACCATAATCTCTAATAGTGCCGATCTCTACACACAAATCCACCTGCTGCCAATTAATCAATCATCAAGACAATTCGGCCAACAAGCTAATTTACCATGAAGATCACACAAACTTGGATTAGGGATTTGGCTCAATGAAATAATAAGTAGCCAAACAATAATAGGAGAAATATGAAAAACAAAAAATGCAATTGTCTACCCTCCTACTCAACCCTAGCGGCCTTTATATATAGTGAGCAAAAATAGGAATTTAAACAACGGCGAAGATTGAGCCACGTGTCACTCATCCAAGGAGTTCAAAGAAGGCTTCACATTTTACAGATATTGAACTAATTTGAATCTTAATTAAATATATAATTTAATTAGTTGTTATGTCATATTTTTTTTAAGGTTTGAGGATTAGCTCATATCTTATAACATTTTGCAATTAAGTTTGTATGAATAACAATAACTCCACGAGCCACTGATCAATTATATGTGCAATTGTAAAGTGCCTAATAAAAACCTCTATAACCTTAGAACAACTCTAAAATACTCTTCTAATTTTATTCTTTAAATAATTATTTGATTACCTATTTAGCAAATTGAATAGTGGAAAAATAAAGTATTTTCCAAAAGACTCTTCAAATAAAATTAATGTTATATTATTTTAATCAAATTGAATGAGTTTATGTATAAATAATTATAAGTAGTAACGATGATGTGTATAAACAATTATATTATATTAATATAAGAATCATAATGTAAAAAAAAAAATTATATTATTTAAATCAAGTTAAATGATAATTACTTTATTTATATTATTTTAATATATAAATAGTTATTAGTAAGTTCAACCACCACCACAACAATAAAGGAAAGGGAAATAAAATATTATATAATAATATTTTAAGAGAGATAAGTCACTCTTCAATATTGAAGAATGAAAAATAAAATTCAATTTCAATAATCTCAATTGGTGTTTCTTTTAAAACTAATTTTGATGATGTGACGCTTTAATTTAACAACTAAATAATATTTAAAAAGACCATGTGTGTCCTCATTTATATTTGGTTATAAAACACTTGTCAAACACTTCGTTTGTATTTAAACAAAAGCCAACAATACTCCTATATATGTATCATGGAAAAATCTATTAATTATAATTTCTATCTCTAATTATCATGGGAAATATTCAACACTAGACAATTTACAAAAAATAATAATAATAATAATGAAACTTTAATAAATTTAATTTATGAGGAAAAAAAACAACAATGATAAGTGTTTATCCGAATGATATACCGTTGGAAAAATAAAAAATAAAATCAAAATCAAAATTTTATATTTAGAACGTGTCCTTAGGTGTGTCATTTGAGTGTATACCTATCATTACCAACAAAATAATCCAAAAACACGAAAGAATATAAACATACATTATGTACTAAGGTTGTGAGTTATGGAACCAACAAATTAAATAGAACAATAAACATGCTTTATATTACATAATAAAAACAATATATATACATAGTGACAGAAAAGTAAGATCTTATTTTAGGGATTACTAATTTTTTGTTTACTTTAAATAATATTAATATATTAATAATAAAAATATGGAATCAGCACCGCATTTGAATATCAACAACCAATCCCTCATGATGCCGTCAATGCATATAAATTATTTTTAAAAATATGAATAGAAGCGGCTTTCCTATTAAATGCATACCTTATTATAAATCAATTTTATTGGAAAAAAAATTAAGTAGGGACAAACACAATCTTTATAATATATTGTTAGAAAGTGCAGTTAGGGTGCTAAACAACTCAGCATGTTCCTAATTAAATCGTATTAAAACCATTAAGTATATTAATAATGGTCGTCAGCATTAAATAATTTACAATTAACCGTCCATTCATGTGCATTAGTTGTGACAAATTTTAGCAAATCAAAGAGTAAACATTAAGGGAGTATATTCAATTTAGATTTTAAAAGATTATTTTGGGTTAAATAAGTCTTGTGGTATTCAATTAAGATTTTTAAATAATCTAAAAGTCTTGTGATATTTCATTAAGACTATTATGATTTTTTAAAGAGGTTGTCCAAATCTAGTGATATTCAATCAAGATTTTAAACAAGTAATAGAAAGTCTTATGGTATTGAAAAACTTAATTATTTTGAATGATATTTTTATATGTGTAAATGTGTGGAATTTTTTTTTAGTGAGAATTATAAATATCAAACTCTATGAAAAATCTTACCCTAACCCATGAGACTTTTGACATGAAATTTTTTTTATGGTTAGAAAACAGAATATGAACATACATGTTAGCTATTCGTGAATAAGTTACTTGATAAACGTTACTCATAATCCGATTAAAAGTTGATAATGTATAAAGAGAATTTAGCACAACAAAAAACTAGATAGACGTCACTCATAATCCGATTAAAAGTAAAAAAATATATATGTGGTCCTTCAAATCTTTTAAATTCTTATGATATAAATATTTTAAAATCCAATAAGTAAAAATTCCTTATTAAAAAAACTGTAATAAAATCTTATAAGTCATTACATTCTTAAATAATTTTTTAAAATTCACTAGACTTATTTATCCATAAATAATCTTTTAAAATGTCAATTGAATACACCCCTCTAAGAGAAGATTACTGAAAAATTATTATGTCTTCTTAAGTTGTAGAAGATATCATGTATACCAATGAATTTATATTCACACCTTACATTCCACATAAAATCTACATTTAGCCGAAATATACTTTTTTTTTTGTTGTCTTTATTTATCCTTACAGTTCACATAAAGTGCACATAAATATTACACGTGTCTTCCGATCAGGTCATTAAAATCTAGATTTCGTCCAAATACGTTAAACGACAACACAAAACAGTGTCAAATAGTGCCGAAATAATATCAAACAATATCTATTAGCGTCCAGATTACGTTCGGTCATCCTGACAAAAAGATTTTTCATATATATATATATATTTGCGTGTATGGGTTAACGAACCTTACATTTTTGAGATTAAAAATGAGAAAACATGTTAAGATGATAATATTGAGAAATACTAATAGGGCACTCATTAATGATTAATTTCATAAAAAATTTCATGCGAAAAAGTAATTAATGTTTTGATAATTTTTTATATTTCTCATAAAAATTATGTGAAAATTTTCCTAAAATAGTAGCATGACCCGTAAATATATTATAAAGTACATGTTAGGTGAACTTGCTCTTTGACTATAAAATAAAATAACGCTGATTGACTACTCTTTGAAATTAATAATGTAAATTAAACAATAATAAAAGTATAAAACTACCACATGAACCTTTGTCTGGGAAATTTATTTTCAAATAATTTTATGTATACCACATGGCGATCATATATTTATTTGATTGATCACAACATGAATTCTAGATTGGACGAACATATTAGTTTCGAGGGGATTGGATTTGAACTCTTCTCATATCCTTAATAGTTATATTCTATTCGGATTTGACCTTGTTTTGATAAAAACATTACCATTAGTGATATTACTCTTATTTATTTAATAAACATTTTGTTAAATACAACATAATATAATCTTATCTTATGGCGTGGCTAACGAAATTGTGTTTCCGTGAACACGTGTGGCTAAAGTATTTGTAACGGCACGTGTGATGACGTGGCTAATGCATGCAGCTGCAGCTGTTGTTTTGTGGCTTTTGGCTTTTTGGGGACCCCATTTTGAAACACGCTCACACGCCCAACGAAGATAAGGTTAAAATGTTTGACTGGGCTCACCATTCAAAGCTCAGATAGCCGTTTGATATTTGATCAAACGGCTAGAGAATCTTTATACCGGTACGTTTACTTTTTTATTCATCCAAGCTGGCTTTGTTACACGTGTCATTCATGCCACAACTTACAACTGTAACCGACATTTGTCGTAAACACCGAAGCTTAAACCTTTTTACTCTTGACTGCCTCGCCAGTCGGCCAGTGTAGTGTTTAAAGTTTAAACCACTCTAATTTCATCCATTTTATAATAAGGGACATTTAGGGAAAGGTACATGAAAGATACCCCACTGTGACCTCTGTCACTTCAACAATGCTTCCACACCGTCTGATTTTGATTAAAAGGAAGTGTCATTAGTGGTGGGGGCTCACCTGACATCAACTGATAAGACCTGAACTGACCATGTGTTTGTGCAAGCTGTGACGATTATCATATCAACTTCAAGTCATTGCAGCCTCTCCGCAATTATAAAAGTACACAGCAAATGGAATAATAACACCTGACCTCTTTTTATTGAATAAATCACAAATTTGTATATAATTTACAACTTGTTTAATTAAGGTCCCTGTCGTTGTAGCATAGAGTTGCCAGTCCAAATAATTTCCCAATTGTAGATTCAGATGAAAATTATGAGAATCCATATCATTTTTTTTTTGAATTGGGACGAATTATTTAAGATTTTTTAAAGAAAAAACAATAACATATATATTAATGGGCAATATACCGTAATCGAGAGTCAAATTTAGATTTTTCATATTGACAGGTTGGCTTACAACCCTCTCTTGCGCACAGTGTATTTCCAACACAGTTCTCACAAAAAAATATTCCGAATCCATAATCTCAATTAAGATATGAGACATAATTTTTTCAAATTTCATACATATTTTTTATTCAAAACAAAAAAAAATATTATGAATATCGATCAAAAATTTTAATTGGAACAAAAAATTATCTCATTATACCAAATAAAACAAGATAATTCTGATTAAAATTTAGAATTTCCTACCCACTCTAATCACTCATGGGATAGTGTGGTTATGTAATGTGCAAACAATCATAACAGCACTGGGGGATTGGAAAATATTACAAACTCAAACTCTCTATTTTTCGGTGTTCAAAACAATAGGGACCTGCGTGTTATTACAGCCACTGCAATCCAACTTTAAATCTATTGCTTCAGCTTCTTCAACCTCTCTCTTTTCACCATGAAACTGACGTAGAGCGCAAAAGAGCTTCATAAAATATTTTTAAAAAAAAAAACAATTTTTTTTGTTGGGTTCTGAGTTTGTTTTTGTTTTCGTTGTATCCAAAATGGTTTCTTTAGAAGATTCTCATTCAACTTCAAATCGTTTCCCTTTAAGACAGAACTTCTACACTCCACCTTCAGCCTCATCAACGAAAATCCACCGAAGTGTCGGACGATCGATGCGTACGATACGCTCAAACCTCTACCAAACTGATAACAGCTGTTCCTTCACTTCCGTTCCCGATAAATCGGGCTACTTGTCCGAGAATCTTACAGAATCGGTAATCGACATGAGGCTCGGGGAGCTCGCATCCAAAGCCAACGACACCAAGTCGGTGAAATCCAATACCTCGGATGACGATTACTTGAATGTTTCACAAGCCTTTAGTGATTTCTCGGTCTGTAGCAGCGATATATCTGGCGAGTTACAGCGTCTCGCTAGCTTACCATCTCCTGAGAATATTCCCCGTCAACCCAACGAAAACAACCGCCAAGTCGAGTCAGAGCCGGAGCCGGAGCCATGTTTGGGCTTCCTTCAAAGGGAAAACTTTTCAACTGAAATAATTGAAAGCATCTCGCCGGAAGATCTTCAACCGACGGTCAAGATCTGCATAGACGGCTTACAATCTTCCTCTGTAGCTATCAAAAGATCAGCAGCAGCGAAGCTTAGACTTTTAGCCAAAAACCGGTCCGATAATCGGGTGTTGATCGGAGAATCGGGTGCTATACCGGCCTTAATCCCTTTACTTAAATGTGTCGACCCCTGGACTCAGGAACATGCAGTGACGGCTTTGTTAAACCTCTCATTGCATGAGTATAACAAAACCCTGATCACAAATGCCGGTGCCATAAAGTCTTTGGTGTATGTTCTGAAAACCGGAACAGAAACTTCAAAGCAAAACGCAGCTTGCGCTTTGTTGAGTCTTGCTTTGATAGAGGAGAACAAGAGCTCAATTGGTGCATGTGGGGCAATACCACCTTTGGTTTCATTGTTGATAAGTGGTTCAAGTAGAGGGAAAAAAGATGCCCTGACGACTTTGTACAAGCTTTGCTCGTTGAAACAAAATAAAGAGAGGGCAGTGAGTGCTGGAGCTGTGAGGCCTTTGGTGGGGATGTTGGTTGGGCAAGGTGAGGGAATGGCGGAGAAGGCCATGGTGGTATTGAGTTTGATGGCGGGAATTGCGGAAGGGAGAGAGGCTATTATTGAGGAAAATGGGATTGCTGCTTTTGTGGAGGCTATTGAAGATGGGAGTGTTAAGGGGAAGGAGTTTGCTGTCTTGACTCTGTTGCAGTTGTGTGCTGAGAGTGTTAAGAATAGGGGATTGTTGGTTAGAGAAGGAGGGATCCCTCCGCTTGTTGCTCTCTCGCAAACTGGGAGTGTGAGAGCTAAGCATAAGGTGATAATTCTCTCATCTCCTGGTTAAATTTTACTTTGATCCTGTGTATTTGGTGTGCATATGATTCTTTTTTCATAGCATCATTCTCAATTTTTACATATTTTAAATATCATACAACTGAATTAAGTTGGTAGTTTCTTGCTGTTGATAATTGGTTGAATTATTTGAAATCACTCGTTTGTTGTGTGGATTTGGGCATTTTAATAGGAATGAAATTGTCAAGCATTGTAGCATTTTGCAGGTCATATGTATCCATGGATTTATATTTATATCTTGCATTATGCATTTTGTTTTTGGGGGGTAAGTTGTTTAATTTAAATTATTATTATTTTTTTTGGCAGGCTGAGACGCTTCTTGGGTATCTGAGAGAACCAAGACAAGAGGGTCCGTCATCAAGTCCTTAAGAGAATACATAGTTTAATTACTTTAGAAAGGTAATTATACTAAGTGGTTGTTTTGATGTATATAGGGAGTGTGTTTTGATGGTTTGTACAGTATGGTTGAGGAATTTGGGAGAGTGATTTGTAGAATTGAGATTAATAGGAGACTAGCCAGTAAAAACTGACCTTTTAGATGTATGATTTTAAGTAACTAGGCTGTGGGGATATATTTTTTTCCCCCTGTTTTTGACTTCTGTTTTGGCTTGTGGGTCTTGGGTGTGATGAGATTTGGGTTATTTTGACCCAACTTCCTTGTTTACTGATTGTCTGGTTTTACCTAGTAAAGATTGGATATTTTGCCACTGCTCAGAGCATTTTCTTTCCCATTTTCTATTTGTAGCAACTAAAGTGTTTGATAAAACAATTCTTGGTTAGAATCTGACATAACAGCTGCTTATAGATTGGTTTCTCATTGATTCCATTACAAATCAGAGGTTATGGATTAAAATTTACAGGGGCCCTGTCTTACTTGATGCCAAAACTACTCATGATCTTAGTCTTTCTCTTCTGTTGGAGCTTGAACGCAAGCAGAGGGATAATTTTTGGTGGATGCAGACAATGGAATGGTAGGGCCATTGATCTGCTAGTATTTGGTGTAAAGTAGTTCACTTGCTGTGTGTGCGCTGCCAGTGCCATCACCACCTGTTTACAAATATTTCATATTTGAATTGATGTTATATATTTAGCAAAAGCCCACCAACTGGTTTACAAATCACAACCCCACCCAGATTTATTCAAATTTGTTCGACTATACATACATCTTTCTTTTTCTTTCCTCTTGTCTTTATTAATCATGCTCTAGCTGGCATACCAACCCATGCTTTGTCTCTAGTGTGAACGCTTTCAAATTAAGTAGGCTTTCATTTTCAATTAAACCAAAGTGTCGGTGGTGTCCTTTAAGTGTAGCTAGTTGTTAATGGGGATTGCTATTGTTCAATGGAGTGGTTTGTGTCTGTTTTGCAAGTAACAACATTAAGAATTTCCTATGCTCACCCTCTGAAACATCGAAGCAACCAAGTGTTAAATTTGTCAAGTTTTTCATTATAAGATTTTTGACTTCTGCATTTAAATTAATTTGAAACTTGAAAGGTTCAGTTGAAGATTTGAACAAATGCAACCAAATACTTGGAGGCTATAAAGATGGAATCATTTATTAATTATCAAGACCAATACTCCCTCTCTTCAATTGACTGCAAACCTACTAACACAGTATCTTCAAAGTTGGACAAAACCAAGAACTATATTCATGAGAAAACCTCTTAATTAATGTGATCATGTAGGCATTGTTAATTCCATCCCACAAATGGAATTGTTTGGGATGGGTAGAACCATGGACATGTTCATTTATTCAAGAAGCTGATGTAGAAGAACTCAAGCAAGTATCTCAGACTCCTTGGACTTTCCCCTGAGTGCTTTGGGTTTGAAGCCTGTTTCCAGCATCTTTTCGACCTCCTCGAATGGCAACCCTTTGGTTTCCGGTACCAGGAAGTAAATGCCGATGAGTCCGATCAAAGAGAACCCGGCAAACAAAAGGAAAGTACCAGCGGAACCAAGAGCTTCGGTGAGCGTTAAGAATGTCAAGCTCACTACTAGATTTGCAGTCCAGTTAGAAACTGCTGCAATTCCTCCACCAATACCTCTGTACCTCAAAGGATAGATCTCGGAGTTGACAATCCATGGGGCAGTTCCCATTCCCGGAGAGTAAGCTACGATGTATGCTCCAAGGAAGACCACAGCCAGCCATCCGAATCTGCTAGGGCAACCACTCTTGAAATATGTCCGGTGTTCATCACCACACAATGTATCTGTCAACTTCTCATCAATCAAGCATGCTCCAGGAAGATACTGATCACAGAATAGAACATTTAAGTCAACCAAGGGAAGAAGGTGTAAATAATATTCCAGGCTTAAGAAAAAAGGTGTAAAGTGCTTACTTCATTTCCCTTGTGAGCACAGAAGGCACACTCTGCTTTCAAACAATCCATACAGTTCCAGCTTTTTGCATTTGCAGAAGTTGTGAAAGCTTGACATGTATTGTTGCCTCCAAAGTGAGAAGATTCCATTTGACTAACAGATGGAGCATGAATAGCTGCTTGGAAGAACACAATAGATAACACAACAAGGCAGGCGATGATTCCAAACAATGAAATAATCATCAATCTTCTTCTTCCGTATTTATCAACAAAAGCCATGCTAACAATGGAGCCAATAGCATTGAGACCAGAAGTCACCAGGGAAAGAGCAAGAGCCGTACTCTTTGAGGCGAATCCGGCAAATTGAACAATGGTTGGACTGTAATACATGACAGTGTTGATACCCACTATCTGCTGAGCAACTTGTACTGTGATACCAGCATAGAGTCCTCTCCTTACAATTTTGTTGCCAAACGCTCCCTTTACTCTAGAAATCAGGTCTTTTCCAATAAGACCTTCCTCAGCCTTTTCATTTTCAACAGATTGTCTCAAGAGATTCACCTCTTCCTCAACTTGATTCGCAGGGTAAATTTTCGCCAATATGGCCCTGGCTTCATCAACCTTGTTCTGAATAACATAAACAACCGAAAGCAATTTTTTTTTTTTTTTTTTTAATGTTCCATCTAAAAATGAGAACATTCAGACATGTAGTAAAGAACCAATCTGAAAGGTATCAAAATGCACCTGTCTGTAAAGCCATCTCGGAGACTCGGGAAGCATCAACATCAATCCAAATTGAATAACAGCCGGAACCCCTGCTACTCCAAGCATCCAGCGCCAGGTTCCAGGAGTCTAAAACAGAAATAAAAGTGATTGGTAAACATTGTTGCCAAATACAAGTCATCATTTAACTGCATTACATACCTTGGTGAATGCCAAATTGATAAGGTATGCTAGGAATTGGCCTCCTGTAAGGAGCAAACCGTTTGTGCTAACAAGAGCACCTCTAATTCTAGCAGGAGATGCCTCTGAAATATAAAGAGGAGCAGTCATGGAAGCCATTCCAACCCCAAGACCAACAAAAAATCTGCCTAAGATAATCACCCAGGGCTGAGGTGCAATAGCCATGGCGATTGCACCAATGAAAAATAAAATGTCTGCGCCTAGAATTGAAATCTTCCTTCCAAACCTGTCATTAATCCATCCTCCAAACCCAGCCCCAAAAATAGCACCCGCAACAGCCATACTCACAATCAGTTCCTGTAGCCATGTTTTCTTGTCAACATCTCGAAAGTCCTCCTTAATATACAGGAGGGCACCAGATATAACTCCTGAAACCCATAAACAGAATTACATTACGTAGCTAGTGGATAGATTTATGTTCCTAATACTAAATATAAATAGCAAATTCATATATTATGTTTATGTAACCTGTATCATAGCCAAACAAGAAGCCTCCTATGCCAGCTGATAATGCAAGCTTCATAATATAAGGAGTTGTCCATACTATGTTCCAGCATTCCGTAAATTCAGTCTTGTCTGCTTTCGAAATTCCTCCTTCCACCATCTTTTTCTAATTGGCTTTAAAACACTATATAAACTCGACAGTTTAATTTCAAGGCAAAGATAAATTCGGATGAAACCTCCAAGAAAGTTTCAGAGTTTTGCACAAGCAAAAAAATACATTAAAATAAAATCTCAAATACTCTCAAGGGGATATTTCGTAGCCATTAAGGATTACGAAAGCAAGAATAAAGATAATTTTATTTTGCAGAAAGAAAGAACATTCTGAAAACAAAAACTACTTAGAAAATTTATACAAACAATGTTAATTAATTACCTTATCATTAAACTTTCATATGGGGACTTTGAGGAATTGTATAAAGGATTATCTAGAATACAAAATTTCTGAAAAATGGGCGATAAAGAATAAATCAAACAACTAATCAGAATTATCCGCATTAATTATGCTCGATCCTCAGAGATAATAGGGGTACAAATACATACAATACAACGAATCACTATAGGCAGATTTTACGGTGTTGATGTGCATCAGAGTCAGAGATGGGACCAAAAGTACTACTCTAGATCCCCTTGTACAATAACATTCCCTCAAATTTTCAGAAATAACATCGACCTTCATGGATTTGTTCTTAGTATCAAGTGCTCTACTTATATGATTATATCACACCACGTAAGCTAAATTACCTATATTTGCAGGGATAATAAATTAATTCAAAGAAAAGAACCCAACCCATGATCGTATACGTACCAATATGGAGAGATTTTGTTTCACAAAAGAGCTTTAGAAAATTGTATTAAGTTTTTTTGTGATATGTATTTAGTGAAAATGGTATGTGATTATATATTATCTTAACAGCTGTATTTCCAAATTTAGATACAATTTATCTATGACTTTCATTTGAGCCTCCGCACATTTTTCTCTTCACTCGTTTAGGATTTATTTGCATCAGTTTTGGATAAGAATTATGAATCATCAAACAGTCTAAATGATATTAACTTCCTTTGTTAAGGATTAAGCATTAACCCAAAATACAACCCCACAAAATAAGTGCATTCACGCAAAATCAATGCATCAAGACAAAGTTATATTAATTGGAATTGAATTTGATATTGAGATAAGCTTTTTGTAAATTGTGATTGGTACTTATTACATAAGAATATTTTAATAATTGAATCTTAATCGTTAGTTGTTATACAACATACCGAATCCAAATTTATATCAAACATAATTTAGCTTTTAAGCAATTGCAAAAATACTTGCCAAGTTTCTTTCAAACTTCACCGTATCAATTGCTGTAAGATCCCATTATTAAAAAATGAAACTGTGATATAAAAATAAAATGCTCTAATTATAAAAGGAAAAATATGAATAATATTAAGAATTAGATATAAAACAATCCTAACATGGAGATATCGACAGACAGGCTCAAGCATTGCTAGATTAGTACATTGTAAAAATATTTATTATCATTATCTTTTTTTCTTAAAAAGGAACATAATTCTTCCAATTAATGTTTTAAATTATAGAAAATCTATTTTATTTTCAGCACTTAAATAATGAGAACCAATTAAGGTATCAAGCATAGAGAGAGGAATTATCATTGACACTCCACTATTTTGTTTAATAAATGAATCAATTTCTTTTTACTAGTTTTGTTATTTTTCAATTATGTTCAAAAAATTAATGTCAATTATCACAGGAAAAGAATGTTGGTTAGATTTGATGGGTCATTTTAGTAGATCAATCAGTACATATATGTTTATGAAAAATTAATGTCAATAAATTATGATACTTTATGTCATTGAATATTGTTATGTTATTGAATCGAATACGATGTTAATATTAGAATTCGTGGCCTCTAAATAGAATTCATCCGTTTTTTGAATGAACAATGCTTTGATGCTTTCCCGGTTTTCCAAAAAAACTGCCCATCATCACTCAGTCTTTTTAAGGTGGGGATGCTTCTACGATTATTATTATTATTATTGACATGCGGTTTCAAAGACAATCATATACATTATACACTACTGTTGTTTGCTTTCCGAAACATATGAAAGATTGACGCAATGGGATTCTATTAATATTTCTGTGGTAGAAGTAGAAGTAGAAGTAGAAGCTGAGTTTGTGTTATTATTTTGCTTGTATTAAAAAAATGGGTGCCTGTTGGGCATTTGCTGAGAGGCAGCTGCAAAGTTAAGCACCTAACTGAACAATATAAATAATAAACAAGGGACTGCAGATTGCAGATTGCAGATTGCAGAGTCCATAATTAATGGTAATGCAGTGACAGTAACAGAAAACTAGTACGGTACGTAGCTGACTGGATTATTGACATTTGTCATGCAACCTCGATCCAGCTATGCTATGCTATGCTATACTCATATCATACTTGCTGGAATTCAATTCAAAGAAGACGACCAACATAGATTAACAGATTCTCCCAAAATTTATACAACTAGCTGCTGAACAAGCCACTGTCTCTGATTCCATGCAATTTCAAGATGATACAACAATCACTCATTTCACTCTACAATACTTAATAATCAGAGTCTGCATCCTGAAGCTTAATAAATAATAAAAAAATTTCATGAAATAAAAAAAAAAATTATAAAAATAATTCAAAATAAACTAACAAATAACAATAGATCCGAAATCCAAAAAATTGATTAGGTTTTGTGGGCGGCTACTATTTAGGTTTCTTATATTTTTAAATTATTTTACGTTTTTTTATTTTAATAATTTATTATTTTAATTTTATAATTTAATAATAAAAATATTAATTGTAGAGATTATGTGTCGCATATAATTTTTATTTTTATGAAATATTATACTATATATTCTTATTGTAATAAGTAATAAAAAAATTAATTGTAGAGATTAGGTGTCATGTGACGCGATGAGAAAGCTTAAAAATGTTTAACTTATATATATATAAGCACCTAGCGCTTGAGTTGTCACACCCCCTCTAAAATCTATCTTAAGAGGAGTTTTCAGGAACTCTTCCGGGCATTCAGTAAGCCACCATATAAGCGACTTTGGGTTAAAATCTCGTCCATAAACGAGCTCGTCTTGATGGGTTTCCGTAACACCCCCACTTTAGCGGAAAAGACCCAAAAGTGGGCCTACTACCAAAATCTCCCGGCAAATCTCGAAATCCAACTCTGGGGCTGAAGTTTTCCCAGTACAAGTGACCATAAGATTCACTTTGGAACTTGGTCCCACTCGATTTGACACCCCGGGTCGTTAGCTCCTTCACAATGAACCAAATTAGGCTAACAACTAGCGGCAAGCTAGCGTATCTCAAAATCTCCCGCCAAACTTCAGAACGGGACCCCACGGGTGAGAACTTCCCAGTACATCTACCCATAAGAGTTACTTAGGGCTTGGAGCAACCTCAATCCGGCATTCCGAAATATAGGCTCCTTCACAACGTTGCACAACTAGGCAAGCTCCTAGCGGCAAGCGAGCATGTTTATAAATCTCCAGGCAAACTTCCGAATAAGGCCTCACTGATGGAAACTCACCAGTACAAGGGTACATGAAGGGTATATATAACCCTTAACGACCTTAAACCGATGTCCCGAAACATGAGCTCCTTTGTAAAGTGACTGCACGTCCTAGTCTGAAACTAGGACCGTGACATTCTCCCCCACTTCATTCATCGTCGTCCTCGACGATGGCATAACTTAAGGGTTAGGATTGTAACATCCTCCCCCACTTCATCCATCGTCGTCCTCGACAATGGCATAACTTGAGGGTTAGGATTGTAACATCCTCTCCCACTTCATCCATCGTCGTCCTCGACAATGGCATAACTTGAGTTGTATCTGTCACGAATCTCTTTCGATCCTTATAGATAGGGCACACAAGGAAGACATTGAAACCACATTCATATGTCAATGAATGGAATCACATGTCTCTGTTAGCCACATTATCCAATGCTATATCGAATTGGGCTCACAATATCTAAACACAACAGCATCATATACGCTTTTCGTACATAAGTCTTGGTTTCTGATATAATGGCTCAACTTCGGCACTAGGCACAAGCTTACAATTTTTTGTCGAAATCTCCAACTTCCGTAACTTACCACAATATGGGTTTGATATTATCTCCGTACATGTTTGGGAACTCTTTTATTCCCGTACATGTTAAGATTATCAATTCCACACACTATTCACATCTTTTTGGAATCCCCATCGTGACACACACAGTGAAGACATTGCAATGTCATTTATCTCAACGAATGAAATATATATATATATATATATATATTATATATATATATATATATATATATATATATATATATATATATATATATATATATTATTCGTCGGATTATCTATGATATTATTCGAAAATTAATCGAATAATATAATATATTTTCTTGTTATAATAAGGTTCTTATTTAATACACTTATTATTTATTAATTTAATTTTATAATTTAATAGTATTTTTTTTTAATTATAATATGATAATATACTATTTTTTTTATTATATTATAGTTATTATAAAATCATAATATGCATTTTTATTGTCATATTTTTTGTTTGTTTAATACAAAATTAATTATAAATATATTTTAATTTTATAATTTGATAATAAAAAATTAATTGTAGAGATTAGGTTAATGGTAGATAATTTAATAGTATTTTAAAAAAAAATGAAATAGGATAGTTTACTTTTTTTTTTTTTTATAATAGAGTTTTTATAAAATTATAATATATATGTATTTTTATTATAATATGTATTTTTATTTAATAAATTTATTAATTTAATTTTATAACTTTAATATCAAGCAGTCACATGGCAAAATGAGAAGATAAGTTAAATATTATAAGTTAAATATTATAAGTTAAATATTTATAATATTTAAAGAAAATATTTAAAGAACTATAAAATACCCCCGCCCCTTTTTTTCCTTTTCTTTTTGAGGTCCAAATAAAATACCCCTTTTGAACTGTAATTAATTTATGAGAAAAGAACTTGTGAATAAACAACACTTTGAACTCCAATGTCTAAAGAACTTGAACATATAGTTCCTTAATATTTAAAAAAGATATGGGATTTCCATTAGTTAAATTTGTTTGTTATTATAGAAAAAAAAATGTAATTTACTAAATTTACAATACATTCTTATATATATGTAACGAATAATATTAATCAGTTAATTGTTTAAAACAAACAAATAAAAAAAAAGGATATTGGTTTTTTTTTTTTTATTTTGGGATTCAAGTATACTTTACATTATGGATTTTATATCTATAATTCTAATATGTACAATTGAATAGTCATAAATGTATTTCATGAGTATAAAAAAAGTGTCTCTAATGTTCATGATTTGATAGTGTAAGATTTAGTATCTCATCTTGAGGTCATGAATTCTAATTTAGAGAGTGTGTTTCTTGTAAGAGCTTGTGACAGTCAAGAGTTTTACATATTCCACTTAAGCTCGAAATGAATAGTTTGGCGGCGGAGTTTCCAATGATTCTTATATATATATATATATATAGAATTAAATACAATACATTTATAATTGTTGTTTATGATTAACCGAATCCAATTGGCCTGTTACTACAAGATTTGCTTCCCAAAGAGAGCGAGCGTATCAGCCACGGTGTAAAACACAATGACAAAATCACCCTTAAGTGCACTTGAGAATTTGAGAAAAATCAAAATAAAAACGGTTGGGTTGCCAAATCAAAAGAAAAAAGAAAAACCTAAATTTTATTTTGGAAAGATTTTTTTTTTTTAAAGGAAAAAAAACTATTTGATTGTTAAATAGAGGCGATACTGGAGAAGCAGCAATCTTATCAAAGCAAAGCTGAAATTGATTAGTTAAAGAATGGGGCGATTATTCATAGAATCGTTGAGTGGGGCTCGTATCTTCAAGTGCAAGAGTTGCAAAGTCGACTCAGCATCTCCCGATCACATCGTTTCCAAGAATTTTCAAGGCCGTTTTGGCCGTGCTTATCTTTTCCGATCTGTGTAAGCTTTACCCATTTCATCATTTCTTTCATTTTTGGCTTATTATTTATTGTTGAGCATTTGCAGGGTAAATGTGTCTCTTGGGCCTAGAGAAGAGCGGCTTCTTTTTAGTGGTTTGCATACTGTAAATGACATTTATTGCAGCTCTTGTCAACAATTACTTGGTTGGAAATATGTAAGTCTCTCTCACTGATTCATCTTGGACTTCCTGAATCATCAGATGTCAAAATTCTAATGTTGCATTTCATTTATTAATCTTTTTGATTTTCTAAGTAATTAATATTAATAATAATACTAAATTAAAACACAATGCATAGGTTGAGAATCTAATGGAAAATTGGGACATGCAACCATAAACTTAATGGGCTGTAACATTTACAGGCAACCCAATAAAATAATGAGGATGTGGGCAATGCAGTGTTAATGTGTAGATTTAATGTCGTCCCCAAGGGGCGTGGTTTGGTGGCAACTGACAAAGACCTTAGGATTGGGTTTTTAGGACCTGAGTTTGAGTCGAAGGAGCATTTCTTGTAAGAGCATGAGGCAGCCGAGGGTTTTACCCGCTCGCTGCTCCGCTTAAGCCCGGGAGTGGTTTTGCGGCAGGGTTTCTAACTGTTCCAATTTTTTTTGTAGATTTAATGTTATATATGTTACCTGTACATATTTGATATTCCTACAATGATCCAGATTCTTTGTAATGTCTCCAGTAAAATACCGGAGAATAGGGAGTCTTTTTAAATTGTATGTCTTTATTTAAGCCTCCTGTATTGGTAAAAGTGCATTACAGTTTTGACTGATTCATATTGTGTTCGAGTGACTGATTTATCACAGAGTAGTGACATATTTTAGCCTGTGATGTGCAGTAGCAGGATAGGATTAGTCTCTCTCTCTTCTGCCCTAGTATAATTTAATTATTTTCCATTAATTTCCTAAATTGTTGTGGAAAGAATTATGTGGTATTTCTTAGTTTTAAGTGGTGTGATCTTCATGCAAGATAGGTGGTTACTAATCATAAGGAAGCTAATGCTTTCTTTGTTGTTTTCTGGTATTGTGTAAATGGTAATGATTCTAGGAGAAAGCCTACGAAGAGAGTCAGAAGTATAAAGAAGGAATGTACATTCTGGAAAAGGAACGAATGTTGAAGGCAGGTTGGTGACGTTTGATTGAATAAATAAATAATATTCGAAGAAAGCAATCTTTTTGTACACTGGACAGAGAAAGAACTGATTATGTTAGTAGAAATTGTAGGCATCATGTTTGCAGCTGAAAGAATTGATTATGTTAGTAGACATTGTAAGCTATCATGTTTGCCGCTGCTGCAACTTTAATGAAAAGAATTTTTAGATTCTGAACATCCTACTGTGGGTTTATTGTGTTATTGATGAGTTATATTGTGTGTGAATTTGTATATCAAAATTTGTCAAAATAATGTCGTATCATTGTGACAGTCCAAGGCATAGCTCTTCTTAAGTTGGTACTAGAATGGCACTAGAGAATTACAGTCAGATTTGAAGATATTCCTATATTAGAAAGTTAGAGAAATTTGCTTCCACACATTCATGGAATCAAGGAGGATTTAGCATTATTAAAACTCATGCTGATTCAGGAGGGGTGTGTGTGGGGTTGTTTGTGGTTGCATTTCAGTCTCTGTGGAGTGTGTCTGGGGCTCCTTTCAATCTAAATCTATTCTTTGTATCATAGTCATGGGTCCTGCTCCTCTTCTTGTATTTGATTTCCCACCAATATCTTTTCTTTAGTCTTATCCTCTATTGAGCAATAAAAACCAACCATGCAAGCATTAGATTGCCACAGGAAGATCCCATTTCTGTGCATTTGTTTTTACTGGGTTGGATATATTTGATTTCATCTTGACTTTTTTTTTTTTGGATTTATACATTAGACTTTGGAAGCATGCTGGGTCAACATCCAGCCACAGACATTTCTATTAGAACATCTCTAGAGGTAATTGAAAGGGCAGAATTTACCCCAAAAAGATGAAGTGCCATCTGATCAATGTTGATATTGACATGGATTTGGTTAGCCCAATAGGAACTTTCCTATTTACAAGAAACCACTCTTTCAGAACAGCATGGTTTCTAATGTGAGCATTTTCTTGGGATAAAATAACATTCTTAATTTTAAAAACAAAAATGAAGAATCATGGAAATAAAAGGATTGAATTTGCTTATTCTTCGAGTCCTCGGTTGAGTTCCCTTGAGAATTTTACACCAATAAATCAACCGACAATTCATACAGTTTGTGAATACAAAACTCAAAAGGGAATGAAATACTGACAAGAACCAGCAGTTTTGCTGGAAATTACACAAGTAATAAGAAGAAGAATTAAAACAAAGGTCTGATATTCTATGTATCACTGTGTCACCAGAGATGCACGATACAATAATTATTGTACACCCACCAATCTGATTTTCCATCTTAATCAATTCCCAAGAAAGAAAACCTATGTAAAGAAAACTCAAGCTCAAACCTTGTAACTGCTCTCTATACTTTCATCAACACTGGCGAAACCAATTAGCTCTAATCATATTTTCTTATAACTGATTTGTCTCAATGAATGTAAGAAATCCAGTCATTCACCTGCTTCACGACACCTGATATACTTCACCAACAAGGAGTAAGGACATTTCAACATCCATCTCATAATCCTCCTAAGCAGCAATTCCTGAAAAAACCAAGGGCCCAAGATTTTAAATTTAAATACATTATTTAACACAAACAAGCACTTGCAATTTCAAAGCAATTAATAAAAGAAAAGGAGTAGTTCCAGTTGTAATTTGAACACAATATTAACTATTGTAGCTTAAAACTTTAGAGGGAACCAGAACAAAAATAAATAAATAGCTATAAGGAGATGGGATTTATCTCTTAAGCATAAAAACAAAAAGGAATATAAAATAATTAAAGTACAACAGAAATAGCATCTTACCTCTATTTTCTTGTCTATTAGTTACACTATAATCACCAACGTAACCAGCAGAGTTTTTGGTCATAACATCTGAAGCTGTACGTCCAAGGCCAAAACCAAAGGAGCCAGACCCTTCTAGCTCTGAAGGAGAAGATCGCCAAGTGGAATCACCATAAAATGAACCACTTTCATAAATATCTCCATAAGCCTCATCATAACCACCTTTTGTCGAAGATGCTGGTATGACACTTGTCACACTGTTTCTTCTGTACCCTACAGCTCCTGAAGCAATACCGAAATCTCCAGTGCCATAACTAAGATTACCACTACTATAAACAGAACCAGCACCTCCACCGTGAGCAGGATCAGGAGAAGAACCCCATGGTGCTCCAAGGCTGCCAACAGAACCCATCCCTGAAGTCCCACTTCCCAAACCCAAAAAGGCATTAGAGTTTGCAGAGTTCAAAGCGTAATTAAGACTCCCATTTCCCCACAAATTCCTGCTTGGTGACCTAAGGACAGAATTGTATCCCCCGTTACTCACACCATATGCAATCGGGCTACTATACCTGTTCAAATTTCCAGCAAATGAAGGGTTCAGTCCACGACCATAGCCAAGGTTAGGACTGATGTTTGCACTTCTTCCGTAGCCTGGGCTCAAATTTGGCTCAAAGTTCAGTCCCATCCCATAACCACGACCAATTGGAGAAAATCCACTACGTCCAACAGTAACTGGACTATATCTACCATCAATTCTAACTCCATACCCACCAACCGAACCTGGATTATATCCCTGAGCGTAACCATTAAGAAAGCTACTGGCTCTACTCAGACCATAGTTATATGTGCCTAACTGGTTCCGACTTGGCCCAGGGGATAATTCTTTAGGGACGGCTCGTTTGACCTCAACCATTTTACCATTGAGTTCATGAAAGGTTTTGAGCAACACTTTATCCACTGCTTCCTCTGAATCATAAGTAATGAATCCAAAACCTCGAGGCCTTTGAGTGTGGTGGTCATACATCACCACAACATCTGTAATAGTTCCAAACTGATCGAAGTACTTCTTAAAGTAACTCTCAGTAACTGTGGATGCTAAACCTCCTACAAATATCTTCTTTGTGCGGGGAGGACCAGGTGACCCATGAATACTGCTACTATTTCTGTTCTGAATGTTCTGATCATCCCTAGGAACAGCTTTCTTTGCTTCAACCTAATGATCAGAAACTAGAAAATGAAAAATGAACTATAATACAACATCACATTCAGATATACATAAAAGGTTTTCAAATATGCATCACTCAAAGCTTCTGTGTTTTAAACTTGCAAGGTACAAGGTTGATCCTCAAAGATAACAACAAATAATTCAGAATATTATACAGATCTCTTCCTATGTCCTGAAATCATTGTCATTTTTCTTTGCCTGGGATGCTGAAGCTGCATTAAGGTTGGGATTTGGCTACTTGTAGGAAAAGGAAATTCTTTAAAAAAAAAAACCTTACCTTAATTCTTTTAATTTTATATTACCAATGCCTAAAGGGATCAGCAACTCAACATACTATTTAGTGGTCCTTGATAAATGACAATGTGATCAAGGTCTGCAAGCAACAGAAATCTGTTGCCAGCAGCCAGCCTATCATAATCGGTATCGAAACATTTCCAAGACTGACAGAAGAATCTCCTATCAGGGATTAATTTGGCAAAAAGAGCAGTTTGAAATTGTCAATGTTCAGGAGTACTCACATGCCATATTTCTTTTCAGAAATAGCTTGCATCTTACTTGTGTTGTTCTTACTCAATGTTGACATGTTACCAATCAAGTATTACTATATATAGTAAAAGACCCTCAAAACAATTAACAGAATTACATCATTTTCCATTTTTTTCTATTAGGAAAAAAACATGATCACAGAACCAGAAGAAATCCAAAATAGTATTGGTCTAAATTAAAAGATGTTAAGAGAATTTATTAAATGTTTGAACTTACAGTTCTACCATCTATCATATGTTTCTGCATAACAACTCTTTCTGCCACAGCAGGATCAGCAAAAACAATAAAACCGAAACCACGGGCACGACCCGTGGCTCGATCCTTCATTATCACAGCTTCCAGAACTTCTCCAAAAGCCTGGAAATATTCTCTAAGACGGTCCTCATTTGTGTCCCAAGAAATTCCACCGATAAACAGCTTGCCAAGCTCCATTTCCATTCTAAAAAACCACAATATACAGTACGATCATCCCACCAATAAAATTAAAATAAACATCCAATTGTATAAAATTCAAACTACCCACTGGATTTAAATAACACAATTCAATATTGACTTTTATTACATTTCAAACAACATAGAACTCAACAAAGTGATAAAAACAATCATCCACTACAAAAACTCATAATGCTGATAAAACAAAGAGAATACCTTGTAAAAAAAAAAAATTAAATAACAAGCAAAGCTTGGATATTTGTATCAATATAAAAAAAAGGGCAATCCTGGATTCAATCCAATAACATCGAACCGTTCACCGATCAAATATCAGCCAACTCACAACCCAGGATTCTTGATAACGAAGCAAAAAAGTTAACAAACTTGGTATCAAATGAATAGAAAAAAGATAAGTTTATGATCAAGGAAACATGAAAAAAAGCAAAGTTTTTAAAGAGAAAAATTACCAGAGAGAGAACCCAGATGGGAAAGTGGGAGAATCTAAGATCTAAGAGGAGTCATAATAAGAATAGAGGGCGAGAGGCCCTCTTTTTCCTTTCTGTTTTTTTTCCCTTTGCTCTTTTATGTTATGTTACTGTGTGATTTTTATGCAAAGGATGGATTTTTATGGTGTGTGTGTGTGTGACAGAGAGAGAGAGATAATGGATTTGGATCAAAATTTAGAAGAAATATTATTTATATTTTATAATTATTTTAGCTTTGGCTTTGCTATCCTCTCAAGTAAGAAACAGAGCTAGAAGATGGAAGGTGGAAGATTGTGACTTTGAAATGTTTTGAGTTTGGTTTAAATATATAAATAATTATATGCCAGCTTTTATTTTCTAGCAAGAAATTTATTACATTTTGACCTTTTCTATCCCCATATATATATATTGGTTTTTTACCATTGACAAATTATCTTCTTTCAAATACTTACTTTACTTTTTTAAAGAAATGACTTTTTCTTTTCTCCATGTAATATTTGGATGATTATGGCCCCAAAAAAAAAATGATATATACAGTGATCAAATTAAAAAATTCTGGGAAATTAATTTCAGGTGGTCCGTGGACTACATGCTCCTCTTCTCTAATTAGTGATTTTTTTTTTTTTTTTTTGAAAATGAAATTCATTCATATATTAAACATCACAAGGATGTAAAAACATAGCCATAAAAGCTCGAATACAAACTTAGGATAACCTAAAACTCAAATTAAATTAGGATAAAACCTAACAAATAGAAACAAATTATGTATAATGTGATTCCCGTAACCAGCATGAGTACATATTCACACATAAAACTACTAAGATACATGAGGAATTACAGAATCGGCATATTCTCACCTCAGCCTAAACGCAACGTCGGTGACTATATACTCATAAATAGAAGTGAACCAACATAATATATACATTGTATATAAAATTTTGACAACAACATTCAAATAATTTAACACATAACAAAACAGATATATAAGATTAAACAAACGGCCCGAACTGTCCTTTGCTCTCAGGAAACCTAATTAGTGATTCGAGTAGTTAAAAATGGATTAATATATTCTATTACAATTTCGAGCAAAGCTTTTATCTCCCACGAAATTACTTTTAAAAGTGTTCATGTTATGTTCAAAAAAGAATTTCAAGATCTTACATTGAGGTACTGAGTTCGAATTTAGGGAGTGTATTTATTGTAAGAGTCTGAGACAACCCGAAATTTTACCTGCTCCGCTTAATTTCAGAAGAGGTGGTTTAGCGGTCGGATTTCCAACGATTTAAAAAAAAAATCTTATTAAGTTAGTCTATGACTCTATGTATAAATATGAAAAATTTCACAAACAATTGAATAATATGTCTAAAGTTGGATGTAGAAACAAAATAATTTGGAATGTTTTTAAACAGAGAAGACGAAGCGGTCAAATGATGTTTTTATTGTATTTTTATACATGAATTATATGATTAATTCCACCAATATATTTCAATGAAAAATTAATTAGCTTGTGACTGCAAACAAGAATAAAACACTATAATTAATTTATATTGCTTTATTTGGAGGCAATATGTGTGGATTTGTTTGTCAAAATCAAGATATATGAAAGCCTTAAATTACAATTATTCTACATTTGAATAGAAATTGTTAATAATATGGTACCTTAAAATGATGTTCAAAATTAAGTTGATAAGTGGAACTAATAAAAAAGAAAAAGAAAAAGAAAAAGAAACATATAAATGAGTGGATGTTTGTTTGCACCAAATGTGAAGTAATAGATAAGATGGGAATTACAAAAAAGAGTTTGTATGCAAACATTTGAGTATAAAAATGAAGAAAAGTGGGAGAGATGTGCGAAAGACAGAAGGGATTGCTTGTGCTTCCACTCATCCAAAGAATAACAACAACAACATCACGTGCATCCATGAAGTTCTATTTCTATTACTTTAATTTGTGGGTTTGCCTCTTTAATTAGCTCATTATTAATTGGCTTTATAAAATCACCTCCCAAAACTCTTCAATTATCCTGTAGCTAATTAAGTCATATATATTATTATTTTTTTTAGTGTTGTTAATAAATTAATCATAAATAGTCGGCTCGCGCGGCTGTGAATTAATTCTTGATTAAAAAATAAGATCAACATTTTGGTAAATGTACTTTAATAATCTAATTTGGATTATAAAATCATTATGGTCCTTTGAAAAGTATTATAGGACATTAAACAAATACAACTTCAAACCAATGAAGTGCCTTGGACACAAATCATGTCTCATATGGCCAGCTGAAAATATTCTATACAACTAGACATGCTTATATATATATATATAATGGGATTTGATTGCTAGATATAGCCAGGTACTATTTTTTTATTTTTTTTTTATTGTTATTATTTAAGTTTATCAAAATTTTCCAGTTTCTCGATCCATCAATTATTTTATCGAAACGGCATGCACAAGAAACTTGGGTGGTCTTCCATTTTTGCATCCAATTTGTTTGATTGATCGTACAAACGAAAGATGTTAGCAACCCCAATGAAGATTATGTTCTTCATAACAAGGAAATGCCTTAAGTTTTTCATAGATCTTGTTTGATTTAGGTTTCAAATTTTTTTACTATCCTTGATATATCTTTTGAGTTATGTTATAATTATATGAATTATTTATCGATGTGATTTTAAGTATTATGAGACGGATAATAGATATATATATATATAATCAAACTCAATGAATATTTAATTAACAATATTTGACTTTGCATAAGTACTCAATCAATACCATATAAATTTTTCCATATATATATATATATATATATATATATATATACATACACTACACTACATACACAAAACATGATTAAAAATGCACATGGAAGATAATAATTATGTGGGAAGTGGTTCTTATGTCTCATAGATTCCTACCATCCTTCTGTAAAAAGCTCATTTCATGGCAACCACTTTCATCAAGTGGAAAACCAAATATAGCTTGTATTTATTTTTAAAAATATAATTGAAACTTTCATAAATTGGTTTAATATTATATACATAAACTTTAAATAAAAACACATTATTTCATGCATGGGAGTAACACAATCAATTTCCTTATTTTATGTGATTTGCTGCAGGGTGCTAAATGATAAAATTTACAAACTTTTGAACTTAATTGGAATAACTATTAGGTAATAAGGTGCATGGAAGGAAAATAGCAATAAATGCAGGGGCTTTTATGATGTTTTCTTTATGGCATTTGGAAACCCCAAACATAAAAACAAACTCATCGTATTGTGTGGAATTGGTACCCTTAAACCTCTCTGTCTCCTACTTCTTCAAATCCTTAAACCCTAAAATTAGCCAAGCATGTGCATCCCAAATTTATCACTTTGACAAGAAAAACCATTAAACCCTAAATTATATATCTATAAAATAAAAATACCTAACTACAAATGTTAACTATTTCAAGAATGAAGTGTCTAATAAATCCGCCATTGCCAATTTCATTGACACCCAACTCTCGTCACCTCACAAAGGCCACAAATTTTGCCTCACAGTCCAATTTTTTGAACCCCGCAACGACTCTTCAAAGCCCTAAATTTATTCACATTAAACCCACAATGGTTTCGCCTAAAACCGCGCTTTTCTTATTACAAAATCGAAACTTGCATTCGGAGGCCTCTGTTTCTGCACCATCAGGTGAGATTCACGTGATTGTGGGACCCATGTTCGCCGGGAAAACGACCACGCTTCTTCGCAGAATCCAAGCTGAGACCCAAAAGGGCAGGTTGATTCTTCTCTTTTTATTTTGTGTCTGTTTCATTGAATGAGTCTGCTTTAAATTTACTGTCGATTGGTTTAAATTTGGTTAGGTACTGTTGTGGGAATGTATCAATTTGATTCCTTAAAGTTTGACGTGTGTTTAGTTTTTATTGAATTTAGTGTTAGAATATGGCTCATATATGTAAATGGTTAGTTGTTGGAGGCGGATGGGCTGTAGACCCGCGAGAGTGTAGGGAAGCGAGTGAATACTATTAATTGGATTATTATGGCGACCAGGATTGAGAGTGAATACAGGGATATATTCTCTTTTGTTGCAAGAGTGCTTATTCACAAAAGAATATAGAAAAGGGATAAGAATTCATGCTCAAATGGTTATTGCTGGGTATGTTGCTGATGAATATATAAAAACCAAATTATTGATATTGTATGCAAAGTACGGGGATCTGGTAACTGCTCATGTTCTATTTGATAAGCTGCAGGAGACAAGTTTGATTTCTTGGAATTATATGATTTCTGGATGTGTGCAGAAAGGCCTTGAAGAAGTTGGACTGGATTATTATTTCAAGATCAGAGAAAATAGATTGACATCAGACTAGTATACATTTGCATCAGTTTTTAGAGCCTGTGCTACTTTGGCCACATTGGATTACGGAAGCGAGCCCATGGTTATGATTATGTGTGATATATGTTGTAGATAATACTGCTCTTGTAGATATCTATTTCAAATGTTGTAGTATTCCTGCCGGGTGTCATGTATTTGATAAATTATCAAATAAAAATATCGTTACCTGGACTGCTTTGATATACAGCATGGAAGTGTTGCAGAGGTTTTTGCATTATTTCATAAGATGATGAATGAAGGTTTCAGACCAAATTATGTTACTTTTCTTTCTGTGCTTTCTGCTTGTGGCCATGGGGTTTAGTCAATAAAGGATGGGATTATTTCTCATCCATGCTTAGAGATTATGGAATCCAACCTATAGGGAAATATTATGCAGCCATGGTTGATCCTTTGGATCGTGGTGCTGGCAGATTATAAGAGGCTTATGAGCTTGTTCAGTCACATTGTAAGGAACACTCTGTGGTATGGGTGCTTTGCTTGGGGCATGTGGAATTCATGGGGACATACCTAGTGAAGGTGGCATCTAAGAAGTACTTTGAATTGACCCTGAAAATGCTGGGAAGTATGCGGTCTTGGCTTAATGCATATGCCACTGTTGGATATTGGGAAAATGTTGAGGAGGTTAGGGGGATGATGAGGGATTTAGGGGTGATCAAGGAACCTGGTAGGATCGAAGTTCTAGAGATGGTCCACTTGTTCTTAATGGGGGATAAATCTCAAAATCATTCTAAGGAGATATATTAAAAGTTTTAAGGAAATCACTTGCATTTTTAAAGGAAGTTGGCTATGTTCCTGATTTAAGTGGGACTAGTCCATGTTGTTGAACTTACAATTTTTTTTTTTTGCTTGCAGAAATGTAGCAGTAATAAAATCCAATAAAGATACAAGATATGGGTTGGATTCCATAGTCACACATGATGGGGTGAAATTGCCATGTTGTGCATTGACCAACCTGTCATCATTTAGACAAAAATTCGGTTCTGATGCTTACGAGCAGGTAATTCAATGTGAAGATTGATTATTTGCGTTATGAGAAGAAAAACCACGCTAAATTCTTTCGAGATTTTTCCTCCATGGCTTGACAATCCCGCTCTTTCTTTAATAAAGAGACAAGCCCTGTACCCCTCAAACCCAAAAAGAAATGATACTCTGTAAATGCTTGATTATTAATCTGATCTCTATGAAAGTAAGTAGTTAGCATTGTAATGTTGTGTTTCTCTGTACTAGGTTAATGGGGACTCATTTTCAAAAAAAAAGGTTAATAGGGTCTCCAAAACAGAAGGAAAACCATGTTTGGAAGAAGATTGCCATCAATTTTCTTATTTTGGTTATGATCATATTTATGTTGAAGCTTTGTATGTAAGTCTATACCTTTTATAATATCTTCTCATGTCCAATACACGGTGACAGCTAGATGTGATTGGCATTGATGAGGCTCAATTCTTTGAAGACCTTTATGATTTCTGCCGCGAAGCTGCTGACCATGATGGAAAGTCTGTGATAGTTGCTGGACTGGATGGAGACTATTTGAGGTATATGAATGCTCTTTCCTTCCGTCGCCTGCCTCATTTAGAAGAGTTTTTTTAATTTTATTGGGTTTTTTTGATCATGATGGGAAATGTTGTTGCAGAAGGAGCTTTGGTTATGTGCTTGATATAATTCCCCTTGCTGATTCTGTAACCAAATTAACTTCCCGATGTGAAGTCTGTGGGAAGCGTGCTTTCTTCACCTTGAGGAAGACCGAGGAGACACAAACGGAATTGATCGGAGGGTCTGATATCTATATGCCCGTGTGCCGGCAGCACTATGTCAGTGGACAAGTAGTTGTAGAAGCTGCAAAAATTGTCCTGGAGTCTCAGAAGGTTCAGTGTGGCTCCTTGTGAACCGATGCTCCAATCAAGTAGGGAGATCTTATGCCCTGTGCCCCTAATAGGAATGTACCCATAGACAGAATAAGTTGGCCCCTTTTGTACCATTAATGCGGATGATGAATGAGCAAAATTAGAATTAAATATAGACTGGACAAACTGTATCATTTGTAATTTTTGTTTATCCTATTAGACATGCTTGTTTATTTTGTGCATAATCAGAACATGAACTTTCATGTTAACAAGGACCGAGTTTGCACAGTGAATTTAACCTTCAGGAAAACACTCCACCAACTATTACTAACATTCCTATTTCTCTTTCATATCAATCTTCATTTCAACATGAACATGCCCATTTATTCATTTTTATATGGGGGTAGAGATATTAATCAATAAAAGGAGGAAGAAATAAACAGAGTCACCCAATTCACTATGAGGTCATTTTCGTCTTTTTATTTCTTTTTGAAGTTAGATTGTAAGGAACTCATAAGGTCTGGCCCAGATTCAGCGCTATGAAAGTTACAAGGGAATTCCTGGCCCGAAAGTTTTTACCTCAATATCAAGCAGTTCAGGCCTAGCCCAGACATGTCGGTTAGAGAACATTTCTTAAATTCTTCTCAAGTCAGTGAAGTTGGTTGTTCCAATTACTCCTTCCCCTGGGCTGTGTGTATATTCTCTTCTGAGTTCAGTTCCCTTTGATTGTAATAATAAGCTCATAGCTTCAAAGCTTCAAAAAGGGACATTGCCGTTTCGCTCCTTGGCTATTACATTCGGTTAGTTTCTTTCCCCTTTATCTTTCAGCTACTCATTGACACACCGATGTTAAAAAGACCAAAGCTCACTTCATGTGTGAGCAAAACCCTATTTAAATCTCTCTTCAAAAACCCTTCTTTTGCATTCTGCTCATCTGGGTTTAGTAACAATTGCAGTACTGGTTATAGCAATAGTAGTATATGTCAAAGCAATGAATCACAATCTGAAAATGAATGGGAGGGATTGCTCAAACCATTTGATCTCAATGAACTTCGAAAGTCCCTCCATAAAATAACACCTTTTCAGCTATGTAAATTACTTCAATTGCCACTCGATGTGGAAATCTCCATGGAATTATTCACTTGGGCAGGTTCCCAGAAGGGTTATTGTCATACGTTTGATGTTTACTATTTGTTAATAGATAAACTCGGTGCCAATAAGGAGTTTAAGGTTATAAACAGTTTATTACTGCAAATGAAAGAAGAAGGTATTATTTTTAGAGAGCACCTTTTCCTTTTGATTATGAAATATTACGGGAGAGAGGGAGTGCCTGGACAAGCTACTCGGTTGTTATTGGATATGAAAACTGTTTATGGATGTGAACCTACTTTTAAGTCTTATAATGTTGTGTTGGATATATTGGTGTCTGGTAATTGTCATAAGGTTGCTCCAAATGTGTTTTATGACATGTTGAGCAAGGGTGTTTCCCCGACTGTTTATACTTTTGGGGTTGTGATGAAAGCACTTTGTATGATTAATGAAGTGGATTCTGCATGCTCCCTACTTAGGGATATGACCAAACATGGGTGTGTGCCGAATTCTGTGGTTTACCAGACTTTGATTCATGCATTGTCCAAGAGTAATAGAGTGAGTGAAGCATTGACACTTTTGGAGGAATTGATTCTGATGGGTTGCAAACCTGATGTTCAGACCTTCAATGATGTCATCCATGGCCTTTGCAGGGTCAAGCGGATTCATGAGGCGGCAAAATTGGTTGATCGGATGCTTCATCGAGGATTTACTCCTGATGACATAACATATGGAGTTTTAATGCATGGGCTGTGTAGAACGGGGCGAGTTGATGAAGCAAGGGCATTGTTGAACAAAATACCGTCTGCAAATGTTGTGCTCCTCAACACTGTGATTAATGGGTATGTAATAAGTGGTCGTTTTGATGAAGCCAAGGCTATTTTGTATGATAGCATGTTAAGCTTTGGCTGTAATCCTGACGTTTTTACTTTTAACATATTGATTCATGGACTTTGTAAGAGGAGGTGTTTAGGTTCAGCTCTAGAATTAGTTAATGAGATGGCCTTGAAGGGTTGTGAACCCAACGTCATCACCTACACCATAATAGTTGACAGGTTCTGCAAGGAAGGCCAACTAGAGAAAGCTATTATAATTGTAAATGAAATGTTGGCTAAGGGGATTAGTTTGAATACAGTTGGATATAATTGCCTTATAAGTGCCCTCTGTAGAGCTGGTAATGTCCATGAGGCTTTGGAAATTTTTGGTGAAATGCCTAGCAAAGGATGTAAGCCTGACATATACACATTTAATTCTATAATATCTGGGCTGTGCAAGGGTGATCGTATAGAAGAGGCTTTGGGACTTTATCAGGATATGTTATTGGAGGGTGTAATTGCCAACACAGTAACTTACAACACGTTAATTCACGCTTTTCTAAGAAGAGGATCGATCCAAGAAGCACGTAAGCTTGTAAATGATATGTTGTTTAGAGGATGTCCTCTTGATGAAATTACGTACAACGGTCTGATAAAGGCACTCTGCAATACTGGAGCTGTTGATAAAGGATTGGGGTTGTTTGAAGAAATGTTGAGGAAGGGAATTATTCCCAGTAGTATATCTTGCAATATATTAATTAATGCCCTATGTAGAACTCGGAAAGTAAATACTGCACTCGAGTTTCTGAGGGATATGATTCATCGAGGTCTGACCCCAGATATAGTAACTTATAACAGCCTGATAAATGGTTTGTGCAAAATGGGTTGCATTCAAGAGGCGTTAAATCTTTTTGACAAATTACAAGCTGAAGGAGTCTATCCCGATGCTGTTACTTATAACACTTTAATTAGCTGGCATTGCAAGGAGGGCCTGTTTGATGATGCTTTCTCAATTTTACACAGAGGAGTTGCAAATGGCTTTGTACCTAATGATGTTACCTGGTATATCTTGGTCCAGAACCTTGTGAAAGAAATTAATAAGGAGAGTCGGGACTTCTCATATGCTCAATTTTAGTGATTGTTTTGAAACATTCTGAAAATAGCATCTCTTTTGTTTTTTCTGAGCTGATGAAGCTTTGGAAACAGTTCTTCTGCTAAAATGTTATAGAGGACTGTAATACTTGTTTTCCTTATCTGTCATAACTATGCTACTGGAGTGAGCAATCAGTTGAGACACTTGGAGCATCTTCTTCATTGGTCATCAGTTACCTGAACTGATTGGATGAGAATGCAAGTCTTCTAAAAAAATCATTGGATGGAGTTAGCAATTGTGTGAATGTGATTTTCTACTGATTTTCCTGTAGTAGAAGTTGTGCTTTCCAGAGACAGACGTGTTAATTACTTTTAAGTGTTTGCATCTATCAGTTGGACTTTCGGCTGCAAATTGAAGGAAGATGGTTGGCTGGTTTAGGACAACTCTTGTCAGTTTATCCCTGGTTAAGTGAGACGTGAAGATTATACCTGTAAAGAGAAAGATATCATCACTCTCCAAACTTGAGGTGATAATACCCTATTTATTTTACCCTTTATATATTTATTTGATTACCTTCATATTTGATTATGATTGGACCCAACGGGTGAAATAGCTAAAGAGTAAGGGTAAATGGGTCATTTTAGTCCTTAGGGTTTAAATATAAATAAGAATGATTTGTTTGTTTTGATTATGCTATCACATTGTTGAATTTGGGATTGGGAATTGGAGGGGAAACCCTAGGGAGACTGCCAACACCTTAATGTCGTGCAAGGGCTGGTGGAACATGATTCACCTTCAACTATCTTTGTAATCGCTTTTTTTTTTCTTCAATTCAATAAAAGAGTATTTTAGAGAGATTTTTTTGGTTCCCATCAAATTGATATTAGAGCAGTAGTTCCTTGGCTCTGTGATGATTAATGTATGTTGAGGGAAGAAGAAGAAATTAGAGGGAAAAAACACATAAAATCAAAAAACCATAACTGCCGCCACCCACCGTCACCTTCCACAGCCCCCATCGATGTCGGACGTGAACGTCAGTATATTTAGAAGAAGCCACCGACTAGACCCTTACAGTTGCCGACGCCAAAACATCCCAGAACCGCCACTCCCTCCACCACGTCACAACTCGCCACCGCTTCTCAACTTGTTCTCGCCGTCAAATATCACCACCAAGAGGCTCACCACGAGTCGACGACCTCATCCAGAACTCTGTCACCACCGACCGACGATTGGATCGCCGGAGCAACAACAATAGTTCGTCAGTTCAGTCCCCATTCCTTCACGTTGATCTGTCGTCTTCGGCGGGATTCTGAAGCTGCCACCACCACCAGCATGTTCACCTTCCAGATCCGACAATCTCTTACCCAATTTCGATCACCGAGAACGGTCAGATGATATGTACAGATCAGCCCCCGAATTTTTAATTTTTACAATATGACTCTTTTCGTTTTAGTTCATAATCTTTCATCTTTTCTGTTTTAGCCCTAACTGTATTATCTTTCCGATTACATCTGTTTGTTCATACTTTAAATTGGCAAAAGAAGAAGAAGGGAATGAAAAAAAGAAAAAGAGAAAAAATGGTTTTTTTTTTTGTAAAAATAAAATAAAATAAAATAAGGTGCATATAGATTTCATCAAAATTAGGTTATATACAGCAAGATGGTTCTTTCCATGATTATATTGATAGGTTTGATTGTTTGGCGAGCTCAATGTCATACACATCCGAACACTATTTACTTGTGATTTTCATCAATTGATTACAATATGAATTGCAATGTGAGGTTCGTGACGATTTAAAGTATTTAAGGGTGATTGAACTTGAGGGGGATTAAAAAATTAGCTTTGGAAATGGAGGAAAACCTAGCAGAATTAGACAGGTTGGCGTTGATAAAAAAACAGAAAATGATTGGTTCACGCAAGTATGAAAGATCCCGAGCTGGTAATGGATTCACATACCAGTCAAATGTTGGGGGATTGAATAGAGTTGAGGAAGATCCTTAGAAAAAATTTGATTCAATGTTGGAGACGATGCGAGAGACGATAAATGGATAAAAAAAAATAACTATATATTCATCAGTTCAAGAGGCAAGTACCGGTCTGACACCCCTTATGGAGAGCAATAAGAAAAAAATTGAGAACCTTTCAAATGGGCGACCAGAAAAATTTAAGCAACTTTCCGAGGTTGAGTTTTAGTTTCGGCGAGATTAGGGTATTTGTTTTAGATGTGATGAGAGAGTCCATCTGAACCATGTGTGTCAAATTAAAAAAGTTGAATCAATTGATGATGACACGTATTTAGTTCCCATGGATGAGAGTAATGCAACAAGAGGAGTAATAAGTGATGAGAAGTCGAGTGAAGAAGCCAATGTAGTAGAGCCAATGATCTTGGATAAGAATGATCATGCCTATAATGCAATTACATTCTTAGACATCAAGGAGCAAGTTAAGGAAGCAGAACCTTTTCAACGAATGGAGTTTGAGAAGTATGGAATCAAACCTGATTTGATTATTATTCCTAAGCTGCAGAATTTGAGTGTGTATCCTACTGTGACTTCTTGGACTTCCTTAGCAAAACAAATGAGCGATTTTCGAGTTTTATTGGTGGATCTGCGGTCCTGCGGATTTCAGGTTGCTTTTACAAGGAATTATTTTGGACTCTGCTTTACTGGTTGGATTAGTTGGTTATATTGCAGAAGATTGAGATTTCATTTGCACAATGCCATTTAAGCCTGAATAGTCATTTGGGCATCTTCACATCCAAAGTCTCACCTTGAGGACAAGTTGGTTTTCGAGGGAGGAGTAATGATAGGATCCAATGAGTGAAATAGCTAAAGAGTAAGGGTAAATGAGTCATTTAGTCATCAGGGTTTAAATATAAATAAGAATGATTTGTTTGTTTTGATTATGTATATTATCATTTTTCCACCTAATGATTTGTTAGTGCACAGACACTAAAAGTTTTAAAACGTTCAGTCTTGTTGGCGATTTGGTCGCATAAATGGATTTTGATGACGTCAACATGAAAGAAGTCTTCGACGTACGAACACGAAGCAATACACAAAGTGTCGAAGCATATGGGGTGAAGAGCGAGAACGAGAAGACTAGCGGCAAATCGAAGATAATGATTAAGAGCTAAATTTTATTGTAAGTGAGTTTACTCAAGTGATCTAAAGCTCTTAGGAATCATACATTTTGCATCACTTGCATTTAAAATGACTTAGAATGCTAAAAGAATCATTTGCACCAAAATGAACTTCATGCACAAGTGCATCGGTAAATGATCTTCTAAAAACTAGAAAACGGTTGAATTAAACTTCAAATGATATACCGTTAGATAGATATGTGTCTCTAGTTTGCTACGGTTCAAACGGAACACAATTCCGATGCATAGAACTTTTGCTAGAGCCTTTTCAGTACAACATGCTCATATGTGCGTTTTCTGCATTCATGTCACATTAGAAAAATTCCATAAAATTCATATTAATGTTTTTGGAGATGAATTTTTTACAGAAGATAGATCTATGTGTCTAGTTTATGTAGAAATTTACGGATCATGATTTGGAATTTTCTAGAGAGAGTTATGGCCAAAATACCAAGTGTCGTCAGTCTTAACTGGTCATCAGAACTGAAACCAGGGAGCTCCATGTCGGTTTTCTCGCCGGTTTCCATGCCGGTTTTGGCTGAGAAAATCATGCTCTCTGGAACCAGGGAGCTCCTCGCCGGGTTCCATACCGGTTTGCTCGCCGGTCTAACGGCTAGTTTTTCGAACGTTATATAGCCGTTGGGAGATATTGAAACCCTAGACCGGCATGCCGGTCTCCTCGCCGGTTTGCTCGCCGGTCTCGCTGTAAGTTGGGGAAAGCTTTGCATTTTATTATAAATAGAACCCCAACTCCTTTGCCTTAAGTTAGAGATATAGAAAACCTTCATACACATTCTCTAAGGCAAACAAAGAGTGTCATACACCTTCATATTCTTAAACACTCATACAAGCTCACACACATCTTCATTACATCTAGTGAGCTTAGATCACTTGGGTTTTGCTCTCACACAATCTTCTTATTATTTGTGAGTGCCCAAGTGTGTTTTAATTCTTTCTTATCAAAACACTTGTGGTTTGTGAAATCCCATTGTTTTGGTAATTTGTAAAGGTTGTGAGTGCACCTACGTAGAAAACTCAATCTTGTAAAAGGTTTGGAGTGCGCCTTGGTGGAAAACTCTTGGTTACGAGTGAACCACGAAAACTCGATTCTAGTGGAAATCTTCAAGCGAGGCTTGGGGGAGTGGACGTAGGCACGTTTGGCCGAACCACTATAAATTGCGGTGTCATATTTCTCTTTCCCTTAACTTTTACTTGTTTGCAAGTTTGATTACATTTATAATATTGATTAGAAACTTGCATATAGGCTATTAATTGGAATAGAGAAAATTGCCTGAAACTCCCACTTGGTAATAAGAGCTTAAAATCGGCAAAGATTTTATAATTCCGCATTTGTAGCGATAACCCAATTCACCCCCCCTCTTGGGTATAGAGATTGTTTGTCGCTATTGCTTGTAGGTAATTTCAAGTCTTACACCTGATGTTAAGAAAATGTATCATTCGCCACCCAAATTGAAACGGCTTGAACTGCCATTATGATGTCATAGGGGTGTTATTGTCATTTTTGCTCGTACATAAATGCACCGTTTTGATAACCAATAAATAATTTACAAAAACACCCTTAAAATGCCCAAAATGATGTCATTTTTTTTTTTGAAGAAAAACATAAATTCATTGCTTACTTAAACGAGGTGAATATACACCTAATATTTGAAGGAAATCTATCTTTCCAAATAACAGGATAAACTTCGCTGATTGCTAACTTAGCAAGAGCGTAGGCAATAAAATTACAGAGAC